>CM038795.1:113465519-114065519 GCA_021764765.1 Vicia sativa | reverse complement strand
TAATAATAGTATTAATAATATAATAGTAGTATTAATATAATATTTACTAATAGTAATAATAATAATAACTTATATCATTAAACAAAATTTAGAGTTAAAACAAAAGAAAAAGAAAGAAAGGAACTCATCTTCCTCACGGTTCTCTCGCGATTTGGGAACTTCTCTCTCACGGAACCCTCTCATCTCTCTTCTCACCGATTGCGATTTTGCATGTTCGATTCTCGATGTTTGATTTGCTTTCATTTCAGATCGTGAATGGAAAGGGAAAAAACCCTAGATTTTTCTAATCGATGGTGGCGATCGATGCGAAAAGCGAGAAAATGGAGTGAAGGAGAAGGACGGCGACAGATTTCGCAACCTCTTCCTTTCTCCTCAAAACGGAAACCGGTATTACCTTTCGAAACTCCCTCTCTTGCGGATTTTTGATTTCCTGAAGGGTTTTTGTCGGGAAAATGATGAATGTCGGGTAGGCTTAACAGTTTGTTGGGGTTTACGCTTTTCGATTTGGCTTTTGATATTTGGTTTCTTTGGTTCAAAAAACGGATACACACTTTGTCATTTTTGATTGGCTTTTCCTGGTTTTAGTACAGATGCTACTCCTTTTTTTCTGGGTTTTTCGATTGCCTAAGAACAGATGCTACTGGTATATTTTCACTGGTTTTTTGGATGCTTGGATGTGTTTTTTCTTTTTGAGAACAGATGCCTTTACTTGGGTTTTTCGGTCTCCTTTATGCTGGTATATTGGTCTCTTTTAACTGGTTTTTTTTTATCCTCTTAGTCTTGGTCTCCCTCGAGCAGATACTCTTGATGGCTTTTTAGAACGGATACACACTTGAGTACTTTCCAAATTTATGTATTTTACGTGAAGATCGATTGCTTGCTTTTAGATACCATCCTCTTTTCGCTCAAGAACAGATTTTTGCCTTGGTCTTTTGGGATCCTTTTCTGCTGCAGCCTGTATTGTTTATTACTACACTCAACTTTCCTTTTTTCTGCATAAGTCCTATTACACTTTTTGAAATTGAATTTGGCATCTTTCTTCTTCTGTGTATATTGCTTCTTTGTCGACCTTGGGACCTATTTGTTGGAATTTTTGTCTCTCTTGCATTGGGCTACAACATATATTCTTTTGTTGGAATTACTTTTGTCTCTCTTGCATTGGGCTGAAACATAATTGTTTTGTTGGGCTTTACTTGGAATATGATGCTTTTGATTTCCAAATTATACCTCCTTTGTGAACCAACGGAAGTTGTTGTGATTTGCAATGGAGGTATGATAACGCCGATGAAGGAACTTGATTCGAGGCTTTTGAAACAATTGACCTTTACCTGATTCCTCAACACTACCCTCATGATGAGTCAGAAAGTATAATTTCTTTTACTTTCGTATGAACATTGCTTTGTTGCTATTAATTATGTCCCTTTCCATTGTTTCGGATGACAAGCGGACAGACCTTGTGGAAGTGAAGAAGAGTGCCGGATACAGAGAAATTCGAAGGAAGCCGGGAGCTTACGGCGTTAGGATAGAGTTAATACATTTGTACTTGTAAAACAAAAATTAGAATACATTTGTACTTGTAAAACAAAAATTAGAATATTATGTAATAACGACAAAGTTCCGAAATTAAACAAATTCCAATTACTCTTGTAAAAAAATGTATCCCTTATAAAACTTAAATATTTTTATCATATCAATTTGATATAAGAAAAGTATTCAAATTCGAACTATAATTCCGATTTCTCTTGCGAAATTTGTATTCTAAACTTGAATATTCTGTAATATCAACTTGATATAAAAATGCTCAAATTTGAATTACAATTCCAATCTCTTCTTGTTGTGAACGAATTCTTCGTAATGCTTCTCCGCCATAAACAAAACCAAATTCCACAGAACACAGTACCCTTCCTTTTTGTGTATTTTTCTCGAAGCATCCAATAATTATCTTTGGCTAGCAACTTTATCCAGTGAAAACGGTATTTCTACTTACCGAATAAGAAAAAGGAATAATTTCTTTTAAAATTTAAATTCTCAAATGACTATTTTTGAATTCAAATTCTAAAATAAATAATCCTTTTTCTGACCCATAATTCCAAACAACCCTTTTGCGCGAGAATAATTCCAAGTCATTCGAACTTCTGGAATATAAAATGAATCGGTTACAACTTTTCCATGAAACATTCTCAGTAAGAATTCCTCTGAAATCATAATCAACAGGTACATTTTTTTTGAAAATGATGGGATGAAACGGAGGGGAAATTTTGGGGTGCGACACCATCCAATTTATCTCCCGAAGAGATTCTGGACCTGTGTTTAGTTGGGTCAGTGGTGATGACTAAAACTATCAGGTTTAATGTGCCGCAAGATGTGGTGGAAAATATGTGACAACCGGGGCAACGTATGGACATCACTAAGATAGATGAGAACAAATACTTGTTCTAATTCTATCACACGTGGGATATGGAACGAGTTATGCAAGGAGGGCCATGGCTCTTCTAGAATTTCATGGTGGTAATTCGAAAATTGAAAATTGGAGAAAACCCACTCCTAGTGTCGTTGAATGAGGCTGAGGTTTGGGTTCAAGTCCATCAACTACCTTTTGGCTTTATGAGTGAGGAAGTTGGTGTTCTTATCAGGAGTCACATTGGAAGGTTTGTTAGGTATGATGAACATAATAATTTTGCTGCTCTGAGGAAATACATGGGGATTAGGGTGGGTATCAACTTGAAATCCCCTTTTAAGAAGAACTGGTCATTTGAGAGGGCGACAGGTGATAGAGTGGATGTTGTCTTCAAGTTCGAAAAACTTGGAATTTTTTGTTTCTTGTGTAGCCTAGTTGGCCACATGGAAAATTTCTACCAAAGGAAATTCTATCCAAACATAGGTACTGAATCAAAAGGTTGGGGGAATTTCCTGCGAGCTGAATCAAATATGGTTGGTGGTAGTGGAGGTACAAACAGGTGGTTGTGTCATGGCCGAAACAACGGAGCAGACGAGATTCAATCTGTAGCTGAAGGTACAAATAATAGCACCAGCAACATCACCAAAATTGAGCACGGGGAGCATAGAAGAGTAATCATTGACAAGGATCAAATATCGAAAAAGTTTCTATTCTACAAACTTGCTGATAAGAAAGATAAAGATTCTAAAAGTTGTTTTGTGTTTGATCCTCCTATTGGAGGGGAAGACACAGATAAAAAGACTGTTATATCGTCTAATGTCAAAGAAGACCATGTAACTCTCACTGAATTGTCTACTTTCCTAGCCAATAAAATGTATGTTAGCCATTCTAAGGTTGCTATGCTGGAGACAAATCGATTCCAACAAATTCCAAATGAACTTCTAGCTATCACAGACAAACCGTCCTTCCTGGGTATCAAAATCTAATCTCATCGTGTGGATTTGTCTGAAGGGATATTCAGGATCTTCGATAATAGTATGTTTGTGCCACAAAGTGAAGGTAACAACACTCACCTATATAGCCAGTTGCTGCTGACGAATGGGAAGAGTTCTACTCCGACCAAAGAAGGAAGCAAGGTTTTTCTTCATGTGACAGATGCAGGAATTTCAGGAGGCAATCCATCACGGGTTGCTAGATAAGACCCTGCTGCTGTTCCAATTATCATTGGAAAGATTGCTGCTTCAATTACCTCGACAACTGATGAGGAGAATTCAAGACTTTTTGGATAACATACTAATGATGTCGATGCGATCGATTCCAAGCTGAAGGGGCTTCCAAAGGCTAAACTTCTGTCTAAATCAGAACTGAAGATATTTACTGCGTCCAAAGATAACAACATTGATACAGGCTTCGGTACCGTCGAAAAAAGCAACATGATTCAAGGTTCGCTTAATAACAGGAAAACATATGTTAGTAGGGCTTCTAGGAAAAGTCAAGCGCGGCGGAAAATTCAATCGAAGAGCTACAAAGACAATGCGATGGAACCTCAACAAGGAAGTGATACAAGTTTGAAGAAGAAGAGGCCTCATAGAGATGAGACTGACACTGCTGAAACAATGGAACAAAATGTTCCAGTCAGTACTGCTAATGAAGATATCATTCTAGAAAGTGTTGAAATTGTCTATAGAGCTGCTGGAATTGACACAACCGAGCAGTATATTCTTATTTCTGATGTCATTGTACCAATGGCGGGCACTGCTCAGCAGGCCTGCCAAGAATTATGAATGTATTAAGTTGGAACTAACGGGGTATGGGTAACCTGAGTGTAGTTCCAAAACTAAAATACCTCATCCGAAGATATAAACTGGATGTTTTATTTTGGTTTGAAATAATAAGCTACTCAAATAAAATCGAACATTTACGTTACATGTAGAATTTTGATTTCTGCTTTAGTGTTGATCGTATTGGTAGAAGCGGTGGTATGGCGGTGTTATGGCAAGAGTCCAAAAAATGCTCAATTCATAATTACTCTAATAACCATATTGATTTGTTAATTGAAGATGATACTAATAATAATTGGAGGTTAACTGGTTTTTATGGCTTCCCATACAATGCTCGTCGTCGAGACTCTTAAAACCTTATTCGCAATCTTGCGGATAACTCTAATTTATCATGGTCCTTAATTGGTGATTTCAACGATATCATTTCTTTTGCCAAAAAAGGGCAACATTGATAGACCAACTGGAGGATTTCAGGGTTCAAACATGTTATTTAAGATGTTGGGTTGTTTGATGTTCCGATGGATGGTTATTCGTTCACTTGGTTCAA
The DNA here is from genome assembly GCA_021764765.1 of Vicia sativa. Classification (NCBI taxonomy): domain Eukaryota; kingdom Viridiplantae; phylum Streptophyta; class Magnoliopsida; order Fabales; family Fabaceae; genus Vicia; species Vicia sativa. The sequence continues at coordinate 114,060,793 of CM038795.1, read as the reverse complement.
GAGTTTAGGTACTGTTAGGGCGATGGAAGAGAAACTAGACAGAGCTATGGTAAATTTGGCTTGGGGTAATCTTTTTCCAACTGCACAGTTGAATTGCTTGACGGAAGTGGTGTCAGACCAATATCCTATTCTCCTCAGGTGTAATTTTTGTAACAACCAGCAGAGGGTGCGCCAACGATTCAGGTTCGAAAACGCGTGGCTTGCAAAGCTGAGTTTCAAAGAATTTGTTCGTGATAGATGGGTTAACAGCGAACACGAGGACATTCTCAAAAAATAGTTTGATTACGGTAATATCTATAGTGGAGTAATAACAATTGGTACAAGATAGGGAAGGACATCGATAGAATCAACAAAAGGTTAGAGAATTTACACCGTGACAGTTGTGGTAGAAACTAAAACTATTTTTCTGCTCTAAAAAAGCATCTGAATTCTCTCCTACTGAAAGATGGTATTTTCTGGAAACAACGAGCCAAAACACACTGGTACAAGGATGGTGACCTTAACACTCACTTTTTTCCATATATCGGCTACTGTTAGGAAGCAAACTAATACTGTCAAATCTCTTTTAAATGATAATGGTGAAGTTATTAACTCTCCGGTGGAATGTGTCAAGTGGCTCAAGAATACTTTGCTGACATCTTCCAAAAAAGGCCAAGTTCTAGAGATCGCGTTCTTCAAGCTTTAAATCCTTCCATTTCTGTCGAAGATAACAACATGCAGACTGGCGATTTCTCCATTGAAGAATTTTGAATGACTGTTTTCTCTATGCATTTAGATAAAAGTCCGGGGTCTAACGGATACAACCCGGGTTTCTACCATCAATTATGGGATTCGTGTGGTGCAGATATTTTTAATGTAGGTTGTATTTGGCTCGAAACTAGAGTTTTCCTGAAAGTCTCAACAAAACAAATATTACTCTTATTCCAAAAGGTGAGAATCAAAATTCCATGAAAGATTAGTGATCGATTTCCCTTTGTAACGTCATATACAAGGTGATTCTGAAGGTTCTCGCTAATCGTCTCAAACAAATCCTTGGAAAGTGTATATCAGATAACCAGTCAGCCTTCGTGCTCGGTAGATATATTTTAGATAATGTTATGGGTGCCATTGAAGTGGTTCATTATATGAAGACTAAAACCAAAGGTAAAGTAGGTGAGATTGCTCTCAAGCTTGATATTAGCAAGGCTTATGATAGGATCGACTGGGAGTATTTAAGAGATGTTCTAGTTACCATGGTTTTTTGTCAGAAATGAATTAATTGGATTATGCTCTATGTGGAAATTGTAGAGTATAATGTGATCTTGAATGGTAATATGGTTGGCCCGATTTTTCCCGGCCGTGGTTTAAGACAAGGGGATCCTTTATCATCGTATTTGTTTATTCTCTGTGCTGAAGGCCTTACTGCTCTTATATGGAAAGCTGAAAGCAGAGGTGATATTCATGGTGTTAAAATATGTAGTAATGGTCTTATAAGATAGAATTTGGAGGAAAATTAATTCTTGGAGCAGCAAAAGTCTATCCCAAGAAGGCAGGGAAACTATTATTAAATCTGTATTGCAGTCTATACCTAATTATATAATGAGTTTGTTTTTACTTCCGTCTCCCTTGATCGACGAAATTGAGAAAATGATGAATTATTTATGGTGGGATAGTAAAAGAGATAAATCTCGAGGTGTTCATTGGATTTCTTGGGACAGATTGTCAATGCTAAGAAGTGCTAGAGGCATGGGGTGTAAGAATTTAAGTGTGTTCAATTACGCGATGCTGAGTAAACAAGTTTGGATAATTATGACTAATCCTGATACTATTGTTGCTCGATTGTATAAAGCTAGGTACTTTCCTAACATTGATCTTATTCATTCTAATATTGGTCATAATCCTAGTTATGTTTGATGGAGCCTGTGGAGTGCTAAATTTATGGCCAGGGGCGGTCTCAAATGGATTATAGGGTCAGGTGAGAACATTTCTATTTGGAAACAGAACTGGTTATTTGATGGAACTTCTTTAGAAAACACTTGGCCAAATAATCTAGAAGTTAGCAAATTGAGAGTTTCGGACTTATTGATTCCAAACTATAAAAGTTGGAATTATGATTTAGTGGTATCTCTAGTTGGAGTAGAAGCGGCCAAGAAGGTGCATAACACGCCGTTATTTTATTCTGTTTATAATGATAATTTGCACTAGAGATGTGAAACTGATGGTAAATTCTCGGTGCGTAGTGCTTAAAGATAATGTATCAGTGAAGCTATTGATACGTCTCATCTCAGAGTTTGTGAGAACTGGAATACTTTATGGAACATCAAAACGTCTCCCATAATTAAAAATTTCTTGTGGTGTCTGTGCAGAGACTGTGTGCCGACAAGATCTAGACTGTTAAGGGGATTAATTATTCTCCTACTTGTGTCAGTTGCATTATTAACGAGGATAATTCTTATCATCTTTTTCTTCAATGTCCAAAAAGTGTCGAGTGTTGGAAAAGAATGGGCCTTTGGCATCCGCTGCAGCAACATAGTAACAATGGAGTTTCCTTGGATTCTGTGATTATTTCTGTTTTGCAGGTTCTTAACCATGACCATCAGGCTTTCTTCTAAGCTGTTCTTTGGAGCATTTGGAAAGGAAGAAATAATCACATCTGGAATTCGATAGAAGAATCTTCGACACAAATCTGTCAGCGAGCATCTCATTTCATAGCTGATTGGAAAGCTGCCCAGCAGCACCGTCCCACCTCAGAGACTATTATTTCTCCAAATACTAGCTCTATGATGGTGCAAACCTTCGACGGGGCACCTCAAATGTAACATTGATGCTTCCTTTAATCTTGATAAAATAGGTATTGATGCTTGTATAAGAGATGATACCGGTAGCTACATTGCAGCCCGTACAGAATAGTTTTCCCCTTATGTTGACGTTGCTACTGGAGAAGCTTTTGGACTCCTAAAATCTATAAAGTGGGTAAGCAATATGAGCTATGATAATATGGATTTTGAGCTTGACACTAAGTGAGTTGTGGTTAATGTGAATTCCATGAAGCCAAATGACTCAGATTTCGACGCTATTATTAGTGATTGTCATAACTTGATGACTATATTATTTAGGAACTCTCATGTTAAGTTCGTTCGAAGACAAGCCAATGAGGTTGCTCATGCTTTGGCGTGGGTGGCTCCATATTTAACTAGTTTTCATGATTTTATTGAAATTCCAACATGTATTCAAACTATTATTATTAATGATATAAATTAATCTTATTCTGTAAAAAAAAATTAATATGTTAAACCAATAGATAAGTAATATGCAAGCGGTGCCAAAGAAGAAGAACCGTGATATAATTTTTTTACTAAAATTGAAGTGACAATATTTGAGTTACGTGGAAAGATTAACGATAAAGTGACAATAAAATAGTTTGGAGTCTATTTTAATATATTATATGATTATAAATAGAAATAGATTAGAACAAAGAGTGTAATTCTTATATGTATAATGTAAGTTTATATTAATATTAATTATTTATGTTATTATCATTAGATATTATATTATTATTATTATGTTTATTATTATGTTTATTATTAATATTATTATTATTATTTATTTTTATTATAGGGTCAAATTAATAAATAAAAGAATTAGGGTTTTTCCAAGAGATGTTATCATGAAAATTAGTCAAAATACTTTAAAAATATGCATTAAAAATAATTATATTTTCAAAATAACTAACAATAATAAAAAATAAAAAAATATTTATATTTTATAAATTTGAGAAAATATCACTATGTAATTATTATTAATATTTTATTTATTAAGAAATCAAAAGGTCATATTTATTTTGAGAAATAATATCAATTTTTGAAATGTGACAATTGTATTGACTCTAATCAAATTTTAGAACTAATTAGTTATATAAAATATAAAAATATTCAAAATATTTTCAATGTTATTTTATATTAGTCAAAAATAGTTATATATTTTCAATTTATTGATATTTATATTTAAAATAGAGACGTTCAGGTCCTTACATAAATTTTTTTGGGATAATTTGGTCACTAACAAAAAAATAAAGACCATATTTAATCCCTTACAAAATTCAATTGGACCATTTTAGCCCCTTATATTCAATCATACTCTCATTACATGAGGAAAAATTCTATATTACCATCACATACATTATAGATATATCATGAAATTCAAAATACTATATCATCAAATTTTGAAACATTGTACTAACAAATAGAAATTCAAAATCCTAAACATCTAGTATCATCAAATTAAAATCAACAAAACAAATAAAGTGCCATAAAATTGTTGAGACAAACCTAAATAAAGTAGAAAAAAACTTTAAGTTGTCCGTCATTGTGTAAATCCATGAGAAAACATGAATCTAGGAGTAGTAGGTGCAACTTGTGGAGGTTGTGTGAAATAGACTTTTCCCTATATTTTACAATCTTGTTATTCCAAACTTCACACATGTTGTTGAGGTTGAGATAACATCATAAACATCATGTGTGAAGTTTGAATTTTGAAGTTCTATTTGTTGGTAGAATGTTTCAAAATTTAGTGGTACTATAATATTTTGAATTTCATGATATATCTATAACGTATGTGATGGTAATATATAATTGTTCCTCCTTAGTTTTAATGTAATGAGAGTATGATTGAACATATGGGACTAATATGGTCCAATTAAATTTTTTAAGGGATTAAATATGATTTTTTTTGTTAGGGACCAAATTGTCCCAAAAAATTAATATAAGGACGTAAACGTCTCTTTTGTAAATAATACATGGGGCATAAGTAACATATATGGCAGTTCAGTCACGGTTAAAAAATAGAAAATAAAATAGAATAAACCAGTTTAAAAAATATATTAATAGAGAGACTAACATGACCTGAATTAATTTTGTAAAGGATTAAATATAGACTATTTTTTCATAGGAATTAATTTGGACTCTACAATTTTTGTGAGGGACTAAAATGAGTCTTCACTCAAAAAACAATAATATAAAACACTTTGTATGATTGTTTCTCATTTAAAAATTAATAATATAATTACAAATATAATCTAACTGGCCCACAAGATAATTTTATATAAAAATAAAATATTAAATATCAACTATTATAAAATAATATAATTTTATTTCTAATATACCCATACGGAACATCAAAGCATTACAACATGATCTATCTGACATAGAAATAAAAGGATTTTTTTATATTTAAATGATGATATATTAGAACAAAAAAGATTGATACAAAAGATTAGGGGACAAGATCAAAACCATATCAAGAAGATGTAAATCTAAAGAAATGCAATCCTAGCCTATTCTTTACAAAATTTTCTCTAATACTAGCAGAAATGGAAGTAAAATAAGTAGAATCAGAGATGCTAAGACCTATGTTAGCGAAGACATCTGCACAACTGTTACCTTCCCGAAAGATATGAGAAACCAAAAATTTTCTGTTAGAGACTATATTAATACAATTAATCCATCTATTTCTAATATACCAAGGAATCAAGGCGTGGGACTTGAAGGCATTAACCACTATCATTGAATCGGATTCCAACCAAAGATTATGCCAATTGTTCTCATGGGAAAACTCAATTGTAAACATCGCACCAAAGAGTTCGGAAATCAGAGAATTAGCACACACCAACCGAGCTGAAAAAGGATAGGATCAACCAACCTTTATCTGATTTTGATCTTTGATCTTCATGTGGACGATAAGGCATTGTGTGCTTCGCTGTAATTTTTTGGACACCAACCAATTAAGCGTTCTTCAGCTCAATGTCATTTTTAGTGTCTCCTTCAACAATATTGAAGATGACAACAATCAATACAAAACCCAAAAACCTGTTGGAAATCCACCAAATATCTATGATGAATTTCTACAAATCTTGATGAACAAGATTGATATCACCACACACAATGACAATGAACAATTAAAGAAAGAAAGAAGAAGAAGGAAATATTTTCTGCAGAGTTTTCTCTCTGCCCACAAATTGTGGAGAATTTCTTATTCACTTGCAACTACAAATTCTGTGAATACAACTTGATTACAAAATTAGGGGTTACTCCCTCTATTTATAGATTTAGGTTAGCTTGCTCCCTAAGCTAAAGCCCAAAACTATAAAAACCCAAAATATCTATTTGGGACTAAGTCAAATCTATCCTATTCTAGACTTAAATCAAATCCATCTAAATCTAAAACAAATCAAATATGTGTCTGTTTCAGCACAGAAGCTCTTTGTCTGGGTCGTCTTCCTTCGAGCAACCTACTTCGATCCACCTCTGACCCTTCGACACACACATAGTTTCGACATACATGAATTACTTTCAACACACCACCTAATTCATTGTGTCATCATTCATCAGTCTCTTATGTCTTCAACATTTTTGTGGTTGATGCTGAATCATCTTGTTGTAATAATTAATTCATTTTTGCTTCATGATGATAATTCTTTGATGCTCAAAGCTGGACGCACCACCTAACATAAACACATATCCTGTTGTAGATTTTTGATCTTCAGCATCACTACACCAGCTCGAATCTGTGTACCCCATTAATTTGCATTCTTTTCCTTTATCAGTTGCAGGAAACAAAATGGCATAGTCGAGAGTTTATTTCAAATACCTCAATATTCTCTTCGTTGTTGCTAGGTGAGATACCTTTGGCTTCTGCATGAATCTACTTACCATACCAACACTATATGCTAAGTCAAGCCTAGTATGACAAAGGTAACTTAAGGACCCAATAAGTCTTCAATATTGGGTTGGGTCTTTCGACAGTTGCAGTCTTGTTTCTGCAGGTGTCGAAGTCGAATTTCATTCTTCCATCTCATATATCTTGAGAATTTCTCCTGCATATCTTCTTTGATGCATCATCAAATCTCTACTAGTCTTGTAGAATTCGATGACAAGGAAATATGAAATGTCACCCAGCTCAGACATTTCGAATTCCTTGCTGAGACCACCTTTGAAGTCTTCGATCTCCTTCTTACAGCTACCTGTGATTAACAAGTCATCGACATACAGACATAGTATAAGCAATTTACTATTGCTTCTTCTTACATATACTCCATGTTCAGTTTTGCACTTCACAAATTCCTTCTCCCTTAGAAAGCTATCAATCTTCTTATTCCAAGCTCTTGGAGCTTGCTTCAATCCATACAAGTCTTTATGAAGCCTGTACACCTTCCTCTTTATGTTTCACAAACCCAATTGGTTGTTTAACATAGACTTCTTCCTCTAGGGGTTCATTCAGGAATGAACACTTCACATCCATCTGATATATGTGCCAACTATTTATTTCTGCTAAACCAATAACCAATCTGATTATTTCGATACTAGCCACAAGTGCAAAAACCTCATCGAAGTCGATTCCTTCTTTCAGGAGAAATCCTTTCGCCACTAGCCTTGCTTTGTGTCGAGTTACTTCTCCTTTGGGATTCATCTTTACTTTGTATACCCACTTGACATCAATTGCCTTCTTGCCTTGAGGAAATTCGACAAGTGACCAAGTATTGTTGTCTTCAATGGATTTCACTTTTTCATTCTGCTTTCACCCACTTCGAATCTTTCAATGCTTCAGATGCATTGACTGGTTCGACATCTGCATAGAAAGCATAATGTACTAGCTCACCTTCGTCATCAACCATATTATCTAATGTAACCACATAATCTTGCAACCTTGCAGGCATGCGTCTTGCTCTCTGAGGTCTACTTGTACTTGGTTGATCTATAATTGCTGGTTCCTCTTGTTGAACTTCTCTTTCGACTTGAGTTTCTGGTTCTTCAAGTAAGATTTTCACTGAATCTTTCTTGACATTTTGTGTCCAATCCCATTCTTTCAGCTCATCTATGATACGTCCCTGCTAATCACAATCTTCTTGTTCATTGGGTCGAACAACTTGTAACCTCCTATCGAATGATATCCTACTAGAATCATTTCACTCGAGTTTTCATCAAGTTTTCTTCTCAATTAATATGGCACATGTCTATGTGCGATAGCTCCAAATACCTTCAGATGACTCAAACTAGGTTTTACACCATACCAACATTCTTCTGGAGTAATCCCTTCCAGCTTCTTTGTTGGGCATCTGTTCAAAATATAAGTTGCAGTAGCCACAACTTTACCCCAAAACTCTTTAGGTAAATTCTTGCCTTTCAACATACTTCGAACCATATTCACGATGGTTCGATTATTCCTTTCTGTTGTGGAGTGTAGGGTGGAACCACCTCATGCACAATCCCTTCTTTTTCACATAACCTGTCGAAGTATTTCGACACATACTCTCCACCACCATCAGTTCTCAAACCTTTGAGCTTTCGACCACTTTGTCTTTCGACCATAGACTTAAACTTGGAAAATACTTAGATCACTTCACTTTTCTTCTTGATCAGGTAAGTCCATAATTTTTGACTGAAATCATCTATGAATGTGACAAAGTATTTGTTACCTCCGAACGAATCCACCTGGATTGGTCCACATACATCAGAGTATATGACATCAAGAATAACCTTCGACTTGTTTCATGCATCCTTGATGAAGCTATTCTTGTGTTGCTTCGCTTGCACACATTCTTCACACACTTCATTTGGAATGTCGATTTCTGAAAATCTTGAAACCATATTCTTTCTCTTCAAATCTATGATGTCTCTGAAGTTGAGATGGCCTAATCGATAGTGCCATATCCATTCGTCTCTGGTTTCTACACTCGAAAGGCACTTGTGCTCCATCACATTGAGTTCGATCTTGAAGGTTATATTCTGGGACATAGGAGCCTTCAAGATTAACCTTCCATTCGCGTCGATGACTCTCATCATCTTGTCTTCGGCAGTCACCTTGTAATTCTTTTCGACCAACTGCCCTATACTAAGCAAGTTGCTCTTCATGCTTGGAATGTATAGTACGTTTAAAATTGCTGCTCTTTTGCCATCTTTCATCATGATCATAACATCTCTAATACCTTCATCTGCTAGAGTATTTTCATTTACAAATTTCACCATGTTCTTCAATGAGGGATTTAGATTACCAAACCAATATTTCCCTCCAGACATATGTGATGAGCATCCTAAATCTAAGTACCATTGATCCTTGAATTTTTCTTCATCTCTTGTTGGGACCGTCAACATCATCTCTTCTTCTTCATACTTAGCGAACTTTGCATCACTTTCTTTTTCCTTTCACCTCTCTGGACAATCATTCGAATAGTGACCATACTTTTGACAATTGTAACATTGAATGTGACTCTTGTCAGGTTTTCGACCACCACCTCTTCCTCTATTTGCAACACTACCTCTTTGGTTGCCTTGGTATGGTCTTCTCTGATTCGACATGTTTCCTTCGTTCTGGTTTCCTCTACCAGTCGAATTGTTGTATCCACATCTACATTTGTCGAACCACTTTCCTTTGCCATTGGTTTCTTTTGCTGAATTTGCCTGCAAAGCTACCTCACTCTTTGTCTTGCTTGCAACTCTTTCATTCATTATCTATTCATGAGATTCAAGCGTCCCTTAAAGCTCTTCCTTTGTCAATTTCGACAAATCTTTCCCTTCTTCGATAGCCACCACCACGTGGTCGAACTTGGGAGCCAAAGATCTCAAAATCTTTGAAACAACAACTCTTGTTGTTAATGCTTCTCCACATATCTTGATTTGATTAACTAGTTTTGTAACCCTAGTGAAGAAATCAGATGTGCTTTCGCTGTCTTTCATCTAAAGTAATTCATACGTTCTCTTGTGAGTTTGTAACCTCACCTCTTTTACCTTTTCTGCGGCTCCAAAAGATTTCTCAAGAATATCCCAAACTTCTTTTGCAGATTCTGTATCACTAACCTTTTCGAAGTTGTCTGGGCTCAGACATTGATGAATTATAAAGAGAGCTTTATAACTCTTCTTCTTCGATTCTGTGTGTTCTTGCTTTTCTTCTTTTGAAGCGTCTTCTTCAAGCTCTTTTACTCCATCCTTTACAAAATCCCACACACCTTGACAACAGAATAAAATCTTTATCTGCTTGCACCGATTCTCATAGTTATCTACTTTCAGAATTGGAAGACTTGCTGGATAATTCACATTCCCATAGCTCACTACCATCGTGAATTCTTCTTCTACGATCGTTCTTGACCGTTCTTCCCTTGAATCGAAATCGGAGCTCTTGATACTAGATGTTGGAAATCCACCAAATATCTATGATGAATTTCTACTAATTTTGATGAACAAGATTGATATCACCACGCACAATGACAATGAACAATTAAAGAAAGAAAGAAGAAGGAAATATTTTCTGCAGAGTTTTCTCTCTGCCCACAAACTGTGGAGAATTTCCTATTCACTTGCAACTGCAAATTCTGTGAATACAACTTGAGTACAAAATTAGGGGTTACTCCCTCTATTTATAGATTTAGGTTAGCTTGCTCCATAAGATGAATCCCAAAACTATAAAAATCCAAAATATCTATTTGGCACTAAATCAAATCTATCATATTCTACACTTAAATCAAATCTATCTAAATCTAAAACAAATCAAATCTGTGTGCAGTTTGCTTCGACACACAAGCTCTTCGACTGAGTCGGCTTCCTTCGAGCAATCTGCTTCGATCCACCTCTGACTGTTTGACACACACATAGTTTCGACACACATGAATTACTTTTAATAAAACCTACCCATTCTTATTCTAATATATGTGAAAGAAATCATAGAAGAAAAATTTCATAGACATATAACAAACAAACAAAATCATGAAATGCTAAAGAGAAAAACGGATGGAAGAATATATTATAGAGGCAAGACAGAGAGACAATCAGAGATGGAAATCAATTTGTATCTCTTCAAATGATATCCAGCATATAATTCACAACAATGTCGTGGCTAGCTGAGTGATAAAAAAAACGAGCGTGAGTAAAAATCAATATGATATTTGATTACAATAAACAAGAATAATAATATAATGAGAAAGGAAAGATTTCATTAAAAATAAGATTTTAAATCACACACCAAATTTGTGTAACAGGATGAATTAACGGTTGCATGTTGTTTTGCCTTATACTCAATTCTGTATATGTTTAACAAAATTGTCACTAATTTTCCTTTATACACCCGTTTTCATTAAGGCCCGTTTGTTTTAGATATATTTAAAAATAATTTTATAGTGTTACATAAAATTATGTAAAAAAAAATTTTTCTAAAATTTATTATAAATTTCATGATATGTTTTTTTTAAAATGTTTTTTACACAAATTTAAATTTATGTAACACTATAAAAAAATTTACAAAAGAAATTATTATAAAAAGATTCAAATGAAATTTCGTTTGAATATTCTTACATTGTTATTTTAGGTATTTTATCATTTCATTGAAACTTTTTTTATATCAAAATGTCAAAAAATCATTTAATTTTGAATTTATTTCAAATAAATTTTCATAAATATAATTTTTAAAATATATATATTTTTTGAATAATATCAATTTTGATTATGTTTTGATCTTCAAGAGTATATATTTATCTTATAGAATGTCAAAATTAGTATTTTAATTTAGAAAAAACGAATATAAAAAACTTGTAATATTTTAAATAACGATTTTATAAAATCTATTTTCAAAAATACAAAGAAAAAATTTAATTTTTTAAAGTTGACACAAACAAACCCTAAATAGAACTTAATATTCTAATTTTTATACTAGTGAAAGTGAATATATCAGGAATCCGCCTTTTCTGTTCGTCGTCCCAAAATATTATTGAGGAAACTCTTTCCTTCATCCGTGTTCCCATAGGAGAAAAATTTCCGACTTCGAAACTTCAAATACATAATTTCTACAAGAATCTCCGGTAATAAATGCAAATACACATTCTATATAAAGAGTAATGTAATTTGAAGTGTGAAAAAATCAAATAGTTAAAAAATATTATAAGAGAAATATAATATGATAGGCTTAAAAATCTAAAAAAATATTTTCAACATAAATATTCTAATAGACAATAAGATTATAAAGAAAAAGATAACTTATTTTATTTAACATCATTTTAGAGTACAAACCATAACTACAAGATCCATGAAATATTAAAAACTATAAACTATATGAAAATCTTATTATAAGTTGGAAATCTCAAAACTAAAGAAAACTTATATAATACTGTAGTTGAACTTCTTTTTACTCTGTAGGATCTGATAATCATATCTTCATGAATGGATTTTCTACACACATACATTTTCTAAAATTACAGAAAGCTACCAAAGGAGTGTCGCACCTACAGTCAGAGTATGTAAGACAATATTCACCCTCCGCTATAACCAAAAAACAAAAAAACAAAAAAAAACATTATATAACTAGGGTAAAATACGAAAACAGCATAAAATATTATGTACGGAATAAACAGTCAAATTTAAAAGAAAAAGTAGCTTACTGCAAATGCTTGTTGCTACAAAAAATAGAGAAAGAATGATAATCATAACATAAACAATTGAGACCATTTTAAACATTTTTGATCTTCAAATATGATATTGCTTTATCTCTTTATGATTCATAAGTATAATGTTTTACTTATATTACTTTATAATTTTTTAGCAGAGAGAGTTTCTTCAAGCGCAACTTATAAGGTTGTAAAAATAAATATTTTATAATAATTAAATGTCTCTTAAACACATGAATGTGTATTGTTTTCCACCTTTTACTTACTTAGAAAGGATATAACATAAATAATGTATCATTCATAAGAATTAATGTTTTAAACAAAATATTTATTATTTTAAAACCTTTAATAATGAAAAAGAACACAATTTGAAAAATATATAATGGTAGCAAAAGAGTCTCGCATCGCATTGACAATCAGCACTTGAGAAAAGGGAATAAAATTAAATATAACAGAAATAGAAATAAAATATAATAAAAATTGAGAAAATATTTCAACAAAATAAAAAGGAAAATTTGAAGAAAAAAAGTTTACTATTTTATTTTAAGGTTAAATGTCTATAACGAGATTTGATTTATTCCTTTTTTTAAAAAAAATATTTTTATCCCTTATAAAATAAAGATTTTGTTCTCAAACACCCCTATTCTATGTTAGGCTGATTGAGAGTGGAGAGTCTTTTTAGTGGAAGATTTTTGCGGACCGTGTAAGGAATCTTCTTATGTGGCAGTCAATATATTGTTGATTGTGTATTAAATTTTTTATTTATTAATTAAAATCCACATTGATTTTTTTACTTTTATCTTTTGTTTTTTGAATTTCATTATTATTATATTTGTTTTATGTTTTTATTAATAATTAATTTTTTTATGTTTTTATTAATAATTAATGTTTTTTATTATGAAATATTATTTTAAATTTACCAAAATATTATAATTGGGCCTATAGCCATTTTTAAATTTCAAGAGCCCATTTTCTCAAGACCATGCTTTTCAATTTATGAAGGACTATGTGTGTTAGATTTATAAACTCCTATATTGTTTGTGCTACAACCGATATGAAACTAAATTGTTACAAAGACCAAAGGCTCATGCTACAACATGTGCCAAAAGCAAGAGATGATACTCTTATACAGCAAAGTGTCAAGCAAGAGGGACACAACAGCTACTAGTCCTATAGCAATATCTCTTGAACTTCCATGAAAGCATACACAAGTGGAGCAACAAAACTTGTATCTACAACAACAACAAAAAACCAAATCATCATCATCATATAACCGAACTAACATGTCAAAATTGATTATAGAAAATACCAAGATGCTTACATGGTATATACTGTGGTTCCAAATTTGCAAGCTTGACATATGCAATATCCTGTAATATGTGTTGTTCGTATATTCGATGAACAAGTATTTTTAATTATCGTATCCACAGGGATTGATGTGATATTGCCGTCTTTCAATAGTTAAAGCGTATTTTAAGATTAAGTAACACAAGGGTTTTGTTTCCTAACTACTAGTATCATAGATTTCAATCAAACAACTTTAGTATCCTTTTCAAAGAGAGATATGTTTGGATTCAAGAGAGTTTTGAATGGTTTTCAAATGATAGAAGCATGTCAAGATTAGTTTAATTAACCTAGTTTCATATAAATTCTATTAACCAAGTGGATGAACTAGTTGATGATTGTTATAAATACGTATCCTCTCAATCTTGTTGATTTCAAACCAAGATTGTGAGTTTTATCATGTAAATCCTTAAATGATTTCTCACTACAACTATTGACATGATAATAATGAAGTTCAATACAAGTAAACACTAACTCACAAATCTATTTATAGCATTTGTTCATTAGTGGAAGAATATCCTAGGTCAACTTTGAAACATACTTTTTCAATCATGATTCAAAGCATAAAGAGATAGTAGAACAAAGATATTCAACATATATAAATCATCAACCAAGTTCATACACCAAGAGATTAAAGGAAATACATAAAAGTTAGGTTAACTACCTCTAATCTTGACACAAAAGAGCTTAGCTACTCATTCTCATGGTAGCTTTGCTTGCAAGATTTTTGGAGAAGATGATGAACATGGAAGATAAAAATCCAAGAAGAACAAGATTTTTGTTTCTAATTTTTATGCCCTAGATTACAACAATGATGAATAATGAAGAAGAAGAAGTGTAGTTCTGGTTTTCTAGCACAGAAAAGTGGGTCAAATCAGAGAGTTGGTGAGCAAAAGCTGGAGGCATGGGTCACTGTCCTTTTTCTGATTTCGTAGACCGCGCTAAGCCCGCTCTTCCGCGCTGAGCGCGACCTGTAGCATGCTTCTTCTTCTTCCAAAAAAATGCTTCAAAAAGTCCCAAGAGCTCTTCAAGTTTCCTTGAATCCAAGCTTGAGGGAATCAATATCAAAAACCTACAATTTAAATGTAAACTAAGTTAAATAATATATTATAAACAAAAACTAAATAAAAACATAATTAGACCAAAATACTATATTAAATACTACTAATTAATCAAAAGACATTGTAAAGGACCACAAAATAATCTACAAAATATCCATATTTTGGTCCTTAACAATATGCATTCACATTTCAAAGGGTGATCATTCAAAATCACAATGAACAAAAGCCAGAAACAAATTTGTATCATATTATACTAACCTGAGGAATACAAAGACTTGCAATGGTGAGTCCAACAATCAAATCACCCTTGAAACTCTTCAAATTGTAGCCTCTTCCTCATTCAAAAAACGGGAAAATAGACTCGAGTCCAAGAATAAACCTTCTTGATCCTTTTTTATTCTTAAAATTTCCAAAAGGGTCATCTGAGAAGAATGTTTCATTGAAATCATGCTGGAACTCTTGGAAAAGTGTTTTCCTAGGAGGAGATGCAACTTTGTGCTTATGTGGAAGAATATTTTCAGCATGTCTACATGAAGAATGATTGCTATTTATTTCCTCAGTGGCTCTTGCCTCAGTTGTTGGATAAATTATGTTCATAAAGTTAAGCACGACAAATTTTTTGCATATCAAAGAACTAGGCAAGATAAACTTTCTAGCATAGTCATACAATTTGATCCTTAAACACTTTATTTCCTTAAGAAGCTTTAGCACTTGAATGAACACTACCTTCTCAATGTAGAACGAACCATATTCTCAATGTCATGCACAATACTATCAGGTTGGCCCTCTATAGTAAAGCAAAAATATTTATTAGTAGCCCAGAAGTCCCACATCGGTTTGTAGTAAGAAAACTTGAGTGTTTATAAACCAATAATTCATATGGGTTATTGAATTAAAAACAGATTTAATCAATGGGCTGCATATTGAAACAAATTAGATTTAGGCCCAAATCTTATATTTTAGTAATTTAAAATAGTAACTCATAAAAAATATTAACAAAAATTAAAATAATAATTCTTAAAAGATATTAATTGTACGAAAATATAATATAAAAAATATAAAAGTTAAGAAATTCCACATGGCATATAAAATTAATTTAAAAATAATAAAAAATCATATTGGACTGCCACCTATGCAGATTCCCTATGTCTAGTCAACCACGTCTGCATTACAATTGGAATCTTGGGCTAAAAGGTTTTTTGTTATGGAATCTATTATTGCTAAGGGGCGAAAATATTTTTTTTTTATTTAAAAGGGGGTAAATCAAATCTCTCTACTATTGCAAGGGGTAAAAGGCTATTAACCCATTATTTTATAAGCAATGATGAAGTTGTATTGAAATTGAAAATGAGTGCAAGGAATACTCGACCCTAACAAGAATAATAAGTCATACAAGATTAATAATTAAAAAAACTATGCAAATTATTGGATCAAAACTCTAGTGTTGAGATGTCGACAAGAAAATTTTATTGGTTCGATAAGGTTCAAGCAAGTCGTTAAAGTCTTTTCACATGATGTAGTCGAAGTCTGTTCAAGTATGCAGTAGTCGAACTATTAGGTTTATTAGCATGTCAAATTAAGCCTATTTGTTATTCCTCATTGTTTAAGTTAGCATGTTCCCTAAGTTAGTTTGTAATGAGTTTGTGTGTAAAAGCTCATTAGTTTAGTGTGTTAGTTTTCATATAAATATCATACTAGTATATCATCATTGCAACACTGCGAATCCTAATTAGGGTGAGATAATTTATTTATTATTTTGTAACATTTTTATAATCTTGTTTCAAAGAGGAAGTAAAGAATAAACGACCAGCCATGATAGAAAAATCTCACATCACAATCTTATTGAGCCTTGGTGATAAGGTTCTTCGACAAGTATCCAGGGAAACAATAGCGTCGAGGTTATGGGTGAAACTTAAAAGTTTGTACATAACCAAATCGCTGGTAAATCGACTCTACCTGAGGCAAGCTCTATATTCATTCAACATGATTGAAGACAAAGTTTTGGCTGAGTAGTTGGTTAGGTTCAACAAGTTGATTTTTTATCTTGAAAATATCGATGTCAAGATAGATGATGAAGATCAAGCACGGTTACTGGTTTGTTCTTTTTTCAGATCACATGCTCACTTCAAAGAAACTCTATTGTATGGAAGAGAGTCCCTGGCCTTTGAAGAAAGGAGCATAAACCTTGGGCGATTGGTGATAGTTTGTCCATTAAGGGAAAATTCTTGAAAAATGATGGGCGGTTCGTGTTAGCCAGCAATTTTCAACTAAGAAAATATTATTACATGTTAAGGATCGTCACCCCATGACAAATAATCTTCAACATTACCCACGACCAAGTAAGAAGCATCGACGAGATGGTTAGGGAAAAGTTCCTTAGAGATTTAACAAAATTCATAATGAGTTTTAAAGGTGGGTCGACATAATGGTTTGAGGTCAGTCGATTGGGAGCCTTGTTGATGAAGGGTTTTAAGTCCAAATAAAATGCGGAAACCGCTCAACATAGAAGAATTTTCAATAACAATTGCCAACAATACGTTGGAGGTCCCCAAAGGACAGTTTTATGACAAACTCCGAATGTGGTTATATAATAACCGTCGAACGTGTAGGATAGTAATTACTCTTGTTTGTTTATTTAAGCAAGTTCTTTCATTCATGTCAAAGGTCGCATTTTGTAACATTGTAAGAAAAAACCCAAAGTATCTGTGTCAAGATAGAAACGAGTCACTTGTGAGAAATGTATGCATGCGTCCACCTTTAATTCAAAGCAATTTATTTAAAGTTCAGTTTGTTTATCGTTTTATCTTGCAAATCTGACTTCTTCTTCTTCTTTTTTTACCTTTTTCTGGTTTGGTTCATACCTTACCCATTTAGGACTCTTGTAGTCGGTCCTGCAAGTAACCTTTAAGTAAGAGGCTAGAGATTGTTCACGAGAAACGCTTGCAAATAAATTGGCACACTCAATGGGACATGTTTGTGTTAAGTTCGTCTCAATCTTTGCATGAGATTGAAAAGTGCTAGAAAAATGGTAGATCCTAGAAATCCAGATGGGGAGAAACCCTCGGGAGTAAATACTAGTGTTACATCAAGTGTTGGTTCAAGCTCTATGGTTGTTTCATCAACGACCCTAAGCATACCAATCACCACGAGTCAACTAGTGACTTCCAGATCAAATGTGGTTAATACTTTAGGGAAATATGTGCCTAGTTTCGAAATGTGTACGCATGGTGGACAACACGTGTATGGAATGTCAACATTAATGATGGAAGGCTTACTCAACAACGTTTTGACATTCGGTGAAAATGTAGCGTTAGTTATTTTCACTTATCACACATCGGGGCCTGTGGGAAGTCAGTTTGGTCGTTTAACTGGATTGAGTTTTTCACATAAAGTAATACGTACTTTCACCCTATGTTTTATTGTAGTTATAGATAAACAGGTGAATGAGAGTAATCACGAAATGGTCAACATGCTTACTCAACAAATGAGTGTTAGATTGAGACCATTAATCGATATTTCAATGTAGAGTTACCAAATGATGGCAACTCAAATGACTCATATTGGTGATTTTCTTGGTCCTCCTAGAACGCCAGTTCGACATGCTGCAACACCTCCACCAAAAGAGCTAGTGCAATATGAAGAAATGGCTGACGAGACAATTGACTAAGAGTAAGATATTCCCCAGCACGTTGATTGAACAACCCCTAATGATGATAGTAAATTGAAACTAGAATGTCGAAAAGTGGTCAGACGGGTTTGACGAGATGCAGTAGTTAGAGAACTGAATCTTGAAGCCATTGTCAAATGGATCATGGTTCAAAACAGAATGAATACAAGCATTTAGAGGCCTATGTACTCTTCTCTGTTACAAGAATTTGTTTTGCAAACAGAACTGCCTAGGGATTGGAAAGTCCCCAAATTCTCTAAATTTGCAGGGGAAGAGTCCACAGTTGATCATGTAGCCATATATCAAATTGAAGTTGGAGATATAGCCAACAATGGGGATCTGAAGTTGAAATATTTTCCAAGTTCCCTGCTAAAAAATGTGTTTATCTGGTTTACAATGCTACCTCCCTAGTTGATCCACATGTGGACCCAATTGGTGAAATTTTTATATGAACAATTTCACATGGGGCAATCAAAATTAAGCTAACAGAGCTTGTTAGCGTCAAACAAAAATATAATGAGTCAATCGACCAATACTTAAACATGTTCATACTTTTGAAAGCAGGATGCTTTACTCAAGTCCTTGAACATGAATTAGTTGAAATTGTTGTATACGACCTAGACTATTCGATTAGGAAAAAGCTAGATACTCAATACTTGATAGATATGGCGTAATTAGCTATTAGGTTTCGACAAATCATACATTTGAAAGCTGAGAAAGCCCAAGTCAACAAGTATCAAAAGAAAAGGGAAGGTTGCTTATGTAGCCACTGAAGAATATTCCTCTGATGATGATGAGTCGAAGAAATTGAAGTTAATGTGACTGAAATCTAGCCTGGGATTCCTTATACATGTAAGCCATTGAGGCCATCAAACAGGAAGAATCTCGTTGAAACCGAGAAAAGTGGAAAGGCCATCACAAAAACTTACACTTTCGATATAACAAAGTGTGATAAAATATTTGATTTGTTAGTAACTGGTGGTCAAATTGTTGTGCCTCGGGGCCTAAAGAATCCCCAACCTGAACAAAAAGAGAAAAGCGGATTCTACAAATTTCATAATTTTCTTGGTCATAAAACATCTCAATGTGTTCTTTTTAGCAATTTGGTGCAGAAACCTCTAAAAAACGCAGGCTTCAATTTGGCGAAAATCCAAAGATGCAGGTGGATACTAATCCGTTGAAGGTTGAATAGGCTTTATATGCAGAGCCTTTCAAGTGCGTGGTGGTTAAAGCTATTGAGGATGTCGACATGGAAGTTATGTTCAAATATAATAAGTATGTCGATATGGAAGTTCTGATTCTTGAAGCTACTAAAGGTTTTAACGTGGAGATGGAAGATGAGTTACTAGCAGTTGATCCTGAACTTGAGGAATGTTTGGTTGGTTTTTCAAGAAATATGCAAAGTGAACGGATCAAAGGCCAAATTATGCCCAAGGTGTAATGTTGTGTATGACAAAAAAATTTCTGAAAGATATGAAGCAGCAATAATGAAGGATATAAGAGGCTATTTCAACACCTTTGACAAAAAACCTTCCGTCCTTCGTCGCATATCCCACAAGAAAAATGGGTGGAACCGGTAAGTCCAAAAGGAGGGAAAAGGACAAAGTGGACAGTCGTTGTCCAAGAAGCCGAGGCTTAGGGGAAAAGGATGGATCCCAAGGGATATCAGGTGTCTCATAACAATAAAGGAAAGAACCCGATGACCAGAACATAATGGAGGCACTATCGGAATTTTGTGAAAGAAGGCTCAACATCACATATGAAGTCTGTCAAAATTCCTAAGAATGTTGAAACTGTAAATCTTGTCGCAAGTATGAAGCCCATGAGAGCTATCAAATTTGTTAAAACTCCAGTTCAAAAAAGTAGTTACCCAAAATATAGGTTGAGTGAAAAATAAAAAATCACAACGAATTAGAGATTGACAGTGAAAATATCGCCTTTAAGAAATAAGGAAGTGGTGGCAACACAAAGTGCATAATACACTCCCATTACTGAAGATAAAAAATAAGGGAGAATATGGGCCTCTTCCTGAAAAATATAAAGATGATTATGATCTTCTTGAAGATGATATGGCTAACAATGACTACGACGAAGATTTCATCATTAATTTAATTGTGGCATCAGGTGAGTATTGCCTACGGTGATTTTTAGTTTGAGTTTTCTTTTGAATTGAAATTAACTTGATGCTTGTTTACCTATGTCATATTTAGGTAATCTCTCTAAAGTAATATATTTCCATAAGTGTACTTAATCTGGTTCGTGTTCATACATGTTTACCTAATACTTGTATAGGTGCTTTTTAAAGTGACTTTGATGCATGCTTATCTAGTGCTTGTTTAGTTGATACATGTTTAACTATTGCATGTTTAGGTACTTCGTTGATATCATTTATACATGTTCATATATTGCTTGTTTAGATTTTGCATGGTTATTTATTGCATGTTTAGGTACTTTCTTGATGTCATTCGTACATGTTAGCCTATTGCTTGTTTAGTTGTTGTGTGGTTACCGAATGAATATTTAGGTACTTTCTTGATGTCTTGATCACATGTTATCCTATTACTTGTAAAGGTGTTACATGTTTACCTATTTCATGTTTAGGTACTTTCTTGATATCATTTATATATGTTAGTCTATTGCATGTCTAGGTGGTACATGTTTACCTATTACATGTTTACGTACCCTTTTAAGACCACTTTGATACATATTTATCTATTGGTTGTTTAGTTTATGCATGATTTCCTATACTTATTTAGGTATTTTCTAAAGTGACTTTGATTCATGTTCATCTATTGCTTGTTTAGTTGTTACGTGCCTACCTAGTACTTGTTTAGGTACTTCTTAAAGTGACTTTGATTATATGTTTACCTATTATTTACATAGCTGTTACATGTTTACCTATTACTTGTTTAGGTTCTTTCATGATCTCTTGATAACATATTTTCTGGTTATACCTATTGCATGTTTAGATATTTTCTTGATATCTTGATCACATGTTCATTATTGCTTGTTTAGATGATACAAGTTTTCTTAATACTTGTTTAGGTACCATCTTAAGATTTTTTTGATACATGTCCACCTATTACTTCTTTAGGTGCCCTTTTCTTGAGTTTTCTTTTGCCATGTCACATGCTTGTATGTAGGGGGAATCTTGTCTCACTTTTGAGTATTATTTTTTTTTGTCTTAAGTCTTGTTTGAGTTTGAGACCCATCTCGTTAATAAGTATTTACAATTTGATGTAGGTGCTTATGTGTTTGCTTTGTGTGATAACATGTGTTTGATTAACATGTACCCTTAGGTTCTCTTGATTAAATCTTGTTTATGTTTGAATTGCAATAGACCTTAGGCTCTAAATCCATGCATGAAAACAATTAACTAGAATTTCCCTTTATTCAAAGTTTAGGACCATGATGTATGATAACATTAGGATTAGTTTCCCTTAGTCCATTTGTCCTTCTTTTTTCATTGCATATTAAAACTAAAAATTCTTTTTCATCTTCAAATCCCCAAAAGAAAAAGATGGTGAATTCTGAACTTTGTTCTTTTTGTCATCCATAGTCTTTAGTATGATTCAATTCTTAAATTCTTTCCAAAGTAAAAAAATACAAACAAGTCAAGTGTGACACTGTTGTACGTATTTTCTACACAAGTATTTTTAATTATCGTTTCCACATGGATTGAGGTGATATTACCGTCGTTCAATAGTTAAAGCGTATTTTAAGATTTTGTAAAACAAAAGTTTTGTTTCCTAATGTAACACGGTGGGAGAACTAACTTGTTTGTTTTGCATTTGATCGCAAATGTTGCGGATAGCAAGAGTCGCCACCGACTTTTCTTTTATCCAATTAAGGGAAGCTGAAAAGAACAGGAAAAGACCTTCGTTAGATTCTGAGTAAGGGAGTTGGTTATGAAAGGGAAGGTATTAGCACCCTTTCCATCCGTAGTTATCTACGGGCTCTTAATTGCTTTAGCTCACTTTGAAATTTGCTTTCTGTGTGTTTGAAAATGTTTTTGAAAAGGGATTTCGCTTTGACTTCGTAATGATTCACGCTGGAATATATATGAAGTGTTTGGAAATGTTTTTAAAAGGAATTTCGCTTTGACTTCGTAATGATTCACGCTAGAATGTATACGAAGTGTTTGGAAATGTTTCGTTTTTGGAAAAGGTTTTTGAAAAGTGTGAGGTGTAAAAAGATGTTTTAATCTGAGCAAGCAAAAGAGACTTATTACCTACTCATAACAGTCGTTTCCGTGTTATTTTACTTTCCTTTAGAACAATGCTATCCATACCATTAGTTGGTAGGTAACCCTATTCGTTGGATGTAATGGGACATTCGAAGGGACATCGGATGGTCATAGAAGGCAACTTGTAGGAGTATCCTAACACATTTGTAGGGATGATCATCACTTTTCGTAGGCAACAACCGAGGGACGAGATCATGTATTCGTAGGCAACATCGAGGGACTATGATCTTTTAAGTCGAAGGGAATGTGATGATATATTGTAGGCAACTGTACTAAGATACCCCTACGTTTGAGGGACTTGACCATTTATAAGGCAACGAGAGAGAATACCCTAGGGGGTGCATGTGTGGGAAAAGTGTATTGTTTTCAGATATTTTATCTTGTATTAGTGATTTAGATTAATTTTATCTTGCCATACACGCCTAATTACTAGCAGTTTATAGGTGCGGAAAGTAAATTGCGGAAATGTAAAGTGCGGAAAGTAAATCCTACGCTATTACATGGCTTTGGGGCAGATACATAATTGAGGAGTGCGGAAAGTAAAACCTACTTAGACTATTACATCCCATGAGCAGTTACATAATATTGGAAAAGAAAATGCGACAAAATAGACCTAACTATTACTACTCAGAAGCAGTTACAATAATCGGAAAAAGAATCGAATTGCTAATAAGAGAAAAATATGTTTGTAAAAAAATATTTTTGAGTTAGGAAAAAGTTTTAGGGTTAGCAAACCTAATTAGATGAGAACATATTTTTTGGGGATTTTCTGGATTAATTTTAGTATAGAAAAAAAATTAAAAGTTAATTTTTCGATTAATTATCAATTAATGAAAATATGAATGAAAATTATTATTTTTTTTATGTTAAAAATTAAATAAGCATTTTTCTAACCTAAATGCAAAAAGAAAACATTTTTTTTGTGATTTTTAATGTATTAGAAAAATATTTAAAAAGAAATTAAATAGAGAAAGAAAATACGAAGGAAAATGGAAAAAAAAAAGTTAGAAAACCAAATGCCAAAATTATGATGTGGCTGCCAGGGTTCGAACCCAGGCCCTCTGGGTTATATGCGCGCTGCCTTGCCATCTGCGCTGGGTGTGCAAGCTGTTAGCATAATGAAACAATAAGAATATATGTGAAAACAATTTTCTAAAATTAATTTAAAACAGAAAGCGCACGCAGGGCCTTCGTCTTCTCCGTTTTTGAACTAGACTTTTACCTACGGTTGATGTTCGTAGCAACAGCCTTTAGTGACGGCTTTGTCCGTCACTACAGCACCTGCAAGTTTCAAAAATTCACAATATGCAATATAAATTTATAATGAAGGCATGGTTTGATTGCAAATTGTCCCCTGAACATAAATATTTCCTTGGATCGGTCCAATTTTGCCTATTCTGAAAATCCCTAATTCAAGCTTGTGAAACCCTAACAATGGCATAGCTCGGTCCCTGCATCAAAACTCAAATCGGACCACCCAGATAGCTTGCAAACATCATTCTAAGCATAAACAAACAATCGAAACAGGTTAAATATGCATGTATGATCAAAACCGATTTTGAAAAACAAGTGTACAAGCCGTGATAGTGATTTCGTGTTTTTGGATGCTTTTGCAGTCTGTGAGTGTCTGGAATGGATCAGAGGACCTCCAGGAATTGATTGCAAGGCTTGGAATGGCTTGAATCGATGCAAATCCTTGACTGCTATGTAGCTTGGAGAACACAGTTTTTTGCACTTAGTTTAGGGTTCTTGAGGCATCAAATTCGTTCTTGTGGCATCTGGAATCAGTGTGTATATATACTAGAGTGAATTAGGTCAAGAATTATGAAGAAATTATATGCCAATCAATGAGAAAATATTTGATTTGGAATGAAACCAAATATTTACTTTTTTGATCAAATTTCAATCAATTCTCTTGCCAATCTCAATAATTTCGAAAGTGACAGCTTGTATGGCTTGCTTGGACCTCAAGAATGAGAGAAAATCAATCTTGCATTTAAAATTTGATTTTATATCTTTTATTTTAATTAAATTGGTTTTAAATGAATAAAAATCCAAAATAAATAAAAATAAAAGATAAAAAATGTGGCCTTGGGCTTGGAGGTTCCAAATGGGATTAGAAACAAGTTTGAATCAAGAAAAGTTAGGCCCATTTGGAAATTTTTTTATTTTCTCAAGTATTTCTCTTTATGCACCTCCTCAAAAATGCTCAACTTGCACAATTTGTATCTTGCTCAATTTTTAATATTTTTGGGTGTTCTTGGAATTTTTAGAAAGCTAAAGATGTCTTCTAAACATCCCTTTTGGTTTTATCTTCATTGAAGTTTCCATACTCATAAACACTTCTTTGCAAAAAGATGACTTTTTGTTGACTTTTAAAAAGACCTGTAATGTTTTGATCCATAACTTCCAAATGAACCATTTCTAGCCCAAGATTGTGAGACATGAAGTTGTAGAGAATTGAATTCTCTTGACCAGATCTTGAATTTTCTTGGGGGAATCATGATCAACCCTTGGTCAAATGATGAATGTTACTTCAAAATATTGATGTTGACCAAAAATTATGAAGTTTGACTGTATGTTGACCACAATTGACTTTTGTCCAATACAGTTGATTTTCAGCTATCTGAGCAATTAGATGAGCAATTTTGACTTGTGAGGCTTGAAACTTGACATGGTGATTCTTTGGAGCATAGGATAATGTATGATGATCACTTGAAGCATTGGAAGTCCATCTTGACTTGAGAATGGCAAAACCCTAGTTTGGGTTGATTGTTTAGGAGAGCGTTTGTCTGGTCAACCCTTGTGAAATCCTTGAGTATGGATATGTGAGTTGTCTTGAGAAGTGGGAGGGAAAATTTTGGGGTATAACAGTTGCCCCTATTCAATATTCTTGTATTGGAAGGGTTAGATTGGCATGTTTGCCTTTCGTGACCTGAAGGTAGAAGATGATTGAACACTCGAGTACACCTGAAAATTTGCACTCGTTGTTGTATGAAATAGGATAGTAAGCTGATGATGCGCTGGAATGGGCTTATAGATGCCATTGGGAGAAGCTGCTGTTGGAGAGTGAGTCGTACGCTAGACTCTGTATTTTTCTTTTGAGTAGAAGAGACAACGGAGATGGGCTTAAGATGCCATATGGAGAAGCTGAGTCATACGCTAGACTCTGTATTTGTCTTTTGAGTAGAAGAGACAACGGAGATGGGCTTAAGATGCCATCTGGAGAAGCTAAGGATGTGTAGTCGGAGATGGTCTTAAGGATGCCATCCAGGGTTGTTGATAATAAGAGAGAGTCAGAATAAACCTTCGTCTTGGCTATTCCTGAGGTGAATATTTGGAAGGATGTGGATAGCTTTACCGTCTTGCTTCGGGTGTTAATCCATAATCTGTTGCTTGGAGATAATTTGTGTGGTCTTTCAGATAGATTTCCCGTCTTGTTTCGGGCATTAATCTTTGACCTTTTTGTTTGGAAAATGACCTTTTACCTGTCGGGGAGATAAACTTTTGACAGGATATGGTTAGTCTTATGCAGATTATGATGCATGCGAGTGTATGGCAATATTACTATGATGTATGCATATGTTATGACTTTTATGTAGATGTATGAATATAGATGTAGATGTATGAATGTAGATGTATTTCAAAACATATCCATCTTGAAGAAGATGGGAACGTCCTGCTGGGGATTTCTAATGTTTGCTTGGGGGGTAGGGTTGTTGCGAACCCTGACTTCGAGAGAAAAAGAGATACTTCTGATTCCTCCGATGCACTATCTGACCAAATCTCGAGTCTAGATATTAATGCTGTTGGAAAAATAGCAGTGATCAAGAGATACTCGGCTGGGGATCTTGTGCATAGATCTTGGCGGGGGATCTTGTGTGTAGATCTTGCAGAGGGTGATTACATTGCCCATAGACCTTGCTGGGGGACAACGCGATATGGCATAATTTGTTACTGCTTGGAGACTAACGTGACATGGTGAAGCTGATAGGGTCATTAAAGCTTGACGAGGCTTGTAGGATCATTAAAGGTGACGAATCTGATAGGCATCACTTGAGGTGATGAATCTGATGTTTGTTGAAGCTGTTAGGATCACTGCTCGGGGACTAATGTGATGAAGCTGATAAGATCACTACTCGGGGACTAATGTGATGAAGCTGATAAGATCACTGCTCGGGGACTAATATGATGAAGCTGATATGATCATTGCTCGGGGACTAACATGATGAAGTTTGAAGTATTGGAATACTTGCTGGGAGGAGATTAGTACTTCGTCGGAGAAGATTTGTCTTTGTAGGGAGAGCGATGGCTCTGTGGGGATTGATGATCCTGTGGATGCATTTCTTGTGAAAGTGTCTCTGCGGGGATGCATTGGTGACTTTAGTGTCATCCCAATTCCTAGAGCCTGTAGTAATTACTTTTTTTTCGTTTGCTTTTCATATGTTTGTAAACAGATGTTTATTGTCAAATGCATATAATCATTCAAAGCAATCATTGGACTTTATGCAAAAAATAATAAAATTAGAAAAGGAATTTGCATTGAATTTAAAAAAGTGGCCCATAGTTTGGCAATTTGCATACAAGAGACGAATATCCTAGTAAGAGGAAATTGTCAGAATAGTAAAAAGCTATGCGGAAACAATCCTGTCGAGTTTCAACTATGCTATTGCTCATATATTTCGACTATCTCATCTCCTTGTTGTCAGCAGAAAGTTAGTGAATTGATTTTCGCCATTTGAATCTTGAATTTCATAGTGGTACAGTCTGTAGGTAGGTGATCTGGATAAGACATAGTTGTACGCTTAAATCCCTAACTTTTGCCTAGACCACCCTTTCAGGTTTTTAGTCTACCAGGATACCCCTTTTTGCCCAAGCCGCCTTTATAGGTTTTCGACTTGCCGGGTGTACATTTTTGTGTATATATCCTTAACTTTTGCCCGAACCTTTTTGGTTCACCAGGATGCCCTTATTTTTGCCTAGGCCAGTCGACCTAGCGGGTTTCGTTCATGCGTAGTATTTTTTGACTATGTCTGCGTTCACAGGGTGTGGAAAGTCTTCTCCATCCATGGTGCTAAGTATCATAGCTCCGCCGGAAAATACCATTTTGACTACAAATGGTCCCTCATAGGTGGGAGTCCATTTGCCCCTGGGGTCACCTTGTGGGAGGATGATGCGCTTGACTACTAGATCACCGACTTGGTAGACTCGGTGCTTGACTTTCTTGTTAAATGCTCTGATCATTCGCTTCTGGTAGATCTGTCCATGGTAGATGGATACGAGTCATTTTTCGTCGATCAAGTTGATCTGGTCAAGGCGAGTCTGGATCCATTCGTCTTCACCTAGTTCTGCGTCCTGGAGGACTTTGGTTGAGGGTATCTGAACCTCGATTGGCAGGACTGCTTCTATACCGTATACAGGAGAGAATGGGGTTTCCCCTATAGATGTTTGTACTGTAGTGTGGTAACTGTGGAAAGCAAATGGCAACATCTCGTGCCAATCCTTGTAAGTCACTGTCATCTTCTATATGATCTTCTTGAGATTTTTGTTGGCGACTTCCACTGCGCCGTTCGTTTTAGGCCGATATGGAGAAGAGTTGTGATGCTTGATCTTGAACTGCGTGCAGAGTTCGGTGATCATTTTGTTATTGAGGTTGGTACCGTTGTCTGTGATAATCCTTTCGGGGACGCCGTATCGACAAATAAGATTATGTTTGATGAATCAAGCCACCACATTCTTGGTAACAGATGCGAACGAAGCTGCTTCTACCCACTTGGTAAAGTAATCAATTGCAACAAGGATGAAACGGTGTCCATTGGAAGCGGTAGGTTTGATTTCTCCGATCATGTCGATGCCCCACATTGCGAAAGGCCAAGGAGCGGTTAGAACATTCAACGGTACTGGGGGTACGTGCACTCTGTCTGCATATATTTGGCATTTGTGAGAAGACCGAGCATGACGGTGACAATCAGCTTCCATGGTGGACAAATAGTAACCTACTCTTAGAATCTTCTTAGCCATTGTATGTCCACTGGAGTTGGTACCAAATGCGCCTTCATGTAATTCTTCCATGATCCGTTCCGCTGTTTTCTGGTCTACACAGTGGAGTAAGCACAAGTCGTGATTGCTTTTGTATAAGATGTCGTTGCTGAGAAAGAATTTGGATGCGAATCTTCTTAAGAATTTCTTGTCATTGACAGATGCCCCTGTGGGATATTCCTGAGTCTCGAGATACCTCTTCACTTCGTAGAACCAAGGTTTCTCTTCTGTATCAAGTTCACAACAGTATTCTGGTTCGTCAAACTTTTCGATGATGATTTAGGGAGCTTCGTTGTCCCATCTGACTTTGGACATAGATGACATAGTAGCTAATGCGTCTGCCAATTAATTCTCTTCTCATGGAATATGATCGAAAGTGATTTCTTCGAAGTAAGGGATCAGATTTAAAACATGCGCTCGATACGGGATGAGATTCAGATGTTTCGTATCCCAATCGCCTTTAATCTGACTAATCACTAAAGTTGTGTCTCCATACACTCGCAAGAATTTGATTCTTAAGTGAATAGCAGCTTTGAAACCCATGATGCACGCTTCGTATTCGGCCATGTTGTTGGTGCAACTAAAACATAATCTAGCTGTGAAAGGTGTGTGTCCGCCAGTAGGAGACGTAATGGTGGCGCCAATGCCGTTGCCAAGTGCATTTGAGGCCCCCTCAAAGACCATGGTCCATCGGGATCCTGGTTCAGGACCTTCGTCTGGTCCTGGTTCTTCGCAATCAGTAACTAGTAAAACATCTTCGTTTGGAAACTCGAGCTGCATAGACTGATAGTCATCTACGGCTTGACGAGCCAAATGATCGGCTACTACAGTTCCTTTGATCGCTTTCTGAGTAGTATACTAGATGTCATATTCGGTCAAGATCATTTGCCATCTTGCTATTCTTCCAGAGAGAGCAGGTTTCTAAAATATGTATTTTATCGGATCCATCTTGGAGATCAACAAGGTAGTGTGAGTCAACATATACTGTCTTAGTCGGCGAGCAGCCCAGGCCAAAGCGCTGCAAGTTTTCTCGAGCTGTGTGTATCTTTTTTCACAGTCGGTAAACTTTTTGCTAAGGTAGTATATTGCATACTCTTTTCGACCAGACTCGTCATGTTGCCCCTATACACACCCCATTGAATTCTCTAATACTGTTAAGTACATGATAAGAGGTCTTCCTTTGACTGGAGGTATCAGGATAGGAGGATTTTGTAGATATTCCTTGATTTTGTCAAAAGCTATTTGGCAATCGTTGTACCATTCCACTACTTGATCTTTTTTCAGTAACTTGAAGATTGGCTCAAGTAGCAGTTAGATGTGCAATGAATCTAGCAATGTAGTTCAATCGTCCCAAGAAACCTCTGACTTCTTTCTCGGTGCAGGGAGATGGAATTTCTTGGATATCTTTAACCTTGGCGGGGTCAACTTCAATATCTTTACCACTGACAACAAATCCCAAGAGTTTACCGGATCTGACTCTGAAGGTGCATTTGTTGGGATTGAGTCTTAGTCTGTATTTCTTCAGTCTATCAAGCAGCTCTCGCAAATGCTTGAGATGTTCTTCTTCAGTTTTTGATCGAGCTATCATGTCGTCGACGTAGACCTCTATCTTGTGATGAATCATGTCATGAAACAAAGCCACCATGGCACGTTGATATGTGGCGCTAGCGTTCTTCAGACCAAACGACATGACCTTGTAGCAGAATGTGCCCCACTGTGTAACAAAATTAGTCTTTTCCATGTCTTCAGGAGCCATTTTGATCTAGTTGTAACCGGAGAAATCATCCATGAAGGAGAAAACCTTATGTTGAGCGGTGTTGTCGACTAGAACATCAATATGAGGAAGTGGAAAATCGTCTTTCGGACTTGCTCTGTTCAAATCTCGATAATCTACACACATCCGTACTTTGTCATCCTTCTTAGGTACGGGCACCATGTTCGCAACCCATTGTGGATAAGAAGTAACGGCTAGGAAACCGACATTGAATTGTTTCATAACTTCGACTTTGATTTTCTCAGACATCTCAGGGCGCATACGACGGACCTTCTGCTTTACAGGGAGAAATCCTTCCTTCGTTGGTAGCCCGGTGTACCACAATGTCAATACCCAGACCTGGCATGTCTTCGTATGACCAAGCAAAAATCTCGATATAGTCTCGCAGCATCTGGACCAATCTTTCCTTGATACTATTCTCAAGACCTGTTCCTATCTTGATTTCTTTTCTGTCTTCGTTAGTACCTAGATTCACGACCTCGACTGGCTCTTTGTATGGCTGTATAACCTGTTCTTCTTGCTGTAGTAATCTGACAAGTTCTCCTGGCATTTCACAATCTTCCTCACCTTTGTCTTCGGCTTGGTAGATCGGACTATCGAAGTCATATTTAGCAATAGCAAAGCTGTTATCAACGAGATTCGGAGTGAATCTGCAGTGTATCACGTGGGTGTGTGTAAGAACACATAGCTTTTGATAGGGGTGACAAAGCAAAAGAAAGGAAAGAAAACAGTGTTTAAATGTAAAAGTCTAACGATTTTATTGAATGAAAATATGCAAATGGAAAATAATAACCCTCACAAAAGAGCCATGATGCCCCGGGCAAGGCACTAGGCTTTTAAGTTTATTGTCTGAACGTAAATAAAGAATGAAAAGCATAACAGAAAACAAAAAGCAATTACTCATGTTTAAAGGAGATTGGTATGACGTCTTCGGTCTTCCAATTGCTGAGTCCGTTGTCTGGAGTTGGGAAGATCCAATCGCTGATGTCGAAGTCGCTGTCGTCATCTTCTATAGCATGGACTCCATTCTTGCTGATGTGGAAGGGAAGTTTGTCGGCACGTTCGCGACGTATCATCTTCTGACCTTTGGTGGTGAAGCCTAAACTAGTCTTGTCAGATTTGAAAGAAAGATCAGGGAGGTGACCCTAAATAGCACGACCTCCTTCTTCAACTGCAGCATGGGCGTCCTTTAGTGGGGCCATTCTTGGTGGAATTTTAGTAACTTCAAGGGTGACAGGAGAGTCAACAGGCATGACTCATGGAATTGCTTCGAATGCTTGACAGGGAGTTTCGATGAATTCACCTTCCATTTCGAGGTATCGGAACGACTGTAAATGGCTTACCATATATTCTTCCTCACCACATACCATAACAATCTACCCCTTCACAGAGTACTTTGGATTTTGATGCAAGGTAGAGGTAACAGTGCCATCCCCATGTATCCAAGGGCGTCCAAGTAGGCAAGAGTAAGCTGGACGGATGTCCATGACGAAGAAGGTAGAGTTCAAAGTCTGGGAACTGACTTTAACTAGCAGAATGAGCTCTCCAAGCACTATTTGTTTAGAACCATCAAAAGCTCTTACAATTTTGTCGCTGGGCTTCAAGACCACTCCTTCAACATCAAGTCGGTCGAAAGCACTTTTTGGTAGGATATTTAGAGCAGAACCAGTATCCACCAATTGTCATACCCCAAAATTTGCATACTTAATGCCATGTTTCTATTTTCCAAACACAAAAGACACGTTGGCGCAATGGTTAAGGCGTTGGATTGGAAGATTCCCTCAAAGGTCACAGGTTCGAACCTGGACAGGACCAATTCTTTTTCTCTTTTTGCAAAACTAACTTATATTTTCTATTTTTCTTTAATATTTTCCATCCAATTTATTTTATCTTCTATATTTTTTATCATGCATTTAAAAAACACCAAAAATATTTATTTTTTGCATAATTATCAGAAAAATACTTATTTAATTTTTAAAATTAAAATTATTATTTTTGCATGCATATTTAATTTAATTGATAATTAATCATTTAAATGGATTTTAATTGTTTTTAAATTATCAAATCAATTCCAAAAATTACCAAAAAAATTATTTTATCATATTAATGTCATCACTAACACAAAAACATTTTCTCATTCAAAAATACTTATTTTTACTAACATTTTCCTCTTATGCAATTTTCTTTCGTTTTCCGATTTTGCATCTGTTCACAGGTTGTACCGTTTCGGACGATTTTTATTGCTTTTCTTTTCCAATTATGTAATTTCCTATGGGATGTAATAGTTTAATTAGGACTTTTATTTTCCGCACTTTCAATTATGTATATGCCCCAAAGCCATGTAATAGCGTAGGACTTTATCTTTCCGCACTTACTTTCCGCAATTTACTTTCCGCACCCTATGAACTGCTAGTAATTAGGCGTGTATGGCAAGATTAAAATCGGACATAGATCACTCATAATTTCAAGATAACATATATCTGAATTGACACACTCTTTTCACACATGCACCCCTTAGGGTAATTCTCTCTCGTTGCCTTACGAATACTAATGGTCAAGTCCCTCGAACGTAGAGGTATTATAGCACCGTTGCCTTCAAAACAAGTCATCATAGTCCCTTCGATACAAAGATCATAGACCCACGACGTCGCCTACGAATACATGATCTTGACCCTCGATTGTCGCCTACGATAAATGATGATAGTCCCTTCGAATGTGCTAGGATACTTCCTACAAGTTGCCTTCTATGACCATCCGATGTCCCTTCGAATGTCCCGCTTACATCCAACGAATAGGGTTACCTACCAACTAATGGTATGGATAACACTATTCTAAAGGAACGTAAAATAACACGAAAACGACCATTCTAAGTAGGTAATAAGACTTTTAGTTGCTTGCTCTATCAAAATACTTTTACACCACACACTTTTGTCAAAGTTCAAACTCTTTTCAAAACGAAACATTTCCAAACACTTTGTATACATTCCTACATGAATCATTACAAAGTCAAAGCGAAATGCCTTTTCAAAACATCTTTTGTCAAACACACAGAAAGCACTTTTTTAAAATGATCTAAGAGCAACTAAGAGCCCGTAGATAACTACGGATGGAAAGGGGTGCTAATACCTTCCCTTTTCATAACCTTCTTGTTCGCGTTAAAAAGTGACGTGCTAGCGAATCGAATATGAATTCGGATCCTCTGGCTCGAAACGATTTACTCTTTTGATTTGTTTATAAAGATGTCGCGAGCATCAAGCTTTATTATTTTCAACACAAGAAAAGATGATTTAATGATTATGAAAAAGGGGAAAGCTGTTAATACCCTCTATTGATTTTGATATGCATTACGACTAGTGCAAACTAGACGTAGCGCATTGGGGAGTATTCCGGGTAAGGGGGTTTGTTATATAAAGGGAATAGATGGAGCACCCTAAATATATATAGTTATCTATAGCTTTATATATGAATATGTTTGATATGTTTGTGTGTTTTAATTGCTACTTCTATGATTGGGAAAGTTTCTCCTTTGGGATTTTAAGAAAGGATTGTTTATGAGGGATCCTAGGTTTTGTTATTATTGTGCTCGCAAAGATCTTTGGATCTTCTGCATACATATCCCCTAGTGGGAATCAGAGCATTTGTAGCTCGGATCTACAGGGATCTATGGTTTGTTTGGTTTGAGGGAGAAAGAAATTTGCTCGCCAAGGATGAGACCTTGTGCCTACGTATTCTCAAAAGGATGTTGAGAAAGTTAGAGCAATCGTAGTTCCCACTTATGCTAGTGGAAAGCAACGGAATGTTAGTAAGAAGACAAAGACAAATGTCATCTTAATGAAAAATGTATCTAATCTATTTCATCACATACATTTTTGAAAAGTTTGATTGATTAAAATCTTTCATCGTAAGTTATAGGTGTTTTGCTTGAGTGTACAAGCGTTACCACTTACATGTTTAAGAAAGATGTTTTGAAAAAAAAGATGATTGAATCTTTTAACTGTAAGCATTGGGTGTTTTGCTTGAGTGTACAAGCGTTACCACTTACAATTAAGAGATGTTTTTGTTTGAAAAGTTTTTGAAAAGAGTTTCATTGTATGTGATGTGATAGATGAGATACTTCTTCCATAGAGATGATAGATGTCTAAATCTCGAGGAGAAATTAATTGGATTAAAGGGATGCTTTTAAGAAGCCCATGGGTCCTTGTATTGTAAGCCCAAGAGAAGGCATTCCGAGGGTCATCGAGGGTCATCGAGGATCCTTGTACGAAGCTCAAGAGGAAGCTATAGGGTATGGCCGACTTTGGCTTTAAAAGGGATTTCACCGGGAAACCATCCTTTTGGAATTAAGAGCAATTTCACCGGGAAATTATACTCTCATGGTTCTATCTTAGCGCGGGTGATTCTTTGTATTAGAAGCCCAATAGGAGGCTGTTAAGAGATTTCCTGTCTCTTTCATTGTATGATGCCCAAGAGAAGGCTAAACTCAATGAGGAGTTCTTTTGAACGAAGCCCAAGAGGAGGCTGACTCAACAGGGGAGTGCTGTCTTATACGAAGCCTAAGCGGAGGCTAAACTCAGATGAATGAGTTTTCTTATATGAAGCCTAAGAGGAGGCTAACTCTGTGGGGAGAGTTATCTTGTATAAAGCCCAAGAGGAGGCTAATTTTGTGGGGAACCTATTGGTTAGACTAGTTGTTATGTTATAACTAAATAGTTATATAAACAAGTGTGTGTGTGTGTGATATGTATTCACAGGAGTTTATGAAGGAAATATAAACAATGCATGATGTTTATTTATAAGAGTTTATAAAGTAAATATAAACAAGTGTCTGTGAAACGAACGTTTAAAACGAGCGTAACTTGATTATTTACAAGTTTGATGTGTGTACAAGGAAATAAATATGTACACGAACGAGTATTTATGTACGAGAGGATGTGGATGTACATAGGAGGGTTGGGACTTACACCATAAGGGTGGCCCATTGGTTTAAAAGAAGTTTCACCGGGAATAATGCTCCTTTCAATACCAATGGTATTCAGTGTATACACAAGCGAAGTGAAAACAAACGATCGAATTTGTCTGTACTTGAGTATTTACAAAAAGTATCTGTATTATGAACAGGTAAAATTTGGTATGTATATGAAAATAATTTGATATGTACAAAGAAATATGTATGTACATAAAGAATGTTGGTTGGGACTTACACCGTAAGGGAGGCCCATGATCGGTTAAGAAAAACGAGAGAAAATGAATTCGGTTTTATCGTTTAATCGGATCGATCATGGTAAAAGATGCAAGTTTTGATGAAAATTTTTGAAGAATGTTATTTGAAAGTGTTTTTGAAATGTGAAGTTTACTTGTAAGAAGTTTTGAAAAGAATCGGAATCCGAAAGTTTGAAAAAAAATCACTTTTAAAGGCGTTTTGAAAAGTGCTCAAAGTGTCGTTTTCGGCTCAATTGAAATATAATCGGATGAAAGTTTTTTCTGAAAATTTTTGCACTATCATAAAATAGATACATTAATTGACAAGTGTACAAAAAATCACCTCAAAATGAGGAGTTTTGATTGGGTTTTGAAAATGTCAAAGTTTGTAAAAAATACAAAAGTTTGGTAAAAAAAATGGTCCCAAGGAGGCTTGAACCCGGGACCATTAGGCAAGGCGTGGCAAGAGAGTTTTAAGAGTGAGCTGGCAACCGCTGGGGCGGTGATACATCCATTAACTTATGCCAAATCAGTTAAATATATTATAAGACATTTATTTGAATTTAAAAAAACGCGCGCAATTCATCTTCTTCATCTTCAATCCTTCAATCAGCCATGGATTTCGTGTTTCTTGATGAAATTAAATGAAGTAAACATGAAACTTGACCGAAATTTAACAAGGAACACGATGGCAGTGGTTAATTTCATTTATTTTAGGTTTAACATGGTTGAATTTCTGATGAACACGAAGAACCCTAAAACTGAAAAATCTAATTGAAATCACGTATGGTTGATGATTTGTTCAATTGATTGAGGGTTAATGATCGTGGATGGTGCAGAAACAAAACGGCCAAGAGTTTTTTTCAATTGAATCAAAGAATCATGGAGTTCGAGTTTGAGTTCCTTACCTATTGAAGCTGGAATCGAATTCGATGAAGGAGTGTTTCCAGTCGTGGTTTGAGGATTGCTTGAGCACCAACGGCCTCTATGGAAGGTGTTTGATCACCCTGCTTGCTCTGGAATGATCTGAAACTCTCTACCCAAGTTGACCTGCATAAGCTCAAAGTTGAACTTCGAATTCTGGGTTAGAGGTGTTACAGTTTGTTGTTTATGATCTGCATCATGTCTATGATGTATGTGGATGATGTTTGGATGATTAGAACTCAAGTTGCTCGAGCCAAGCTATGAATTCGAAAGTTATGGCAGTTTTGCAAGCTTTGGAAACATGAAGTGTAATTCTGAGTTTATGTGTTTCTTGTGTTGATTTTATGTTTCAAACAAGTTACATATTGATTATAAGATATGTTAGACACCAAATTTCCTCATAGTTTTCACAAGTTTTTCAAAATTGCAAATTTTCTCAAAATGCACTATGTTTCTCAAATTTCAAGGAAGAAGAGAGAAAGCATGTCTTGGCATTACTTTGGTGTAGTTTTAATGGCAAGCAAGACCTCTATTTATAGGCCATGAGTTCTAAAAATAATTGAGAAAGTTTGGCCATTGGTAAATTTGACTTGCCTTAGAGGGCAAGGAAGTCTTTTTTGCATTAAATGCAAAAGGAAGCTTCCTTCTTTTAACCATGGTTAATTTCCAACTTTGATCCTATATCATCATAATTATCTCCATCTGATTTTTATCAGTTCTTATCTCATTTTGGTAAGGTGGCATGCTTCTAGAAAAAGAAAATGCAAAGTGACCTATAATCTTGAAGTTTTGAACTTGAAATCCATGGTTATGGAGCCTTATGTTTCAAAATCAAAAGTGTAGCTAGACTCCATGGATTTGAGAGTTCTTGGACATTTTGGAAAGCTTGTTTCAAGGGCTACAACTTTCATGTTTTGATTTTTTTCCAATTCAAAATGGAACTATGTGCAAAAATGCCATGAAGTTTGGAAAAAGTACAAAATTTTAACACTTGAAAATTTTTCAAAGTGTTAGAAATTTTGACTTTTTGTTGACTTTTCCAAATTCTTTGATTTTTTATGATCATGATGGATCACTTGAAGTATTTTGATGATTGAAAAAGTTTTGTCTTGAAAAAGTTGACCAAAAGTCAAAATTTGACTTTTCTGTGCAGATGAAATTTCATCAGATGTTTCAGAAATTGACTGATGAAGTCTGTGAACTTCTGTGATGTTTTGAATCCAGAAATTAGGTCAAAATGTTGTATCTAAGATATGAAGATCAATCTATAACCAAAAAAGTCATTCATTGATCAGAAAATCAGAGATTACTCATGCTCGACCAAAACCCTAATTGGTCGATCCTTGATAGATCAATGAGAAAAGTTGGATATCTGATGATCAGAGGTTGATGGTTTGATCAAGATAGATCAAATGAGGTGAGTTAAACTCAAACCCTAATTGGTTGCCTCTTGAATCAGATGAAAATTTGATGAAACCCTAATTTTGACCTGTGAAAGCTACACCCGATTAATTCTATTCTGGACTGTTAGTGATGCAATGATGCAAATGTAAGGTGGTATATTAGGTTAAAAATTGGGGTATGACACTTCTCCCTTACTCAGAATCTAACGAAGGTCTTTTTCTGTACTTTTTAACTTCCCTTAATTGGATAAAAGAAAAGTCGGTGGCGACTCTTGCTATCCGCACATTTGCGATACAGAAATCTCAAAGTCAGTTCACCGTATTACACCAATACGTGAGACAATGTAGTGCCCTTACATTCAATGGAGACATGCAAGGCTTTGTTGTGTTTCTTTCCGGCAGGAGTCAAATCAGCATCGGAGAAGCTTAAGCCATTGTTAATGGTCAGGCTAGCAATACAACCTTCGAATTGATCAGCAGTAGTGTCTTGTGGTATGTGAGCATTCTTCAGAAACTTCACTAAGGCTTTAGCATGAGCCTTAGAGCACAGTAACAGAGCTAACATGGATATCTTGGACGGAGTTTGTCCCAACTGTTCCACAACATTGCAGTCGCTTTTCTTGATGATCTTCATAATTCCCTCCATTTCTTTCTTGGAGGTACCCTTGGCAACTTCCTTTGGTACTTCTGTATGAGCAGGATGAGTTATTGGTTCTTTCCCTCTTTCTTCAGGAATTGGTTCGATAGTTGGAATGCGAGCTGGAATCGCAGTGTCTTTTGGTGGAGAGATCTCTAGAGAAAATACTCTTCTGGTTCTGGTTACCTTGCTTGATTTGGTGATGTTGTCGATGTCAGGATCGAAAGCTTCAACAACAATATCTTCAATGGTTAAAGGTTCTTGCTTGACGCCATGATAGTAAACTTCGGCTCCATAATTCCACGGTATAGCTTTGTCATAGGAAAATGGAATTGGTCTGGGAGAAGTAATGATGAGAGGTGCCACTCTAGGCGCAGGATCGGCAGAGGAGATCCTTATTGTGTTTACATCAGCATAGTCTTCTGGGAAATCGTCTCCCCATTCGGTTGCCTTGACATCTTCAATAGGAATGTTGTAACTTTCAGGGGTGGTGTATTTCACCATGAAATCGAACTTTCCACTTGGCTGCCCCAAGGTGTCCCAAACTTTTGGTTCGGCTTTGCTCATGTCTTCAATCTTTAGATTCTTAGAAACGTCTTCGCACAGATTCTCCACAGATGGAGGTTTCAGAAATAGAACTTCTCGGTTGTCCATCATGCGTTGAATACGCCTTTTCAACCAAGCACATCCGTCAGATTCAAATGCACATCAACGACAATCATCCGGGAATCCTGGAAATACACCGGCTGGCAATAAATCTTTCTTAATAGTCATCATAGGAATAGTCATCTTGCTCATATCATAAACATATGAGTCTTCCTCAATAGCATTGGAAATTTTACCATGGTCAGGCATTGGTGTGTTGATCACATTCGGAGTTTCGACAGGAGGGTCAAATTCAATTTCCCTGGCTTCAATCATGTCTTGAATCTTGTTCTTCAGAGCCCAACAGTTGTTGGTGTTGTGCCCTAGGCTATTGGAGTGGTATGCACACCTTGCATTAGGATTGTATTTTGGAGAGGAAGTGTTAACGTGTTGAGGAGGATCCCTCAAAGTAATCAGCTCTGCTTTCATCATGTGTTGCAATGCTTGCGACAATGGCATATTGATCTTCGTAAACTATCTCATGGCGCGTTCTGGTTACGTGCGTTGTCCCGTTGAGGTTGCGCTGGTGTAGGATTGGAGATCACAACTGCCCCCACAGATTGAGTATGATCGGTTTTGACACGGATTTTCTGACCATACACAGCATTGGCTTCTTTCTTACCACCAAAAGATCTCTTCGCAGCATTCGGAGACGACTCTACCTGAATCTTCCCGCTCTTGATTCCAGCTTCAATACGTTCTCCTGTCAATATCAGCTCGGTGAATCCAGATGAAGAGTTTCCAATCAGATTATTAAAGAATGGGCCCGTCAGTGTTCCCATAAACATATCAACCAACTCCCTATTGGACAAGGGTGGTTGAACTCTGCCTGCTAGATCTCTCCATTTCTGAGCATATTCTTTGAACTTCTCGTCACGACCCATAGACATGCTTTGTAGCTGCATGCGGGTGAGTGCTAATTCAGCATTGTACTGGTACTGCTTGTAGAAAGTATTTGCTAAGTCATTCCAAGTATGAATGTGGGTGCTCTCTTGCTGATAATACCACTCCAACTGAGTTTCGGATAAACTCTCTTGGAAGAAATGGATCCATAGCTTCCTGTCTTCAGTATGAGGATGGATCCTCTGAACATAGGACTTCAAGTGAAACTTCAGGCAAGAGATGCCATCATACTTGGCAAAGGTAGGAACTTTGAACTTGCGGGGAATTACCACGCTAGGGACAAGACTCAGATCATCGAAGTTTAGCCCGGACATTTTCAAATTTTCTATAGCATTCAGACGGTCTTCAAGTTGCTTGTACTTGTCGTTGTCAAGAGGATACTGCTCGTTCACGTAGCCTTCATCTTCGTTTTCAGACCCATGATGGCTTCCTTCACTGTTCTTGACACTTCCCTCAGTTTCACCGCTCTTGTCTGAGATTTTGAACTGGCTGACCACCCTAGCTGCACCC
The DNA here is from genome assembly GCA_021764765.1 of Vicia sativa. Taxonomy (NCBI): domain Eukaryota; kingdom Viridiplantae; phylum Streptophyta; class Magnoliopsida; order Fabales; family Fabaceae; genus Vicia; species Vicia sativa. The sequence continues at coordinate 114,020,041 of CM038795.1, read as the reverse complement.
CTGTGATTTCTTCCCATGTTGAGAATACCGATTCTCTTCTTCTTTCTGGTGATGAGCTTCTTCAGGTCTTTCTGGCCTTGGACCAAGTTGGTGAACATTTCTTGGAATTGAGCATTCTGAGCCTGGAGATCTTTGACAGTCTGTTCAAGAGCCATTTTCCTCTTACTGAAATAAACAGCGAGAGAATAAGAAAACCAATCTTCGATGTACCTGCTATGAAATGTTATGCCATGATATGCGATGTTTATGCAATGCAATGTTTTCAAGGACCTTAGGAATTTAAATTTGTTAAACAAAGCATGAACAAACTTTTTTATTAGTTCATCTTTTAGCGAGTACAAAAGAAAGTTTTAAACAAATAAAGAATAAAGTCTGGGGGTTTTAGGTCTCCCATGGGTGCTTCCTCTTTGTGTTGAAGTAGGTGTTGATGTTTCGCTCCTTGTGAAGTAGCTTTGTCAACTCTAATACTTTCTTCTCGCTTGCATAGAACTAAGCTTCGAACGTATCCCTTTCTTATTTAAGTTGAATCCAGGACCTCTTCATGTCTTCGGAATTAGTAGGCATGCCTGGATGGAGAACGGTATAGGGTTCGTCACCTATAGCAACAGGTTTCATAATCACTGGTAGCACAGGTGTAAATGGCATCATGAGGTTTTGAGCTCGAGCTCGCACCCATTTGAGGTAAGGTTCCCAAGGAATGGAATTTTTGTGTCCCAAAGTCTTGGTATCAGTATTCTTTATCATGCCCCAAGCGTGCACAAATCCTCGACGATATCTCTGGAGATCGTGGTTGTAGTCAAACACAATATCTTGGAGAAGCATATCATGAGGACCATCTCTTCGAGCATAACCAAACTGACGTAGAGCTAGAGAAGGGTTGTACGTGATACCTCCCCTTATGCCAAGGAGTGGTACGTTAGGGAGTTCCCCACAACTCTCAATGAATGTGAAGTCCTTTTGAGAAAAGAGACACCAACGGATATCTGAATGAGAGAGTGACATCAGCCTTTGAGACCACTTCAATCTTTGCTCGTTCTTGACTACTGATTGAGGAAGGTGTGAAATAAACCACTTTGAAAGTAACAATATGCAACACATGAGATTTCCTTGTCTTTTGATAGTACGAGTGTGCAGATAATGCAGAATATCCCCAAGCAAGGTAGGCACAGGATTACGAGTAAGGAATATCTTGATGGCGTTCACGTCTATGAACTAATCTGGGTTAGGAAATAACACCAAGCCATAGATTAGTAAGGCCACAATGTCTTCGAATGCATGGAAACTCATAGCTTTGAGGAATTCTCGAGCTTTCTTTATCAGAAACTTAGCAAGCAAACCCTTAACTCCGCTTCTTGTTTCCCAATTAGCTTCAATGTCTGATCGCTTTAGATGTAACGCTGATGCGATGTCTTCGTACTTTGGAGCTTTTTCTGAACCGGTGAATGGTATCTGATCAAGGATATGTATCCCCAGTAACTTAGATAACTCTTCCAATGTAGGCACCAACTGATAATCTGGGAATGTAAAGCAGTGATATTTCGGATCGAAGAACTGGAATACGACGTGCATCATGTCTTTTTCAAAACCAGAGATAACCAAGTCAAGAAGATAACCATGTCTTTTGATGAACTGAGCATGATCGGGAAATTTTTAAACCAATTCTTTGAGTTGAGAAGGTATGCCCATGAAGTTGATTCGGATAGTCTTTCTGGAAGTCATAATTCCCTACAAAATAGAGCAAAGATAAATACCTAGGTCCTTGAAATGGTTAGAAATGATATGATGTTTATGATGTTATGATGTCATGATGTCATGATTAAGCAAATAGCAAGCACAAACAATTCACACAATAGCCCTAGGTTTAAGGCTTGCATGAGGTATAGGTGTCTACCCTACCAACGTTTGAGTGGGTTCATCCTGTCCTATAATAGTAACTGGGTTCTAGGAATCTCATATCATTGATCTTTCACGTAGGCTTTATTTCAATACGACTACCAAGTATTCGACCGAAACATCCCGAAAGTCGAATCTTAATGAGCGTAGCATCGAGTATTAACCAACCTCAGTCTACACCGAATCCGACCATCTCACTACCTTCTAATGGCCAAGATGGGCCAATTATGGTTCTAGAAGTTGAGTTAGTGCTGATGACACCACGTAGACGCCATATACTTTCCTCAACTAGACATGAGGAGCATCGGGACATCCAAAGTGTCGCACTAACGTAGCCATCATGTTGACCGTTTCAGTACACGCCTAATGGTCGCGACGATTTATTGCTACTTACCTAAGGAAACCTGGATCCGGGTGTAGGATCCCCCACAAGTATAATACCCAAGCAACCCTTAAAAGTAAAGCATACAAGTCAAACAATTTTGAGTGATCTAAAGACCCTAAGGTAAACTCTCTTTATTCTCCCCAGCAGAGTCGCCAGTTCTGTAACACGGTGGGAGAACTGACTTATTTGTTTTGCGTTTGATCGCAAATGTTGCGGATATCAAGAGTCGCCACCGACTTTTCTTTTATCCAATTAAGGGAAGGTGAAAAGAACAGGAAAACACCTTTGTTAGATTCTGAGTAAGGGAGTTGGTTATGAAAAGCGAAGGTATTAGCACCCTTTCCATCCGTAGTTATCTACGGGCTCTTAATTGCTTTAGCTCACTTTGAAATTTGCTTTTTGTGTGTTTGAAAATGTTTTTGAAAAGGCATTTCGCTTTGACTTCGTAATGATTCACGCTGGAATGTATACGAAGTGTTTGGAAATGTTTTTGAAAAGGCATCTCACTTTGACTTCGTAATGATTCACGCTAGAATGTATACGAAGTGTTTGGAAATATTTCGTTTTTGGAAAAGGTTTTTGAAAAGTGTGAGGTGTGAAAAGATGTTTTAATTTGAGCAAGCAAAAGAGACTTATTACCTACTCAGAACGGTCGTTTCCATGTTATTTTACTTTCCTTTAGAACAGCGTTATCCATACCATTAGTTGGTAGGTAACCATATTCGTTGGATGTAATGGGACATTCGAAGGGACATCGGATGGTCATAGAAGGCAACTTGTAGGAGTATCCTAACACATTTGTAGGGATGATCATCACAGTGGCAACAACCGAGGGACGAGATCATGTATTCGTAGGCAACATCGAGGGACTATGATCTTTTAAGTCGAAGGGAATGTGATGATATATTGTAGGCAACTGTACTAAGATACCCCTACGTTTGAGGGACTTGACCATTTATAAGGCAACGAGAGAGAATACCCTAGGGGGTGCATGTGTGGGAAAAGTGTATTGTTTTCAGATATTTTATCTTGTATTAGTGATCTAAATTAATTTTATCTTGCCATACACGCCTAATTACTAGCAGTTTATAGGTGCGGAAAGTAAATTGCGGAAATGTAAAGTGCGGAAAGTAAATCCTACGCTATTACATGGCTTTGGGGCAGATACATAATTGAGGAGTGCGGAAATTAAAATCTACTTAAAATATTCCATCCCATGAGCAGTTACATAATATTGGAAAAGAAAATGCGAGAAAATAGACCTAACTATTACAACTTGGAAGTAGTTACAATAATCGGAAAAAGAATCGAATTGCAAATAAGAGAAAAATCTGTTAGTAAAAAAAGATTTTTGAGTTAGGAAAAATTTTTAGGGTTAGCAAACCTAATTAGATGAAAAAAAATTTTTTGGGGAATTTCTGGATTAATTTTAGTATAGAAAAACAATTAAAAGTTAATTTTTCGATTAATAAACAATTAATGAAAATATGAATGAAAATTATTATATTTTTATGTTAAAAATTAAATAAACATTTTTCTAACCTAAATGCAAAAAGAAATCATTTTTTTGTGATTTTTAATGTATTAGAAAAATATTTGAAAAGAAATTAAATAGAAAAAGAAAATATGAAGGAAAATGGAAAAAAATAAGTTAGAAAACCAAATGCCAAAATTATGATGACGCTGCCAGGGTTCGAACCCAAGCCCTCTAGGTTATACGCGCGCTGGCTTGCCATCTGCGCTGGGTGTGCAAGCTGTTAGCATAATGAAACAATACGAATATATGTGAAAACAATTTTCTAAAATTAATTTAAAACAAAAAGCGTGCGCAGGGCCTTCGTCTTCTCCGTTTTTGAACTAGACTTTTACCTACGATTGCTGTTCGTAGCAACAACCTTTAGTGATGGCTTTGTCCGTCACTACAGCACCTGCAAGTTTCAAAAATTCACAATATGCAATATAAATTTATAATGAAGGGATGGTTTGATTGCAAATTGTCCCCTGAACATGAATATGTCCTTGGATCGGTCCAATTTTGCCTATTCTGAAAATCCCTAATTCGAGCTTGTGAAACCCTAACAATGGCATAGCTCAGTCCCTGCATCAAAACTCAAATCGGACCACCCAGATAGCTTGCAAACATCATTCTAAGCATAAACAAACAATCGAAACAGGTTAAATATGCATGTATGATCAAAACCGATTTTGAAAAACAAGTGTGCAAACCGTGATAGTGATTTCGTGTTTTGGATGCTTTTGCGATCTGTGAGTGTCTGGAATGGATCAGAGGACCTCCAGGAATTGATTGCAAGGCTTGGAACGGCTGGAATCGATGCAAATCCTTGACTGTTATGTATCTTGGAACACACGGTTTTTTGCGCTTGTTTTAGGGTTCTTGAGGCATCAAACTTGTTCTTGTGGCATCTGGAATCAGTGTGTATATATACTAGAGTGAATTAGGTCAATAATTATGAAGAAATTATATGCCAATCAATGAGAAAATATTTGATTTGGAATGAAACCAATTATAGCCTTTTTTGATCAAATTTCAATCAATTCTCTGGCCAATCTCAATAATTTTTAAAATGACAGCTTGTATGGCTTGCTTGGACCTCAAGAATGAGAGAAAATTAATCTTGCATTTAAAATTTGATTTTATATCTTTTATTTTAATTAAATTGGTTTTAAATGAATAAAAATCCAAAATAAATAAGAATAAAAGATAAAAAAATATGGCCTTGGGCTTGGAGGTTCCAAATCGGATTAGTGTAATACGGTGGGAGAACTGACTTTGAGATTTGTTTTGCTTTTTATCGCAAATGTTGCGGATAACAAGAGTCGCCACCGACTTTTCTTTTATCCAATTAAGGGAAGGTGAAAAGAACAGAAAAAGACCTTCGTTAGATTCTGAGTAAGGGAGAAGGTTATGAAAAGGGAAGGTATTAGCACCCCTTTCCATCCGTAGTTATCTACGGGCTCTTAGTTGCTTCTAGCTCATCTATAAAAATTGCTTTCTGTGTGTTTGACAAAAATGTTTTGAAAAGGCATTTCGCTTTGACTTTGTAATGATTCATGTAGGAATGTATACAATGTGTTCGGAAATGTTTTGTTTTGAAAAGTGTTTGAACTTTGACAAAAGTGTGAGGTGTGAAGAGTATTTTGATAGAGCAAGCAACTAAAAGTGTTATTACCTACTCAGAATGGTCGTTTTCATGTTATTTTACGTTCCTTTAGAATAGTGCTATCCATACCATTAGTTGGTAGGTAACCCTATTAATTGGATGTAAGAGGGACATTCGAAGGGACATCGGATGGTCATAGAAGGCAACTTGTAGGAGTATCCTAGCACATTCGAAAGGACGATCATCACTTTTCGTAGGCAACAATCGAGGGACGAGATCATGTATTCGTAGGAGACATCGTGGGTCTATGATCTTTGTATCGAAGGGACTATGATGATATGTTTGCGAACAGCGGTGCTAGGATACCTCTACGTTCGAGGACTTGACCATTTATTCGAAGGCAACGAGAGAATTACCCTAAGGGTGCATGTGTGAAAAGAGTGTGTTAAATTGGATATTTTATCTTGAAATTAGAAGTGATCTCGTTCGTTTTATCTTTCCATACCGCCTAATTACTAGCGTTTATAGGGTGCAGAAAGTAAATTGCGGAAAAGTAAATGTCCTACGCTATTACATGGCTTTGGGGCAGTTACATAATAGGAGTGCGGAAAGTAAAATCCTAATTAAACTATTACATCCCATGAGCAGTTACATAATATTGGAAAACAATGCGAGAAAATAAATCCTAACTATTACAACCTGTAAGCAGATACATAAAAATCTGAAAATATAAGAAATTCGCATAAGAGAAAAATGCGTTAGTAAAAGAAAGTTTTGAATGAAGAAAAATGTTTTTGGGTTGGCAATGATAATTAGATGATAGGATAATTTTTTGGGAATTTTTTGGATCGTTTTTGATAAGGAAAAGCAATTAAAAGTCAATTTAATGGTTAATTAACAATTAATTAAAATATACATGCAAAAATATTAATTTTAATGTCGAAAGTTAAATAAACATTTTTTTGATTAAAATGCAAAAGGAAAATATTTTTGGTGATTTTTAAATGCATGAGAAAAATAATTGAAGAGAAAATCAATTAAATAGAAAATATGAAAAGAAAATAGAAAAAAAAAGTTAGTTTGCAAAGGTTGTAAAAAAGAATTGCCATGCCAGGGATCGAACCCCTAACCATGCCTTCAACACGCGCGTTGCTTGCCACTGAGCCATCCTGCAGATCGTGTTAGTTAAATGAAACAAAAACAATTTAAACGAAATTGAGTTCTGGGAATCCAAAACACGCGCGAAGATCTTCATCTTCTTCGTTTGAATTTTCAAACCTATAGCGACGGCCTTGTTCGTCGCTACAGCCCTTGCAAAATTCCAAAATCAAACACAAGCAATATAAATTCATTATGAGTACATGGTTCGATTCGGTTTTGTCTCCTGGACACGATGGTGGTCTTAGTTTTGGCTAAATTTATCTTAAACAGAAAGCCCTAAATCGGAGCTATAAACCCTAGCAATGGCAAACTCCAATTCCTGCACTGAAACTTGAGGATGCTTGTTCAATCCTCAAAACTCCTTGAATTGGTCTGCAAAGTCAAAACCGAAATTGCTTTTTTCATAAGTTTTCTTGAAAAAAATTTAGGGTTCTTGAGGCAGAATTTTCGTCCTTTGTTCATGTGAATGCATTGTGTATATATAGTGGATGAATTTAGGTCAAGAATCATGAGGAAATAATGTGTCAATCAATGAGAAAATATTTTATTTGGTATAAAACCAAATATTGCCTATTTGATCAAATTTCAATCAATTCTCTTGCCAATCAATCCCAATTTCGAATTCGCCAGCTTGTGTGGAATGCTTGGACCTCAAGAATGAGAGAAAAATCCAATTTGCATTTAATTTTGATTTTCTACCTTTTATTTTAATTTAATTGGCTTTTAAATGATTAAAATCCAAAATAAATAGAAAATAAAAGATAAAATTCGTGGCCTTGGGCTTGGAGGTTCCAAATTAGCTGAGGAACAAGTTTGAACCAAGAAAAGTTAGGCCCATTTAAATTTGTTTGGATTTTGACAAGTATTTCTCTTTGTGCACCTCTTCAAAAATGCTCAACTTGTGCAAGGTGTATCGTGCTCAATTTTTAACATTTTTGGGCTTTCATGGACTTTTTAGAAAGCTCTAGATATCTTCTAAACAACCTCTTTGGTTTCATCTCAATTGAAGTTTCCATGCTTAATAACACTTCTTTACAAAAAGTTGACTTTTTGTTGACTTTGAAAAGGACCTGTAATGTTTTGATCCATATCTTCAAAATGAAGCATTTTCTGACCAAGCTTGTGAGACATGAAGTTGTAGAGAATTGAATTCTCTTCAAAATGAGAGGTGGTGGAAAATTTTTTGATAAAGTATGAGAATGTTATGCCTGGTCAAAGTTCTGTTGACTTTTGTCTGTGAAAGCCCAATTTAGAAACTTTGACTTTTGATGAAATCTTGAGTTTCATTGATGAATCATGATCAAACCTTGATCAAATGATGAATGTTACTTAAAAAAAAGGATGTTGACCAAAAATTATGAAGTTTAACTGTATGTTGACCACAGTTGACTTTTTTGTCCAATACAATTGATTTTCATCCATTTGAGCAATTGTCTGAGGAAACTTGACTTGTAAGGCTTGAACCTTGACATGGAGATTCTTTGAAGCATATGATGAGGCATGATGACCATTGGAAATGTTGGAGGCTCATTTGGACAGAGAATTTGCCAAACCCTAGTTTGGGTTGATTGCCTAGGAGAGGGTTTGTCTGGTCAACCCTTGTGAAATCCTTGGGCATGGATGTATGAAATGTCTTGAGAAGTAGGAGGGCAAATTTTGGGGTATGACAGCTTCCCCTGTTCAATATTCTTGTATTGGAAGGGTTAGATTGGCATGCTTGCCTTTCGTGACCTGGAGGTAGAAGATGATTGAACACTTGAGTACACCTAAAAATTTGCACTCGCCGTTGATTGATGATGCGCGAGAATGGGCTTATAGATGCCATTTGGAGAAGCTGGAGACTTCACTGGGGAATGAGTCATACGTTAGACTCAAGAGTGTCGCCTGAATAGGAGAATCGTCGGAGATGGGCTTAAGATGCCATCTGGAGAGACTGATGCTGAGGAATGAACCATACGCTAGGCTCTGTAGATATTCCTGAAAGCAAAAGGGAGCAAGGGGATGGGCTTAAGATGCCATCCGGAGAGATTCGTACGCTATACTTTGGCTCGTCTTTGAATGAAGTTATTGGTTTGTACTGGTTTTTAACCAAATATGCAGCATGCATTCTGAAAGTGGAGAGATGTCGACAAATAGTCAGAGATGGGCTTAAGATGCCATCCAGGGCAACTAAGTCATACGCCAGACTCTGTAGTTGCTGTTGATATTAAGAGAGAGTTAGAATAAACCTTCGTCCTAGTTACTCTGGGGGATAATAGTTGGAAGAATGTGGATAGCTTCCCTGTCGTGTTTCGAGTGTCGATCCAATGCCTGTTGCTGGAGGACAACTTGGGTGGTCGTTCGGATAGGGTTTCCCGTCTGGCTTCGGGTATTAATCCTGGACCCTGTTGTTGGAGGACAACTTGGATGGTCGTTCGGATAGGGTTTCCCATCTGGCTTCGGGTATTAATCCTTGACCTTTCGTTTAGAAGTGATTTTCACTTGTTGGGGAAAAACAAAAGAAACTTTGATAGGAAATAGTTAGCTTCATGCAGATTATGATGCATGACAATGTGTATGAATGATATACGCATGTTATGACTTTTATGAATAATGTATGAATGATAGATGTTATGGTATTTCAAAACATATCCATCTTGTAAAAGATGTGAACGTCCTGCTGGAGATTTCTAACTTCTGCTTGGGGATGTTGTTGATGAAAAACCTGCTTTGGAGGAGAAGGAAAATGTCTTCGATTCCTCTGATGCACTATTTGACTAGGTTTCGAGCCTAGATATCAATGCTGCTGGGAATAATAGAGACCGAGGGATACTCCACTGGGGGTCTTGTGTGTAGACCCTGTTGAGGATAGTAGAAACTGGGAGACACTCCGCTGGGGATCTCGTGCGTAGATCTTGTTGGGAGTATCTGATCGTTGCTGGGAGACGGAGCTTGGAGAATCTGGAGCCTGCCGAAGCCTCCGGCTGGGGAATAAGAGATGTAGGTTTCCTCTGATGCGCTATCTGACCAAGTTTCGAGTCTGGATATTGCTGCTTCCGGGGGAACGATAATCGTTGAGAGATATTTTGCTGGGGATAAATATCTCTGCTGGAGATGAACTATTACTGCTTGGAGACTGATGTAACAAGGTTAAGCCGGTTGGAACCACCGCTCAGGGACTAACGTGATGAAACTTGGAATGTCGGGACTAGTGGAAAGAAATCTGTACTGCGCCGGGGAAGGTTTGCAGTGAGAGATGACCCTGTGGGGATTGTACTCTGCAGGGGAACGTCTTGGTGACTTTCGTCGTCATCTCAATTCCTAGATCCTGTAGTAATTATCCTTGTTCATTGACTTTTCGCATGTTTGTAAACAAATATTTATTGTCAGATGCATATAATCATTCAAAGCAATCATTGGACTTTATGCAAAAACAAACAACAGCGAACGTTGTAAAAAGAAAGAACTTGAGTTAATTTGAAAAGGAGGCGTATGACCAAGCAGTTTGTATACAAGGAAAGTAAGAAGCTATGCGGAAACAATCTCGTCGAGTTTCAACTATGCTAGTACTCATATATTTCGACTATCTCATCTCCTTGTTGTCAGTAAAAAGTGAGTGGATCGATTTTCGCCATTTGAATCTTGAATGCTGATAGTAGTAGTCTGTAGGTAGGTGATCTGGACGAGACATAGTGTACGCTTAAATCCCTAACTTTTTCCTAGACCGCCCTTTCGGGTTTTCAGTCTACCGGGATACCCTTTTTTTGCCCAAGCCGCCTTTGCAGGTTTTCGACTTGCCGGGTGTACATGTTTTGTATATATCCTTAACTTTTGCCCAAACCTCTTTGGTTCGCCAAGATGCCCTTATTTTTGCGTAGGTCAGTCGACCTAGCGGGTCTCATTTATGCGTAGTATTTTTTGACTATGTCTGCGTTCACAGGGTGTGGGAAGTCTTCGCCATCCATGGTGCTAAGTATCATAGCTCCGCCTGAAAATATTGTCTTGACGACAAACGGACCCTCGTAGGTGGGAGTCCATTTTCCCCTGGGATCACCTTGTGGAAGGATGATGCGCTTGACTACTAGATCACCGACTTGGTAGACTCGGTGTTTGACCTTCTTGTTGAATGCTCTGATCATTCGCATCTGATAGATTTGTCCATGGCAGATGGTTGCGAGTCGTTTCTCGTCGATCAAGTTGATCTGGTCAAGGCGAGTCTGGATCCAATCGTCTTCGCCTAACTCTGCGTCCTGGAGGACTCTGGTTGAAGGTATTTGAACCTCAATGGGTAGGAATGCTTCCATACCGTATACAAGAGAGAAAGGGGTTGCCCTTGTGGATGTCCATACCGTAGTGCGATAACCATGGAGAGCAAATGGAAACATCTCATGCCAATCCTTGTAAGTCACTGTCATCTTCTGTATGATCTTCTTGATATTCTTATTGGCAGCTTCCAATGCGCCATTCATCTTAGGTCGATATGGAGAAGAGTTGTGATGCTTGATCTTGAACTGTGTGCAAAGTTCGATGATCATTTTGTTGTTGAGGTTGGTACCGTTATCTGTGATAATCCTTTCGGGGATGCCATACCAACATATAAGATTATACTTGATGAATCGAGCCACATCATTCTTGGTAACAGATGCGAACGAGGCTGCTTCTACCCACTTGGTGAAATAATCAATTGCCACAAGGATGAAACGATGTCCATTGGAAGAGGTGGGCTTGATTTCTCCGATCATGTCAATGCCCCACATTGCGAAAGTCCAAGGAGCGGTTAAAACATTCAGTGGTACCGGAGGTATGTGCACTTTGTTTGCGTATATCTGGCATTTGTGACAAGATCGAGCATAGCGGTGACAATCATCTTCCATGGTGGACCAATAGTAACCTGTTCTCAGAATCTTCTAAGCCATGGTATGTCCACTGGAGTGGGTACCAAATGCGCCTTCGTGCAATTCTTCCATGATCCGTTCTGCTGTTTTCTGGTCTACACAGCGGAGTAAGCAAAAATCGTGATTGCACTTGTCTAGGATGTCGTTGCTAAGAAAGAATTTGGATGGAAATCTTCTCAAGAACTTCTTATCATTGACAGATGCCCCTGCGGGATATTCCTGAGTTTCGAGATACCTCTTCACTTCGTAGAACCAAGGTTTCTCTTCTGTATCAAGTTCACAACAATATGCTGGTCCGTCAAACTTTTCGATGATGATTTGGGGAGCCTCGTTGTCCAATTTGACCTTGAACATAGATGACATAGTAGCTAATGCGTCTGCCAACTGATTCTCTTCTCGTGGAATGTGATCGAAAGTAATCTCTTCGAAGTAGGGGATCAAACTCAGAACATGCTCTCGATATGGAATGAGATTCGGATGCCTCGTATCCCATTCTCCCTTTATCTGACTGATCACTAAAGCTGAGTCTCCATACACTCGCAAGAATTTGATTCTTAAGTCAATAACAGCTTTAATACCCATGATGCACGCTTCATATTCGGCCATGTTGTTGGTGCAACTGAAACATAATCTGGAGGTGAAAGGAGTGTGTCCGCCTGTAGGAGATGTGATGATGGCGCCAATGCCATTGCCAAGTGCGTTTGAGGCTCCATCAAAGACCATGGTCCATCGGGATCCTGGTTCAGGTCCTTCGTCTGGTCCTGGTTCTTCATAATTAGTAACTAACAAAACATCTTCTTCTGGAAACTCGAACTGCGTAGACTGATAGTCATCTACGGCTTGATGAGCCAAATGATCGGCTACTACACTTCCTTTGATCGCTTTCTGAGAAGTATATTGGATGTCGTATTCAGTCGAGATCATTTTCCATCTTGCTATTCTTCCGGAGAGAGCTGGTTTCTCGAATATGTATTTTATCGGATCCATCTTAGAGATCAACAAGGTGGTGTGAGTCAACATATACTGTCTTAGTCGTGACAGCAAAAGCGTTGAAAGTTTTCTCGAGCCGTGAGTATCTTGTTTCACAGTCGGTAAACTTTTTGCTAAGGTAGTATATTGCATACTCTTTTCGACCAGACTCGTCATGTTGCCCCAACGCACACCCCATTGAGTTCTCTAACACTGTCAAGTACATGATAAGAGGTCTTCCTTTGGCAGGCGGCATCAGGATAGGAGGATTCTGTAGGTACTCCTTGATTTTGTCAAAAGCGATCTGGAAATCGTTGTTCCATTCCACTACTTGATCTTTCTTTAGTAACTTGAAGATTGGCTCACAAGTAGTAGTTAGATGTGCAATGAATCTGGCAATGTAATTCAATCGTCCCAAGAAACCTCTGACTTCTTTCTCGTTGCGGGGAGCTGGCATTTCTTGAATAGTTTTAACCTTGGCGGAGTCAAAATCAATACCTTTACCACTGACAACAAACCTTAGGAGTTTACCGGATCTGACTCCAAAGGTGCACTTGTTGGGATTAAGTATTAGCCTGTACTTCTTCAGTCTGTCAAACAGTTTCTGCAAATGCTCGAGATGTTCTTCTTCAGTCTGTGATCGAGCTATCATGTCGTCGACGTAGACTTCTATCTCGTGATGGATCATGTCATGAAATATTGCCACCATAGCACGTTGATAAGTGGCGCCTACGTTCTTCAGTCTGAACGGCATGACCTTGTAACAAAAAGTGCCCCACTGTGTAACGAAAGTAGTCTTCTCCATGTCTTCAGGAGCCATTTCGATCTGATTGTAACCGGAGAAACCATCCATGAAGGAGAAAACCTTGTGTTGAGCAGTGTTATCAACAAGGACATCAATATGAGGAAGTGGGAAATCGTCTTTCGGACTTGCTCTGTTCAAATCTCTGTAATCCACACACATTCGTACTTTACCATCCTTCTTAGGTACAGGTACCATGTTTGCAACCCACTGTGGATAAGAAGTAACGGCTAGGAAAACGGCGTTGAACTGCTTCATAACTTCGACTTTGATTTTCTCTGACATCTCAGGACGCATGCGACGAACCTTCTATTTTACTGGGAGAAAACCTTCCTTTGTCGGCAATCGGTGTACCACAATGTCAATGTCTAGACCTGGCATGTCTTCGTATGACCAAGCAAAAACCTCGATATAGTCTCGTAGCATCTGGACCAATCTTTCTTTGACACTATTCTCAAAACCTGCTCCTATCTTGATCTCTTTTCTATATTCATTACTACCTAGATTCACAACCTCCACTAACTCTTCGTGTGGCTGTATAACTTGTTCTTCTTGCTGTAGCAGTCTGACAAGTTCTCCTGGCACTTCACAATCTTCCTCACCTTCGTCTTCGGCTTGGTAGATCGGTTTATCGAAGTCATATTTAGCAATAGCATAGCTGTTATCAACGAGATTCAGAGTGATTTTGCAGTGTATCACGTGGGTGTGTGTAAGAACACATAGCTTTTGAAGGGGTGATAAAGTAAAAGAAAGAAACAACATTTAAATGCAAAAGTCCAACAATCTTATTGAATGAAAATATGCAAATGACAGATAATAACCCTCACAAACGAGCCATGATGCCCCGGGCAAGGCACTAGGCTTTAGAGTTTATTGTTCGAAGCATAGAAAACGAAAAGCTTAACAGAAACAAAAGCAATTACTCCTGTCTAAAGGAGATTGGTATGACGTCTTCAGTCTTCCAATTGTTGAGTCCATTGTCGGGAGTTGGGAAGATCCACTTGCTGATGTCAAAGTCGTTGTCGTCGTCTTCTATAGCATGGATCCCATTACGTCAGAAGGAAGCTTTGCACATTGCGTATCAACCGTCCTTTGATGGTGAAGCCTAAACCGGTCTTGTCGGTTGAAAGGAAGATCGGGTGACCCCAAATAGTACTACCTCCTTCTTCAACTGCGGCTTGAGCATCTTTCAGCGAGGCCATCCTAGGCGGAACTTGTGTAACTTTAGGAGTGACAGGAGAGTCAACAGGCATGACTCTTGGAACTGTTTCGAAGGCTTGACAGGGAGTTTCGAAGAATTCACCTTCCATCTCGAGGTATCAGAATGACTGCAGATGACTGACCATATATTCCTCTTCATCTCATACTGTAACAACCTTCCCCTTCACTGGGGACTTCAGCTTCTGATGCAAGGTAGAGGTAACAACGCCTGCCCCATGTATCCAAGGGCGTCCAAGTAGGCAAGAGTAAGCTGGACGGATGTCCATGACAAAGAAAGTGGAGTCGAAAGTCTGGGAACCAACTTTAACTGGTAGAATGAGCTCTCCGAGTATTGTTCGTTTAGAACCATCAAAAGCTCTCACAATTATGTCGCTGGGCTTCAAGACCAATCCTTCAACATCAAATCGGTAAAAAGCACTCTTCGGTAGGATATTCAGAGCAGAACTGGTATCTACCAAAACATGAGACAATGTAATGCCCTTGCATTCAACAGAGATGTGCAAGGCTTTGTTGTGTTTCTTTCTGGCAGGAGTCAAATCAACATCAAAAAAGCCCAGGCCGTTGTTGGCAGCCAGGCTAGCAATACAAACTTCAAAATGATTAGTAGTAGTGTCTTGCGGTACGTGAGCATTCTTCAGAAACTTCACCAAGGCCTTAGCATGAGCCTCGAGCACAAGAGCAAGCATGCGGATCTTGGGCAGTCATCCCAACTGTTCCACAATATTGTAGTCACTCTTCTTGATAATCTTGAATTTCCTCCATTTCTTGCTTGGAGGTATCTTGACAACTTCCTTTGGTACTACATGAGCGGGATGAGTCTTGGTTCTTTCCTCTAGCTTGAGGCTGGTTCAATAGCTGGAGTCGTTGGAGTCGTAGTGTCTTTTGGAGGAGAGATCTCTGGGGAAAAAACTCTTCCGGTTCTGGTCACCTTACTTGATCTGGTGATGTTGTTAATGTCAGGAATGGTAGCTTCAACTGTAAGATTTTCAATGGTCAGAGGGTCTTGCTTGATACCATGATAGTAAACCTCAGCTCCATAGTTCCAAGGGATAGCTTTGTCAGAGGAGTATGGAACTGATCTGGGAGAAGTAATGATGAGAGGTGCCACTCTAGGCACCGGATCAGCAGAGGAAATCCTTATTGTGTTAACATCAGCATAGTCTTCTGGGAAGTCGTCTCCCCATCCGGTCGCCTTAACATCTTCAATAGGAATCTTGTATCTTTCGGGAACAGTATACTTCACCATGTAATCGAACTTTCCACTTGGCTGCCCCAAGGTATCCCAAACTTCTGGTACCGTTTCGCTCACATCTTCGATCTTCAGATTCTTAGACATGTCTTCACACAGATTCTCCACAGGTGATGGTTTCAGAAATAGCACTTCGCGGTTATCCATCATGCATTGAATACGTCTTCTCAACCAAGCACATCTGTCAGGTGCAGATGGGCACCAACGACAATTCTTTGGGCATCCTGGATTAACACTGGCTTGCAGCAAATTCTTCTTAACAGTCATCAAAGGAATAGTCAAGTCATCTATATTAAAAACATAAGAGTTCTTGTCAATAGCATTGGAACTTTTGCCATGGTTAGGCATAGGTGCGTTGATCACATTCGGAGTCTCAACAGGAGGATCAAACTCAATCTCTTTAGCTTCAATCAGGTCTTGAATCTTATTCATCAGAGCCCAACAATCGTTAGTGTTATGTCCAGGGCTGTTGGAGTGGTAAGCACACTTTGCATTAGGATTGTACCTCGGAGAAGAAGTGTTGATGTTTTGAGGAGGATCCCTCAGGGTAATCAGCTCTGCTTTCAACATGTGTTGCAATGCTTGCGACAAAGGCATGTTGATCTTTGTAAACTGTCTTCGTGGCGCATTCTGGTTACGCGTGTGGTCTCGTTGAGGTTGTGCTGATGTAGGATTGGAGATCACAACTGCCCCCACAAATTGAGCACGATCGGTCTTGGCTCGGCTTTTCTGACCATACACAGCATTGGCTTCTTTCTTACCAAAAGATCTTTTTGCAGCATTTGAGGATGACTCTACCTGAATCTTTCCGCTCTTGATTCCAGCTTCGATGCGCTCTCATGTCAATATCAGCTCGATGAATCCGGCTGAAGAATTTCCAATCAGATGATTAAAGAATAAGCCTGTCAGTGTTCCCAGAAACATATCAACCAACTCCCTATTGGACAAGGGTGGTTGAACTCTGCCTGCTAGATCTCTCCATTTCTGAGTATATTCCTTGAAGTTCTCATCACGACCCATAGACATGCTGTGTAGTTGCATGCGAGTGGGTGCCAATTCAGCATTGTACTGGTACTGCTTGTAGAAAGCATCTGCTAGGTCATTCCAGGTATGGATGTGGGTACTCTCTAGCTGATAATACCATTCCAACTGAGCTCCGGATAAACTCTCTTGAAAGAAATGGATCCACAACTCCCTGTCATCAGTGTGAGGATGGATCTTCTGAACATAGGATTTCAAATGCAGCTTCGGACAAGAGATGCCATCATACTTGGCAAAAGTAGGAACCTTGAACTTGCGGGGAATCACCACACCAGGAACAAGACTCAGATTCTCAAAATTCAGCTCGGACATCTTCAGATTTTCCACAGCATTCAGACGGTCTTCAAGTTGTTTGTATTTGTCATCTTCAAAAGAGTATTGCCCATGCTCATAGTCTTCCTCTTTGCACTCAGACTCACGCTGGTCTTCTTCGTTGTTCTTGATACTCCCTTCAGTTTCTATACTCTTATCTGAGAACTCTATCCGGCTGACCACTTTGGGACCACCTTTGAGATGTCTTCCCATATTGAGAACACCAATGACCCTCTTCTTTCTGTTGATGAGCTTCTTCAGATCTTCCTGGCCTTGGACCAAGCTAGTGAACACTTCCTGGAACTGAGCATTCTGAGCCTGAAGATCTTTGACAGTCTGTTCAAGAGCCATTTCTTCTACTAAAATAAATAGCGAGAAAATGAGAAAACCGATCTTCAATGTACCTGTTATGCAATGTTATGCCATGATATGCGATGTTTATGCAAATGCAATGCAATGTTTTCAAGGACCTCTAGGAATTTAAATTTGTTAAACAAGCATGAACAAATTTTATTAGTCTCTTTTTTCTTCTTTTCTTTTTTTTTAAAGTACAAAAGATAGTTCGGAAAAATAAAAGAACAAAGATTCTAAAGCTTTAAGTCTCCCATGGGCGCTTCCTCTTGGTGTTGAAGTAGGCGTTTATGTTTCGCTGATCGTGAAGTAGCTTTGTCAACTCTAGTACCTTCTTCTCGCTTGCATAGCACTGAGCTTTGAATGTATCCCTTTCTTCTTTAAGCTGAATCCAGGATCTCTTAAAGTCTTCAAAATTAGTAGGCATGTTCGGATGGAGAACAATATAGGGTACGTCACCTATAGCAACAGGTTCCATAATTACTGGTAACATGGGTGTAAATGGCATCATGAGGTTTTGAGCTCGAGCTTGCACCCATTTGAGGTAAGGTTCCCAAGGAATGGAGTTTTGGTGCCCCAAAGTCTTGGTATCAATCTTCTTTACCATGCCCCAAGCGTGTATGAACCTTCGATGGTAATTTTGGAGATCGTGGTTGTATTCGAACACAATATCTTGGAGAAGCATATCATGAGGACCATCTCTTCGAGCATAACCAAACTGACGTAGTGCTAGAGAAGGGTTGTAAGTGATACCCCCCTTATGCCAATGAGTGGTACATTAGGGAATTCTCCACAGCGTTCAATGAATGTGAAGTCCTTTTGAGAGAAAAGGCACCAACGAATATCTGAATGAGAGAGTGACATTAGTCTTTGAGACCAATTCAACCTTTGCTCGTTCTTCATTACTGATGAAGGAAGGGGCGAACTAAACAACCTGGAAAGTAACGGTATACAACACATGAGAGTTCCTTGTCTTTTGATAGTACGAGTGTGGAGAGAATGCAGGATGTCTCCAAGTAAAGTAGGCACAAGATTGCGAGTGAGGAATATCTTGATGGTGTTCACGTCAATGAACTGATCCGAGTTAGGAAAGAGAACCAAACCATAGATTAGCAAAGCCAAGATGTCTTCGAATGCTTGGAAACTCATAGCTTTGAGGAATTCTCGGGCTTTCTTTATTAGGAACTTAGCAAGTAAACCCTTAACTCCGCTTCTTGTTTCCCAATTGGCTTCAATGTCTGAGCGCTTTAGGTGTAATGCTGATGCGACATCTTCGTACTTAGGAGGCTTTTCTAAACCGGTGAATGGCATTTGGTCAAGGATAGGTATCACAAGTAGCTTAGAGAACTCTTCCAAGGTAGGAACCAACTGATAATCTAGGAATGTAAAGCAATGGTGTTTCGGATCGAAGAACTGGAATAAGACATGCATCATATCTTCTTCAAAACCAGAGATAACCAAATCTAGCAGATAACCATGTCTTTTGACAAACTGAGCATGACCGGGAATTTTTGAGACCAATTCTTTGAGCTGAGAAGGTACACCCACGAAGTTGATTCGGATAGTCTTTCTAGAATCCATAATCCCTACAAAACAGAGCAAAAATCTCGAGGTCCTTGAAATAGTTAGAAATGATATGCAATGCGATGATGTCATGATGTCATGTTTAGCAATCACAAACAATTCACACAATAGCCCTAGGTTTAAGGCTTGCATGAGGTATAGGTGTTTACCCTACCAAATTTGATTTGGTTCATCCTATCCTATAATAGTAACCAGGTTCAAGGAATCTCATATCATTGATCTTTCTCGTAGGCATTTATTTCAATACGACTACCAAGTGGTCGACCGAAAATATCCCAAAAGTCTGATCTTAATGAGCATAGTATCGAGTATCAGCCAACCTCGGTCTGCACAAAAGTCGGCCATCTCACTACCTTCTAATGGCCAAGTTGGGTCAATTAGGGTTCTAAAAGTTGAGTTAGTGCTGATGACACCACGCAGAAGCCAAATACTATCCTCAACTTGGAAATGAAGAGTATCAGGACATCCAAAGTGTCACACTAACGTAGCCATCATGTTGACCGTTTCGGTATACGCCTAACGGTCGCAACGATCTATTGCTACTTACCTAAGGAAACCTGGATCCGGGTGTAGGATCCCCCACAAGTATAATACCCAAGCAACCCTTAAAAGTAAAGCAAGCAAGTCAAACAGAAAGCAGTAAAAATGTTCTAAAAACCCCTAAGGTATTCTCTCTTTATGGTGTCTCCTCGGCAGAGTCTCCAGTTCTGTAATACAGTGCGAGAACTGACTTTGAGATTTGTTTTGCTTTTTATCGCAAATGTTGCGGATAGCAAGAGTCGCCACCGACTTTTCTTTTATCTATTTAAGGGAAGGTGAAAAGAACAGAAAAAGACCTTCGTTAGATTCTGAGTAAAGGAGAAGGTTATGAAAAGGGAAGGTATTAGCACCCCTTTCCATCCGTAGTTATCTACGGGCTCTTAGTTGCTTCTAGCTCATCTATAAAAATTGCTTTCTGTGTGTTTGACAAAAATGTTTTGAAAAGGCATTTCGCTTTGACTTTTTAATGATTCATGTAGGAATGTATACAAAGTGTTCGGAAATGTTTTGTTTGGAAAAGTGTTTGAACTTTGACAAAAGTGTAAGGTGTGAAGAGTATTTTGATAGAGCAAGCAACTAAAAGTCTTATTACCTACTTAGAATAGTCGTTTTCATGTTATTTTACGTTCCTTTAGAATAGTGCTATCCATACCATTAGTTGGTAGGTAACCTTATTCGTTGGATGTAAGAGGGACATTCGAAGGGACATCAGATGGTCATAGAAGGCAACTTGTAGGAGTATCCTAGCACATTCGAAAGGACGATCATCACTTTTCGTAGGCAACAATCGAGGGACGAGATCATGTATTCGTAGGCGACATCGTGGGTCTATGATCTTTGTATCGAAGGGACTATGATGATATGTTTGTAGGCAACGGTGTTAGGATACCCCTACGTTCGAGGGACTTGACCATTTATTCGAAAGACAACGAGAGAGAATTACCCTAAGGGGTGCATGAGTGAAAAGAGTGTGTTAAATTCAGATATTTTATCTTGAAATTAGAAGTGATCTACGTTCGTTTTTTATCTTGCCATACACGCCTAATTACTAGCAGTTTATAGGGTGCAGAAAGTAAATTGCGGAAAAGTAAATGTCCTACGCTATTACAGGGCTTTGGGGCAGTTACATAATATGAGTGCGGAAAGTAAAATCCTAATTAAACTATTACATCCCATGAGCAATTACATAATATTGGAAAAGAATGCAAGAAAATAAATCCTAACTATTACAACTTGTAAGCAGATACATAAAAATCAGAAAATATAAGAAATTCGCATAAGAGAAAAATACGTTAGTAAAAGAAAGTTTTGAATGAAGGAAAATGTTTTTGGGTTGGCAATGATAATTAGATGATAGAAAAAATTTTTGAAAATTTTTTGGATCGTTTTTGATAAGGAAAAACAATTACAAGTCAATTTAATGGTTAATTAACAATTAATTAAAATATGCATGCAAAAATATTAATTTTAATGTCAAAAATTAAATAAACATTTTTCTAATTAAAATGGAAAAGGAAAATATTTTTGGTGATTTTTAAATGCATGAGAAAAATATTTGAAGAGAAAATGAATTAAATAGAAAATATGAAAAGAAAATAGAAAAAAAAAAGTTAGTTTGCAAAGGTTGTAAAAAGGAATTACCATGCCAAGGATCGAACCCCTGACCATGCCTTCAACACGCGCGTTGCTTGCCACTGAGCCATCTTGCAGATCGTGTTAGTTAAATGAAACAAAAACAATTTAAACGAAATTGAGTTCTGGGAATCCAAAACACGCGAGAAGATCTTCATCTTCTTCGTTTGAATTTTCAAACCTATAGCGACGGCCTTGTTCGTTGCTACAGCCCCTGCAAAATTCCAAAATCAAACACAAGCAATATAAATTCATTATGAGTATATGGTTCAATCCGGTTTTGTCTCCTGGACACGATATTGGTCTTAATTTTGGCTAATTTTATCTTAAACAGAAAGCCCTAAATCAGAGCTATAAACCCTAGCAATGGCAAACTCCAATTCCTGCACTGAAACTTAAATCAACCTATACAGAAAGCTTCAAAACACCATTAGAAACATAAATATGCAATCAAAACACGTTAAACATGAATGTATGTATGAATTCGATCTTAAGCTTTTTTGACACAAACCGTAATCTGGATGTATTAATTATAGGTGTTCCAACGCGTGGGGATGATTGGAATAGCTTCCTGGGACCTTGAGGATGCTTGTTCAATCCTCAAAACTCGTTGAATTGGTTTGCAAAGTCAAAACCGAAATTGCTTTTTTCACAAGTTTTCTTGAAAAAATTTTAGGGTTCTTGAGGCAGAATTTTCGTCCTTTGTTTATGTGAATGCATTGTGTATATATAGTGGATGAATTTAGGTCAAGAATCATGAGGAAATAATGTGCCAATCAATGAGAAAATATTTGATTTGGTATAAAACCAAATATCGCCTATTTAATCAAATTTCAATCAATTCTCTTGCCAATCAATGCCAATTTCAAATTTTCCAGGTTGTGTGGATTGCTTGGACCTCAAGAATGAGAGAAAAATCCAATTTGCATTTAATTTTGATTTTCTACCTTTTATTTTAATTTAATTGGCTTTTAAATGATTAAAATCCAAAATAAATAGAAAATAAAAGATAAAATTCATGGGCTTGGGCTTGGAGGTTCCAAATTAGTTGAGGAACAAGTTTGAACCAAGAAAAGTTAGGCCCATTTGCAAAAAATTTTGGATTTTGACAAGTATTTCTCTTTGCGCACCTCTTCAAAAATGCTCAACTTGTGCAAGGTGTATCTTGCTCAATTTTTAACATTTTTGGGCGTTCACGGCATTTTTAGAAAGCTCTAGATGTCTTATAAACAACCTCTTTGGTTTCATCTCAATTTAAGTTTCCATGCTCAATAACACTTCTTTAAAAAAAGTTGACTTTTTGTTGACTTTGAAAAGGACCTGTAATGTTTTGATCCATATCTTCAAAATGAAGCATTTTCTGACCAAGCTTGTGAGACATGAAGTTGTAGAGAATTTAATTCTCTTCAAAATGAGATGTGGTGGAAAAATTTCTGATAAAGTACGAGAAAGTTATGCCTGGTCAAAGTTCTGTTGACTTTTGTCTAAGAAAGCCCAATTTAGAAACTTTGACTTTTGATGAAATCTTTAGTTTCCTTGATGAATCATGATCAACCTTTGATCAAATGATGAATGTTACTTCAAAACATGGATGTTGACCAAAAATTATGAAGTTTGACTGTATGTTGACCACAGTTGACTTTTTGTCCCATACAATTGATTTTCAACCATCTGAGCAATTATTTGAGGAAACTTGACTTGTAAGGCTTGCAACTTGACATGAAAATTATTTGAAGCATATGATGAGGCATGATGACCATTATAAATTTTGGAGGCTCATCTGGACAGAGAATTTGCCAAACCCTAGTTTGGGTTGATTGCTTAGGAGAGGGTTTGTCTGGTCAACCCTTGTGAAATCATTGAGCATGGATGTATGAAATGTCTTAAGAAGTAGGAGGGCAAATTTTGGGGTATGACAATTAGAAACAAGTTTGAATCAAGAAAAGTTAGGCCCATTTGGAAATTTTTTGATTTTCTCAAGTATTTCTCTTTATGCCCCTCCTCAAAAATGCTCAACATGCATAATTTGTATCTTGCTCAATTTTTAATATTTTTGGGTGTTCTTTGACTTTTTAGAAAGCTAAAGATGTCTTCTAAACAACACTTTTGGTTTCATCTTCATTGAAGTTTCCATGCTCATGAACACTTCTTTGCAAAAAGATGAGTTTTTGTTGACTTTTAAAAAGACCTGTAATGTTTTGATCCATAACTTCCAAATGAAGCATTTCTAGCCCAAGCTTGTGAGACATGAAGTTGTATAGAATTGAATTCTCTTCAAAAATAGCTTTGGTGGAAAAATTTATGATAAAGTATGTGAAAGTTATGCCTGGTCAAAGTTCTGTTGACTTTTATCTAGAGAAGCCCTAATTTGGAAACTTTGACTCTTGACCAGATCTTGACTTTTCTTGGGGAATCATGATCAACCCTTGGTCAAATGATGAATGTTACTTCAAAATATAGATGTTGACCAAAAATTATGAAGTTTGACTGTATGTTGACCACAGTTGACCTTTTGTCCAATACAGTTGATTTTCAGCTATTTGAGCAATTAGATGAGCAATTTTGACTTGTGAGGCTTGAAACTTGACATGGTGATTCTTTGGAGAATAGGATGAGGTATGATGATCACTTGAAGCATTTGAAGTCCATCTTGACTTGAGAATGGAAAAACCCTAGTTTGGGTTGATTGCTTAGGAGAGGGTTTGTCTGGTCAACCCTTGTGAAATCCTTGAGTATGGATATGTGAGTTGTCTTGAGAAGTGGGAGGCAAATTTTGGAGTATAACACCTAACTACAAGAATCATAAGTTTCAATCAAACAAAGTTTAGTATCCTTTTCAAAAGAGAGATGTTTGGATTAAAGAGAGTTTTGAGGGGTTTTCAATTGATAAAAGCATGTCAAGATTAGTTTCATTAACCTAACTTCATATAAATTCTATTAACCACGCGGATGAACTATTGACATGATAATCATTAAGTTTAATACAAGTAAACACTAGCTCACATATTGTTGATTTCTAACCAATATTGTGAATGTTATCATGTTAATCTTTAGATGATATCTCACTCTAACTATTGACATGATAATCATTAAGTTTAATACAAGTAAACACTAGCTCACAAATCTATCTCTAGCATTTGTTCATTAGTGGATGAATCTCCTATGTCAAGTTTGAACATATTTTTCAATCATGATCCAAAGCATAAAAAGGACAAGTAAATTAAAGAAATTCATCATATATATATCATCAACCAAGTTCATACACATTAAGATCAAAAGAAATACATAAAAGCTAGATTAAGTACCTCTAATATTGACACAAAGAGGAGGTTTAACTATCCATTTCCATGGTAGCTTGATGATCAAGAAATCTCAAAAGCTTTATGAACATCAACCTTGAATGATCAAAGATTCAGGTAGTAAAGCTTTGATCTTTATAACAATGGAGGAAAATGGGTTTTTTTTAGGGTTTTCTCTCAAAACTTGCCTTGGAAGCTTGTTGGAATGAGAAGAAGAAGTACAAAATATCTTAAAACTAACTCAAAAGTATGGGTTGTCCGCCCAGATTCGCCAGGCGACCATAAAGCATCGTCGGGCGAGCACCACAAATTGTGAACACGTGTCAAGTTAGGTGAGCCAAGCAGTTTGAAATCAGGTCTGCCGTTGGGCGAATCTGCTACCTCGCCGGGCGAATATGAGAAAACGCCATGAGACACGGAGCGAAACCCTCCAGAGCCAAACCCCAAAAATTGAAGCTTTTTCACTGGGCGACGCAGGATCCTCGCCGGACGAAGCTGCTCAGATGGTGAAAAAATGCTTTCTTTCTTGACACCTTCCAACCCAACCAAATGCTGCAGGTTCTTATCAAATTAAACTGAAAAAGTAACAAACCAATTAAAATATTCAAAATAGTTATATTTAAACTAAATGACTTAAAAATAGGTAATAACTTAGATAAAATAAACAAAAAAGGTTAAAAGTGTCAATAATTAATACAATATTTATCTAAAAGTAACTCTCCCCAACTTAACTCTTTGTTTGTCCTCAAATCAAAAGATAAAAATCAAAACAACAAGAAAAAGTTCATTGGAGCAAAAATCCAAAATTAACTTGGATGGTTCAAACTCAATCGAACCGCAACAAAATATTACTTTCACCGCTCCTAGAATAAAAACAAGATAGTGACTAAGTTCTAAACACAAACATCAAGTAATGCAATTTATTTAACAACATGTTCATATTTGAATCACCAAAAGATTTCTTCAATATTCCTTGAAGAACAAAATGCAATATTTACATAGGACTAAACACTTTCACTAGTAATCATGCACATCCGAAATAATTCATGCATTCATCAAACAAGTTAAATGTACAAAATGGAAACAAAGATCACTAAGGACTTCAAGGGTTGTAACTTGGCTTGGGTTAAAAACAAAGGATATATATATATATATATATATATATATATATATATATATACACAAAGCCATTGAAGCAAAATGGGGTAAAGACAATGAAGAGCATTTCATATTTTCACAAAATCCATTCACTTCCTCCTTATTTATCACAACCACTTCTTTCTATTTCTCACACACTAATCCTTATTTTCTTTTCTTTTCTTTTTCAATTTCTTTTTTCTTTTTTCTCTTTTTTTTTCTTCTTTTTCTAGGATAAATTGTGCCATCAATTCAAGGTTTCTTTTTCATCAACCTCCCCAACTTTCAATTTATCAATCCTTCTTATTTAAGAACATGCTCTTCAAAAGACTAATCAAACAATTGGGTTGGTGTTTACAAACAAGAAATTTTTTATAGAATGAATCATCATTGAATTTTATTTTTATTATCAACAAAATGACTAAGTGGTATACTTAACAAATTGTTGATCTTGATAGATTCATTCAAAAAATTCAATTTTTAAGCTCAAAAGGGTTCACTAAGATTCACTCACTCACAGTTAATTGAAGTCCTTTTGGAATTTATGGTTTTTCTCGTAGTACACAAAAAATTTCCTTGAACACTTCTATGTTTCCATAATTGTAATAAACAAATTAAAATTAAGTATGAATTAAACGAGTTAACACAACTACTAGTACTCTCAATTTTTGTACAAAGTGGAAGCTTCTAGCATATGTGGTTTATGTCCTAATGATTCAAACATGAACAAATATTTACACAAATGCATAACTTAGGTAATTTGCATAAAGCACCACTTTCACTATAATGTTAACATTCTACAAAGCGGTAAAATAATACCTTGTTTGCGCAAGGCAATTGAGAAATTTATCATCACCACCCAAATTAAACACTATGCCCCAAAACTCATTCTTGCTCCTTGAGCACATAAGTCCACTATTTCTCCAAGACAAACAATTCACATTTTTATGTACAAACAATAATTAAAATATAATGGTACTAATTTAAATTACTAATAATAATAAAAATAAAAATAAAAAAACTTAATTAAACATAATTAAACAATATTGTTTTGGTGTAAAACACCACAAAAAAGGGAACCGATCCCAAAATAAGTTCAAAGCATAACAAACTAAATTGACAATAAAGCTGGAAAAAATTAAAAATTCTTCACTTTGAAGCTCAATGCTCCATATCATCATCACCAACATCAACATCATCACCAACATTCGCATCAACATCCGTAGGTGCTGCCCCCTCCGAAAAGAAAGGGCGTCTGTCCACAAGCCAAGCACAATATGCATCATATTCCGCACGGGTCAGAAAAGTGAAGTTCTCCTAAGGTGCAACTTGATTCTGATAAACTCTAGCCA
Organism: Vicia sativa; assembly: GCA_021764765.1. Classification (NCBI taxonomy): domain Eukaryota; kingdom Viridiplantae; phylum Streptophyta; class Magnoliopsida; order Fabales; family Fabaceae; genus Vicia; species Vicia sativa. The sequence goes on along the minus strand of CM038795.1, from coordinate 113,993,117 downwards.
TGGTGTCATGAATAAAGCCACCGGACCTCTGATGCGCTTCTAACATATCCCAAGTATAGTTGCAAGTCTCACGCATCCGAGGATCCCAATTTCCATAATCGAGACCCTTGGGTGCCTCAGGTTCAGGTTGAGTACCTGATGACTCACCCGTACGAACACCCTTCTTTTTTAGAGCTAGCTTACCCAAACAATAACGGTTAACATAATCATCATCAATAACTCCCTTTACTTGCAACAATATACCGTTATCAAGACTCATTTTAGTGATTAAGCAAGGAAAGATGATAGGGTTTCTAGCATTTACCTCCTTTGTTTTTATTCCTTCAACAAAAAATTTCATCTCCCTTGAAATCAAGGAAGCAACATTTACGGACTTTTGCTCCATGATACATTTGACCAAGACCGCCACATCAATTGGAATTATGGATCTATGCATCTTAGGTTTTATGTTGTTCAAAATGAGGAGATGAAAAATTTGTGCCTCTAGAGTCATGTCTTCTCGGAGGTACCTCAAGGGATGGCCAATTGCATTTCTCTCCACACTCTGCCCCGACAACAAGATTGCTTTCGCAATAACATCATGATCTCTGTCACTTTTAAGCTCATTGTTGTTGTCATCTACATTGCCCTGTGTATAGTAGTATGGAGAACCCAAAAAATCGTTAACGACATAGAAAAAAATAAAGCTTTCCCACGCACGGTGGTCCAGTAACAGAATGTCTCTTCCTCAGCTGGAAGAGCGTTTGCGAAAAAATCCCGGACCAAATCATAGCTCTCACGGTCAATCGGGTCAATAAGAACGTCCCGCTTTTCGTTCAGAAAAATCCACATATGCTTACTATACGTGCTATTGGTGCTGATGTTGAATTTTTTCTCAAGCAACAAAAACCTCCCAATCAGCAGGTTGTACCTAGCCTCGGCTTTAGCACTCACGAACCTAGTGTCATCAAAGCCCTGTGGTGGGTTAGAACTACCAACTACGGTTTCCTTATTTTGTCTAAGGCATCCACATTTATTTCTCATCTGCAAAAACAAGTCGAAAAAATAGTGCAGCAGACAAACCAAGACATTATAATATTGTTAAAATTAAAAGAACAAAACAAAATTTAAGCATGGAAGGCCTGTGCAATTTGGCCGGGCGAGCAGGCTGGTCGCCAGGTGACGCAAGCGAACTGTAGCTTCTTTAGAATTTTTCTGCACAGATTTGCCATGGGTGTTGATTCCATATTCATACTCAGCCACAATTTTAACCAAACATGATGATGATAGAAGGTTTAGCATATCCTAACCACCTAATTCACTACACTACACAACCTAAATCTATCAAAAACAACTTAACAAAACAAGAAAAGGTAGAAACTTGCTATGAGTGCTTGAGAATGAGAGGAAGCTTGCCAAAATGTTGAAAGTTTTGAAATTGGAAGAGAAGAATGGGAGCTTGGCTGCTAGGGTTTTGGGAGAAGAGGAATGAATGTTTCAAAATGGGGAGAAAGATGGGTTGGGTCATAGGCCACCCAATTATAACATTAACAAACCCAAAACGCGCAGCAGAGATGTTCTGCTCGCGTATTTTCGCCAGACGGAGCAGGATTCTCACCAGGCGAAGCCTGGCAGCTCCAACTTCCAATTTTTTCTTTCAAAATTCAATTCCTCACACATTCTCAAACATTCTTAAAAGAGAAAAATGACTAAAAACATGAAATACTTACAATGTTGGGGTGCCTCCCAGCAAGAGCTTTGTTTAACATCGTTTTAAGCTCGACAGTTCAAGATGATCATGGATCATCAAAGTATAGTGCCGAAATCTCTCGGCTTTTTTCGCCGCCAATATACACTTTCAACCTTTTCCCACTTACGGTCCACTTATTCTTGCTTCCCGGGTCTTGCAATACAACAACTCCATAATCTTTAATGTCCTTGATTAAAAACGGACCGGGCCATTTTGACTTTAGTTTTCCTGGAAAAAACCGCATTTGAGAATTAAACAAAAGAACATTTTGGCCCAGTTGAAAGTCTTTGTTTTTGAGCTTCTTGTCATGAAAAACTTTAACCTTGGCTTTGTATATCTTATTTGAGTGGTAAGCTCCATCTCTCAATTCTTCCAACTCAACGAGTTGATCTTTTCTTTTGTCACCGGCTAGAGAGGAATCGAAATTCAAGAATTTAAGAGGCCAAATATCTCTATGTTCCATATCCACCGAAAGATGACAAGTATTCCCATACACTACCTGAAAAGGGGTTAGTCCAATCAGAGCCTTGTAGGCGGTTCGATACGCCCACAAAGCTTCGTCTAGTTTTGTTGACCAATCCTTTCTAGAATTTGAAACTATTTTTTCAAGTTTTTTTTTTACTTCCCTATTTGATACCTCCGCTTGACCATTGGCTTGTGGATGGTAGGGGGTTGTCACTTTATGCTTTACACCATATTGATTCAAAAAAATTTGTAATAGTGTATTGCAAAAATGAGAATCTCCATCACTTACTAGCACCCTTGGCACACCAAACCGCGAAAAGATGTTTTTCTTTAAAAATTTAGGTGAAGCAATTGCCTTAACCCATTTTGACACATAATCAACGTCTAATAAGATGTACCCATTGGAGAAAGATGAGGGTGTAATACGGTGGGAGAACTAACTTTGGAATTTGTTTTTCTTTGTATCGCAAATGTTGCGGATAGCAAGAGTCGCCACTGACTTTTCTTTTATCCAATTAAGGGAAGGTGAAAAGAACAGAAAAAGACCTTCGTTAGATTCTGAGTAAGGGAGAAGGTTATGAAAAGGGAAGGTTTAGCACCCCTTTCCATCCGTAGTTATTTACGGGCTCTTAGTTGCTTCTAGCTCATCTTTTAAAAATTGCTTTCTATGTGTGTGTTTAAACAAATGTTTTGAAAAGGCATTTCGCTTTGACTTTCTAATGATTCACACTGGAATGTATACAAAGTGTTCGGAAATGTTTTGTTTTGAAAAGAGTTTGAACTTTGACAAAAGTGTGAGGTGTGAAAAGTATTTTGATAGAGCAAGCAACTAAAAGTCTTATTACCTACTCAGAACGGTCGTTTTTATGTTGTTTTACTTTCCTTTAGAATAGTGCTATCCATACCATTAGTTGGTGGGTAACCCTATTCGTTGGATGTAAAGTACATTCGAAGGGACATCGGATGGTCATAGAAGGCAACTTGTAGGAGTGTCCTAGCACATTCGAAGGGACGATCATCACTTTTCGTAGGCAACAATCGAGGGACGAGATCATGTTTTTGTAGGCCACGTCGAGGGACTCATGATCTTTGTATCGAAGGGACTATGATGATATGTTTGTAGGAAACGGTGTTAGGATACCTCTAGGTTCGAGGGACTTGACCATTTGTATTCGTAAGGCAACGAGAGAGAATTACCCTAAGGGGTGCATGTGTGAAAAGGGTGTGTTAAATTCAGATATTTTATCTTGAAATTAGAAGAGATCTATGTTCATCTTTTATCTTGCCATACACGCCTAGTTACTAGCAGTTTATAAGGTGCGGAAAGTGAATCCTACGCCATTACATGGCTTTGGGGCAGTTACATAATATAGGAGTGCGGGAAGTAAATCCTAATTAAGCTATTACATCCCATGAGCAGTTACATAATATTGGAAAAGAAAGCGAGAAAATAATCCTAACTATTACAACCTGTAAGCAGATACATAATAATCGGAAAAGAAAAGAAATTCGCATAAGAGAAAATATGTTAGTAAAAAAGGATTTTTGAGCTAGGAAAAAGTTTTCAGGTTAGTAATCCTAATTAGATGATAGAAAAAAGTTTGGGAATTTTCTGGATTGGTTTTAATGAGAAAAAGAAATTAAAAGTTAATTTTATGGTTAATTAACAATTAATTAAAATATGCATGCAAAACTATTAATTTTTATGTCAAAAATTAAATAAACATTTTCCTGTCCTAAATGCAAAAAGAAATTATTTTTTTGGTGATTTTTAATGCATGAGAAAATTATTTTAAAATAGAAAAAGAAAAATATGGAAAATATGAGAAAGGGTTAGAGGGCTTCTAGATAGGATTTTCCCAGAAGCTGGAGCTTCTAAGAGACCCTTGGCTGACCATGCCCAGAAGTCCATACTTCTGGGAGATTCTTGCGCGTGGAAACATCCAGAACCTTGGATTTTGGAGCTTGCTTGAGATGATATATACAGGGCTTTCTTTGGGAAGCACGCCAGTGGAGCTTGGGCACGGAGCATGGCATGAAGGACCAAAAAGTGTGATTTCTGGGAAAGCCTTCTGGAGAACCTGAAAAGATAGAAAAATAAAGATGGAAAATATGGCAAAAGCAGGGTTCGAACCCATGCTCTTTGGAATAAGTGACTTAATGCGCGCAAGTTTAACCGTTGGGGCGGAGATACATCCATGAGTTAAGTTACATGGATTAACAGATATGCAAGAGTTTCTCTTCTGACTCAAACCAGAAAAGCCCAGATCGGACCTCTAGTCATCTTCTCCGGTGGGATGATTTTGGAATCTGCAAAATAGAGAGAATTTAAACAAGATATCAAGGCTACTCCCCCCTTAAATCGACCCCTGCGAGTTCAATGGTGGTATCATTTTGCCCTAAAAACCCCTGTATACTGAGCTTCGAAGCTCTTAACAGTTTTGCCCTAACAATGGCAAATCATGCTCTGATCGTTAGAAGCTTCGTGTAACCATCCAGATTTGTTCTATAATGTCTCAGGAACACATTGCAATGGTTAGTTTCATACAAAACACAACAAATATTAAAAAACGAAATTCAAAAGATATGTAAATGTATGTTCATGTACGACACGATTCAGGCATGGTTGACCATAGTTCTTGGCCTGGACTTACTCAATGATACCTCAGGAACACTATGGAGTACTTGGAATGAACTGAAAACGGCTGGAACAAGGATTTCGAATTTTTCAACTTTGTAAAAAATTTGTGAAGTTTAGGGTTGACTCATGAGGCTAGGCTTTTTTGTCTCTGTCTTGTGAATGTGTTATGTATTTATAGAGCAAGAGATTTGATCAAAAAGAATGAAAAAATATATTGCTTTGAATGCAAAAATATTTCCTTGTAAATTTTCATCAAATATTTCCAAAATTGGATTTTCTCTTCCTTGTATGATCTTGCACGAATTTGGAATGTATTGTGGGCTTCCTTGTTCCTCAAGATAGATAGAAATCAAACCCGACTTGTTTTATACCTTGCTTTTATATTTTATTTAATTTAGAATGGAATTAAATGCTTTAAAATTCAAAAATAAATTTAAAAAATAGGAAAAGGTCGTGGAAAGGTTTAGAGAGGCCATGGATAATATTAAGATCTAGTTTGGATCATAAAATTATAAGCCCATTTGGAAAAAATTTGCATTTGTCAAGTATTCCTCTTTTTGCACCTCTTCAAAAATGCTCAACTTGTGCAAGGTTTATCTTGCTCAATTTTTAACATTTTTGGGTGTTCTTAGACTTTATCGAAAGATCTAGATGTCCTCTAAACAACCTGTTTGGTTTCATCTCAATTGAGGTTTCCATGCTCAATAACACTTCTTTATAAAAAGTTGACTTTTTGTTGACTTTGAAAAGGACCTGTAATATTTTGATCCATAACTTCCAAATGAAGCATTTTCTGACCAAGCTTGTGAGACATGAAGTTGTAGAGAATTGAATTCTCTTCAAAATGAACTGTGGTGGAAAAATTTCTGATAAAGTATGTGAAAGTTATGCCTGGTCAAAGTTTTGTTGACTTTTGTCTGAGAAAGCTCAATTTAGAAACTTTGACTTTTGATCAAATCTTGACTTTTCTTGATGAATCATGATCAACCCTTGATCAAATGATGAATATCACTTCAAAATATTGATGTTGACCAAAAATTATGAAGTTTGACTGTATGTTGACCACAATTGACTTTTTGTCTAATACAACTGATTTTCAACCATCTGAGCAATTGTCTGAGGAAACTTGACTTGTAAGGCTTGAAACTTGACATGGAGATTCTTTGAAGCATGTGATGAGGCATGATGACCACTGGAAATGTTGGAGGTCTACCTTGACTTGAGGATAGCCAAACCCTAGCTTGGGTTGATTGCTTAGGAGAGAGTTTGTTTGGTCAACCCTTGTGAGATCCTTGAGTATGTGTAGTGAGAAATGTCTTGAGAAGTAGGATGGAAAATTTTGGGGTATGACAGTTGCCCCTGTTCAATCTTCTTGTACTGGAAGGGTTAGATTGGCATGCTTTCCTTTCGTGACCTGAAAGTAGGAGATGATTGAACACTCGAGTACACCTGAAAATTTGCACTCGCCGTTGATTGACGATGCATTGGACTGGGCTTATAGATGCCATTTGGAGAAGCTTGCGACTTTACTGGGGAATGAGTCGTACACTTGACTCGCGAACGTTGCTTGGATATGAGAATCTTCGGAGATGGGCTTAAGGATGCCATCCGGAGAGACTGATACTGGGGAATGAGCCGTACGTTAGACTCTACAGGTATTCTTAAGGATAGAAGGGGAGCACGGAGATGGGCTTAAGATGCCATCTTGGTAGAATGATGTTGAGTCGTACGTCAGACTTCACGCCCGCCTTTGAATGAAGTTATTGGTTTGTATTGGTTTTTAACCAAATATGCAACATTCTGAAGGTGGAGAAATGTTGACAAGTAGTCGGAGATGGGCTTAAGATGCCATATGGGGAAACTGAGTCGTACGCCAGACTCTGTAGTTGATGTTGATAATAAGAGAGATGCCAGAATAAATTTTCGTCCTGATTATTCTGAGGCAGGTAGTTGGCAGAATGCGGATAGCTTTCCCGTCTTGCTTCGGGTGTTGATCCAATGCCTGTTGCCGAAAGACAACTTGGGTGGTCTTTCAGATAGGGTTTCCTGTCTTGTTTCGGGTATTAATCCTGGACCTTCCATCTGGAAAAGATTTGTATGGTCTTTCAAATTGGGTTTCCCGTCTTGCTTCGGGTATTAATCCTGGACCTTTCGTCGCAGTCGTTCAGATAGGTTTCCCGTCTTGTTTCGGGTATTAATCTTTGACCTTTCGTTTAGAAGTAACTTTTACCTGTTGGGGAAAATGAAAACTTGACAGGATATAGTTAGTTTTATGCAGATTATGATGCATGCGAGCGTATGACAATGTGTATGAATGATATATGCACATGTTATGACTTTTATGAATAATGTATGAATGTAGATGTTGTGGTATTTCAAAACATATCCATCTTAAAGAAGATGAGGATGTCCTGCCAGGGATTTTTGACTTCTGCTTGGGGATGAAGTTGTTGAAAACCCTGACTGGGAGGAGAAAGAGACGTCCTTGATTCCTCCAATGCACTATCTAACCAAGTTTACAAGTCGAGAAATTAATGTTGTTGGAATTAAAAGTTCGGAGATAATCCGCTGGGGAGCTTGTGCGTAGACCCTGTTGAGGATAGTAGAAGCTGGGAAACACTCCGCTGGGGATCTTGTGCGTAGATCTTGCTGGGGAGTATCTGAATACTACCTAGATACGAGGCTCGAAGATTCCTTTGAGGTGGTGAATCTGAAGTTCGTCAAAACCTCTCGCCGAGGAATAAGGGAGATGTAGGTTTCCTCCAATGCACTATCTGACCAAGTTTCGAGTCTGGATACTGCTGCTGTCGGGGAATGCCAATCGTTGAGAGATATTCTATTGGGGATAAAATACCTCTGCGTATGCGAGATGAACTATTACTGCTTGGAGACTGACGTAACAAGGTTAAGCTGATTGGGATCACTGCTCAGGGACTATCGTGATGAAGCTTGGAGTGTGGGAACACTTTGCTGGGAAGGAAATTTGTACTTTGTCTGAGAAGGTTTGTAGAGGGCGATGGCTCTGTGGGGATTGTATTGGTGACTTTAGTCGTCATCTCAATTCCTAGAGTCTGTAGTAATTACTTTCGTATGTTCGCTTTTCGTATGTTTGTGAATAGATGTTTATTGTCAAATGCATATAATCATTCAAAGCAATCATTGGACTTTATGCAAAAAACAACAATAATGAACACTGTAAAAGAAAGAATTTGCATTTATTTGGAAAGGTGGCGTATGGCCAAGCAGTTTGTATACAATGAAAGTAAAAAGCTATGCGGAAACAATCTCGTCGATTTTCAACTATGTTAGTGCTCATATATTTCGACTATCTCATCTCCTTGTTGTCAGTAGAAAGTGAGTGAATTGATTTTCGCAATTTGAATCTTGAATGCTGATAGTAGTAGTCTGTAGATAGGTGATCTAGACGAGACATAGTCGTACGCTTAAATCCCTAACTTTTGCCTAGACCGCCCTTTCGGGTTTTCTCTACTGGGATACCATTTTTGCCCAAGCCGCCTTTGCAAGTTTTCGACTTGCCGGGTGTACATTTTTTGTATATATCCTTAACTTTTTCCCGAACCCTTTTGGTTCGCCAGGATGCCCTTATTTTTGCCTAGGTCAGTCGACCTAGCGGGTCTCGTTCATGCGTAGTATTTTTTAACTATGTCTGTGTTCATAGGGTGTGGGAAGTCTTCGCCATCCATGGTGCTAATATCATAGCTCCAAAATCATCTTGACTACAAACGGTCCCTCGTAGGTGGGAGTCCATTTGCCCCTGGGATCACCTTGTGGAAGGATGATGCATTTGACTACTAGATCACCGACCTTGTAAACTCGGTGCTTGACCTTCTTGTTGAACGCTCTGATCATTCGTTTCTGATAGATCTGTCCATGGCAGATGGATGCAAGTCATTTTTCATCAATCAGATTGATCTGGTCGAGGCGGGTCTGGACCCATTCGTCTTCGTCTAACTCTGCATCCTGGAGGACTCTGGTTGAGGGTATCTGAACCTCGATGGGTAGGACTTCTTCCATATCGTATACGAGAGAGAAGGGGGTTGCCCCTGTAGATGTTTGTACTGTAGTGTGATAACCATGGAGAGAAAATGGAAACATCTCGTGCCAATCCTTGTAAGTCACTGTCATCTTCTGTATGATCTTCTTGAGATTTTTGTTGGCGGCTTTCACTGCGCCATTCATTTTAGGCCGATATGGAGAAGAGTTGTGATGCTTGATCTTGAACTGCGTGTAGAGTTCGGTGATCATCTTATTGTTGAGGTTAGATCCGTTATCTGTGATAATCCTTTCGGGAGTGTCGTACCAACAGATAAGATTATGCTTGATGAATCGAGCCACAACATTCTTGGTAACAGATGCGAATGAGGCTGCTTCTACCCACTTGGTAAAGTATCAATTGCCACAAGGATGAAACGATGTCCGTTCGAAGCAGTGGGTTTGATTTCTCCGATCATGTCAATGCCCCACATGGCAAAAGGCCACAGATCAATCAGCACATTAAACGGTACCGGAGGTACGTGCACTTTATCTGCGTATATCTGGCATTTGTGACAAGATCGAGCATAGCGGTGACAATCAGCTTCCATGGTGGACCAATATTAACTTGTTCTCAGAATCTTCTTAGCCATTGTATGTCCACTGGAGTGGGTACCGAATGCCCCTTCGTGTAATTCTTCCATGATCCATTCTGCAGTTTTCTGATCCACACAGCGGAGTAAGCACAAGTCATGGTTGCGCTTATATAAGATGTCGTTGCTGAGAAAGAATTTGGATGCAAATCTCCTCAAAAACTTCTTATCATTGACAGATGCCCCTGCGGGATATTCTTGAGTCTCAAGATACCTCTTCACTTCGTAGTACCAAGGTTTCTCTTATGTATCAAGTTCATAACAGTATGCTGGTTCGTCAAACTTTTCGATGATGATTTGGGGAGCCTCGTTGTCCCATCTGACCTTGAACATAGATGACATAGTAGCCAATGCGTCTGCCAACTGATTCTCTTCTCGTGGAATATGACCAAAAGTGATTTCTTCGAAGTAAGGGATCAAGCTCAACACATGCTCTCGATATGGAATGAGATTCGGATGCTTCGTATTCCACTCGCTTTTAATCTGACTGATCACCAAAGCTGAGTCTCCATACACTTGTAAGAATTTGATTCTTAAGTCAATAGCAGCTTTAATACCCATGATGCACGCTTCGTATTCGGCCATGTTGTTAGTTTAATTGAAACATAATCTGGCAGTGAAAGGCGTGTGTCCTCCTACGGGAGATGTAATGATGGCGCCAATGCCATTGCCAAGTGCGTTTGAGGCTCCATCAAAGACCATGGTCCATCGGGATCCTTGTTCAGGTCCTTCGTCTGGTCCTGGTTCTTCGCAATCAGTAACTAATAAAACATCTTCGTCTGGAAACTCGAACTGCATAGACTGAGAGTCATTTACGGCTTGATGAGCCAAGTGATCGGCTACTACACTTCCTTTGATCGCTTTCTAAATAGTATACTAGATGTCGTATTCGGTCAAGATCATTTGCCATCTTGCTATTCTTCTAGAGAGAGCAGGTTTCTCAAATATGTATTTTATCGGATCCATCTTGGAGATCAACAAGGTAGTGTGAGTCAACATATACTGTCTTAGTCGGCGAGCAGCCCAAGCCAAAGCGCTGCAAGTTCTCTCGAGCTGTGAGTATCTTGTTTCACATTCGGTAAACTTTTTGCTAAGGTAGTATCTTGCATACTCTTTTCGACCAGACTCGTCATGTTGCCTCAACACACACCCCCATTGAATTCTCTAACACTGTCAAGTACATGATAAGAGGTCTTCCTTTGGCAGGCGGCATCAGGATAGGAGGATTCTGCAGATATTCCTTGATTTTGTCAAAGGAAATCTGGCAATCATCGTTCCATTCCACTACTTGATCTTTCTTCAGTAACTTGAAGATTGGCTCACAAGTAGCAGTTAGATGTGCAATGAATCTGCCAATCTAGTTCAATCGTCCCAAAAATCCTCTGACTTCCTTCTCAGTACGGGGAGCTGGCATTTCTTGGATAGCGTTAACCTTGGTGGGGTCAACTTCAATACCTTTACCACTGACAACAAACCCTAGGAGCTTACCGGATCTGACTCCAAAGGTGCACTTGTTGGGATTAAGTCTTAGTCTGTACTTCTTTAGTCTATCAAACAGTTTCCGGAAATGATCGAGATGTTCTTCTTCAGTTTGTGATCGAGCTATCATGTCGTCGACGTAGACCTCTATCTCGTGATGAATCATGTCATGAAATAATGCTACCATGGCACGCTGATAAGTGGCGCCAGCGTTCTTCAGTCCGAACGGCATGACCTTGTAGCAGAAAGTGCCCCATTGTGTAACGAAAGTAGTCTTTTCCATGTCTTCAGGAGTTATTTTGATCTGATTGTAACCGGAGAAACCATCCATGAAGGAGAAAACTTTATGTTGAGCAGTGTTGCCGACTAGAACATCAAGAAGTGGAAAATCATCTTTCAGACTCGCTTTGTTCAAATCTCTGTAATCCACACACATTCGTACTTTTCCATCCTTCTTAGGCACGGGCACCACGTTCGCAACCCACTGTGGATAAGAAGTAACAGCTAAGAAACCGGCGTTGAACTGCTTCATAACTTCGGCTTTGATTTTCTCTGACATCTCAGGATGCATACGGAGGACCTTCTGCTTTGCTGGGAGAAAACCTTCTTTCGTCGGTAATCGGTGTACCACAATGTCAATGTCTAGACCTAGCATGTCTTCGTATGACCAAGCAAATACCTCGATATAGTCTCGTAGCATCTGAACCAATCTCTCTTTGACACTATTCTCAAGACCCGCTCCTATCTTGATCTCTTTTCTGTCTTCGTCAGTACCTAGATTCACAACCTCTATTGGCTCTTCATGTGGCTGTATAACTCGTTCTTCTTGATGTAGCAGTCTGACAAGTTCTCCTGGAACTTCATAATCTTCCTCACCTTCGTCTTCGGCTTGGTAGATCGGATTATCGAAGTCATATTTAGCAATAGCATAGCTGTTATCAACGAGATTTGGAGTGAATCTGCAGTGTATCACGTGGGTGTGTGTAAGAACACATAGCTTTTGAAGGGTGATAAGGTAAAATAAAGAAAACAACACTTAAATTCAAAAGTCCAATGATTTTATTGAATGAAAATATGCAAATGATAGATAATAACCCTCACAAACGAGCCGTGATGCCCCGGGCAAGGCATTAGGCTTTAAAGTTTATTGTTCAAAGCGTAGAAAAACGAAAAGCATAACAGAAAACAAAAGCAATTACTCCTGTCTAAAGGAGATTGGTATGACGTCTTCAGTCTTCCAATTGTTGAGTTCGTTCTCGGGAGTTGGGAAGATCCACTCGCTGATGTTGAAGTCGTTGTCGTTGTCTTCTATAACATGGATTCCATTTTTGCTGATGCATAAGGGAAGTTGGCCGGCACCTTCGCAGCGTATCATCTTCTAACCTTTGGTGGTGAAGCCTAAACCAGTCTTGTCAGATTTGAAAGGAAGATCAGGGAGCTGACCCCAAATAGTACTACCTCCTTCTTCAACTGCAGCTTGAGCATCTTTCAGCGAGGCCATCCTAGGCGGAACTTGTGTAACTTCAGAAGCGACAGGAGAGTCAACAGGCATGACTCTTGGAACTGTTTCAAAAGCTTGACAGGGAGTTTCGAAGAAGTCTCCTTCCATCTCGAGGTATCGGAATGACTGCAGATGACTTACCATGTATTCCTCTTCATCGCATAATGTAACAACCTTCCCCTTCACTGGGTACTTCAGCTTCTGATGCAAGGTAGAGGTAACAGCGCCTGCCCCATGTATCCAAGGGCGTCCAAGTAGGCAAGAGTAAGCTGGACGGATGTCCATGACAAAGAAAGTGGAGTTGAAAGTCTGGGAACCGACCTTAACAGGCAGAATAAGCTCTCCAAGTACTGTTCATTTAGAACCATCAAAAGCTCTTACAATTATGTCGCTGGGCTTCAAGACCAAACCTTCAACATCGAGTCGGTCGAAAGCACTCTTCGGTAGGATATTCAGAGCAGAACCGATATCTACTAAAATGTGAGACAATGTAACGCCCTTGCATTCAACAGAGATGTGCAAGGCCTTGTTGTGTTTCCTTCCGACAGGAGTCAAATCAGCATCATAGAAGCCTAGACCGTTGTTGGCAACCAGGCTAGCAATACAAACTTCAAATTGATCAGTAGTGGTGTCTTGCGGTACGTGAGAATTCTTCAGAAACTTCACCAAGGCTTTAGCATGAGCCTCAGAGCACAATAACAGAGCAAGCATGGAGATCTTGGACGGAGTTTGTCTCAACTGTTCCACAACATTGTAATCACTCTTCTTGATTATCTTCATAATTTCCTCCATTTCTTGTTTGGAGGTATCTTCAGCAACTTCCTTTGGTACTTCTGTCTGAGCAGGATGAGTCACTGGTTCTTTCCCTCTAGTTTCGGGAACTAGTTTGATATCTGGAATGCGAGCTGGAGTCGCAGTGTCTTTTGGAGGAGAGATCTCTGGAGAAAACACTCTTCCGGTTCTGCTCACCTTACTTGATCCGGTGATGTTGTCAATGTCAAAAATGGTAGCTTCAATTGTAATATCTTCAATGGTCAAAGGGTCTTACTTGACGCCATGATAGTAAACTTCAGCTCTATAGTTCCACGGTATAGCTTTTTCGGAGGAATATGGAACTGGTCTGGGTGAAGTAATGATGAGAGGTGCCACTCTAAGTGCAGGATCAGCAGAGGAGATCCTTATTGTGTTAACATTAGCATAGTCTTTTGGGAAATCGTCTCCCCAACCGGTTGCCTTAACATCTTCAATAGGAATCTTATAGCTTTCAGGAACGGTATACATCACCATGTAATCAAACTTTCTACTTGGCTGCCCCAAGGTATCCCAGACTTCTGGTACGGCGTCGCTTACATCCTTGATCTTCAGATTTTTAGACATGTCTTCACACAGATCCTCCACAGGTGAAGGTTTTAGAAATAGCACTTCTCGGTTATCCATCATGCACTGAATACGTCTTCTCAACCAAGCACATCCGTCCGGTGCATATGGGCACCAACGGCAATTCTCTAGGCATCCTGGATTGACACCGGCTTACAGCAGATTCTTCTTAACAGTCATCAGAGGAATAGTCAGGTCATTCACATCAAAAACATAAGAATTCTTGTCAATAGCATTGGAACTTTTTCCGTGGTTAGGCATTGGTTCGTTGATCACATCCGGAGTCTCGACAGGAGGATCAAACTCAATTTCCTTAGCTTCAATCATGTCTTGAATCTTGTTCTTCAGAGCCCAACAATCGCCAGTGTCATGCCCTGAGCTGTTGGAGTGATATGCACACTTGGCATTAGGATTGTATCTCGGAGAGGAAGTGTTGATGTTTTGAGGAGGATCCCTCAAGGTAATCAGCTCTGCTTTCAACATGTGTTGCAATGCTTGCGACAATGGCATCTTGATCTTCGTAAACTGTCTTCGTGGCGCATTCTGGTTACGCGTGTTGTTTCGCTGAGGTAGCGCTGGTGTAGGATTGGAGATCACAACTGCCCCCACAGATTGAGTATGATCAGTTTTGACACGGCTCTTCTGACCATACACAACATTGGTTTCTTTCTTACCAAAATATCTCTTTGCAGCATTTGAGGATGAATCTGCCTGAATCTTTCCGCTCTTGATTCCAGCTTCAATATATTCTCCTGTCAATATCAGCTCAGTGAATCCGGCTGAAGAGTTTCCAATCAGATGATTGAAGAATGGGCCTGTCAGTGTTCCCATAAACATATCAACCAACTCCCTATTGGATAAGGGTGGTTGAACTTTTCCTGCTAGATCTCTCCATTTCTGAGCATACACTTTGAACTTATCATCGCGACCCATGGACATGCTTTGTAGTTGCATGCGAGTGGGCGCCAATTCAACATTGTACTGGTACTGTTTGTAGAAAGCATCTGCTAAGTCATTCCAGGTATGGATGTGGGTACTCTCTAGCTGATAATACCACTCCAACTGAGCTCTGGATAAACTCTCTTGAAAGAAATGGATCCACATCTTCCTGTCATCAGTATGAGGATGGATCTTATGAACATAGGACTTCAAATGTAACTTCGGACAAGAGATTCCGTCATACTTGGAAAAAGTAGGAACCTTGAACTTTCGGGGAATTACCACACCAGGAACAAGGCTCAGATCATCAAAATTCAGCCCGGACATTTTCAAATTTTCCACAGCATTCAGACGGTCCTCAAGTTGTTTGTATTTGTCATCCTCATAAGAATACTTCTCATTCTCATAGTCTTCTTCTTTGTTCTCAGGTTCACGCTGGTCTTCTTCGTTGTTCTTGATACTTTCATCAGTTTCAATGCTCTTGTCTGAGAGTTCTATACGGCTGGCCACTCTAGGTCCACCCTTGTGACATCTGCCCATGTTGAGGACACCAATGACCTTTTTCTTTCTGGCGATGAGCTTCTTCAAATCTTCCTGGCCTTGGACCAAGCTGGTAACCACTTCTTGGAATAAATAGCGAGAAAATGAGAAAACCGATCTTCAATGTACGTGTTATGCAATGTTATGCTATGATATGCGATGTTTATGCAATGCAATGCAATGTTTTCAAGGACCTTAGGAATTTAAATTTGTTAAACAAGCAAGAACAAAATTTTTATTAGTTTCTCTTTTTTTCTTTTTCTTTTTAAGTACAAAGGATAGTTCGGAAAATAAAAGAATAAAAATCCTAAAGCTCTAAGTCTCCCATGTGCGCTTTCTCTTGGTGTTGAAGTAGGCGTTGATGTTTCGCTCCTCGTGAAGTAGCTTGGTCAACTCTAGTACCTTCTTGTCGCTTGCATAGCACTGAGCTTCGAATGTATCCCTTTCTTCTTTTAGTTGAATCCAGGATCTCTTCAAGTCTTCAAAATCAGTAGGCATGTCAGGATGGAGAACGGTATAGGATATGTCACCTATAGCAACAGATTCCATAATTACTGGTAACACGGGTGTAAATGGCATCATGAGGTTTTGAGCTCGAGCTCGCACCCATTTGAGGTAAGGTTCCCAAGGAATGGAGTTTTGGTGCCCCAAAGTCTTGGTATCAGTCTTCTTTACCATGCCCCAAACGTGTATGAACCTTCGATGGTAATTCTGGAGATCGTGGTTGTAGTCGAACACAATATCTTGGAGAAGCATATTATGAGGACCATCTCATCGAGCATAACCAAACTGACGTAGAGCTAGAGAAGGGTTGTAAGTGATACCTCCCCTTATGCCAAGGAGCGGTACATTGGGGAATTCTCCACAACGCTCAATGAAAGTGAAGTCCTTTTGAGAATAGAGACACCAATGAATATCTGAATGAGAGAGTGACATCAGCCTTTGAAACCACTTCAATCTTTGTTTGTTTCTCATTACTGGTTGAGGAAAGTGCGAAATAAACCACCTGGAAAGTAACGGTATGCAACACATGAGAGTTCCTTGTCTTTTGATGGTACGAGTGTGGAGAGAATGTAAGATGTCTCCAAGTATAGTAGGCACAGGATTACGAGTGAGGAATATCTTGATGGCGTTCACGTCTATGAACTGATCTGGATTAGGAAATAGAACCAACCCATAGATTAGCAAGGCCAAAACGTCTTCGAATGCATGGAAACTCATAGCTTTGAGGAATTCTCGAGCTTTCTTTATCAGAAACTTAGCAAGTAAACCCTTAACTCCGCTTCTTGTTTCCCAATTGGCTTCAATGTCTGAGCGCTTTAGATGTAATGCTGATGCGATGTCTTCGTACTTAGGAGGTCTTTCGGAACCGGTGAATGGTATCTGATCAAGAATAGGTATCCCAAGTAGCTTAGAGAATTCTTCCAAGGTAGGAACCAACTGATAATCTGGGAATGTAAAGCAATGGTGTCTCGGATCGAAGAACTGGAATAAGACGTGCATCATATCTTCTTCAAAACCGGAGATAACCATCATATCTTTTGATGAACTGAGTATGATAGGGAATTTCTAAAACCAATTCTTTGAGTTGAGAAGGTACACCCATAAAGTTGATTCGGATAGTCTTTCTGGAAGCCATAATCCCTACAAAACAGAGCAAAGATAAATCCCTAGGTCCTTGAAATAGTTAGAGATGATATGCAATGTTATGATGTCATGATGTCATGTTTAACAAGCACAAACAAATCACATAATAGCCCTAGGTTTAAGGCCTTCATGAGGTATAGGTGTTTACCCTACCAAAGTTTGAGTGGGTTCATCCTGTCCTATAATAGTAACCGGGTTCTAGGAATCTCATATCATTGATCTTTCTCGTAGGCTTTATTTCAATACGAATACCAAGTGGTCGACCGAAAACATCCCAAAAGTTTGATCTTACTGAGCGTAGCATCGAGTATCAACCAACCTCGGTCTACACCAAAGCCGGCCATCTCACTAGCTTCTACTGGCCAAGATGGGTCAATTAGGGTTCTAAAAGTTGAGTTAGTGCTGATGACACCACGCAGACGCCAAATGCTATCCTCAAATTGAAAATGAGGAGCATCAGGACATCCAAAGTGTCACAATAACGTAGCCATCATGTTGACCGTTTCGGTATACGCCTAACGGTCGCGACGGTCTATTGCTACTTACCTAAGGAAACCTGGATCCGGGTGTAGGATCCCCCACTAGTATAATACCCAATCAACCCTTAAAAGTAAAGCAAGCAAATCAAACAGAAAGTAGTAAAAATGATCTAGAAATCCCTAAGGTATTCTCTCTTTAGGGTGTCTCCCCAGCAGAGTCGCCAGTTTTGTAATACGGTAGGAGAACTGACTTTGGAATTTGTTTTGCTTTTATCGCAAATGTTGCGGATAGCAAGAGTCGCCACCGACTTTTCTTTTATCCAATTAAGGGAAGGTGAAAAAAACAGAAAAAGACCTTCGTTAGATTCTGAGTAAGGGAGAAGGTTATGAAAAGGGAAGGTATTAGCACCTTTTTCCATCCGTAGTTATCTACGGGCTCTTAGTTGCTTCTAGCTCATCTTTTAAAAATTGCTTTTTGTGTGTGTGTTTAAAAAAATGTTTTGAAAAGACATTTCGCTTTGACTTTGTAATGATTCACGTTGGAATGTATACAAAGTGTTCGGAAATGTTTCGTTTTGAAAAGAGTTTGAACTTTGACAAAAGTGTGAGGTGTGAAAAGTATTTTGATAGAGCACGCAACTAAAAGTCTTATTACCTACTCAGAACAGTCGTTTTTGTGTTGTTTTACTTTCCTTTAGAATAGTGTTATCCATACCATTAGTTGGTAGGTAACCCTATTCGTGGGATGTAAAGGGACATTCGAAGGGACATCGGATGATCATAGAAGGCAACTTGTAGGAGTGTCCTAGCACATTCGAAGGGACGATCATCACTTTTCGTAGGCAACAATCGAGGGACAAGATCATGTTTTCGTAGGCCACGTTGAGGGACTCATGATCTTTGTATCGAAGGGACTATGATGATATGTTTGTAGGCAACGGTGCTAGGATACCTCTACGTTCGAGGGACTTGACCATTTGTATTCGTAAGGCAACGAGAGAGAATTACCCTAAGGGGTGCATGTGTGAAAAGGGTGTGTTAAATTTAGATATTTTATCTTGAAATTAGAAGTGATCTATGTTCATCTTTTATCTTGCCATACACGCCTAGTTACTAGCAGTTTATAAGGTGCGGAAAGTAAATTGCGGAAAGTAAAGTGCGGAAAGTAAATCCTACGCTATTACATGGCTTTGGGGCAGTTACATAACATAGGAGTGCAGAAAGTGAATCCTAATTAAGCTATTACATCCCATGAGCAGTTACATAATATTGGAAAAGAAAGCGAAAAAATAATCCTAACTATTACAACCTGTAAGCAGATACATAATAATCGGAAAAGAAAAGAAATTCGCATAAGAGAAAATATGTTAGTAAAAAAGGATTTTTGAGCTAGCAAAAATGTTTCAAGTTAGTAATCCTAATTAGATGATAGAACAATTTTTGGGAATTTTTTGGATTGGTTTTAATGAGAAAAAGTAATTAAATGTTAATTTTATGGTTAATTAACAATTAATTAAAATATGCATGCAAAAGTATTAATTTTTATGTCAAAAATTAAATAAACATTTTCCTGTCCTAAATGCAAAAAGAAATTATTTTTTTGGTGATTTTTAATGCATGAGAAAATTATTTTAAAATAGAAAAAGAAAAATATGGAAAATATGAGAAAGGGTTAGAGGGCTTCTGGATAGGATTTTCCCAAAAGCTGGAGCTTCTAAGAGACCCTTGGCTGACCATGCCCAGAAGTGCATACTTCTGGGAGATTCTTGCGCGTGGAAACGTCCAGAACCTTGGATTTTTTGGAGCTTCTGGCTTAGAGATGCCCGTACGCCCTTCTGGGGCTTTCTGCTGGGAAGCACGAGCGTGGCATGAAGGACCAGAAAGTGTGATTTCTGGGCAAGCCTTCTGGAGAAACTGAAAAGGTAGCAAAATAAAGATGGAAAATATGGCAAAAGCAGGGTTCGAACCCATGCTCTTTGGAACAAGTGACTTAATGTGCAGAAGTTTAACCGCTGAGGCGGAGATACATCCATGAGTTAAGTTACATGGATTAACAGATATGCAAGAGTTTCTCTTCTGACTCAAACCAGAAAATCCCAGATCGGACCTCCGGTCATCTTCTCCGGTGGGATGATTTTGGAATCTGCAAAATAGAGAGAATTTAAACAAGATATCAAGGCTACCCCCCCTAAATCGACCCCTGCGAGTTCAATGGTGGTATCGTTTTTCCCTAAAAACCCTGTATACTGAGCTTCGAAGCTCTTAAATGTTTTTCCCTAACAATGGAAAATCATGCTCCGATCGTTAGAAGCTTCATGTAACCATCCAGATCTGTTCTATAATGTCTCAGGAACACATTGCAATGGTTAGTTTCATACAAAACACAACAAATATTAAAAAATGAAATTCAAAAGATATGTAAATGTATGTCATGTATGGCACGATTTAGGAATGGTTGACCATAGTTCTTGGCCTGGACTTACTCAATGATACCTCAGGAACACAATGGAGTGCTTGGAATGAACTGAAAACGGTTGGAACAAGGATTTCGAATTTTGCAACTTTGTAAAAATTTTGTGAAGTTTAGGGTTGACTCCTGAGGCTAGGTTTTTTGTCTCTGTCTTGTGAATGTGATATGTATTTATAGAGCAAGAGATTTGATCAAAAAGAATGAAAAAATATATTGCTTTGAATGCAAAAATATTTCCTTGTAAATTTTCATCAAATCTTTCCAAAATTGGATTTTCTCTTCCTTGTATGATCTTGCACGAATTTGGCATGTATTGTGGGCTTCCTTGGTCCTCAAGATAGATAGAAATCAAACCCAACTTGTTTTATACCTTGCTTTTATATTTTATTTAATTTAGAATGGAATTAAATGCTTTTAAATTCAAAAATAAATTTAAAAAATAGGAAAAGGTCGTGGAAAGGTGTAGAGAGGCCATGGATAATATTAAGATCTAGTTTGGATCATAAAATTATAACCCCTTTAGGATAAAATTTGCATTTGTCAAGTATTCCTCTTTGTGCACCTCTTCAAAAATGCTCAACTTGTGCAAGGTGTATCTTGCTCAATTTTTAACATTTTTGGGTGTTCTTGGATTTTTTGGAAAGCTCTAGATGTGCTATAAACAACTTCTTTGGTTTCATCTCAATTGAGGTTTCCATGCTTAATAACACTTCTTTACAAAAAGTTGACTTTTTGTTGACTTTGAAAAGGACCTGTAATGTTTTGATCCATAACTTCCAAATGAAGCATTTTCTGACCAAGCTTGTAAGACATAAAGTTGTAGAGAATTGAATTCTCTTGAAAATGAGTTGTGGTGGAAAAATTTCTGATAAAGTATGTGAAAGTTATGCCTGGTCAAAGTTCTGTTGACTTTTGTCTGAGAAAGCCCAATTTAGAAACTTTGACTTTTGATCAAATCTTGACTTTTCTTGATGAATCATGATCAACCCTTGATCAAATGATGAATATCACTTCAAAATATTGATGTTGACCAAAAATTGTGAAGTTTGACTGTTTGTTGACCACAGTTGACTTTTTATCCAATACAACTGATTTTCAACCATCTGAGCAATTGTTTGAGGAAACTTGACTTGTAAGGCTTGAAACTTGACATGGATATTCTTTGAAGCATGTGATGAGGCATGATGACCACTGGAAATGTTGGAGGTCTACCTTGACTTGAGGATATCCAAACCCTAGTTTGGGTTGATTGCTTTGGAGAGGGTTTTTCTAGTCAACCCTTGTGAAATCCTTGAGTATGTGTAGTGAGAAATGTCTTGAGAAGTAAGAGGACAAATTTTGGGGTATGACAGAGGGGAATGGGCCAACGAAATCGATACCCCAACAATAAAAAACTTCAACTTCTAGCATATATGTGAGAGGCATCTCATCTCGCTTTCCAATTCCGCCACTCCTTTGGCACTTGTCACAACTCTTGGCATGTTCATATGAATCTTTAAACAATGAAGGCAAATAAAATCCCGATTGAAGGACTTTAGTGGCTGTTCGTAATCCTCTATAATTCCCTCCATAAGGGGAGTTATGACAATGCCAAAGTATGTCCTTTGATTCTTTCTTGGACACACATCTCCTCAACAAGTTATCACTACTCAACCTAACCAAATAAGGTTCATCCCACACATAGTACTTGGCATCGACCAAGAATTTTCTTTTCTCATTCCAAGATAGATCCTTCGAAATCAATCCCGAGGCCTTGTGATTATCCATGTCGGGAAACCACAGCCTCTCTTAGATAACATACAGTTTTTCATCTGGGAAATCCTCTCTAACCTCTTTTTCTTTGTTTGTGATTTCCACATTCACCAAGCGGGACAAATGGTCCGCCACCAAGTTTTTCGAACCTTTTTTGTCTCGTACTTCCAAATCAAATTCTTGCAACAAAAGAATCCATTGGATGGTGAGCAAATATTTAATAGTCGAATGGTCCGTGAAAATCACAACTTTGGAGCCGATAAGATAAGAACGAAATTTTTCCAACGCATACACTATAGCAAGCAACTCTTTTTCAGTTGTTGCATAGTTTATTTGAGCATCATTTAAAACTTTGCTCGCATAGTGTATTGCATGGAAAATTTTATTCTTTCTTTGACCGAGTACGGCCACCGCATAATCACTCGCATCACACATTAATTCAAAATCTAATTTCCAATTTGGTGCTATGATTATCGGTGCATTAATCAAATTTTCTTTTAACTTTTCAAAGGCAACTAAACAATCTTTATCAAAAATAAAAGACTTATCTTTGTTGAGAAGATTGCTCAATGGCTTTGCTATCTTGGAGAAATCTTTGATAAATCTTTGGTAAAAGCCCGCATGGCCAAGAAAAATTTGGATCCCTTTGACATTTGTTGGTGGAGGAAGCGTCTCTATCACATCGATCTTGGATTTATCAACCTCGATCCCCTTTGATGAAATTTTGTGCCCAATAACAATGCCTTCGGTCACCATAAAGTTGCACTTCTCCCAATTCAACACCAAGTTAGTATCAACACACCTCTTCAAGACGGTGTCCAAGTTCTTCAAGCACAAACCGAACGATGCTCCAAAAACAGAGAAATCATCCATGAATACCTCAATAGTCTTTTCAATCAAGTCGGAAAAGATAGCTTGCATGCATCGTTGAAAAGTTGTCGGAGCATTACATAAGCCAAAAGGCATACGTCTATACACAAAAATCCCAAACGGACAAGTTAAAGCCGTCTTTTCATGGTCTTTCGGATTTACCGAAATTTGGTTGTAACCCAAATATCCATCTAAGAAACAATAAAATTGTTGCCCCGAAAGTCTCTCCAACATTTGATCCATAAAAGGAAGAGGAAAGTGATCTTTTCTAGTGGCTTTGTTTAGCCTTCTATAATTGATACACATCCTCCAACACGTTACTTTTTGTGTCAGAACCAATTCATTCTTTTTATTTGAAATAACCGTCAAACCACCCTTTTTGGGGACCACATTAACCGGACTATCCCATGTGCTATCCGAGATCGAATAAATCATGCCGGCTTCCAACATCTTAACAACTTATTTTCTCACAACTTCCTTCATTACCGGATTCAAGCGCCTTTGAGGTTGGGCCACCGGTTTGAATTCTTCTTCCAACCTTATATTATGCATACAATAAGTGGGGCTTATGCCTTTTAAATCAGATAAAACCCAACCTATTGCATTTTGGTTAGTCTTCAAAACATGAATCAAACTACCCTCTTCCTTTTCGGATAGAGTGTTACTAATAATAACGAGTTTGTTACCTCCATCATCAAGAAACACATATTTCAAATGAGAAGTGTCACACCCTAAATTTCACCCTGAGTTTTTAGCCGCATTAGCACATCATACTTTTTTCATCTACATACGATTCCATTAGAACATTATCATTAAACAATCATTCATTCATCGCATCTGTATCATTTAGTCGTATTTAAGTCAACCAAAAGTCAATTTAAATCGACATTTGCATTGTTTTGTAGTTGTAAAATATCTGTTATTTTACTTCATTTATTTTTATCTTTTTACCTGTTTATTGCATCATGTTAAGTTTATTATATGTCGATGATATTGATATTTTGGTTTTATAAACAGACCGTTAAAGGCGATTCGACACTGTGCGGAAAATTAGCGGGAAAATATTTAAAGTTTTCACTTTTTACTCACTACTTTATGAACCTATGTGTCGCGTAGATCATAAAAATGTGTCCTCTCTAATTTTTTGATACATTTACGAGTCTCGTTTTTAACCGTAAGTGTTTTAAAACCAGGTATTCTTTGTTATCATTTTATTTTCGATTTTAAACATTTTGATAATTTTTCTTTAACCTTCGAGATTCATAGTTTATTTTAATGTACTCATTTTATTTTTTCGGATAATTTATCGTCCGAACTTTTACCGTTTTTGACAATTTTAGGTGCCCAATTTTTATCTCAAAAAATCAAACAAAAATACTTTTGGGCTTATTATTTTTTAAGTGACCCATTTTTGTGGCTCATTTAATCATGAAGGGTATTTTTTCCATTTTTAAAAAATAAATAACCTAACCCTAATTATTTTTGTATATATATATATATATATATATATATATATATATATTATTACTGTTAGAAACCAAAAATAAGAAAGAACAATCAGAAACACAAAAAAGTTGCGCCTCTGTTTCTCTTCTCACCACCATCCAATACTCACGCTACCCTCACCTCCAACCTCCGGTCACCGTCCCTCTGCTCACGACTCCTTTCCTCTCTCAATATTCCCTCTGTTCCGACAACCACCGATACCCCATCGTCATCACATACCTCTCACAACCTAAGCTATTTCTAACCCAAATTGAGAATCCTCCCGAATCATCTCAATATCCATTTTTGGCCTATCTCAACAACACAGAAGTCAACTGCGTCACCTCCATACCCATCTCTAGCTTACTTCACCAACGCAGAGGCATTAAGATTAGATACTCTATAGTGAATGTCAGCTCTAAACCTATTTCTAGCATTCAGAAACTAACAGATAATAATCCTAGGAAAGAATCTAAGCAATCTATCTCTAGTAAAGCTCAAATCCCTAACATGGAGTAAAAACCCAAGACAATCACCAACACAGATTCATAAAGCAAGCTTTATACAACGCCAAGGGCGACAAATATACATGAGCAAAAGTAGATATACATACAAAACCCAACAAAAGAGATTACAAAGAGAAGAGAAGAAGAGGAACCAAACATTTCTTGGTTTGTCAACACCAATCGACGAGGGATTCGACTGTGGATCATCCAAATGCAAGCTCCAATGTTGTTTTCTAAGCAAATCTATAAAAAAAAATGATGTTGATGGTGTTGGGACTCAAAAATACCCAAAACATGACCTAAAATGTGTTTTTAGCCCCTTTTAAAGAATTCTAAAATCGCAGGGCGCGCTTAGCCTGGTATTTTCACGCTCAGCGCAGTCTGCACTGTCCTGAAAAAATCAACATCTTATTTTTGTCATATCTTGAGAATCATAACTCGGAATTGCTCCCGGTTTGAAGCGTTGAAAAGATTATTAAATTTCCTATCTAACCATGACAAAATATCAATCAAATTGATGATTTTTATTCTTTGATTTTGAGCCTTATTCGTTGATGAGTTGCTCAAATTGCGCGTTTGAAGCCGTGTCTTCGACACTTTATTACTCAATGCTCCAATTATGAGTGAATACCTATAAAAGAGATGAAAAACTATAATATGATACAATATTTATACAAAAACTCAATTATTCTATTATGTACACATTTATACCAAAAGCGGGGGATTTATTCGAAGAATATCAACAAAAGAACCGATAAGTGCCACTAAACATATATGCAAAATAACTAAATTTTGGCACTTATCAACTCTCCTCAACTTGAAACATTGTTTGTCCTCAAACAAAGTTAAGTAAACCTAAAGAAACAAAAGATGATAATCAAAGAATCACGAATCAACAAGTTTTTAAAACGGAAAATAAATGTATGGTTCAAACGAAAACGTACACGACGAATACAAACTTACCACTATACTACAACAATAACATATAAATTAAACAAATCCTAAGTAAAAAAATCATGTAAAATATTCTAAAACAAAACAAACTCAATCATGAATCACACCTAGCAAAAATTC
Source organism: Vicia sativa (assembly GCA_021764765.1). Lineage (NCBI taxonomy): Eukaryota > Viridiplantae > Streptophyta > Magnoliopsida > Fabales > Fabaceae > Vicia > Vicia sativa. The sequence continues at coordinate 113,967,517 of CM038795.1, read as the reverse complement.
ATCGGTAGATGAAGAACACACAAAGGTGAGGGATAAAAAACACTCCTCCACAATCTTGCAAACAATAGACTAAATATTGCATTCATCCAAAAACATATTGAAAATACAAATGCAAGAATCACAAGGGCTTTTCAAGGTTGTAATGTGGCTTGGTTAACAAACAAGTGATAAGTCCTAAAGCTAATCGAAACAAAAACTTGCCTAAACCGAAGGGAGTGATCAACTCACAAAGTTTCAAACAATATAATCTCAATCAAACTTATTCTTCATCACCAATTTCACACCAAACACACCTCACTTATTAACATAACATTATTCCTACTCTTTTTGTTTTTCTTTTTCATAGTTTTTCTCTTTTTTCTTTCTTTTTCTAATCTTTCTTTTTCACTTTTTTTTTCTTTTCTTTTTCTTTTCTCTTAACCTCATACCAACCATAATTTAAGTACATAAACATTCCTCTCCCCAACTTGAATTCAACAAACATCATTACGTGAATACTCCCTACTTTCTAAGACAAGGTAAAAATTCATACAACAACATGTAGTTGAGGGTTCAAGAAACAAAGAAATCAACATCCATACAAAAAAGGTGAATTGACACTCATAGACAAGCATCAAGTTCAAATAAACATGGATATTGATAAAAGCTCAAAGGGGGTAACAAATGACCACACACTCACAAGGTGAATCGAATATTTGGCCAAGGTAGTTATGCTCAAAATCAACAAAATGCCTTGATCATTTTTATGCAATCATACAATCAACACAAAATAAAAGATTAAGCATAATAAAACCTAGTTAAAACCAGAATTGTGGACTCTATGTAAACAATGGAAAGATTCCTCACATTTATGGGTAAAAAGGGGACTAAAGTGATTCAATTCATGAGCAAGTAATGCAAAAAGAATGAATGGCATGGTAATTTTAAAAATGATAAATTTCCTAAACATGTTATGCTATAGAAAGCGATAAACAAGTACCTGGCGTGTACCAACTTTGAAACTATCGTTACCATACATCCACGAGTTGAAACGATCAAACTCGGAAAATCACCTCAAAAGTCTTCAAGTTACCGGACCAAAATTTGAGTCCAAACAACAACAAAAGAATTAGAAAAATAAAATGTACAGTATTTACAATATTTACAACTAACAAAACTCTTCAAGCTAAACACGACAAGCTTGCGGAAATACAACATTTTCGTAACAACACAAAAGCAAATTATGATACGAAAACGTGGTGAAAATGAATTAACAAGTTGAAAAGTGAAGATTTAAAATTAAGAACAAGTCCTATTTCAACTTGTTAAAACACAAGCCACCAAACAACATAAACAAACATAAACAAAAACAAACAAAAACATGCTTGTTTTACGTCGTAAGCTCGACGTCTTTCTTGTGTGAGCACTAGTAACCTCCTCTCGTCATGCCATGGTATTGCCACACCGCGCAAACCTAAAGAAAGTGTCCTAACATTCACACAACAAACGTTACGAGTACGAGACAATTCACAACATCACATGAAAGCTAAGAAAATCACAAATATGTACAAGTATGGAAAGTAAACACAACATGTACAAGTAACATATACAAGTTCATATACAAAAGCCTATACAACATATACAATAATTACAAAACTCAAAAACAACGGAATTATCACAATACAGAAACAATAAAACCAATCCCCGGCAACGACGCCATTTTGTTGAAGCGGTAAAGCGGCAAGCAAAGAGTTGGTATTATTTTTACCGGGTGATATATACCGGTTAGGTTATATCGTATCGTGTCCACAAAGATTGGTTATTGATTCGTCGTTCAACAATTCTACCGTTAATGAGTTTGGAATTAACAGAGTTGAAAATAAAAGACAGAAAGAAAATGAACAAAAAGTATAAAGGATAGGCGACTTATGGAGCGAATACACTACCGTCACGCACTTAAATCTACCACCCAGTTATACTCGGCCTACGATACTCGTCCGTGCCATCACATACCTCTCACAACCTAAGCTATTTCTAACCCAAATTGAGAATCCTCCCGAATCATCTCAATATCCATTTTTGGCCTATCTCAACAACACAGAAGTCAACTGCGTCACCTCCATACCCATCTCTAGCTTACTTCACCAACGCAGAGGCATTAAGATTAGATACTCTATAGTGAATTTCAAATCTAAACCCATTTCTAGCATTCAGAAACTAACAGATAATCATCCTAGGTAAGAATCTAAGCAATCTATCTCTAGTAAAGCTCAAATCCCTAACATAGAGTAAAAACCCAAGACAATCACCAACACAGATTCATAAAGCAAGCTTTATACAACGCCAAGGGCGACAAATATACATGAGCAAGAGTAGATATACATACAAAACCCAACAAAAGAGATTACAAAGAGAAGAGAAGAAGAGGAACCAAACATTTCTTGGTTTGTCAACACCAATCGACGAGGGATTCGACTCCGGGTCATCCAAATGCAAGCTCCAATGTTGTTTTCTAAGCAAATCTATCAAAAAAATGATGTTGATGGTGTTGGGACTCAAAAATACCCAACCCATGACCTAAAAATGTGTTTTTATCCTCTTTTAAAGAATTCTGAAATCGTAGGGCGCGCTTAGCCTGGTATTTTCGCGCTCAGCGCAGTCTGCATTGTCCTGAAAAAAATCAGCATCTTGTTTTTGCCATATCTTGAGAACCGTAACTCTGAATTGCGCCACGTTTGAAGCGTGCAAATCTTATTAAATTTCCTATCTAACCATGACAAAATGTCAATCAAATTGATGATTTTTATTCTTTGATTTTGAGCCTTATTCGTTGATGAGTTGCTCAAATCGCGCGTTTGAAGTCGTGTCTTCGATACTTTATTACTCAATGCTCCAATTATGAGTGAATACCTATAAAAGAGATGAAAAACTATAAAATGATACAATATTTACACAAAAACTCAATTATTCTATTATGTACACATTTATACCAAAAGTGGGGAATTTATTCGAAGAATATCAACAAAAGAACCGATAAGTGCCAATAAATATATATGCAAAATAACTAAATTTTGGCACTTATCACACCCTCATCCTTCTCCTCAACTCTCCAGAATAACTCCCTCGCCGTCACCTCTTCATCCACTCAATAAACCCTCACTGCTAACACCCTTGTCCTACTTCAATCTCAACATCCGACATCGCTTTCTTATCTTCCTCAGCCGTCTCCGCCGCTCCAACTTCAATCTAGCTCCATTATCGTCTTCTATCTCAACTCCCCATCGCCATTCAACCTTCAATTCACTCCCTCCTCATTGTACTCACCTCCACCGATACATTCATTCCGCTTCCTCAACTTCACACCCAGATCCAAACCCCCTTTGTCTTCACTGTTGTCGTCCATAACCCCTACAACCTCACTCTCACACTGCTAACCTCTCCACCCTCTGTCTGTTCCCAACCCAATCGACAACACCACTCTAACATCCCTTCCGTCAACCATCGTATCCTCCATACCAGGCTCATCTTCTCCCTTTCGTCTCTCATTTCATCGCCTCTGCCCTCTGTTCGTTATCCGCCTTCATCACTCCACCATCGTTTTCTACACACAACAACAATGGCTTTAGCATTTTAGTTTTGAGAAACTCGGCATCTCGATAATTTTCGATCTCTTTCAATTTAACCGATTGCATTATTGTCATAATTTTGTTGAATTTTAGATGTCGATATAATTGAATGTGATTTTTGTTTAGATTAAGCCATTGTTATGTTGTCTAAGGCCGGTTTCTGCTTAAACCTGTTGGTTTGTTGTGTCAGGATGTGATGAAATTCATATTAATGTTGTTTCGTTTTTTGTTAAAACTGGATACATTATGTTGGATCTGATTAGTATTAGTGCACAGTGCATAATTCAAGATTGTGTCAGTGTCGTTGTTTCTAACTATGATGTTGTAAATTTGTGACTACGGTTTGGTTGTGACAACTTGATTTCACTGTTATGCTATCTATGATTGTCCGTGTTTGATGAACAATTTTCTTTTCAATTTGATGATTGTTATGCTGCTCTAATTTTTCTATGAGAAGTATGTGTCGATTTCTAAGGGTAGCAGGCTTAGTATGTGAGTATATTGCGTGAACTCTGTTGAAAATGTCGATTAGATAACATTTTGATGTCAGCATTATGTTAAAACTGGGGAAGGAAGTTTTTGTGGCAGCATTGAGTTTTATATTTCTTTGTTTGTGTTATCTAAATAAATTTTCCGATGTCATCACTGCGCTTATTTCTTTCGTCTTGAATCAGTTTGAGTTATTAGAATGCAATTGAGAATAGGATATGGGAGCTTTTGTTTAAGTCTTGATTTTGTGCTTTGATTTTGAATTGAATAGAAGTTTTGGTTTTATGTGAATAAGTTAACATTGTTACGCTTCTGTTTTATTTCGATTTGAGTTGAATTCTAATGAAGAGTTTCTGTTATGTTATTATTGTGCTTCCCGTTTGTGTTAAACGCTCGTTTGAGATGTTTGTTTTGAGCATGTTTAGATGTAAAAAGTTGCTGCCCGGGATGTTAAATTAGAGATTTAGAGCTTACTTTGAATCTGTTTTTTTTAGGTTGCAATGTGAATTGTTGTTCTTTGTTGCATTTGTGATCGAAAAAACATGTTTACCATTGTGTCCGCGTGTGTTTTAATGTTTTTAACACAATGTATACAATGTTGATTTTGTATATGTTCATTGAATATTAACTTTTTTCTTGTTTCTTACTTGTAAATACCAATTTGTTCATGTGCATTTATTTAATTATATTTCGATTTTATACCTTGTTTACTAACCATTTTCAGATTTATTGCAATTTCATTTTATTTTAATCCACTTATGCTACTAACCAATTTGCTTTTTTGTGAAGATATGAAGGATCGTTCAAACATCATTTACTCTTAGCATCCATAAACCTTTTTTCCAATTACATTTGTATTATACTTATTCTACTATTTAGTATTTCGTATTTTAATTTTATAAACATACAAATATTTAGTATTTTTATTCTTATATTTAGTATTGTAAATATCATATACATACTACTTTTATTATTATACTTTATCATATTCATTCGTAAATAAGTTCGAATTATATTATAGTAATCTCCTTCATATTTCAATTTCGAACTTTGAATTCAATTTTTTTTTGTATGAACACAAATATATTATTTGACTTATTAGAATTAAGTTCTACAATCTAGACATAATAAATTCATCATTGCGTTTTAATTTTAAATCCTCATTCGAAAAAATGTATCTCAATCCCCTTGTTGTGTTGTAAGTAATTTACCGCTTTCTATTTTATTTTATTGTTTAATCCCCATTTGTAATTGATGTATCTCTCTCCCCAAAAACTTGTAATAATAATTTAGTTCGCATTTTAATTTAATCATCACTTACACAAAACCAAAAAAATTATTTTTAAACTAATAATTGTGAATCATTTTAAACTCTTGAGTTGACAAAGCTTTGAAGCGTCACAACGGTCACACATTTGTGCACACACCACGCTTGCTCTTGGGCTTACAATGAGACTTTGGTTGATTAGTTAAACATTATTTAATTATCTAATTAGGTTATTTAAAATTGATTATCCCATCTAATTAATTTTATTAAACTATTTACCTGATTAAATTTTGTTTAATTAGTCGATTAAATTTATTTCGTGCATGCACCTACACAATATAAATTGCCTTGTTATTTGTGCGAGCCACCTTGTATGGGCTTTTAATTCATTTACTTGCTTTATTTCATGTTTCTATATAATTATTCGCAATCGTTCATTTCCATTATCGCGTCTTGGTCCACATACCAAGTTTTCATTCAATAAGGACCTCATGGTAGGGAGTAGACACTTGTCTATTCTCTCGAGATTAATCAAGCTTTCTTGGTTAAGCATATCCCAAATCTCTTCTCATCATTCACCACTTTCATAATAAATTCTCAAACCTCGATCCAACGTCGAGTGATTTTTCCGCGAACAAGTATTTTTAATTATCGATTCCACAGGGATTGGTGTATATTGTAGTCTTTCAATAGAAAAGCGTATTTTAAGATTTAGGTAACCAAAGGGTTTGTTTCCTAAGCTACTAGTATCATGAATTTCCAAACAAGTAACTAAATTAATCTTTTCAAAAGAGAGTTATGGTTTGGATTCAAGAGAGTTTGAGTTTGTTTTCAATTGATGGAAGCATGTCAAGATTAGTTTCATTGACCTAATTTAATATGTATTCTATTAATCAAGTGATGAACATAGTAGATGATTTCTATAAATACATATCCTCTCAATCTTGTGGATTTCCCACCAAGATTGTGAATGTTATCATGTAAATCTTTGTATGATTTCTCACTACAACTATTGACATAATAATCATTAAGTTCAATATTTGTAAACACTAACTCATAAATCTAGTTATAGCATTTGTTCATTAGTGGATGAATATCCTAGGTCTACTTTGACGCATTCTTTTTCAAGCAAAACTCAAAGCATAAGAAAATAGAAGAACAAAGATATTCAACATATATTAATCATCAACCATGTTCATACACAAATGGATTAAGAGAAATACATACTAGTTACATCAACTACCTCTAATCTTGACACAAAAAGAACTTAGCCACTCATTTCCATGGTTGCTTTGTTCTCAAGATTGTTGGAGGAGATGATGAACATGAAGAAATCAAGATGAAAAATTATGTTTTTCTTACAATTTCTATGCCCTAATTTCTATGCCCTATTTTTCTTTTCTCTATTCTTTTTTCTTTCTTTCGGATCATTGTGTCATCAATTCTAGGTTCTTTTTTATCTACCTCCCCAACTTCATTTATATCAATCTTTTTTTTTATTCAAGAACATGCTCTTCAAGCGTTAACCAACAAAAAGGGTTGGTATTCACAAACAAGAAAAATTTATAGAATGAATTATCATTGAATTTTCAAAGATTTTCAACAACTATTAAGTGGCCTACTTAACAATTAGTTGATTTGATAAATTCATCCTACAAATACTATTTAAGCTCAAAAGGGTTCACAAGGATTCACTCACTCACGGTTAGTTGAAGCCCTTTTGAAATTGATGGTTTTTCTCATAATGCACAAAAAATTGCCTTGATCATCTCTAAGTTTCCAAATTATCACAAACAAATGAAGATTAAGCATGAATCACACGAGTTAACAAAACTATTAGACACACAATATTTGATATAAGGTGGAAAGCTTCTCACCTATGTGGTTTGAGTCCTAATGATTCGAATGTGAACACAAATATATTTTTTTTGTACATGCCAAGATATTTTGCATAAAGCACAAATTTCATAGACATGTTATTATTCTACAAAACGATTAAATATGTACCTTATTTGTGGATTGAGTCGAGAATTTTATCCTCACCATCACTTTGGTGAAACACACTTACTTTCTTTGGAGTACCATTGAAAAATCGGACAAACCAAAAGAAGTACAATTCAAAATAAATAACCTATAATCTAAAAATAAAAATAAAATAGAAAAAAACAAAATAAAACAAAATAAAATAAAATAAAAGACACCCCAAAATGGTGTTTAAAACTAAAAAGAAAGTATTTAGGCTCCATGCCTACAAAATGCCAATTGGAAATACAAGCCTATCCTAAAAATGGATGGCAACCAACAAAATCCAAAAGTTTAAAACTAAAAGCAAAAATAAAAACTAAAAACTAGAAAGTGCTGAAAGTAAAATAAAAACAAGAAAAATAAAAGATCATCATCAATCTGAAGCCTCAAGGATAGAATCTCCAGGAGTCTCAGAACCAGAATCCGAACTGCCCTCTCCATCATCCTCACTCTGCTCATCACCATCAGCATCGCCCACCTCCTCCTCTACATTTGGCCCGACCCCGGGCCAACCAGCATAAGCACTCAGCTACTCGCTCGTACGAGTGAAGTGATTCACCCCCGGCTCTCTGATCTGCAAAGCAATGTGCTCCATGCTCTCGTGCATATACATAAATGCTCTCTGATGAGCAAGATGCATTTGTCGGTTCCATTCTTCAGAGGGACTGGCCTGAGGTAGTGCAGCAGCTACTGGAACAGCCTGGGCAGCAGAGTTATCATCCAGGGCCCGACAATAACGATCACAATAGGAATCATCAATGACCCCATCAATAGTAAGGTGCCCCACAGCAGGAAAGACAACCTTTGCCCTTTTCAGAAGGCCCGTTATCAACCCAGGATAAGTTAGGGCACATTTTATACGCTCCCCTCTGGAGGTATAACTCAATGCGACCCTCTTCAGCTCATTTGCAATAAGCCGACCAAAATCAATTTGCTCCTCATCGAGCATATAAGCAATTATGCTGGCAGTCTCCATGGGAATAGAAGATGTGTGGCTTCGAGGTCTCAAATTATAAAGAGCCACACACATCAGCACTCGGGCACTAGTCTTCAGGCTGGACCGGTTGAATTTTAAAGGTTTCTCAGCCCTGTTCAGCTCATATGAGTGCTCGGACAAACAAAGCTTCCTCCGCAGCATAGCATGATCCCAGTTACCACGAGCCAGGTGGTCGTGGTAGATATCCAACTGATCCTCAGGGGCTGTCCAGTTTATGCCCAGTTAATTGTTGATAGCAGTGCGAGAGAATGAAACCAACTTCCCCCTCACAACAGAAGTGAAAGGAAAGTCACGCCCCTCGGTCGGAATGGCGTTGGCGTAGAACTCCCTAACCAGCTCAACATTCACTTTGGTCTGGGGCTCACATAGAACACCCAAACCATAGTTATCAAGAATAGCATCAGGCGTGGCATAATGGCCCTGCTCTCGGAGCCGGATGATTCTTTCCATCCAAATATTCCGCTCCTCGAGCTCTTTGTATCTCACCTCTTGAGCAGGCCCCAAGAAGCGATCACCATCAAAAGGAACTGACCTAGAGGACCCAGCCCGGGCGAAAGAAACTCTTTGTCTCTTCGGAGCCATCTGAAAACAACACAAAAATCAACGAAAATCGACACCGAAATGTTCGTTAGAGATAATTCATGCAAACAGCAGTAGAAACCATTCAACCAAAGCATCTAGACACAACGGACGATTCAAAAACACAGCAGAAGAATTTTTCAGAATTCTGCAGACCGCGCTAAGCGCGCTCTGCGATTTCCAGAAAAATTCTTCTATAAAAACAGAAATTTCTCCACACAATCAGACCTAATAGCAACGAAAATCCTAATCTAAGCCTTCTCTACAATCTAAACAAACTAATCCTAAGAGAAAAATAAAAAATTCCTAAACCTAGGTTTTCAAAATCTAACCTAAACATCAAAATTTAACGAAATTGAAAGGGGAAAACCATAGAGAAACTTACTTAGATGCTTGGGGAGATGATTTGACAAAGAAATTCGCAAGAATTTGTTGATTTGGGGTTGGGGATTTTGGGATTCATGAGAGAGTTTGAATGAAGAGGGAAAAGAGGGAAAAAGGGTTGAAATAAACCCTACCTACTTAAATATAAAACCAGGCCACCCATTGGGCCTCAGAAAACCGGTTTTTGAAAAAAAAAAATTTTAAAAATCTCACAGACCGCGCTAAGCGCGAAAGTTTCTGCCAGATGGGTCAAAATACGCGCTAAGCGAGACCTGCAGAATTTTGAATTTTTCTGAAAAACAGCAAATTGATTAAAGGGACAAGTCAAAATGAGTGCAATAAAGATACTTACAATGTTGGGGTGCCTCCCAACAAGCGCTTTGTTTAACGTCGGTAGAGCTCGACGGTCCAGGATGATCACGGATCATCGAAGAAGGATTCGGCTATGTCGCGGCTCAACTCTCCGCCAACATACCGTTTCAAACGCTGCCCATTCACAGTCCACTCTTTCTTCCCTTCTAGATCTTGCAAGACAACGGCACCATAATCTTTCACTTCTTTGATTAGAAACGGACCGGACCACTTTGTTTTAAGTTTTCCTGGAAAAAGTCTCATCCGGGAATTAAACAAGAGAACACTTTTCCCCGGTCGAAATTCCTTGTGCTTTATCTTTTTATCATGAGAAACTTTAACTTTTGCCTTGTACTTCCAGTTGGAATGGTATGCTCCCTCTCGCATTTCATCCAATTGAACGAGTTGTATTTTTCTCTTTTCACCCGCCAAAGATTGATCGAAATTCAAGAATCGGAGGGCCCATAATGCTTTGTGCTCCATCTCCACGGGTAGGTGACAAGTTTTGGCATAAACAACCTGAAACGGGGTTTGTCCGATAGGAGCTTTATAGGCGGTTCGATACGCCCATAAAGCTTCATCCAATTTTTGTGACCAATCTTTTCGAGAACTCGAAACAGTTTTTTCCAAAATCTTTTTAATTTCCCTCTTTGACACTTCGGCTTGACCATTCGCTTGCGGGTGATAGGGAGTTGTCACCTTATGTTGTACACCGTATTGTTTCAAAAGTTTTTGTAACAATGTATTGCAAAAGTGCGACCCGCCATCACTAATTAAAACCCGAGGGACACCAAACCGAGAAAAAATGTTTTTCTTTAAAAATTTAATGACGGTTTTGGCGTTGGCCTTAGGTGAAGCAATGGCCTCCACCCACTTAGACACGTAATCAACAGCCACAAGAATATATTCTTTAGAAAACGACGATGGAAATGGACCGACAAAATCAATCCCCCAACAATCAAATACCTCGACTTCTAACATGTTGTTCAAAGGCATTTCATCTCTTTTTCCTATACCGCCACTTCTTTGGCATTTATCACAAGACTTAGCGTGAGCATAAGACTCTTTAAATAGCGAAGACCAATAAAATCCCGATTGTAGGACTTTGGTGGCCGTTCGCAATCCATTATAGTGTCCCCCACAAGGGGAATTGTGACAATGCCAAAGAATGTTTTTGGCTTCCTCATTACACACAACACCTTCTTAGCAACCCATCGCTACTCAACCTAAAAATGTAAGGTTCGTCCCACACATAATACTTAGCATCGGCTAAGAATTTTCGCTTCTCATTCCATGTTAAATCCTCCGGCATTAATCCTGCGGCCTTGTAATTTGCCATGTCGGAAAACCACGGCCGCTCCTGGATTGCAAACAACTTCTCATCCGGAAAATCCTCATTCACTTCTTTCTCTTTGTTCGTAATTTTCACGTTCACTAAGCGAGATAAATGATCCGCTACCAAATTCTCCGAACCCTTTTTATCTCGTACCTCCAAATCAAATTCTTGTAAAAGAAGAATCCATCGGATTAACCTTTGTTTAGAGTCCAGTTTGGTAAGCAAATATTTAATCGCGGAACGATCCGTGAAAACCACAACTTTTGAACCAATAAGATAAGGACGAAACTTTTCCAATGCATATACAATTACGAGCAACTCTTTTTCGGTTGTTGCGTAATTAATTTGATCATCGTTCAAAACTTTGCTCGCATAATGAATAGCATGGAAAATTTTGTTCTTCCTTTGGCCAAGCACGGCTCCCACCGCATAATCACTTGTGTCACACATCAATTTGAAATCAAGTTTCCAATTAGGCGCGGTGATTATGGGTGCATTTATCAAATTTTCTTTCAATTTTTCAAAAGCCAATAAACAATCTTTATCAAACAAGAAGGACTTATCTTTGTTGAGCAAGTTGCTCAAAGGCTTGGCTATCTTTGAGAAGTCTTTGATGAATCTTCGATAGAATCCCGCATGTCCTAGAAAGCTCTGAATGCCTTTGACATTGGTAGGTGGGGGAAGCGTCTCGATCACATCAATTTTTGTTTTATCGACCTCGATTCCTTTTGAAGATATCTTGTGGCCAAGAACAATTCCCTCGGTCACCATGAAATTGCATTTTTCCCAATTCAAGACCAAATTGGTATCCACACACCTCTTGAGGCGGTGTTCAAATTTTCAAGCACAAATCAAATGACGCTCCAAAGACGGAAAAGTCATCCATAAAAACTTCAATTGTTTTCTCAATCAAATCGGCAAATATGACTTGCATGCATCTTTGAAATGTTGCAGGCGCATTGCATAAGCCAAAAGGCATACGCCTATACGCGAATATTCCAAAAGGACATGTGAAAGCCGTTTTATCGTGATCTTCTGGATTCACCGATATTGGATTGTACCCCGAATAACCATCCAAAAAGCAATAGTATTGTTGTCCCGCGAGCCTTTCCAACATTTGGTCCATGAACAGAAGAGGAAAGTGATCCTTCCTCGTTGCTTTGTTAAGCCTTCGGTAGTCGATGCACATTCTCTATCCCGTTACTTTTCTTGTTGGCACTAGTTCATTCTTGTCATTCGACATAACCGTTAAACCTCCTTTTTTCGGAACCACATGCACCGGGCTCACCCAAGTACTATCCGAAATCGGATAAATCATTCCCGCTTCTAACATCTTCACCACTTCTTTTCGAACTACTTCCTTCATCACCGGATTCAAACGCCTCTGAGGTTGGGCTACCAGTTTGTACTCTTCCTCCATCATGATGTTATGCATACAATAGGCCGGGCTTATGCCTTTCAAATCGGCTAAAACCCAACCAATCGCATTTTTGTTAGATTTCAAAACATGAATTAAGCTTCCCTCCTCCTTCTCCGATAATGTATTACTAATGATTACGGGCTTCTTACCTTCCTCCTCTAGAAACACATACTTCAAGTGAGATGGTAGTGCTTTCAACTCAAGCTTTGGCTCCTCATCTTTTGGATCATTTTTCAAAATTTCCACTTCTTCCTCCCATGGGTGCATTTCCTTGGAAATCTCCATTCCTTCTAAACACTCCTCAAGATCTCGACTATCATCATCATCATTCACTTCTTGGGTTGCTTCCTCAATAACATCAATTTTGAAGCAATCTTTCTTATCAATTGGATGCTTCATTGCTTCAAAAAGATTAAAGCAAATCTCTTCATCTTGAACCCTCGCCTTCATTAAGCCATCATCAATGTCAATCATCATTCTAGCCGTATTCATGAATGGACGGCCTAGAATTAGAGGTGCATCCACATCTTCCTCCATATCTATCACAACAAAGTCAACCGGGAAAAAGAATTTGTCCACTTTTACCAACAAGTCTAAAGCTACACCGTGCGGGCGAGTAATAGACTTGTCCGTCAATTGCAACGTCATTTTGTAGACTTTAATTCAATCTCCCCCAACCTCTTTACAATTGATAATGGAATCAAATTGATACTTGATCCCAAATCAATTAATCCTTTGCCGACATAGACATCCCCAATGGTGACGGGCAAGGTTACACGCCCCGGATCACTTTCTTTTTTTGGAATAGTGCGTTGAATTATTGCACTACAACTTGCATCTACCATTATAGTTTCTTGATCCGTCTACCGCTTCTTTTTTGTCAATATATCCTTCATGAATTTTGCATATTTCGGCATTTGCTCTAATGCCTCGGTGAATGGAATATTAATTTGCAATTGCTTAAAAATATCCCTAAACCGAGCATAGTGCTTAGCATCATCCTTTTTAGAAGGAAGGTGAGGATATGGTAAGTTTCTTAATGGAAGAGTGACTTCCTTCTCCTTTCCCTTTCTAATTTTCTTCTTCTTTTCCTCCACTTTCTCCTTTTCAACTACACCATTCTCATTTTCATTTTCGACTACAAATTTATTTTCAACTAAATCATCCCCCACATCAACATCATCATTTTTTCAACTACAACCTCATCATCTTTTTCAACTACATCTTCCTCCACTACTACTTCTTCATCCTTCTCCACTACTTTCTTTTTCCTTTCAACAACTTTCTTTTTCTCATCACAAACTCTACCACTTCTAGTTGTAATAGCTTTGCAATGCTCCTTAGGATTTGCTTGAGTAGTTGGGGAAAATGATGTCGAAGCACTTTGGTCGGAAATTTGCTTAGCTAATTGCCCCATTTGAGTTTCCAAATTCTTGATAGATGCCTCCATGCTCTTTTGATTTGCCATAGAAGATTGCATAAATTGAGCTAGAGTGTCTTGAATGTTGGAAGATCTCACTTGATTTTGAGGTTGATTTTGAGGTTGAGCTTTATTTTGATATTGATTTTGATATGGATTTTGCCTAGCTTGATTATTGTTGTCTTGTCTCCACCCGCCTTGATAACCTTGGTTACCTCTTTGTTGGTAACCTTGGCCTTGATTTTGATAAGGATAAGGAGCTCGTTGTTGGTATCATTGCCCTTGGTTGGCCATATAATTTGCTTCTTCATTTTCCGGAGGACAAAATCCGGTTTTATGATCCCCCTTACACAATTCACAACAAGCTATTTGTTGAGCTTGCTTGCTTGATGATCCTTGCATATCCATTATTTGTTGAGGAAGCCTTGCCATTTGTTTTGTCAATTCTTCAACTTGTTTCGCAAACAATTTGTTTTGCGCTACAAGTGATTCGTGACTCGAGCCAATTTCAAGAACTCCCGTTTTTACTTGTACACCTCCTTGATCATGTTGAGTTTGGTGATCATTCCTCCCCATCTTCTCAATTATTTGAATTGCTTCATATGGTGTTTTGCCATCAAAGAAAGTAGCATCCAACAACAATTTGTGTTGAGGTTGGAGACCATTTCGGAAAATATGAATTTGGGTGAGCTCGTCAAAACCATGGCTAGGACACTTCCTAAGCATAGACTTATACCTTTCCCAAGCCCTATTCAAAGGCTCGTTTACTCCTTGTGAAAATACCGAGATTGCGGTCTTTGCCTCCATGAAACGTGATTGAGGGAAAAATCTTTCAAGGAATTTTTCCTCCAACACATTCCAATTTGTCATTGTCTCTTGTAGTTGGTCTAGATACCAATCCTTCGCTTTCCCCACTAAAGAATAAGGGAAAAAGCCATTGAAAGTATTGCTCCTCTTGGTCTTCCGGAGCCCCGGCCGCTCCCGCGATCTCATAGAACTTAGTAAGGTGGGTGTAAGGATCCTCATGGTCATGGCCATGAAAAGGACTTGCATAAAGAAGTTGGAGCAAGCCCGTCTTCATCTCCACGACCCTTGCATTTGCTTGGCGAGCAAATTGAGCGGTGTGACGAGGGCTATTTACACAAGGCCCCCGTGGTGGTGGTGGTGGTGGTTGTGGTTGATTCTCCTCCATAGTGATGACTTCTCCTAACACGGGTGGTGTAGAAGAAGTAGATGTTTCTCCTCTTTCTCCTCTTTCTTGCCTTTGCCTAGCTAGTCTTTTCCTTCTTTTAGCACTACTATTAAGTCTTCTAGTCGTCCTTTCAATTTCGGGATCGAAAAGGAGTTGATCAGCCGGAATACTTCCTCGCATAAACTAATTCCTGAAAAAGTCTAGCCACACAAAAGAAACAAATAGAGATTAGAGAAAAATATCTTAAAACACACAACTATTGCGATACTAGCAATATCAAACGCCAATCCCCGGCAACGGCGCCATTTTGTTGTAGGATTTTTCTGCGAACAAGTATTTTTAATTATCGATTCCACAGGGATTGGTGTATATTGTAGTCTTTCAATAGAAAAGCGTATTTTAAGATTTAGGTAACCAAAGGGTTTGTTTCCTAAGCTACTAGTATCATGAATTTCCAAACAAGTAACTAAATTAATCTTTTCAAAAGAGAGTTATGGTTTGGATTCAAGAGAGTTTCAGTTTGTTTTCAATTGATGGAAGCATGTCAAGATTAGTTTCATTGACCTAATTTCATATGCATTCTATTAATCAAGTGATGAACATAGTAGATGATTTCTATAAATACATATCCTCTCAATCTTGTGGATTTCCCACCAAGATTGTGAATGTTATCATGTAAATCTTTGTATGATTTCTCACTACAACTATTGACATAATAATCATTAAGTTCAATATTTGTAAACACTAACTCACAAATCTAGTTATAGAATTTGTTCATTAGTGGATGAATATCCTAGGTCTACTTTGAAGCATTCTTTTTCAAGCAAAACTCAAAGCATAAGAAAATAGAAGAACAAAGATATTCAACATATATTAATCATCAACCATGTTCATACACAAATGGATTAAGAGAAATACATACTAGTTAGATCAACTACCTCTAATCTTGACACAAAAAGAACTAGCCACTCATTTCCATGGTTGCTTTGTTCTCAAGATTGTTGGAGGAGATGATGAACATGAAGAAATCAAGATGAAAAACTATGTTTTTCTTACAATTTCTATGCCCTAATTTTTACACAATGAAACATAATCATGATGAAGTGAAGCTCCCTTGCCTAACACACCAAAAGCCAGCTGGAAATGATGGAGTAGGTGGCCCAAAAGGTGAAAGCATGGGTCTGTCCTTTTTCTATTTTTCGCAGACCGCGCTAAGCCCGGTTATGCGCGCTGAGCGCGACCTGAAGCATGCTTCTTCATCCAAAAATTTCTTCAAAAAGAATCATCCCGAGAGCTCTTCAAGTGTCCTAGAATCCAAGCTTGAGAGAATTAATCAATAAAAACCTACAATTAAAAGTAAACTAAGTTAAATAATATATTATGAACAAAAACTAAATAAAAACCTAATTAAACCAAAATACTAGAATAAATAATACTAATTAATTAAAAAGGCATTGTTAAGGACCACAAAATCATGTACAAAATAACTACAATTTGGCTTGAATCCAAGCTTGAGAGAATTAATCAATAAAAACCTACAATTAAAAATAAACTAAGTTAAATAATATATTATGAACAAAAACTAAATAAAAACCTAATTAAACCAAAATACTAGAATAAATACTACTAATTAATTAAAAAGGCATTGTTAAGGACCACAAAATCATGTACAAAATAACTATAATTTGGTCCTTAACAGAGGTCGAGGCACTTTGATCATAAATTTGTTTTTCTAATATCCCATTTGAGTTTCTAAATTATTTATCGATGCTTTCATGCTCTTTTGATTGGCCATTGAAGCTTGCATGAATTGAGCAAGTGTATCTTGAATGTTTGAACTTCTAGCTTGAATTTGAGGTTGAACTTGAGTTTGAGTTCCACTTTGGTAAAGATTTTGTCTTGCTTGATTATTGTTGCCTTGTATCCATCCACCTTGATAACCTTGGTTACCTCTTTGTTGGTAACCTTGGCCTTGATTTTGATTTTGATAAGGAGGTCGGTGTTGATATCCTTGCCCTTGCTTGGTGTAAAACGGTGGGAGAACTGACTTGTTTATTTTGCGTTTTATCGCAAATGTTGCGGATAGAAAGACTCGCCACTGACTTTTCTTTTATCCAATTAAGGGAAGGCAAAAAGAACAGGAAAAGACCTTCGTTAGATTCTGAGTACGGGAGGCAGTTATGAAAAGGGAAGGTGTTAGCACCCTTTCCATCCGTAGTTATCTACGGGCTCTTAATTGCTTAGGTCACTTTATAAATTGCTTTTTGTGTGTGTGTTTGAAAATATGTTTTGAAAAGGCATTTCACTTTGACTTCGTAATGATTCTCGCAGGAATGTATACGAAGTGTTTGGAAATGTTTTATTTTGGAAAAGACTTTGAAATGATTTACGCTGAAATGTATACAAAGTGTTTTGAAAAGTTTTTTAAAAGTGTGAGGTGTAAAAAGTATTTTGATTGAGGAAGCAAAAGAGTCTTATTACCTACTCAAAACGTTCGTTTCTGTGTTATTTTTCTTTCCTTTATAATAAGTCTATCCATACCATTAGTTGGTAGGTAATCTTATTCGTTGGATATAAAGGGACATTCGAAGGGACATCGGATGGTCATAGAAGGCAACATGTAGGGATACCTTAGCATATTTGTAGGGACGATCATCACTTTTCGTAGGCAACAATCGAAGAACGAGATCATATATTCCTAAGCAACATCGAGGGACTATGATATTTATATCGAAGGGACTATGATGATATGTTTGTAAGTGTCTTAGCTAAGATATCCCCACGTTCGAGGAACATGACCATTGTTCGTAAGGCAACAAGAGAGGATACCCTAAGATAAGTGCATGTGTGAAGAGTGTGTTGAATTCAGATATTTTATCCTGTGATTAGGGTTTGCTACGTTGATTGAATTAGTCTTGCCATACATGCCTAGTTACTAGCAGTTAATATGTGCAGAAAGTAAATTGCGGAAAGTAAAATGCAGAAAATAAAGATCCTACGCTATTACATGGCTTTTGGGAAGTTACATAATAAGGAGTGCGGAAAATAAAATCCTAATTTAAGTTATTACATCTCATGAGCAGTTACATAATATTGAGAAAAAAAGTGCGAGAAAATAAACCTAGCTATTACAATTTGGAAGCAGATACAATAATCGGAAAAGATCAGATTGTAAATAAAAGAAAATAATGTTAGTGAAACAAAGATTTTTTGTGTTAGCAAAAAGGTTTTAGGGTTAGTGAACCTAATTAACTTAAAAACTATTTTTTGGGAATTTTCTAGATTAATTTGATATGGGAAAAGTAATTTAAAAGTTAATTTCTGATTAGTTAACACTTAAATAAAATAAAGATGAAAAGTAATATTTTTTATGTCAAAAATTAAATTAAAGTTTTTCTAACCTAATTATGAAAAGAAATATTTCTTTTGGTGATTTTTTAATGTATTAAAAAAATGTTTGAAAAGAAAATAAATTAAATGGAAAATAATAAGAAAAAATAAGAAAAAAGTTAGTTAAAACAAGTGATAAAAATAATATGTTGGAGCCAGGGATCGAACCCTGCTTCTCTCCGTCACACGCGTGCCTTCTTTCCATCTGAGCTACATGTGTTAGTTTTCTGGATAATGAGACAAAATAAATATAAAGGAAAATAATTTCTGAAAATTAATTAAAACAAAACGCGCGCAAAGAGATCATCTTCTTTGTTTGAAATATCCATACTTTTACCAACGGTTTCTGTTTGTAGCTAAAGCCTATAGTGACGGCTTTGTCCGTCACTACAACACCTGCAACTTTCAAAAATTCAGAAAACGCAACATAAATTCATGATGAATACATGGATCGATTGCAATTAAGCCCCTGATCACAAATATGTCCTTGGATTGGTCCAATTTTGCCTAGATCAAATGATCCCAAATCTAAGGTCGTAAACCCTAGCCATGGCATATCTTGGTTCCGGTACCTAAACTTAAATCAAACTATCCCAGAAGCTTTGAAACATTGTTCTAACCACAAATAAACAATCAAATCATGTTAAATATGCATGTATGATCAAAATCAAAATTGAGATATGTAAGTGCAAACCGTGTTCTTGATTTTACGATTCTGGATGTCTGGAGGCTTGGTAATGATCTTGAATCGATCAGAGGAACACCAGGAATGTGTTGGGATGCTTAAAATTGCTTGGATCGAGCTAAAACTCTGGCTGCACGTAGCTTGTATCATACGGTTTTCTTGGAGTTGGTCTACGATTCTTGGCTGCAAAAAATCCTCCTCTAGGGTTTAGAAACCTTCTGAATATATAGAGGATGGATCTAAGTTACGAATTGATGAGAAAATATATCCCATTCAATGAGAAAATATTTGATTTGTCAATCTTTTCAATTTTCATCAAATGTTTCCAATCTTGTGGCAGTTCTGTAATACGGTGGGAGAACTAACTTGTTTGTTTTGCGTTTTATCGCAAATGTTGCGGATAGCAAGAGTCGCCACCGACTTTTTTTTATCCAATTAAGGGAAGGCGAAAAGAACAGGAAAATACCTTCGTTAGATTCTGAGTATGGGAGGCAGTTATGAAAAGGGAAGGTGTTAACACCCTTTCCATCCGAAGTTATCTACGGGCTCTTAATTGCTTAGCTTACTTTATAAATTTCTTTTTGTGTGTGTGTGTTTGAAAATATGTTTTGAAAAGGCATTTCACTTTGACTTCGTAATGATTCTCGCTAGAATGTATACGAGGTGTTTGGAAATGTTTTATTTTTAACTTTGTAAGAATTCACGCTGGAATGTATACAAAGTGTTTTGAAAGATTTTTTGAAAAATTGTGTGAGGTGTAAAGAGTATTTTGATTGAGCAAGCAAAAGAGTCTTATTACCTACTCAGAA
Organism: Vicia sativa; assembly: GCA_021764765.1. Taxonomy (NCBI): domain Eukaryota; kingdom Viridiplantae; phylum Streptophyta; class Magnoliopsida; order Fabales; family Fabaceae; genus Vicia; species Vicia sativa. The sequence goes on along the minus strand of CM038795.1, from coordinate 113,947,568 downwards.
CAGTCGTTTCCGTGTTATTTTTCTTTCCTTTAGAATAAGGCTATCCATACCATTAGTTGGTAGGTAATCTTATCCGTTGGATATAAAGGGACATTCGAAGGGACATCGGATGGTCATAGAAGGCAACTTGTAGGGATACCTTAGCATATTCGCAGAGACGATCATCACTTTTCGTAGGCAACAATCGAGGGAATGGATAATATATTTGTATGCAACATCGAGGGACTATAATCTTTATATCGAAGGGACTATGATGATACGTTTGTAAGCGTCTTAACTAATATATCCCCACGTTCGAGGGACATGACCATTGTTCTAAGGCAACAAGAGAGGATACCCTAAGGTGAGTGCATGTGTGAAGAGTGTGTTGAATTCAGATATTTTATCTTGTGATTAGGGTTAGCTGTGTTGATTAAATTAGTCTTTCCATACACGCCTAGTTACTAGCAGTTAATATGTGCAGAAAGTAAATTGCGGAAAGTAAAATGCGGAAAATAAAGATCTTACGCTATTACATGGCTTTGGGGAAGTTACATAATAAGGAGTGCGGAAAATAAAATCCTAATATAAGCTATTACATCCCATGCGCAGTTACATAATATTGAGAAAAAAACGTGCGAGAAAATAAACCTAGCTATTACAATTTGGAAGCAGATATAATAATCGGAAATGATCAGATTGTAAATAAAAGAAAATAATGTTAGTGAAACAAAGATTTTTTGTGTTAGAAAAAAGGTTTTAGGGTTAGTGAACCTAATTAACTCAAAAACTACTTTTTGGAAATTTTCTGGATTAATTTGATATGGAAAAATTAATTTAAAAGTTAATTTCCGATTAATTAATAATTAAATAAAATAAAGATGAAAAATAATATTTTTTTTATATCAAAAATTAAATTAAAGCTCTTCTAACCTAATTACGAAAAGAAATATTTCTTTTGGTGATTTTTTAATGTATTAAAAAAATGTTTGAAAAGAAAATAAATTGAATGGAAAATAATAAGAAAAAACAAAAAAAAAAAGGTTAGTTAAAACAAGTGATAAAAATAATATGTTGGAGCCAGGGATCGAACCCTGCTCCTCTCCCTCACACTCGTGTCTTCTTGTCTTCTGAGCTACATGTGTTAGCTGTCTGGATAATGAAACAAAATAAATATAAAGAAAAATAATTTTTGAAAATTAATTAAAACAAAACGCGCGCAAGAGATCATCTTCTTCGTTTGAAATATCCAGACTTTTAGCAATGGTTGCTGTTTGTAGCTAAAGCCTATAGTGACGGATTTGTCCATCACTACAACACCTGCAACTTTCAAAAATTCAGAAAACGCAACATAAATTCATGATGAATACATGGATCGATTGCAATTAAGCCCCTGATCCCAAATATGTCCTTGGATTTGTCCAATTTTGCCTGGATCAAAGGATCCCAAATCTAAGGTCATAAACCCTAGCCATGGCATATCTTGGTTCTAGTACCTAAACTTAAATTAAACTATCCCAGCAGCTTCGAAACATTGTTCTAATCACAAATAAACAATAAAATCATGTTAAATATGCATGTATGATCAAAATCGAAATTGAGATATGTAAGTGTGAACCGTGTTCTTGATTTTACAATTCTGGATGTTTGGAGGCTTGGTAATGATCTGGAATCGACCAGAGGAACACCAGGAATGTGTTGGGATGCTTAGAATTGCTTGGATCGAGCTAAAACTCTGGCTGCAAGTAGCTTGTATCACACGGTTTTCATGGATTTGGACTAGGGCTCTTGGCAGCAAAAAAATCCTCCTCTAGGGTTTAGAAACCTTCTGAATATATAGAGGATGGATCTAGGTTAAGAATTGATGAGAAAATATATCCCATTCAATGAGAAAATATTTGATTTGTCAATCTTTTCAATTTTCATCAAATGTTTCCATTCTTGTGCCAATATCATACCAATCATATATTTTTGAAATTTTGGCCATTTGATTGATATCTTGGACCTCAAGAATTCAAATATTCAGCCTTGAATTGATTGATTTATTTTTGCTATTTTATTTTAATTAAATTGACTTTAAATGAATAAAAAATCAAATAAATAAAATAAAAAGCAAGGGAGTGGCATTGGGCTTGGAGGTTCTAATTGAGATTAGAAACAAGTTTGAATCAAGAAAAGTTAGGCCTATTTAGAAAAAACTTTATTTTCTCAAGTATTTCTCTTCATGCACCTCCTCAAAAATGCTCAACTTGTACAATTTGTATCTTGCTCAATTTTTAACATTTTTGGGTGTTATTGGACTTTTTAGAAATCTCAAGATGTCCTCTAAACAACCCTTTTGGTTTCATCTTCATTGAAGTTTCCATGTTCATGAACACTTCTTTGCAAAAAGATGACTTTTTGTTGACTTTTAAAAGGACCTGTAATATTTTGATCCATAACTTCCAAATGAAGCATTTTTGGAAAAAGCTTGTGAGACATGAAGTTGTATAGAATGGAATTCCCTTCAAAATGAGATTTGGTGGAAAAATTTCTGATAAAGTATGTGAAAGTTATGCCTGGTCAAAGTTCTATTGATTTTTGTCTGAAAAGTCGTAATTTAGAAACTTTGACTTTTTATCAAATCTTAACTTTTCTTGAGGAATCATGATCAACCCTTGATCAAATGATGAATATTACTTCAAAATATTGGTGTTGACCAAAAATTATGAAGTTTAACTATATGTTGACCACAATTGACTTTTTATCCAATACAGCTGATTTTCAACCATCTGAGCAATTGGATGAGCAAATTTGACTTATAAAGCTTGAAACTTGACATGGTGATCCCTTGAAGAATCTGATGAGGTATGATGACCAATTGGAACATTGGAAATTCATCTTGACTTGAGAGAAACAAAACCCTAGTTTGGATTGATTTCTTAGAAGAGGGTTTGTCTGGTCAACCCTTGTGAAATCCTTGAGTATGGAGATGTGAATTGTCTTGAGAAGTGGAAGGGCAAATTTTGGGATATAACACTTGGCCATGTAATTTTCTTCTTTATTTTCCGGAGGACAAAACCCGGTCTTGTGATCACCTTTGCATAATTCACAAATAGCAATTTGTTGATCTTTCTTGCTAGATGATCCTTGCATCTCCATGATTTGTTGTGGAAGCCTTGACATTTGCTTGGTCAATTCTTCTACTTGCTTTACAAATAATTTGTTTTGGGCTACAAGTGCTTCATGACTAGAACCGATTTCAAAAGCTCCCATTTTCACTTGCACATTCCCTTGATCATTTTGAACTTGGTGGTCATTTCTTCCCATCTTCTCAATGATTTGAATGGCTTCAAAAGGTGCCTACGCCATTAAAGAACCTTCCTCCATAGCATCCAACAACAATTTATGTTGAGGTTGGAGACAATTACGGAAAATGTGAATTTGAGTGATTTTGTCAAAACCATGACTTGGGCATTTTCTAAGAATAGATTTGTATCTCTCCCAAGCCCTATTCAAAGGCTCATTAACAGGTTGCGAGAAAACCGAAATTGCGGTTTTTGCTTCCATGAATCTTGATTGAGGAAAAAATATTTCAAGGAATTTCTCCTCTGGCACATTCCAATTCGTCGTTGTCTCTTGTGGTTGATCTAGATACCAGTCCTTCGTTTTCCCTACCAAAGAGTGAGGGAAAAGCCTTTGAAAATATTATTCCTCTTCGGCTTTGGAGCTCCGGCCGTACCCGCAATTTCATAGAGCTTTGTGAGGTAGGTTTATGGATCTTCATGGTCATGACCATGAAAAGGATTTGCATAAAGTAGTTGGAGTAATCCCGTCTTTATCTTCATAAACCTCGCATTGTCTAGGCGAGCCAACTGAGCGGTGTGACAAGGGCTATTCGCACAAGGCCCTCTCGGTGGTGGTGGTTGATCCGCCATGATGACTTCTCCCAACACTGGTGTTGTAGAAGAAGTAGATGATTCTCCTCTTGCTTGTCTTTGTCTAGCTAGTCTTTTCCTTCGTTTAGCACAGCTAATAAGTCTTCTTGTCGTCCTTTCAATTTCTGGATCGAATAAGAGTTGATAGACAGGAACACTTCCTTGCATAAACTATACTCTGAAAAATTATAACCACACAAAAAGAAACAAAGAGAGATTAGTAGATAAATTATCTTAAAACACACAAACTATTTCAATACTTGTAATATCAAATGTCAATCCCCGGCAACAGCGCCATTTTGTTGTACGTATTTTCTACACAAGTATTTTTAATTATTGTTTCCACAGGGATTGAGGTGCTATTACCTTCGTTCAATAGTTAAAGCTTATTTTAAGATTTGGTAACACAAAGGTTTTGTTTCCTAACTACAAGAATCATAAGTTTCAATCAAACAAAGTTTAGTATCCTTTTCAAAAGAGAGATGTTTGGATTAAAGAGAGTTTTGAGGGGTTTTCAATTGATAAAAGCATGTCAAGATTAGTTTCATTAACCTAATTTCATACAAATTTTATTAACCACACGGATGAACTAGTTGATGATCGATATAATTTCATATCCTCTCAATATTGTTGATTTCCAACCAATATTGTGAATGTTATCATGTTAATCTTTAGATGATATCTCACTCTAACTATTGACATGATAATCATTAAGTTTCATACAAGTAAACACTAGCTCACAAATCTATCTCTACCATTTGTTTATTAGTGGAAGAATCTCCTATGTCAAGTTTGAACATATTTTTCAATCATGATCCAAAAAATAAAAAGGACAAGTAAATTAAGGAAATTCATCATATATATATATATATATATATATGTATATCATCAACCAAGTTCATACACATTAAGATCACAAGAAATACATAAAAGCAAGATTAACTACCTCTAATCTTGACACAAAGAGGAGGTTTAGCTATCCATTTCCATAGCATCTTGATGATCAAGAAATCACCAAAGCTTTATGAACATCAACCTTGAATGATCAAAGATTGAGGTAGTAAAGCTTTGATCTTTGTAACAATGGAGGAAAATGGGTTTTTTAGGGTTTTCTCTCAAAACATGCCTTAGAAGCTTGTTGGAATGAGAAGAAGAAGTACAAAATATCTTAAAAGTAGCTCCAAAGTATGGGTTGTCCGCCCAGATTCGCCAGGCGACCATAAAGCATCGTCGGGCGAGCACCACATTCTGTGAACACGTGCCAAGTTAGGTGAGACAAGCAGTTTGAAATCAGGTCCGTCGTCGGACGAAGCTGCTACCTCGCCGCGAGAATCAGAGAAAACGCCAGGCAACACGGAGCGAAACCCTCCAGAGCCAAACCCCAAGAATTGAAGCTTTTTAGCTGGGCGACGCAGGATCCTCGCCAGGCGAAGCTGCTCAGATGGTGAAAAAATGCTTACTTTCTTGATATCTTACAAGCCAACCAAATGCTGCAAGTTCTTATCAAATTAAACTGAAAAAGTAACAAACCAATTAAGACATTCAAAATAATTATATTTACACTAAATGACTTAAAAATAGGTAATAACTTAGATTAAATAAACGAAAGAGGTTAAAAGTGTTAATAATTAATACAATATTTATCCAAAAGTTGACACTTAACAGGCACCTTGCCTTGAGGGAATACCTTAATAACTTTTCAAAAGGATTTGTCACCCATAAAAAACACACAACAAACCAACATTTTTTAAAAGAACTACAGAGTTCTTATTCCATCGCGGGATACGTAGGCATTGAGTTGCAAAACTCAAGCGAATGCAATAACAAAAACTCTTTTGTTTTGTTTCTTTCCTTAAGCAATTTATGCATTCATTCCCTTATTAAGTAAGCATTAGATATAATCCTCCCTTTGATTGGAACAACAATAGTGAATCCCGTGGAGTACCACAGACTCGAGGGTTGCTAATACCTTCCCCTTGTGTAACCAACTTCTATACCCTTACTCTTGGTCACAGGACCATCTTATCATTATTTTTAGGATTTTCTCAATATATTTCATTCCTTTGGGATAAATAAAGTTTGGCGGAAACTCTGTGTTTTTTTTGCAGGGCAACAACTTACGACTCTCTTGGGAATTTGAAGAGAAGAAACATGGTTTCAGGATTACCAGAAATTGACATTCCAAATGAGGTGTGTGAGGAATGTGTGCAGGCAAAGCAGCACAAGAACAAATTCAACAAGGAAGTAGGAATCAAGTCGAAGGAAATCCTCAAAGTCATATACTCTAATGTATATGAACCAATTTAGGTGCATCTGAATGTAGGTAATAAATACTTTGTCACATTTATAGCTGATTTCAGTCGAAAATTGTGTACTTACCTGATCAAGAAGAAAAGTGATTTGATTGAGGTATTTCCCAAGTTTAAATCTATGGTTGAAAGGAAAAGTGGTCGAAAGCTCAAAGTTTTGAGAAATGATGGTGGTGGAGAGTATGTGTAGAAATATTTTGACAAATTGTGTGAAAAAGAAGAGGTTGTGTATGAGGTGGTACCACCCTTCACTCCACAGCAGAATGGAATTGCAAAAAGGAAGAATTGAACCATCATGAATATGGTGAGAAGTATGTTGAAAGGCAATAATTTACCTAAATAGATTTGGGGTGAAGTTGTGCCTACTGCAACATATATTTTGAACATATGTTAGGCGGAGAAGCTAGAAGGAAATACTCTCGAAAAATGTTGGTCTGGTGTGAAGCCAAGCTTGAGTCATTTGAAAATGTTTAGATCGATATCACATAGACATGTTCCAGATCAGTTGAGAAGAAAACTTGGTGACAAGTAGAATCAGATGAACTTAGTTGGATATCATTTGAAAGGAGGTTACAAGTTGTTTGACCCAGTGAACAAGCAGATTAGGATCAGTAGGGACGTGATCATAGATGAGCTTAAAAAATGAGATTGGGCCGAAAATGTCCAGAAATATTCCATGAGAATCTTACTTGAAGAACAAGAAACTCAAGTTGAAAGAGAAATTCGACAAGATGAGGTTACAGATCAACCAATTATAAGCATACCTCAGAGAACAAAACACATACCTGCAAGGTTGCAAGATTGTGTGATTAAATCAGATGACGTGGTTGATAATGAAGGTGAGCTGGTACATTATATTTTTTATGCAGATGTTGAACCTATCAATGCATCTGAAGCATTGAAGGATTCAAAGTGGGTGAAAACATTGAATAAAGAAGTGAAGTCCATCAAAGGCAACAACACATGGTCACTTGCCGAATTGCCTCAATGCGAAAATCTAATCAATGGGAAGTGGGTATACAAGGTGAAGTTGAATCCCAAAGGGGAAGTAACTCGACACAAAGCAAGGCTTGTGGTGAAAGAATTTCTTCAAAAGGAAGGAATTGACTTTGATGAGGTTTTTGCATCTGTTGCAAGAATCAAAACAATCGAGTTGGTTGTTGGTCTAACACAAATGAACAATTGGCACATATGTCAGAGGGAAATGAAGTGTGCATTCCTAATTGACCCTTTAGACAAATAAATTTATGTTGCACAACCAATTGAATTTGTAAAGCATGGCGAATAGAGAAAGGTGTATAGGGTGCATAAAGTCATGTATGGATTGAAACAAATTTTAAGAGCTTAGAATAAAAAGATTGATATTTTTTATGTTTGAAAAACTCATTAACCAAGTTATAAACTATATTAATCAACTTTATACAAACTCTTAATCAAAAACTAAATAGTATACATATTAACATTTTTATATTAGAAAATATATTAACCAAACTTTAAACTGTATTAATTAATTTTAAATATTTTCTTAACGAAAATAATTTTAAAAACTAATTAAAAAATATAATAAAAAACTAAAATGATAATAAAAATATTCGTCATATATTTGTGAATAGTGTCATAGTATCATTTCTCCATTAAAAAGAAAAAGCAATGTATTGATATTATAAAGCAAAGCAAAGCTGCCTAGCCTAATATGTGAAGGGTTTGGTTTCTCTCCCGTGAGTTTAGGTTCCAGTGATATCTCAGCTATTGAATGTATATTAGTGATATAAAAAAAAAAAGGAAAATAATTGATGTTTAAGGGCTATCTACGTAAAAAATCAACTGGAGGAAATCCATTCCCAATACGTGAATACCTGTTGGATTTATTCTATGCATGGCACGTGGACAGCTATAAATTAGTTCAAATTTTTAATCATGTGGCCAATGCTGAAGCATGGTACGTTGGTTTTTGGGAATTCAGAAGGAATTTTTACGAGGATTTTCTTATAGATAGAAAATATCTTATGTAATTTCGAAAATATCGTTTCAAAAATTTTGAAAATATATTTTTGATTCGCACCCACACCACGTATAATCTATTAGTTTTGAGATTCTTCTAATTTTATGGTAAAATTTATTCTAGAAATATACTTCTGATATAAATTGGAAATACATTTACGGTTTTGTTTTTCCTTTTAGTGCATTATTTTTCATGATAAAAAAAGGTAAAACTTTTATTCATTTATTTTATTAAAAATTAGTATATATTCTTTTTAAAAAAACATGGTCAATGCTGAATAAACCAAACCAAACCCATCATTTTCTAGTGATGAACAAAAAGTGTTCTATGTATATGAATATATACCGAAAATATGCTGAACCAAAAAAAAATAGGAATCGAAAATATATTTTTGGTTTATAACGGAAGTGCATTTCCAGTTTTTATGTATATTTTACTAGATTTAAATGCGCAGTGAAAATACATTTTCAATTTTGAATAACATTTATGAAATTTCACGTTGTGCGTAAGAAAGACATATAGTGGGTTAAGAAATCCCCCTTTTACGTGCCCATTCATGAAATATGAAAAACAAAAAACTACATGAAAATCAAATTACAAGATGGAAATGCCAAGAACAACTTGTTTAATACTATAGTTGAGCTTCTTTTTACTCCCTAAGATATGATAATCGTATCTATCTTGTTGTATAGTTTTTCCATACATGTGCACTTTTTATAAAAACAGAAAGCTATTAATGGAGTGTCGCATTCACAGTCAGAATCTGTAACACAATCTTCACCCACCGCTATAACAAAAAAGAGAATAAAAATCAACATTACATAATTAGGATACAATACGAACACAACATAAAATAAAGTAAAGAGTCGAATTTAAAAGAAAAAATAGCTTACTGCTAATGCTCGTTGTGACAAGAAATAGAGAAAGAATGATAATCATATCATAAATAAATGAGACCATTTTAGACATAATTTTGATCTTCAGATATAATATTGCTTTATCTCTTTATGATTTATAAGTATAAATGTTTTACTTATATTACTTTATAATTTTTAGCACATAGAGTTTTTTTAAACGTGACTTTTAAGGTTGTAAATAAAATATTTTATAACAATTAAATGTCTCTTAAACACATCAATGTGTTTTATTTACCACCTTTTAGGCACACAGAAAGGATATAACATTAAAATTTATCGGTCATAAGAATTCGTATTTTAATCAATTTTTTATTATTTTTAAACCTTTAATAATGAAAAAGAAAAGGATAATAAAATTAAAACAATACTTTTAAAAACCAAGAATCTCTTTTTAACCACAAACGCAATTTAAAAATATATAATGGTATCAAAGGAGTGTCACATTGACAATCGGCACTTGAGAAAAGGGAATAATGTTAAATATAACAAAAATAAAAATAGAATATAAAACAACAAAAATTGAGAAAATATTTCAACAAAATAAAAAAGTAAATTTGAAAAATACTATTTTATTCTATAAGCAATGATGAAGTAGTATTGAAATGGAAATGAGTGCAAGGAATACTGGACCCTAACAAAAAGAATAAGTCATAGACGATTAATAATTAAATAAATTGTGGAAATTATTGTATCGAAACTCTAGTGCCGAGAAGTCGATAAGCAAAGTTTATTGGTTCAGTAAGGTTCATGCAAGTCGTTAAAGTCTGCTCACATGATGTAGTCCAAGTCTGTTTAAGTAAGCAGTAGTCGAAATGCAAGGTTTACTACCATGTCGAATTGATTCTATTTGCTATGCCTCGTTGTTTAAGTTAACATGTTCCCTAAGTTGGCGTGTAATGAATTTGTGTGTAAAAGTCCATTAGTTTAGTGTGTTAGCTTTCATATAAATATCATACTAGTGTATCATCATTGCAACACTACAAATCCTAATTAGGGTGAGATAAGTTAATTGTAATTATGTAACACTTGTAATCTTGTTTCTAAGAGAAAGTAAAGAATAGCAGTTTATAACTAATTCATTGGTTCTTCTTGCTTTCCTTATTCATACATTAAGGGTTTCGTGTTGTCAATGAAGCCTTTTATACTTTGTTCTTGGTATTATTTTTCACAACAAATTGGTGCGGTAAGTGTTGAAGCGGTAAAGTGGCAAGCAAGAAGTAAAATATTATTTTACCAGGTGATATAGGTTATATTGTATCGTGTCCACAGATATTGGTGTTACTGAATTGATGTTCAACAATTTCACACGTTCTTGAGTTTGGGGTTGAATTGGGTTTGTATGTAAAAGGTAAAAAGTATCAACACGAAATAATTGCATAAAAAGGAAAGGAGAAACTTATCAGGAGTGCATATAATCTACTCATCAAAAACTTAAACCTATCAACCAGTTGTACTCAATATATTCTACTCGTCAAAATCATCACATATCACTCACAACCTAGATTATGTCTAATCCAAATTTAGAGAACAATTGTATTCCTACATCGGCGATCTCTCAACGCAACACAAACAACACAGAAGGATTAAGCTTTGTGATTTGGTGTCGCGGGCTAATTAAAATGAGTGTTTTGTAAAATATAGTGTATCAACATTGACTCGAATATCGTATCATAAGGCTTATTGATTCTATTAACTAACTATAGTAACGATTAATGGGAGGTTTGGTTTTAGGGTCGAATTATAAAAATGGATTAAAATAAGTGATTATCAAAATAAGCTAAAACGAATCAACCTACTGCATCGACTTCTGACTTATCATTGATTCCTATAAAATTCCAATTTCCCAAACTAGTCTGATCAAATTCCATTATAAAAACTACTGACACACGCAATAACAATTATACGATGAATATTATTAAATTATGAATTAAGCAAACAGATTAAAAACTATTGTGAATTAAGCAAATCCAATTTGATCGAACACAATAATGCAAAAGCTACGTGAACACGAATTTGTTTCAAGGTTAAACAACAATCGAATTTAAGAATTCTATCCTATAACAACAATTAAATTAAGCAAGCAATTGAAATTATAGGAAGAATTCAAAGGAAAATAGATTAATATGGAATTTATAAAAGAACCTCAAAGTGGAATTCGATTACATAGTAGATCGATTCTTGGAATATTAGTTCCTCATGATTCTTGGAAAATTTTGGGGTATAACACTTGGCCATGTAATTTTCTTCTTCATTTTCCGGAGGACAAAATCCGATCTTGTGATCACCTTTGCATAATTCACAAATAGCAATTTGTTGATCTTTCTTCTTCTTCATCTCCATGATTTGTTATGGAAGCCTTGACATTTTCATGGTCAATTCTTCTACTTTCTTTACAAATAATTTGTTTTGGGCTTCAAGTGCTTCATGACTAGAACCGATTTCAAAAGCTCCCATTTTCACTTGCACATTCCCTTGATCATTTTGAACTTGGTGGTCATTTTTTCCCATCTTCTCAATGATTTGAATGGCTTCAAAAGGTGTCTTCGCCATTAAAGAACCTCCTGCCATAGCATCCAACAACAATTTATGTTTAGGTTGGAGATAATTGCGGAAAATGGGAATTTGAGTGATTTCGTCAAAACCATGACTTGGGCATTTTCTAAGAATAGATTTGTATCTCTCCCAAGCCCTATTCAAAGGCTCATTAACACCTTGCGAGAACACTGAAATCGCGGTTTTTGCTTCCATGAATCTTGATTGAGGAAAAAATCTTTCGAGGAATTTCTCCTCTAGCACATTCCAATTCGTCGTTGTTTCTTGTGGTTGGTCTAGATACCAGTCCTTTGCTTTCCCTACTAAAGAGCGAGGGAAAAGCCTTTGAAAATATTGTTCCTCTTCGGCTCTGGAGCTCCGGCTGTACCCGCAATTTCATAGAACTTTGTGAGGTAGGTTTATGGATCTTCATGGTCATGACCATGAAAATATTTGCATAAAATAGTTGGAGTAATCCCGTCTTCATCTTCGTAAACCTCGCATTGGCTAGGCGAGCAAACTGAGCAGTGTGACAAGGGCTATTTGCACAAGGCCCTCTCGGTGGTGGTGGTGATGGTTGATCCGCCATGATGACTTCTCCCAACACTGGTGGTGTAGAAGAAGTAGATGATTCTCCTCTTTCTTGTCTTTGTCAAGATAGTCTTTTCCTTCGTTTAGCATAACTAATAAGTCTTCTTGTCGTCCTTTCAGTTTCTGGATCGAATAGGAGTTGATCGACAGGAACACTTCCTCGCATAAACTATACTCTGAAAAATTATAACCACACAAAAAGAAACAAAGAGAGATTAGTAGGTAAATTATCTTAAAACACACAAACTATTGCAATACTTGCAATATCAAACGCCAATCCCCGGCAACGGCGCCATTTTGTTGTATGTATTTTCTACACTAGTATTTTTAATTATCGTTTCCACAGGGATTGAGGTGATATTACCGTCATTCAATAGTTAAAGTGTATTTTAAGATTTGGTAACACAAAGGTTTTGTTTCCTAACTACAAGAATCATAAGTTTCAATCAAACAAAGTTTAGTATCCTTTTCAAAAGAGAGATGTTTGGATTAAAGAGAGTTTTGAGGGGTTTTCAATTGATAAAAGCATGTCAAGATTAGTTTCTTTAACCTAATTTCATACAAATTTTATTAACCACGCGGATGAACTAGTTGATGATCGATATAATTACGTATCCTCTCAATATTGTTGATTTTTAACCAATATTGTGAATGTTATCATGTTAATCTTTAGATGATATCTCACTCTAACTATTGACATGATAATCATTAAGTTTAATACAAGTAAACACTAGCTCACAAATCTATCTCTAGAATTTGTTCATTAGTGGATGAATCTCCTATGTCAAGTTTGAACATATTTTTCAATCATGATCCAAAAATTAAAATGGACAAATAAATTAAAGAAATTCATCATATATATATATCATCTCCCAAGTCCATACACATTAAGATCACAAGAAATACATAAAACCTAGATTAACTACCTCTAATGTTGACACAAAGAGGAGGTTTAGCTATCCATTTCCATAGTATCTTGATGATCAAGAAATCACCAAAGCTTTATGAACATCAACCTTGAATGATCAAAGATTAAGGTAGTAAAGCTTTGATCTTTGTAACAATGGAGGAAAATGGGTTTATTTAGGGTTTTTTCTCAAAACTTGCCTTAGAAGCTTGTTGGAATGAGAAGAAGAAGTACAAAATATCTTAAAAGTAGCTCAAAAGTATGGGTTGTCCGCCTAGATTCGCCAGGCGACCATAAAGCATCGTCGGGCGAGCACCACCATCTGTGAGCACGTTCCAAGTTAGGTGAGACAAGCAGTTTGAAATCAGGTCCGTCGTCGGGCGAAGTTGCTACCTCGCCCGGAGAATCTGAGAAAACACCAAGCGACACGGAGCGAAACCCTCCAGAGCCAAACCCCAAAAATTGAAGCTTTTTCGCTGGGCGACGCAGGATCCTCGCCGGGCGAAGCTGCTCAGATGGTGAAAAAATGCTTACTTTCTTAATATCTTCCAAGCCAACCAAATGATGCAAGTTCTTATCAAATTAAACTGAAAAAGTAGCAAACCAATTAAGACATTCAAAATAGTTATATTTACACTAAATGACTTAAAAATAGGTAATAGCTTAGATAAAATAAACGAAAGAGGTTAAAAGTGTCAATAATTAATACAATATTTATCCAAAAGTTGACACTTAACAGACACCTTGCCTTGAGGGAATACCTTAATAACTTTTCAAAAGGGTTTGTCACCCGTAAAAAACACACAACAAACCAACATTTTTTAAAAGAACTACAGAGTTCTTATTCCATCGCGGGATAAGTAGGCATTGGGTTGCAAAAATCAAGCGAATGCAATAACAAAAACTCTTTTGTTTTGTTTCTTTCCTTAAGCAATTTATGCATTCATTCCCTTATTAAGTAAGCATTAGATATAATCTGCCCTTTGATTGGAACAACAATAGTGAATCCCGTGGAGTACCACGGACTCGAGGGTTGCTAATACCTTCCCCTTGTGTAACCAACTTCTATACCCTTACTCTTGGTCGTAGGACCATCTTATCATTATTTTTAGGATTTTCTCAATATATTTCCTTCCTTTGGGATAAATAAAGTTTGGTGGAAACTCTGTGTTTTTTTTGCGGGACAACAGCTTGCGACTCTCTTGGGAATTTGAAGAGAAGAAACATGGTTTCAGGATTACCAGAAATTGACATTCCAAACGAGGTGTGTGAGGAATGTGTGCAGGCAAAGCAGCACAAGAACAAATTCAACAAGGAAGTAGGAAGCAAGTCGAAGGAAATCCTCAAAGTCATATACTCTAATGTATGCGGACCATATTAGGTGCATCTGAATGTAGGTAATAAATACTTTGTCACATTTATAGTTGATTTCAGTCGAAAATTGTGTACTTACCTAATCAAGAAGAAAAGTGATTTGATTGAGGTATTTCCCAAGTTTAAATCTATGGTTGAAAGGCAAAGTGGTCGAAATCTCAAAGTTTTGAGAAATGATGGTGGTGAAGAGTATGTGTAGAAATATTTTGAAAAATTGTGTGAAAAAGAAGAGGTTGTGTATGAGGTGGTGCCACCCTTCACTCCACAGCAAAATGGAACTGCAAAAAGGAAGAATTGAACCATCATGAATATGGTGAGAAGTATGTTGAAACGCAATAATTTACCTAAATAGATCTGGGGTGAAGTTGTGTCTACTGCAACATATATTTTGAACAGATGTTAGGCGAAGAAGCTAGAAGGAAATATTCCCGAAAAATGTTGGTCTGGTGTGAAGCCAAGCTTTAGCCATTTGAAAATGTTTAGATCGATATCACATAGACATGTTCCAGATCAGTTGAGAAGAAAACTTGGTGACAAGTAGAATCAGATGAACTTAGTTGGATATCATTCGAAAGGAGGTTACAAGTTGTTTGACCCAGTGAACAAGCAGATTATGATCAGTAGGGACGTGATCATAGATGAGCTTAAAAATGAGTTTGGGCTGAAAAATGTCCAGAAATATTCCATGAGAATCTTACTTGAAAAACAAGAAACTCAAGTTGAAAGAGAAATTCGTCAAGATGAGGTTACAGATCAACCAATTATAAGCATACCTCAGAGAACAAGATACATACCTGCAAGGTTGCAAGATTGTGTGATTAAATCAGATGACGTGGTTTATAATGAAGGTGAGCTGGTACATTATATTTTCTATGCAGATGTTGAACCTATCAATGCATCTGAAGCATTGAAGGACTCAAAGTGGGTGAAAACAATGAATAAAGAAGTGAAGTCCATCAAAGACAACAACACATGGTCACTTGCCGAATTGCCTCAATGCAAAAATCTAATCAATGGGAAGTGGGTATACGAGGTGAAGTTGAATCCCAAAGGAGAAGTAACTCGACACAAAGCAAGGCTTGTGGTGAAAGAATTTCTTCAGAAGGAAGGAATTTACTTTGATGAGGTTTTTGCATCTGTTGCAAGAATCAAAACAATCGAGTTGGTTGTTGGTCTAACATAAATGAACAGTTGGCACATATGTCAGAGGGAGATGAAGTGTGCATTCCTAATTGACCCTTTAGACGAATAAATTTATGTTGCACAACTAATTGGATTTGTAAAGCATGGCGAATAGAGAAAGGTGCATAAAGCCATGTATGGATTGAAACAAATTCCAAGAGCTTGGAATAAAAAGATTGATATTTTATATGTTTGAAAAACTCATTAACCAAGTTATAAACTATATTAATCAACTTTATACAAACTCTTAATCAAAAACTAAACAGTATACATATTAACATTTTTATATTAGAAAATATATTAACCAAACTTTAAATTGTATTAATTAATTTTAAATATTCTCTTAACCAAAATAATTTTAAAAACTAATTAAAAAATATAATAAAATACTAAAATAATAATAAAAATATTCTTCATATATTTGTGAACAGTGTATTAGAGAAGAGAGAAAGTGGTGTCATAGTCATTTCTCCATTAAAAAGAAAAAGCAATGTATTGATATTGTAAAGCAAAGCTGCCTAGCCTAATATGTGAAGGGTTTGGTTTCTCTCCCGTGAGTTTAGGTTCCAGTGATATCTCAGCTATTGAATGTATATTAGTGATATAAAAAAAAAGGAAAATAATTGATGTTTAAGGGCTATCTACACTGGACAAAATCCAGTAAAAAATCAACTGGAGGAAATCCATTCCCAATACGTGAATACCTGTTGGATTTATTCTATGCATGGCACGTGGACAGCTATAAATTAGTTCAAATTTTTAATCATGTGGGCAATGCTGAAGCATGGTACGTTGGTTTTTGGGAATTCAGAAGGAATTTTTAGGAGGATTAGTGATATAAAAAAAAAAAAGGAAAATAATTGATGTTTAATGGCTATCTACACTTGACAGAATCCAGTAAAAAATCAACTGGAGGAAATTCATTCTCAATACGTGAATACCTGTTGGATTTATTCTATGCATGGCACGTGGACAGCTATAAATTAGTTCAAATTTTTAATCATGTGGGCAATGCTGAAACATGGTACGTTGGTTTTTGGGAATTCAGAAGGAATTTTTAGGAGGATTTTCGTATAGTTAGAAAATATCTTATGTAATTTTAAAAATAATTTAAAAAATTGAAAATATATTTTTGATTCGCACCCACACCACGTATAATTTATTAGTTTTGAGATTCTTTTAATTTTATGGTAAAATTTGTTTTAAACATATACTTCTGATATAAACTAGAAATACATTTGCGATTTTATTTTTCCTTTTAGTGCATTATTTTTCATGATAAAAAAAGGTAAAACTTTTATTCATTTATTTTTATTAAAAATTAGTATATTCTTTTTTAAAAAACATGGTCAATGCTGAATAAACCAAACCAAACCCATCATTTGCTAGTGATGAACAAAAAGTGTTCTATGTACATGTATATATCGAAAATATGCTGAACCAAAAAAAAAAATAGGAATCGAAAATAAATTTCTGATTTATAACGGACGTGTATTTTTAATTTTTATGTATATTTTAATAGATCTAAATGCGCAGCGAAAACACATTTTTCAATTTTGAAGAACATTTATGAAATTACACATTGTGCGTAAGAAAGACATGAAGTGGGTTAAAAAATTCCCTTTTTACGTGTCCATTCATGAAATATGAAAAACAAAAAACTACATGAAAATCAAATTACAAGATGGAAATGGAAATGCCAAGAACAACTTATTTAATACTATAGTTGAGCTTCATTTTACTCCCTAGGATCTGATAATCGTATCTATCTTGTTGTATAGTTTTTCTATACATGAACACTTTTTATAAAAACAGAAAGCTATTAATGGAGTGTCGCATTCACAATCAGAAACTGTAACACAATCTTCACCCACCGCTATAACAAAAAAGAGAATAAAAATCAACATTATATAATTAAGATACAATACGAACACAACATAAAATAAAGTAAAGAGTCGAATTTAAAGAAAAAATAGCTTACTGCTAATGCTCGTTGCGACAAGAAATAGAGAAAGAATGATAATCATATCATAAATAAATGAGACCATTTTAGACATAATTGTGATCTTCAGATATAGTATTGCTTTATCTCTTTATGATTTATAAGTATAAATGTTTTAGTTATATTACTTTATAATTTTTAGCACATAGAGTTTTTTTAAACGTAACTTGTAAGGTTGGTAAATATAAATATTTTATAACAATTAAATGTCTCTTAAACACATCAATGTGTTTTATTTACCACCTTTTAGGCACACAGAAAGGATATAACATTAAAATTTATCGGTCATAAGAATTCGTATTTTAATCAATTTTTTATTATTTTTAAACCTTTAATAATGAAAAAGAAAAGGATAATAAAATTAAAACAATACTTTTAAAAACCATAATAATAGAATCTCTATTTAACCACAAACGCAATTTAAAAATATATAATGGTATCAAAGGAGTGTCACATTGACAATCTGCACTTGAGAAAAGGGAATAATGTTAAATATAACAAAAATAAAAATAGAATATAAAACAAAAAAAATTGAGAAAATATTTCGACAAAATAAAAAAGTAAATTTGAAAAATAAATAGCTTACTATTTTATTCTATAAGCAATGATGAAGTTGTATTGAAATGGAAAATGAGTGCAAGGAATACTGGACCCTAACAAAAAGAATAAGTCATGGACGATTAATAATTAAATAAATTGTGGAAGTTATTGTATCGAAACTCTAGTGCCGAGAAGTCGATAAGCAAAGTTTATTGGTTCAATAAGGTTCATGCAAGTCGTTAAAGTCTGCTCACAAGATGTAGTCCAAGTCTGTTTAAGTAAGCAGTAGTCGAAATGCAAGATTTATTAGCATGTCGAATTGATTATATTTGCTATGCCTCGTTGTTTAAGTTAGCATGTTCCCTAAGTTGGCGTGTAATGAATTTATGTGTAAAAGTCTATTAGTTAAGTGTGTTAGCTTTCATATAAATATCATACTAGTATATCATCATTGCAACACTACAAATCCTAATTAGGGTGAGATAAGTTAATTGTAATTATGTAACACTTGTAATCTTGTTTCTAAGAGAAAGTAAAGAATAGCAGTTTATAACTAATTCATTGGTTCTTCTTGCTTTCCTTATTCATACATTAAGGGTTTCGTGTTGTCAATGAAGCCTTTTATACTTTGTTCTTGGTATTATTTTTCACAACAAATTGGTGCGGTAAGTGTTGAAGCGGTAAAGTGGCAAGCAAGAAGTAAAATATTATTTTACCAGGTGATATAGGTTATATTGTATCGTGTCCACGGATATTGGTGTTACTGAATTGATGTTCAACAATTTCACACGTTCTTGAGTTTGGGGTTGAATTGGGTTTGTATGTAAAAGGTAAAAAGTATCAACAGGAAATAATTGCATAAAAAGGAAAGGAGAAACTTATCAGGAGTGCATATAATCTACTCATCAAAAACTTAAACCTATCGACCAGTTGTACTCAATATATTCTACTCGTCAAAATCATCACATATCACTCACAACCTAGATTATGTCTAATCCAAATTTAGAGAACAACCGTATTCCTACATCGGCGATCTCTCAACGCAACACAAACAACACAGAAGGATTAAGCTTTATGATTTGGTGTCGCGGGCTAATTAAAATGAGTGTTTTGTAAAATATAGTGTAGCGACATTGACTCGAATATCGTATCATAAGGCTTATTGATTCTATTAACTAACTACGGTAACGATTAATGGGAGGTTTGGTTTTAGGGTCGAATTATAAAAATAGATTAAAATAAGTGATTATCAAAATAAGCTAAAACGAATCAACCTACTACATCGACTTCTGACTTATCATTGATTCCTATAAAATTTCAATTTCCCAAACTAGTCTGATCATATTCCATTATAAAAACTACTGACACATGCAATAACAATTATACGATGAATATTATTAAATTATGAATTAAGCAAACAGATTAAAAACTATTGTGAATTAAGCAAATCCAATTTGATCGAACACAATAATGCAAAAGCTACGTGAACGCGAATTTGTTTCAAGGTTAAACAACAATCGAATTTAATAATTCTATCCTATAACAACAATTAAATTAAGCAAACAATTGAAATTATAGGAAGAATTCAAAGGAAAATAGATTAATATGGAATTTATAAAAGAACCTCAAAGTGGAATTCGATTACAGAGTAGATCGATTCTTGGAAGATTAGTTCCTCATGACCCATAACTAATTACTTATTATGACTGAAACTTCAACGACTTTTTCGAGGCACCTGCATTCCGTTTCAGCTTTTGGCTTCAAAATGAAAGTTGTAGTCGTGTCTCTTAGTTTTTCATAAAGTATTAAAATACCTCAATCTGAGTCTCGAAGCTCCAGTTACAAATTTTTTAGTGAAAGCTACTTAAGCTGAAAATAAAATATGAAAATTAATTAAGTGCACAAATAAATTAATTTATAAAAACACTATAAAATATAAAAATAAACAAACCAAACCAAAGAAATGCTTAAGTATAAACATAGAGGACTGTGCATCAAAATGCATTGATCACTTCGATATCCAAGTGATTGTTAAGGCTAAATCCATATATAGAGTTTAAAACCTAACAAATTTTTTCCCTTAATCAAAACTTGTGACGTCTATCTCTACAACAATACAAATCAAAAATAAATGCAAAACGATCAATGAAAACAACAAGATTGATTTGTAAAATATATATTATACAACACGATGATCAATACATATACAATGTTCAAAGTATACTTACATACAAAATCCCAATAAATGAGGGTACAAAGAGAAGAAAGAAGAAGATGAACAAGAATCACCTCTAAACATCAAGATGCAACTCCATTTGATGTTTCTAAGCCTCTCTAGACCAAAAATTGAAGGTTTGATGGAATGAGACAAAAAATACCCAAAACATTGCCTAAAAAAAAAAAAGTTTTTACCCTTTTAACGTATTTCTGTCTTGCCAGATTCGCCGAGCGAAATTGAATTTTTCGGGCAAAATACATTAGTAGCAACAGAAGAAAATTTTGCACCATTTCAGGCATAACTTGAGAATCGTAAATCCAATTTCCGCATGGTTCGAAGTGTTGAAAGATTATTCAATTTCCTATCTAACAATGACCAAATACCATGCTTTTATGACTATTTGAAATATGTGAAAAACTTATTCTTTGCTTTGTGCATTCTCTTTTATTGCTCAAAATCGCATGTTTGAAGCTGTGTCTTCGAAACTTTATTGCTCATGCTCTAAATAAGCATCAATAGCTACAAAATAAATAGAAAACTATTAAACAATACAAAATTTTCACAAAAATATGATTATACTCAATATGTACAAATACTCACACAATTTGATGTTTATTCAAACAATATTAACAAAAAGTATCGATAAGTGCAACCAAACTACTACTCAAAACATAGACATTTATGCACTTATCAGTGAGAGTGGAGAAGATGCCATCAATAAAGTATGAGATTGAAAAGTTCATCGAAGTGAACAATTTCGGTTTGTAAAGCTTAAATATGAAAGCCTTATTGGTTCAACAGGGTTGTTTAGAAGCTTTGGAGGGAGTGGCAGTCGTGGATGATGCATTAACTGTGAAAATAAAATATGACCATGATAGAAAAATTTTACAGCGCAATCTAATTGACCCTTAGTGATAAGGTTCTTCGACAGGGTGAAACTTGAAAGTTTATACATAACCAAATTGCTGGTAAATCGACTCTACCTGAAGCAAGC
Source organism: Vicia sativa (assembly GCA_021764765.1). NCBI lineage: Eukaryota > Viridiplantae > Streptophyta > Magnoliopsida > Fabales > Fabaceae > Vicia > Vicia sativa. The sequence continues at coordinate 113,926,104 of CM038795.1, read as the reverse complement.
TATGTATTTATTCAAGATGATTGAAGACAAATTATTGGCTGAGTAGCTGGTTATGTTCAACAAGATTATTCTTGATCTAAAAATATTGATGTTAAGATCGATAATGAAGGTCAATCATTATTACTGTTGTGTGTTTTTCCCATATCACACGCTCACTTCAAAGAAATACTCTTGTATGGAAGAGAGCCCTTGACCTTTGAAGAAAGGAGCATAAACCTTCAAATATTGGTGAAGGTTTGGCCGTTAAGGGAAAATTCTTGAAAAATGATGGCCGGTTCATATTAGCCAACAATTTTCAACTAAGGAAATATTATTACATGTCAAGGGTCATCACCCAGGACAAAGCATCTTCAACATCGCCCACATCTAGGTAAGAAGAGTTGACGAGATGGTTTGAGATCATTCGATTGGGAGCCAGGTCGATGGAGGGTGTGAATTACAAATAGAATACGTAAAGCGCTCAACATAGAATAAGTTTCTTTAACGGTTTCAAACAAGACGTTGGAGGTCCCCAAAGGGAAGTTTTATCACAAACTCCGAATGTGGTTATATAATAATAGTCAAAAGTGTATAATAGAAATTACTTTTGTTTCATTCATGTCAAAAGTCGCATTTTGTAACATTGTTATAAAGAACTCAAAGTATCTGCATTAAGATAGAAACAAGTTAATTCTGAGAAATGTATGCATGCGTCCCCCTTTAATTCAAAGAAATTTATTTCAAGTTCAGTTTGTTTATCATTTTATCTTGCAAATTTGTCTTTGTTTTTCACCGTTTTCTGCTTTGGTTCATACCTTACCCTTTTCTAATCTCAAAAAACCATATCAAACATAACACTAAGTCTAGGACTCTTGTAGTCGGTCGTACAAATAACCTTTAAGTAAGAGGATGGAGGTTGTTTGCGAGAAACACTTGCAAACAAATTGGCATACCCGGTGGGACACGTTTTTGTTAGGTTTGTCTCAATTTATGCATGAGATTGAGGAGTGCTAGAAAAATGGCAAATCCTAGAAATCTAGATGGGGAGCAACCTCGAGAGGAAATTCCAGTGCTGGATCAGGTGTTTGTTTAAGCTTTGTAGTTGTGTCTTCGAGGACCCCAAGCATACCAATCACCATGAGTCAACCAGTGACTCGCAGATCAAATATGGTAAATACTTCAGGGAAATATGTGTCTAGTTTTAGAATACATACGCATTGTGGGGGAACGAGTGTATGGAATTCCAACATCAATGATGGCAGGCTTACACAAAAGTGTTTTGACATCTGGTGAAAATGCAGAGTCATCATTTTTCACTTATCGAACATCAGGGCCTATGGGAAGTCAGTTTTGTCGTTCGATTGGATCGAGTTTTTCACACCAAGTAATACCTAATTTTACCCCCAAGTTTTAAAAGGATCAAGGTTCGAAATAGAATGAATATTGGCTCTCTAAGGCCTATGTACTCTTATCTATTGCCATATTTTGTTTCGCAAACAGAATTACCTAGGGATTAGAAAGTCCCTAAATTCACTAAGTTTGTAGGGGAAGAGTCCAATATTGAGCATATTGCCAGATATCAATCGAATTTGGCGATATAGCCAACAATGAGGATCTAAAACTTAAATAGTTTCCAAGTTCCTTATCGAAAAATGCATTTACTTGGTTTACGTTGCTACATCCAGTTCATCCACATCTATAACCAATTGGAAAGATTGTTCCATGAACAATTTTACATGGGGCAATCAAAACTATGTCAAATAGAGCTTGCCAACATCAAACAAAAAGCTACTGAGTCAATCGACCAATACTTAAACAGGTTCAGACTTTTGAAAGCAAGATGCTTTACTCAAGTCCCTGAATATAAATTAGTCAAAATGGTTGTGAATGGCCTAGACTATTCAATTGGGAAAAACTAGTTACTCAATACTTGTGAGAGATAGCGCAATTATCTATTAGGGTTCAACAAATCAAACATTTGAAAGTTGAGAAAGACAAAGTCAACAAGTATCAAAAGAAAGGCAAGGTTGCTTATGTAGCCACTGAAGAATATACCTTCGATGACGATGTGTGAGTCGAAAAAATTTAAGTTAATGTGGTTGAACTCCAGCTTGGGCCTCATTATGCTTGTAAGCCATTGAGGCCATCAAACGGGAAGAATCCCAACAAAAACGATAAAAGTGGCAAGGCCATCACAAAAAATTACACTTTCAATATAACAAAGTGTGATAAAAATATTTGATTTGTTAGTAAGTGATGGTCAAATTGTTGTGCCTCAGGGCCTAAAGAATACCCCACTAGAACAAAAGAAGAAAACAGGATTATGCAAATTTCATAATTTTCTTGGTCATAAAACATCTTAATGTGTTCTTTTAAGAAAAAATAATTTTTTTAACTATCATTTTTCAAACCTCCACAAAAAATTTCTCCCTCTTGTGGATGGAGCCACATGTTCAACATGCAGTTCATGCCAGTAAATTAAATGGATCTCATATATTCCTTAATTCAATATAATAACTTTGAGTGCGCATGAAATTAGTAAACTATCCTTATATAAGGTTGATCGTAGTACCATGAAAATAGTGGGGTTATGGTTGAGGCTGAATACATGTGTTTTTCTAGACCCAAAAATAAGAGTCATGTACTAGGGTATAAATCATACTTTTGAATAATTAAAAAGATTTGGGAGATTGATTATGTAATATTTAAATCACATTTACATAATTGCAAGTGCATTGGTAGTAATACTATAGTGTACAAATCGATGAATTAGAATTCACACTGGTTGACCTTCGTGAAAGAAATTATATGAATGAACCTTCCATCATGGAATCCCAAGAAATAAATAAAATGGTCAATTATTTTCCAAGCAAAACACTTTTTTTTAATAATGATAAAAATCAAGATTTAACTCTTAATATTTACGAGATATCCTCTTTCTCAACACATGTATATATCTCATATGAAAAAAATGATTCATATGATGTACATCCTATTTGTTATGATTGTCAAGAAGGGATATGAGAAAACTAACAAACAAATTTTTTAATATCTATCTTGTATTTATTGTTATTTTTTATTCTTAATATTTATAATTAGTATTGTTATTATTTTAACGGTTTTAATTTTTCATCAAACTTATAGATGTTTAACAAACGAACACCCGTCATTCATAAAGGAAAACTTATATGACATACGTTTGTTCACGTTGAACAACTTGATCCTTGAGTTTTATGAGTTTTGTTATAAAACATGAATCTGTATAGTTTATGATCACTCTAAACCTGACTAGTCATTAAATATATGTTACATACCGTGTCTGTGTGTCACTTTGATTTTGATAAATTTATAGTCTTTATTTTAGTCTTGGAGTCAACAAATCTATGGTATAAAATATATGTTAGGTTATGTATATATATATATATATATATATATATATATATATATATATATATATATATATATATATATATATATATATATATATATATATATATATATATATATATATATATATATATATATATATATATATATATATATATATATATATATATATATATATATATATATATATATAATGTAAAATAAAAAATAAAATAAAATACAAGGGATTTCACAACAGTCAATAGTCTCAACTACTGTGAAATGTAATTCTCTCATATCCCCTTGATTAATAAACCAAATCAAGAGAAAAAACAAGGATTTCACCAAGGTTCATAGGACAACCAATGTGAAAAGTGAAAAATATCTCCTCGGTTAACCTCCCACCTAAGTAGAAAAATGACGAGCCTTTCAATTTTCGCCTTAATCAGTAGTCTAAAAGGAAAAATGACACACGTTTCTATCACCCTTCGTAATCTCAAATATCCAATCAAAGAGTTTTTTTTTTTTCAATAGAGGAAAAAACTCCTTTTCTTAATAATAATGTAAAATTATTATAGACGAAATATAAAATGATATACTTAAAAGTAAAATATGGTTTTTAATTTAAATATTAAAATTATTTTAATTGAAAGGTCAATCCTGTAAATGTGTGACAAGTGTTATCGTACAGAGCCTCAAATATTTTGAGCCTCAAAATTATTTGCCTGGCTTAAATAAAAGTAATATTTCAAATATTAAATATATTATATTTAACAATAATATCCAAATTAACAAGTGACTTAGTTTGAGAGAGCTCAAGCAACTAGTCATGGTTTTGATTCCTATGCAGTACTTTTTTTTAATAATCAAAGTGTAATTTATTTTAGTTTTGTTAATATTATTTTAAATACTTTATTATTATGTTATAATTTTTTATATTTTAATATATCATTTAAATTTAATACTATTTTAAATAATATTTTTTTAAAATAGATTATTTTTTTGATATATTGTTTTAAAAAATAATTAATGATAAATATGTGAGTAATTAGATGTCAAAAAAAATTTAATTATAAAAATTAATTGAAAATAACTTATAAAATTTTAAAATAATCCTCATAAGATTATTTTTTTAAATACATTTTTTAAAATCTATAGAAAAAACAAAGTCTTAGTCAAATACCACATATAATTTGTGTATATTTTTACAAATATTCGGCGTCCCTATTTTCAAAGGAAAGCTCATAGGTAAGTTTCGTCTGCCTACAACGGACAAAATTATTCTCAAGGTTGCTTCTTGAAAAGGTTCTTCGTGAAGAGAGTGGAATTAACTAAATATTCTATCTAAAACATGTTTATTCACTCAATGTCCGTCTACGAGTGACTGGTCTCGTTGCTGCGAAAAATTAGAAAAGTTGCCCGCAACTTTATCTGGAGTGACAGCGTGCTGATTCAAAAAACAGTCACGGTGGTCTGGAAGAAAATCTCCAAGCCTCTCTCTGAAGGCGGTCTTGGCATTTGACCATTGCTTGATCTTAATGCGGCTTCAAAGCTAAAACTTGTTTGGGATTTCTATAATTCTGATGAGGCCTGGACAATTTTAGTTAGAAATCGAGTTTTGCGGAACAATTTTTTCATAAATTATCATATTCATTCTTCGATTTGATTTAATTTTAAAGTTGAGATATCGATTGTCCGAGACAATTCTTCTAAATTACTTGATAATTGGCATTAAAGTGAGAAAGAAAAATCAATGACGTTAAATTGAAGGCGTGCTACCTTCGGATCTAAGAGAAAAGAAGATATTTTTATATAATATTTTTAATACTTTATTTCATTTCATTACCATTTTCCTAGAGTACAAAGACATAACTATAAAATACTTGAAATTTAAATAAAAAACAAAAATTAAATAAAATTATTACGTCCAAACATCATAACTAAGGACAACAACTTATTGAGTACTATAGTAAGGCATGTCTACACTCTCTTGTATCTGGTAATGATCATATGTGAAATCATCAACCACAAATACAATATTTGAAAGCACAATAAGGTCTCAAAGGAGGTTCACAATCACTTGTTGGGCAATCAGCAAGAGTAAAACATGTACGACGCTCCTCTCCTTTAATAAAAAAAGAGTAAAAAAAATGTGTTACTAAAAGATGATAAAATATTATGTACAATATAAAGAAGCTTCAGAATAACTTGTTCACTTACCACTAACGTTCATTACAACAAGAAATAAAGAGAGAAAAACAATCATAACATGAACACACTTAATAAATGTAGTCATGTTTTTCACCCTTTGTATGTATTAGATAGAGTATTACTTTATCACTTTATGATTTATAAATTGAATGATCTATTGACACCATTTATATACTTTTTGGCACATAGAGCTTTTCTACATGTATCACTTCTATAGTTGTTAAAAATATATTCCTTAGATTTAATAAGTATAAATTGTCTCTTAAGTACAACAATGTGTTATATTTTATCATTTTACGTATTTAAAAAAGAAAATCAAATAAAAAACATAACAACCATAAGACTTCATTTTTTTTAATCAATTTTTTGTTATTTTATAACCTTTCATGATTGAAAAGAATAAATCACAATAGAAGAATATTATTTTAAATAATTATTAAATAAAATAATTATTAAAATTCATCATTATTATTATTATAATTATTATTTTAAACCAAATTTTGATTATTTTATAACAAAACAAGAATAATATTGTTAATAATTATATGACCTTTGCTATTACTATATCATTTTCCTACACCAATACTTATATCGTATACATTATTCACCGTATTTATACGGTGAATAGTATATTTTAATAAAATAATATTAAATAATAAATAATATTTGTGAAATTCCTGGCAGCAGATACGTGATGTCACAGAGAATGTTATGACACAGTATCTGACACTCTGTTAACAATTCACAGAAATTTAAAATAGTAAGGAACATAATAAATTGTTTACCGTTCGTGTGTAACTACACTGGGCTACCAAGCCAGGGAAGAAATTCACTATTAGTAGAATTAATTCAGGAATAAACCAACCAGTTTATCTCCTTCACTTAAAACCTATCCAATGCAACTTCAATCTAAGTTCTACTTAGACCTGAGTTCCTACTCACTCCCCCTCAATCACAGCAGTGATATCAACCTATTGATTAATTGAATTGTGAAGACACTCTTCAATAAACATACTTGATTTTACTTCAAAGCTTTAATCAAGAGACACAACACTCGTGCTTCAAAGCTTTGCGTGATAAACAACCCTTACAACCAAATCCTAGTCCAAGGCACTTATCAATTGATAATTGTTTGGCTCACAAGAGTAACTAGAATTACACAAATTACAACCTGCTAAATCTTCAATACAGTCCAGAGGTGCGCAGCAGAGTAAGGGTTCTATTCCTATTATAGAAGCAGTCCTGAAACTTCAGTTTTTGTCTTCCATAATAATAGCTAGGGTTCACTTAATTAATCCTAAAGACTTGGTCTTTTTAACAAACCAATTTAGGGTTAACTAAGATTAACCAAACAGCCACGTGAGCATGTAATCTAAGAACATAAAACATAATAAAAACAGCTCAACAAACTTCCTGAAAACTCTCAGGAAACATGATTCTGCAGAACAATAAATGTCACACAGAATGTCATAACATCAGTTATGACATCAGTCAATCTTCGAATTCCGGACGATGTTAGCTTCGATCGAGTGTACTTGAATCATCCTTCTCATGCAGAATTTATCTTCAACTCTAAATGTCATGACATCAGTCAAGACATTGACATATCCTAGTTTTACCAAAAATTAATGTCAACATAAAAACACTTACAAATTCCCCCTTTGGCAAATTTTTGGCTAAAACAAACTAAGCTATCAAAGTACTAAATGCAGCAGAAATAAAACACTCAGTCTAAGCTAAACAACCAGATCCTAAAGGAGATAAATTCTACCCCCAACAATTTTCCATACAATTGCCCATAATGCCCATAAATTCTTCTCCCCTTTTTTAGCCACAAAGGGGCCAAAGGTACCAGTACAAATGCCCAACAATCATCATATTAATAAGTACCATCAAAGTTAAATATTACATCCCATCAAAAGAGATACAAAATTCAAACAGGCAAAACAAAAATATCAGAAACAAAATTAATCAGCAGAACAACAAAAACAGAAAAACAATCAGCAGCAGGTGACCACAAATCAGGTACTTTCTTCTCCAGAAGAAGCATTGTGGTATGTTGCATCTTCTGAACTGCTACCAGCACGAGTGACTTGATCAGCATCAGCATCTTCATCCAGATTTGCAGCAGAAACATCACCAGCTAGCCCTCCATCCTCAACCTCTGTGTCTTGCTCCTTTTCCAGTGTAGAGATCAGCTCTTCAAGACTTTGCTTTCTTGCTTCAAGCTCCTTGCAAGTTTCTTTCAGCACAGCAATGACATTTGTCTTTTGAGATTTGGCCTTGACATTTGATGTCTCAGCAGATGTCATGACAATGTCTGGGACATGTTTCCCTTGAAAGAGCTTGTAATGGAAACCAAGTGCAGGAACTCTTTTGCATACTGAATCTCTATCAACCAAAATGTCAGGGTATTGATCAATTATGATTCCACACAGGAGGGAGGTAAAGGCTATTGGTCCCTTAATTGCATAACTGTCAGCATGTTTGAGGGTTTGCTCAAATATGTAAGTTCCATAATCAAATTTTGCTTTTGTACCAACAGTAAAAATGAACCTGCCCAGACCAATAGAGATGGTTGACTTGTGGTTTGTTGGAACCCAGTTGGCTGCACCTATTTTGTGCAAAATAGCAAACTTTACACTCTTTGGCGATTAGCTTTCCTTTTAATGGCCAATGTTTCACTTGTTTCGATGATTGTTTGCGACACAGTTATCGATTTCCTCAAGCTCAGGTTGAGCATCATCTGATCTTCCCAAGTATTTGTTGATCACACTAGGGGAAAACTTCACTCTTCTCCCTCTCACATACACAGTCTTGAAATCTGCTGACCTTCCATCAGCACAACCACTAGTCAAGTTCACAATGAACTCATTTACCAACATATCATAACAGTTTGAAAATTTCACCACAGTCTTCATTAACCCAGCTTCTTTGATCAGATCTATAACATCCTTACATTCAAGGGCACTCTTATTCAGTTCCCTTTCTAGAGCAATTCTCTTCAAACACACATATTTCCACCTGCTAGCATTCTCAGGGTGGTGGAAAGAAATGTTATCAATAGCCACTTCAGGCACTTTGGGCAGTTTACCAAGTGATGGCTTCTTCCTAGGTTGAATGTCTGATACATTCTCTTCAACATTAAAATCAGAATCCTCATCAGTTTCTGAGGGTTCAGGGACCTTCCTCTTCTTAATAATTGGGGTTCTATTTGGCCTAGAGATACCACCAACAGTCTTCATTCTACCCTTTCCTTTAGAGGGTCCAACCTTGTTGTCCTTATCAGATTTTTCTCCAGTCTTGTTCTCTTCCCTAGGAGACTTATGCACAACTTTAGCAACCTTCTCCTTATAAGGACTTGGAGTAGCATTCTGCTTTCCTTTCCTATTCATCATTCTCTTAGCAATGCTAGGATTAACACTAGCAAGAAGATCATTATCAGATAATTCTTCATCCAGGTCTATGATAGGAGGTTCCACAACATTTTCAGAATTCTTCACTGGAGAGTTTTCCAGGTTGTCATCAACTGGTTTCTCTGGGGATTCTTCAAGAATTCCATCAGAGGAGCTTTCTGGAGCCTTTTCCATGTTAACATCAGCTGATTTTATAAGAGATTATTCAAGAATTCCATCAGAGATATCATCATCAAAAATCACAGAAGGCTTATCAGCAACACAAACTTCAGGGATTTTATCAGAGGTATCAACAGCACATCTTTCAGGGGATTCAACAGAGGGTTTAGTAACAGGATTCACAGGGGTTTTCTCAACATTATCATCAGATGTCTTGACATTCTCTGTGACATTTGGATCAGTTGCTAAACTAGGGCTAGCAGATTCTTGATTTAAAGGGACAGAAACCCCAGACACAGAATGATTCTCATTCAGAATCCTAGTGACTATTCTAGCTATGGCTTGATGGACATACCTAGAACCTTCCATGTTTGCTATTTCAGGAGGAACAGAGGAAGTTGGTTCAGATGTCTTACCAGAAGAAGATGCTTGAGATCTTCTTGCATGTCTTGTGCGTAGTTTCTTGACCCTTCCAGGATCAGTTGTCATGGCACGTAGGGGAGTAACTTCCAGGATCTCAATCTGCATTGCTTCTGCATTTGCCCTAAACCCAGAATCAGTGGGAGATGGAGAGCCAGCTTCTTGTGATAATGAAGAAGACGAAGACATGTTTTGTTGAGACATCTTGAGGAAAAGAGAAAAAGATTGACAGATAGTTTGAAAGTTTCTGTTGATTGGCAAGTAATACTTTCAAATGAAGAAACTGAAATATATATATGTCTCTTCCTATTCTTGGACTTTTGAAAAGTAAGAGGGAAATACTTAATTAGCCCACTTAAAATTAAATGAAATAAAAAGTCTCTTCCATTCCTTGTTGTAAGCAATGTTAATTGCTACAACTCTTCATATTGGCAAATACCCAACTTGCCCCTTAAATTCTCAAACAGACTAGCATCAAGAGCTTTAGTAAAAATGTCAGCCAGTTGAAGTTTAGTGGCTACATGCTCCAATTTAATCACTTTCTCTTCCACAAGGTCTCTGATGAAGTGATGTCTAATGTCAATGTGCTTAGTCCTACTGTGCTGTATAGGATTCTTTGAAATATTAATAGCACTCAGGTTGTCACAGTACAATGTCATGACATCCTGTGTGACATTGTACTCAGTCAGCATCTGCTTCATCCAGACCATTTGAGAGCAACTGCTACCAGCTGCTATGTATTCAGCCTCAGCAGTGGATAAAGACACACAATTTTGCTTCTTGCTGAACCAAGAAACAAGATTGTTCCCCAAGAAGAAGCATCCTCCAAAAGTGATTTTTCTTTCATCAGCACTACCAGCCCAATCAACATCACAATAGCCAAACAAAATTGGTTCACATCCATGAGAATATAGCATACCATAATTGCAAGTTCCACTCACATACTTCAGAATTCTTTTCACCTGATTGATGTGACTCACTTTAGGTTCATCCTGGTATCTTGCACATGCCCCAACAACAAATGCAATGTCAGGTCTGCTGGCTGTTAAGTACAACAAGCTTCCTATCATGCTTCTGTACAGGCTTTGATCAACATTTGTTCCACCTGTGTCTTTGGACAACTTTAAATGAGTAGGAGCAGGAGTCCTTTTATGGCTGGCATTTTCCATCCCAAATTTCTTGACAATATTCCTTGCATACTTGCTTTGTGAAAGGAATGTTGAGTCCTCCATCTGTGTGACTTGTAGTCCAAGAAAGTAAGTCAATTCTCCCAAGAGGCTCATTTCAAACTCAGCTTGCATTTGGTTGGCAAAATGTTTCACCATTTTATCTGACACTCCTCCAAACACTATGTCATCAACATAAATTTGAGCTACCATTATCTTTCCTCCTTCATTCTTGACAAAGAGAGTTTTGTCCAAACTTCCTTTCCTGTAACCTTTATCAGTAAGGAACTTTGTCAACCTTTCATACCAAGCTCTAGGAGCTTGTTTCAGACCATATAAAGCTTTCCTCAATTCGTAAACATGATCAGGAAAGTTAGGATCCACAAATCCTATAGGCTGTTCAACATATACCTCCTCATTTAAGTAGCCATTTAGGAAGGCACTTTTCACATCCATTTGAAATAGCTTGAATTTCAGAATGCAAGCAACTCCTAACAGTAATCTGATTGATTCCAGCCTAGCCACAGGAGCAAAAGTCTCATCAAAATCAATCCTTTCAACTTGAGTGTATCCCTGAGCAACAAGTCTTGCTTTATTTCTGGTGACAACCCCTTCTGCATCAGACTTGTTCTTGTAGATCCATTTTGTGCCAATGATGTTTGTTCCTTCTGGTCTAGGAACTAACTCCCACACTTCATGTTGCTTGAACTGGTTCAATTTATCTTGCATTTCTCTAATCCAGTATTCATCAGTTAGAGCCTCTTTGACATTCTTTGGCTCAATCTTTGACACAAAACAAGAGTTTGAGACAATTTCTCTGGATCTTGTAATGACTCCACAGTTAGGATCTCCAATGATGAGTTCCTTTGGATGATCTTTCTGAATTCTGATGGAAGGATCTTTGTTAGCTTCCTTTGGTTCAGACTTTGGTGAAGTAGGGACAGGCACATCATCCTTATCAAACACTTGTGGTGATGTCTCAAACAATGTCTCAACATCATATGGGACATTGTTTTCCTGATGGTGATCATCAACTATGACATTAATAGACTCCATCATAACTTTTGTCCTGGAGTTGAATACTCTATATGCTCTTTGTTTGTAGAGTATCCGGAAAAATGCCTTCATCACTTTTAGAGTCCATCTTTCTCCTTTGATCACGGTGCAGCCGAATATAACATTTGCTACCAAACACATGGAAATATTTCACGGTGGGTTTTCTTCCTTCCATATTTCATACGGTGGAGGATGTTCCCTTTCTCAAGGTGACCTGTTGTGAACATAGCGTTGTATTCATAGCTTGACCCAAAATGAATAGGAAGTTTCTTAGCATGAATCATTGCTCGGCATTCTGTATAGTCCTATTTTTCCTTTCCACAACTCCATTTTGTTGAGGAGTTATAGGAGAAGAGAACTCATGATTGATTCCTTCTGAGGAACAGAATTCATCAAACTTGCTATTCTCAAATTCCTTTCCATGATCACTTCTAATTCTGACAATGCATCCTTCCTTTTCTCTTTGAAGTCTTTTGCATAATTCTTTAAAGACATCAAACACATCAGATTTTTCCCTGATGAAGTTTATCCAGGTGAATCTGGAAAAATCATCCACAACAACATAATCATATCTTTTTCCACCAAGACTTTCAACCTGCATAGGCCCCATCAAATCCATGTGCAACAATTCCAGCACCTTGGAGGTGGTCAGATGTCTTGACATTGGATGTGACATTCTGGTTTGCTTTCCAACCTGACATTCACCACAGACTTTTCCCTCATCAATATGCAGTCTTGGAATCCCTCTGACAGCCTCCATGGATATGATTTTTTTCATCCCTCTAAGATGCAAATTACCAAGCTTTTGGTGCCACAGTTTCACCTCCTTTTCATCTTTGGCTGTAGAACACACAGTGGACAGGTTAGTGTTCTCAGACTCCCACAAATGTGATTATCTTTTGATCTGACTCCTCTCATTACAACTTCTTGTTTTTCATTTGTCACAATACATTCAGACTTGGTAAAGTTGACCTTGAATCCTAGATCACACAGTTGGCTGATACTTATGAGATTGGTAGTCAAACCCTTCACTAGCAGTACCTCATTTAGGTTTGGAACTCCAGGGCAGTCCAAGTTTCCAACACCTTTGATTTCCTCTTTAGCTCCATCTCCAAAAGTGACATAACTGGTAGTATGAGGTCTGACTTCATTTAGGAGATTCTTGATTCCAGTCATATGCCTAGAGCAACCACTGTCAAAGTACCAGTCTTCCTTGGCGAAACTCTAAGGAAGTGTGAGCTATCAAAGTTGTCTTCTTGTTGAGTGTATGGAACCTTGTTGGTCTTAGGCTAGACATAAGGAGTCTGATTAGGATATCCATGTATTTTATAGCAAAAAGGCTTTATGTGTCCAAACCTTCCACAATAATGACATCTCCATCTTTGAAACTTTTTCTTCATGTTTCTCTGATCTTGATGTTGAACCCAATGTTGTGACATCTTCTTTGACATTGGTTTATTAGGTCATTCTTCTTCTTGTTATCGAAATTTCTTTGCAGCCACATATCCGAACCGGACACATTTCGCCTTATGTTGTGACATCTGCTTTGACATTGGTTTGCGGGCTGTTCTTCTTCTTGTCACCGGGTTTCTTTGCGACCACATATCCTAGACCATGCATATTTTACGCATTTTTCCAAGTGAAGGATTTCTTCCAACTTATCGATGCGGATGTCGATCTTGTGATTTAGACATCGATCAAGTTTAGAGTTCAACACTATAATTTCACTGTTGAGGTGACTTATAGTAACAATGTTTTCCTTCTTCTCGACCTCCAACTTCACATTCTCACCTCCAACTTCACAATCGACTTTTCATTTCTCATTTCTTGACATACTTCACCCGATACACAACTTCTTGTAAGTTTCGAAGCTCTTCAAATGTCACTTCCTCATCACTAGAATCATTTTCTGCACACTCGAGAGAAGCGGTGACAAGTTTGGTGATTCTTCTTGATTCACTTCCGAGTCACCATCGGACAGTGACCGCCATTCCTTTCTTTTGTTTCTTTAGAAAGGTAGGACATTCAGCTCTAATATGCCCATATCCTTCACATCCATGACACTGGATTCCTCTGCTTTGACTTCCCTTTTCTTCTGACTTGAATCTTCTGCTGGAGTCATAAGTTCTGCTAATGTCAGATGGAATATTTTTGACATTGGACCTTGACTTTGGATCAATTCTCTTGATAAGTTTGTTGAACTGTCTTCCAAGCATATCTATAGCTTCAGATATCTTCTCTTATCATCCTCCTTGCATTCCTCTTCAGTATTGGATACAAGGGCTATGCTCTTGTTCTTCCTGTCAACATTTTCACTGATCCCCATCTCAAATGTCTGAAGAGATCCAACAAGTTCTTCAACCTTCAAGGTGCAGATATCCTGAGCTTCCTCTATAGCAGTCACTTTCATTGCAAACCTTTTAGGCAAGGATCTGAGAATCTTTCTCACCAGCTTTTCTTCTGACATCTTTTCTCCCAATGCTCCTGAGGTGTTGGCAATCTCCAAGATATTCATGTGAAACTCATGAATGGTCTCATCTTTCTTCATCTTCAAATTCTTAAATTTGGTAGTGAGCATCTGAAGTCTTGACATCTTCACCTTGGATATCCCCTCATGAGTAGTTTTGAGTGTCCCAAACATCCTTGGCGGTTCACATTGATGTACTAGTCGAAGATATTTCATCAATTCCATTGAATAAGGCATTCAATGCTTTAGAGTTGCCCAGTGCTAGCTCTTCTTCTTCTTTGCTCCATTCTTCCTCAGGTTTCAGACTAGTAGTCCCATCTTTCTCAAGCTTGGTAGGATGTTTCCATCCTTTGTCAGCAGCTCTCCAAGCTTTAATGTCCAGTGACCTCAAAAAAGCAACCATACGAGGTTTCCAGTAATCATAATTAGATCCATCCAGTATAGGTGGTCTATTTCTAAATCCTCCTTCCTTATCCATAACGCCAGGAACTATTATCCCTAGATCTCACCCAGAAATAACAGGCAGGGTGCCTGCTCTGATGCCAATTGAAATTCTGGCGGATCGTGATGTCAGAGAATGTTATGACACAGTATTTGACACTCTGTTAATAATTCACACAGTAAATTTAAACAGTAGTAAAAAACACAATAAATTGTTTACCCAGTTTAGTGTGTAACTACACCTACATCTGGGGGCTACCAAGGCAGGGAGGAAATTCACTATTAGTAGAATTAATTCAGGAATAAACCAACCATTTTATCTCCTTCACTTAAAACCTACCCAATGCAACTTCAATCTAAGTCCTACTTAGACCTGAGTTCCTACTCACTCCAATAACAGTGATATCAACCTATTGATTAATTGAATTGTGAAGACACTCTTCAATAAACATACTTGATCTTGCTTCAAAGCTTTAATCAAGAGACACAACACTCGTGCTTCAAAGCTTTGAGTGATAAACAACCTTTACAACCAAATCCTAGTCCAAGGCACTTATCAATTGATAATTGCTTGGCTCACAAGAGTAACTAGAATTACATAAATTACAACCTGCTAAATCTTCAATACGGTCCGGTGCGTAGTAAGGTTCTATTCCTATTATAGAAGCGATCCACGAAACTTGATTTGGGCTTCCATAATAATAGCTAGGGTTCACTTAATTAATCCTAAAGACTTGGTCTTTTTAACAAACCAATTTAGGGTTAACTAAGATTAACCAAACAGCCACGTGAGCATGTAATCTAAGAACATAAAACATAATAAAAATAGCTCAACAAACTTCCTGAAAACTCTCAGGAAACAGATTCTGCAGAACACTAAATGTCACACAGAATGTCATAACATCGGTTATGACATCAGTCAATCTTCTGCAGAGTTGTACTTGAATCATCCTTCTCATGCAGAATTTATCTTCAACTCTGAATGTCATGACATCAGTCAAGACATTGACATATCCTAGTTTTACCAAAAATTAATGCCAACATAAAAACACTTACAATTTGTAAATAGTACGTGAACATTGTTAGTGAACAGTACATGTGAATAATGTTCGTAAATAGTGTTTGAACAATTATTTTTAATAATAATATAAAGTTGATTAATGAAATAAAAAAATTAGTTAATGAAATGATAAAGTTGGTTAATAAATATTCAGATATTAAAAATAATTTTAATAGTAAAACAAAGTTGGTTAATAAAATTTAAAATGTTGGTCAATGAAATTATGAAATTATGAAATTGGTTAATATACTGTCCAGGTTTTTTTGTAGTTATGAAGTTGTTTAATAAAATTGAAAATATTGGTTAATGAAGTTATAAAGTTGGTTAATCACATTATTTTGTTTTTTTTAGTCTCTCAGTTTAAAAAATAGTAAAAAAAAAAGAAAAAAAATAGTTATATTTTTATTTTTTAATAATATATTATTATAGAATATTTTGCTATTAATCGTATTTATGAATAGTGAAATACAGTGTAAGAGTACAAAATTAGTGTAGAAATAATATTTTTCTAATTATAAATATATCTTTATTAAATAAAATTTTGATAATCTTTCTGGCAATGTTGGTGTAAGCCCAAAAGACCAAATTAAAACTTAAAACTTCTAAAATGTTATTCATTTACATAAAAGAAATTTTTTGTTTTATTTATTTCAAAATAAAAAAATCTCTTAAATAAATAGTTTTTTAATAAAATATTATTTATGACCTAATAATTAGACTCGATAAAATATATGAACACTACTCTATCATTATTAGAGCATCCATGTCTATTATACTCAATTTAGTTATTAAAATGGATTTCATTTAATATAATATTTTATTTTATTTTTTAAAATTATTTAAACTATCCAACTATAATTTTTAAATATTCATACTACTGAACTAAAATTTTAAATTGTGGGTGTTTTTAATAGTCATTAGATTTTTTTTCTCAAATTTCTTTAGTGACCCGCTTTAGTGATCCATCTTCTTTATTCCACCGTATCTCGGTCTTCGAAACTTGTTTTATATTGCAAGCATACATTGTTGTATAGAGTGAAGGTATTATGCATATAAGGTGTCATACTTCAATTTTCTCTAAGGTTATTATTCACCACTGGCGCATCATTAGTCGTATTTAAGACGACTAAAAATCAATTTGAATAAATATTTATATTATTTTGTTGTTTTGAAAAATATTCGTCACCATATTTCATGTAATTTTATCTCCTTATGTGCTCCTTACATTATATTAAATTATTTATATGTCGATAATATTGATATTTCAGTTTACAGACAAATCGTTAAAAATAATTTGACATTGTGCAAAAAAACTTAGCTAAAAAATATTTCAAATAGATTATTTTATGAGTCTACGTTACACATAAATCATGCTGCTATGCTCGTTTTATTTTTTGATACAGTTTCCAAATTTTTTTTTAATTGTCAGCATTTACTTGAAATATTTATTCTCATTTTATTTTTATTTTTGAACATTTCAGATATTTTTTATTAATCTTTATGATTTATAGTTTATTTTAATTTATTTCTTTGTTCTTTTTTTCAGTTAATTTAATATCCATATTTTATCGTTTTTGATTATTTTTAAAATATTGTCGTAATATTGTTAGGGTTCCAAAACCAGTGCAGTGGCGTTCCTTTAGTCGTCATCAAATGGCACGATGGTGCATTTCTTACTCCGCATTTTTACTGCATCTCACCAATATTTGGTTTAGAAAATATTGTAAGTAGGGGAGTTAGTTTTTGAAACTACAGTTTTGCAATTCATCATTAACTCGAATTGATATTTTTCCATAAAAATGGTTCTTAAATTTATGTACATAGCAGCTCATTGATTCTCCCTTTCACATCTCCATCATCACCAAAATTATTATTTTTCTGGGAAAAATTGTTTCTATAGTTTTATGTAAAGTTTATTTTGTTGTAAGAAAGCATTATATTTTTGGCTTTTCATTTGATCCAAACATAGAAGAACTCAGGAAAGAAAACTCATGGGAAGGCAAGTGTTTTTCCCAAGATTTTTCAAAATTCAATTCAATTCGAACATTGTAATGTTTAAAAAAATTATTTAAAGTCTTTTTGATATTTATTTCTCTTCAGAGAATTTAGATCAAACAAGTTCTTTTAAAAAAAAAGGAAAATGGAAGAACTTTTTTTGTGATTTAATGGTTCTTAGTCATGTCATAGTAAACCATTTAAGAGCATAAGAGCATAAATATCAATGTTGTTTATCTCTATGTGTACTATTTGTTGTTAGAGTAGTATTGATAATAGAAGACAAATGTTGTAGTATTAATTGACACCGTATCCAAAAAAGGCATCGTAGCTTTTAATAAATATATTGGTTTGTAGCATGTATAGTTGTTGGATTAAATTTTCAAATAACATGTTACCGTTGAAAAAAATTACCGTTGCATTATTTATTTAATTTTTTTTGTAATTTTTAATTTGTTATAAAAACTAGTTTGAGAATAAATAAGTGATCAACCATTTCAATCTATCATAATTTTTCATCTATATTTAGTCTAAACTTGAATCATTTCCTTCATCTTTTTATAATCTTTTTCTTCTACACATTTTATTTGCCAATGAACCCCAACAACCATAACTCTTGGTCCAATTTCATGCAAAATTGTGGCATTCCACCATTTATCCCAAATCAACAAAATGCAATCAATAATTCAAATCCACATGATAACTCAAATTTTCAAAATCCTACTTTTATCCCGAATCAACAAAATAATCCACACTTTGGAAATTATCCATATTATTATCAAAACTTTCCATCTCAATCAACTAGTCCCACTATGATGCATGGAGTTCAAATGGATAGTAGTCATGTAGAAGTAAATGATCAAGAGCCCGAAACACCACAATTTTGCACTCAAGCTCAAGATAGGTTGGAAACAATCAACCTTGGTGAAGAAGTCAAAACTACATCGGTTATGAATATGTCGAAAATAAGATTTCAACCAAAGGAGGATGAACTTCTCATTCAATCATGGCTCAACATTTCAAGGGATCCAATTGTTGGGGTTGATCAAAAGGGAGATAGTTTCTGGAAGAGGATTGGTGAAGCTTATAACAACCACCGCCACAAGAATTTTCCCGAGAGGAATCCGTTGGCACTAAAAGGTCGATGGCATAAAAAAATTAATCCTTCTGTACAAAAGTTTGTTGGATGCTACAAACAATACCAACAAGCGAATACAATCCACCATCACCGACTTTGTTACATCGTCCAATCGGTAATAAGGCGGCCAAAAGGAAGCAAAAAGAAAAGTTTGTGGAAAAACCTACTCCTAAATTTGATGCTATGAAAGATGACTTAAACAAAAAAATTGAATTAATGTCGGGGTTTGCACGTGATTATGCACGTATTGAGAGTGAAAAAATGGAGATAGAGAGGAAAAGGGTTGATGTTGAGTTGCATGGGGCAAAGATTAATGATTTGCAAATACTCTCGAAGGATACATCAAATATGACACAAAGACAACTATAAGATCACGAATTTTTGTGCGGTGTAATTAGAGATAGATATGGAGTTAATTGATATTATTATGTAGGTTGGATTTAATTATTATGTATGTTGGATTTAATTTATATTTTGTTTATGATGACTAGTCATTTTTATCTATGTTGAATTTAATTATTATGTATGTTGGATTTAATATCTATATATAAATTTAGTTTATGAAGACTAGTTTATTTTTAGTCAAATTAGTCGTTATTCAAAATATCCATTATTCAAATTCAATTTTAGTCAAACTAGCCGTTAGTCAAAATAGTCTTTATTCAAAATAGTCGTTATTCAAAATAGCCGTTAGTCAAAATAGCCGTTATTCAAAATAGCCGTTATTCAAACTCAATTTTAGTCAAACTAGCCGTTATTCATATCCCTATAAATATTATAACATGCATAACAAACTTCAAAATCATTCCTAACTTCATACCTTTAAAAAATCATTCCCAACTTCCTAACTTCACATGGATCCTTCTAATCCTTCCCATCTTGGAAAAATATTCATGGATTTTATGAATAACGGCATGGATGAAGAACTTGTGAAGCTCTACTTTGAAAGTCATGCGCAAGAAGAATGTGAGAGCTCAAGTAGGCCTAGACGCCAAAGAAGGAATATAGAGAGGAATCGTGAAGAAGGACATGAGCGGTTGTTCAATGATTATTTCTCAGAAACTCCAGTGTACACGGATGAGAAATTTTGTAGAAGGTATCGAATGCATAAACATGTATTCCTTCGCATCATTGAAGCTCTTGGTCAACATGATGACTATTTTCAGTTGAAGATTGATTCAACCGGTAGATCAAGTCTTTCGCCGCTACAAAAATGCACTGCTGTTATTCGTATGTTGGCATATGGAACATCAGCTGATAGTGTAGATGACTATTTAAGAATCGGTGAAACCACGACACTAAAATGTGTTGATAAGTTTATAAGGGGTGTGATTAGTTTATTTGGGTCACAATATTTGCGAAAGCCAACAACTGAAGACATTGAACGCTTGCTACAGATGGGGGAGGCACGTGCTTTCCAGGTATGTTGGGGAGTATTGATTGTATGCATTGGAAATGGAAAAATTGCCCAGTTGCATTGAAAGGGCAATATGTTCGAGGTGATCATGGTAAACCCACGGTTATGCTTGAAGCAGTTGCTTCACAAGATTTATGGATTTGGCATGCTTTCTTTGGGGTAGCGGGTTCAAACAATGTTATCAATGTGTTGAACCAGTCAGATGTCTTCAACGATGTTATGCAAGGGAGAACTCCTGAGGTCCATTATTCAGTCAATCGACATGAATACAACATGGGCTATTATCTATCAGATGACATTTATCCTGAATGGGCTACATTTGTGAAAAACATCCCAATGCCACAAGGATAAGAGAAAATTGTTTGCTCAACATCAAGAAGGTGCAAGAAAGGATATCGACGAGCATTCTAGTTCTACAATTTTGCAATCATACGTAACTGCTCGATCTTGGCACTTGGATGCCTTTGAAGCGTATAATGAACACGTGCATCATATTGCACAACATGATTGTTGAAGATGAGCGTGCCACCTATGGGGAATTTTGATTATTCTTATGATCATTTGGGCAATGACCCACCAACGATTCTAATAATGATTTTCAAGAGTTCTTACGTAGAAGACATAATGTTCGCAATAAGCAAATTCATCGACACCTTCAACGACTTGATAGAACACATATATTGGTCATGAGAATCGAATTAGTTTAAATGTTTATTATAATGCTAATATATTTTAATATTTATGATTTTATTTAGTTTTTATATTTTTATATGTGTATGTTATTTATATATTTTCATATTTTTTAATTATTTATTTTTTATATATATATATATATATATATATATATATATATATATATATATATATATATATATATATATATATATATATATATATATATATATTTATTTTTATGCATTTTGATATAATAGATTTAATTTATTTCAATTATATATTATATATATTAATATAAAAAATAAATTTGAAACATAATGTAATTTTGTGGGACCCATATTAGAGTTTTAAGTAAGTAGTATGGATATTTAGAAAATATAGTTAGGTGGTTTAAATAATTGAGAAATGTAAAGTAATATATTATATTAGATGAGACCCACTTATACCATTAATATGAGTATTATGGATATAAATGCTCTAAATGGTGATTGATTCTAGATGTCACCGATTGTTAGATATACATAATTATTGTTGAGAAGAAAATAGGAGAGACAGCTGTCAAAAATTGAAATGCAGAAACACAAACCCATTTTCTTCTTCATTTTCGGATCGCGTTCATCATCGTCATCTTTCCATCCACAATTCCTTATCCCTCCTCACTATACCACTGTGAATACCATTCTCTCTTTCTCAACCTCTCTGTATTTCCACCATATTCCCATTCTTCTGCTCACACAAATATATTTTTCCTTTCCACGCTTCTGCCTATACAAACTAGCATCCCATTACTCCTCACTCCTCACCCTCGAACAACAACAACATCATCATCTGAAACCCCACCATCATCTTCTTCAGGTGACCCACATACCGGACCCAATTAATTTCTACCACCTAATTTATTTCTAACCTATGTTTGAGAGTTTGGAGAGGAGGAAAAGGAAGGACTTCCAAAAATAATTTAAAAAAAAGATATAAAAATATTGTTTACATTTTTTTAAAAAAAAGATTTTGTTTAGAATGATAAAATAGTGTTTATCATTAATATATTTTTAGTTTTTAAAATACTATAACAATAAAAATTATATTTGAACAAATTGATTAAATCTCCAAAACTCTCAAAAAAAGTTTCCTCCCATACAAATTTTGAGTTCCTAAAATTAGGGAATTTTTGGTGTTGTGAAGAAAAACAAATACTCTAAAACCCTCGTAAACAAACTCAATCCTTCCTATTTTTGAAAGTCTCCTTCCTTCCTCTTCAAACTCCCAAACATAGCCTAAATATCTGATTGTTTTGGTTATTTTTTTTAAAAAAAATTATAATGTTATAAAATTTTATGTAAAAAAAAAATGAAACTTTTTTTTTATAAAAATTTCAATTGTAATTTTTGTTTGAATATTTATTATTAAAATGTTATTTTAGATATTTCATCTTTTTATTAAAAAAAATTTTGGATATCAAAATTTTAAAAAATCACTTAATTTTGAAATAATTTCAAATAGATTTTCATAAAAATCGTTTTTTTGAAATACAAATTTTTGAAAAAATTACAATTTTTGAGTGTGTGTTGGTCTTCAATAATGTACGTTTATGTTGTAGGATGTCAAATTAGTATTTCAATTTAAGAAAAATAAATATAGAAAAATTTATAATATTTTGAAAAACGGTTTTGAAAAATCAATTTTAAAAAATACAAAGAAAAATCCATTTTTTTTAAGGTGAAAGAAAGAAACCTTAACTGTCATCCATGATCCATATAACCACTTTCACAACCAGTCCACACCATTTCCTAGTTCACACTTCTCTCTTACCTCTTCCTCGACCCACCTTCCAATCTCCCTTCGTCAAGCCCCAATGACACCGAAACCACTGCTACCTGCTACTCCCACCGTTACATCTCCTTCAGCTCACGTACTTCACTCATCATCGTACCATCCGCGTCCTACAACAACAAGCCACAATCGCTCTGCTAACTCTCCTTCATGATAACCTTTTTTGGGCCACCTATGAGCAACAACACTCTTCGGAACCCACCACAAACCGATAGCCCTTTTTCGTCTTTCGTATTTCCGCTAGCCAACACAAACCCAACTCATTTCGCAACTCAATCACCAAACATGTACTCCCTCTGTTAAACTTTGATATGTATCTATACTAGGATTTAGTTCTTTTTAATTTTCTAATGTTTTATTAGTTATTTATATTTTTATTTATTTTTCTTAAATACATTGGTATTTAGTTTAAAAAAAATCTTTTATTTAGTTATCATTTAATCAATTAATAAAATAGAATACGAACTTTTGACATTGGGTTTCTTTCTAAACACATTCATGTTCAGACTCCATATCTAACACTTTCACCTCCTTTATTTCTCTTTGTATATTATTTTTGTGGTATTGTAATTAAATTTGAATTGTGTTGCTAATTTGTTATTAAATACGTATGGATGCATACACTTCATTGACCGGTTTATTTTGTGGCTTTCAATTTGTTCCGGTCTCATAGCTTACTCATGGATCCTATATGAGATACTCGAATTATTTCTCTTCTATTTTGGTTTTGTCTGTTTGTTCGGAATTTCATTTGATGCAGGGATTCTTATTCTTATCTTGAGGTTTTAATCCAAAGGTTGAGAATTCTATATTGACTTTATTTGTCATGTGTCAGCTCTTGTCTGGTTAGACTGCTCCTTACATATTCTTTACTTTCTTGTATATATGATAGTCTCTTCATCCCTCCCATTCTTTAATTTTCAAAATTTTCTCATCTTCTCCAAAATCTTCCTTGTTTTTTCAAACTTTAACCGCTTTCACAATAAACCTTGATCCTGCCAAGCAACTTTTTTCAAACTTAATTTTCTTAATTAATGTTAAACCACATCAGCATATTTTAGCACTTTCAAAAAGACTAAAAAATATTTAATCTCATTCAAACTATTTTTGCGCCCTCGTGCACCTTTTCGTCTAAAATATTTTTCAAGATTAGGCATGATTCATTTATAGTCGAGACGTCACTCTCCTAACCCATGGTTGTAAGGATATCAATTTTTCCACTTGAGTACTAGAGGCGTTCGCAAATCCCCCTGATGTTGGTGCGTAGTCCCTCTTTCTCATACTTTGTGGGCGATTAGGCAAGTCTTCTCCCCAAAATGATGACCTGTCTCTTTGTTTAAAATCAATCAACACACACAATTTTGTTCTTTGTTAGAAGAACTATGGTTCTAATTCTTCATTGCACTCAGTTGATACGTAGGCACATAACTCTCAAAGTCGTGCTGGATCAAAATCTTAAAACCAACTCTTTTCTCATTTCTCCAATCATTTTGCAAACAACATTTTTTATCCAAATACACAGATTTTCAAATAGGTTCCTGCGGAGTACCGTAGAATATATGGTGCTAATACCTCCCCTTTGCATAACCAACTCTCGTACCTTGATCTCTATTTTATTTTGGGTTTTTTTCGCTTTTTTCCCATTTCTCTTTGGAAACAATAAAGTGCGGTGGCGAATTTCACTAATATGAATTAAGTCAATTGTTGGCTTAGTCTCAAATTTTTTGCCGCTACAAAAAAATGGTAAATTCACTGGGGACAAGTCCTCCAGTGGGTTGAGCATATCTTTGCTTATCTGTGTGTTTGTGCTATATTGTTATTGTTTGCTTGTTTGTCTGGACTTTTCTTGTTTTTCAGGGTGCTTGGTGATTTATGCAAGGACGAGTCATATACACAGACTTAAGTTACACCTTATGTTTAGGATGAGTGGTATACTCACTTCAATTTATATGGAGAAAGTCCTTAGTGAGTTGATTTGAGAAAGCCCGCTCAGTGGAGGCCCCTTTGGGGTAGTATATGTTGAACAAGTCAATTGTGAAAATGTTGCTACTTTTGACCTGGAAGACTGAGAAGTTGAGGAACGTAAAACCCTTAAACCATCTTGGCCTTGTAGGATGTAGTGCGAAGACTATCGAGGAGTAAGTCCTAACATAGTTGACACGAGATATTGTACTCAGACGAGTTTCTCTTCAATATTTTACTAGCCCCCGAGTCAGTCGGTAAGTTGGTAATATCTGAAATAGGATCGTAGACTCTATGAATTTTGTAGAATTCGGTTCTTATACAGGTTATCCAAAACAATAGTGCATACCTTATAAGTTGGTTCTTACCCTGATTACCTTAACTCCACGCTCGTGACTTGGAACCTATGACCATGTTACAGTGCTTTGCATTGCATGACATTGCATATCATTTATATCATCTGCATCATTCATGCATACATCCATGTTCCTCGATATCTCATTTCCAATGGTTTCTTTCTCCAATTGTCTACTTTATTAGTCACTCTAAACATATTTAACTATTCATTAAACATATGGTACAAAATGAGTGTCACTTTAATTTTGATATAATTTATAGTCTTCATTTTGGCCTTGAAGTCAACAAATATATGGTATAAAATGTGCCATATATGTTATTTTTAAAAAATATATAAATTATAAAAAAATGAAAAATTAAAACAAATAATTAAAATAGAAATGATTTCACATCGGTTAAAGTCTAAACTAATGTGAAATGTGATTCTCTTATATCCCCTTAATTAACAGACCCAACCAAAGAAAAAAAATGGAGGATTTCACTTAAGTTTATAAGTCAACCAATGTAAAAAGTGAAAGATATCCCTCTTGATTAAACTTTCAATTGAGTAGAAAAATGACGTGCTTTCTAGATTTTCGCCGTGACGTAAGAAGAAAAAGACACTCTTTCTAACACTTTGTTATTTTGGATATCCATTTGAAATAAGTGTTTTTGTTTTTTCAACCGAAGAAAAAACTCCTTTTCTTAATAATGAATGTAAAATTATTATAAATAATAGAGTTAAAAATAAAATACAATTTTTTAAACTTAAATAATAAAGATATTCTAATAGATAAAGATATAATATTTTCCAACCTAAGAGAAAAGAAGATATTTTTATATAATATTTTTAATAAATACTTTATTTAATTTCATTACCATTTTCCTAGAGTACAAAGCCATAACTATAAGGTCCTTGATATTTAAATAAAAACAAAAGTTAAATTTAATTATTAGGTGCAAACATCATAACTAAGGACAACTTATTGAAATATAGTAAGGCGGGTCTATACTCTCTTGTATCTGGTAATGATCATATGTGAAATCACTCAACCACAAATGCAATATTTGAATGCACAAAAAGGTCTCAAAGGAGGTTCACAATCACTTGTTGGGCAATCAGCAGGGGTAAAACATGTACGACGCTCTGCTGCTGTAATGTAAAAAGAGTTGAAAATGTTACTAAAATAGGATAAAATATAATGTACAAAATAAAGAAGCTTCACAATAACTTGTTCATCGACTTACCACTAACGTTCATTACAACCAGAAATAAAGAGAGAAAAACAATCATAACATGAACACACTTAATAAATGTAGTCATATTTTTCACTCTTTGTATGTATTAGATAGAGTATTACTTTATCACTTTATAAATTGAATGATCTATTGACATCATTTATATACTTTTTGGCACATAAAGTTTTTCTACATGTATCACTTCAATAGTTGTTAAAAATATATTCCTTAGATTTTAATAAGTATAAATTGTCTCTTAAGTACAACAATGTGTTATATTTTACCATTTCACGTATTTAAAAAAGAAAATCAAATAAAAAACATAACAATCATAAGAATTCATTATTATCTTTTATCAATTGTTTATTATTTTATAACCTTTCATGATTGAAAAGAGTAAATCACAATAGAAGAATATTATTTTACTATTTAATTTATTAAATAATTATTTAAATAGTTTAGTTTATTTTAATTATTTATAAGTTTTTTAAATATTTAACCTATTCAATATATAAATATTTAAAAAAATTCCCATCACAATTTAAAAATTTATTTAAAAATTTTAAAAATTTCTTGTCAAAAAAACTCAAAACAATATTTTAAAAATTACCAATCATAAAACAAAGTTTAATACAAAACTTTTTAACAAAACTCTAAACAAAACAAAACCTATTTCAAAATATTTAAAAATATTAATAGTTATGATATTTACTATTTAATAAATTATTAACTAATTATTTTATTAAAAATTTTAAATATTTTATTAAATAGTTTATTTAATAATTAAAATATTATTATACAATATATTTAATTATGTCTAAAACATTAAATAATAATTTTATTTATTTTAATTTATTCAATATTTCATCTATTTACATTACTATATAATTGAAGACTATATATAATAAATAAATGTTTAATATTTAACATTCATTATATATAAATGCATTGCAAATATTTAACAAATAACACGAGTTGTTTGGTGGCAAGACATCCGTCTGAACATTTAGTGACTAAAATGTAAAAAGTCAATCTAGATAAAATATTAAAAAAAAATAATTATGGACGAATTGCAAAAACATGTTAATTTACGGGAACTAAAAATAATTAGAAGACTATTTAAGTCTTTAAATAATTATTAAATATATCTTAAGTATATTAATTTGTGTGTTCCTTTCGGCCATTTAATAAAGAGTTCAAATAAAAAAGTACAATTAATAAAAATTCATTATTTTATTATTATTATTATTATTATTATTATTATTATTATTATTATTATTATTATTATTATTAGGTTAAATTACACTTTTAGTCTTCTTATTTTGGTGTTTTCACGATTCAGGTCTCTCTATTTTAATTTTAAATATTTTTGGTCCCTCATCCCCACTTTGACTCTAAAAAAGTTTAGGTGTCATTTGTTATTAACAGGTGGCATGCAATTATTTTACAAGTGATATATTGAATAAAAAATTTCACATTAAAGAATACTCCTTCTTTCTCAACGTTGTTCTTTCCTTCTTCCTCAGAAATTTCTCCTTTGCTTTCGTTCAATTTCCAGAATCTCTTTCTCTGATTAGTAAATTACATCATAGTTTGAACATTACATCAAAACCCCAACGATTACAACATCAAAATCATTACATAAAATAATTAAACAACATCCTCCAAAATTATTATAGTTAGTGACATCCTCCCTTCAAGTTTCTTGTAAGCAATATGTCAATCAAAATCCAAGAAAAAACCAAGAACATAACCAAATTCTTGATCTTCCTTTGGAGTTCCTCACCAATTTTCTTAGCTATGTCGTCCTTATGCTTCAAATCATTAACCTTCGCCAATAGTGAGTTTATGACTTCCTGTGAACGGTCTAGAAATTGCTCATCATACCACTCAAAGAAGGAACATCCTTTTCGTCCATGTATCTGAACAAACATAAATTGTGGTTTCAATGTATGAAATTAAGCAGAAACAAGTGAATTTTTCAACAAATTTAAGACCTAAAAATTAGGGCTTTCTTCATTACCTTGTATAATCCACATCTAGAACCTACCCCTGGATTTTGAGGTGTCCACGCAGTAGCCACTGTGATTCTAAGCCATAGTAACAGACCATCTTTCTCCTCCTAGAATGAGACGAAGAACATGATACTTGAAAAGATTGAGAACCCATAAGCGAATGATTGGAGCTCACAAACAAAACAGAATCTGGAATTTGAATGAAATAAAAAGAGATTTTAGAGATTGAACGAAAGCGAAAGGAAAAATTTCTGAGGAAGAAGGAAATAACAACATTGAGGAAGAAGGAGTATTCTTTAATCTGAAATTTTTTATTCAAAATATGACCTGTAAAATAATTGCATGCCACCTGGTAATAACAAATGACACATAGACTTTTTTGGAGCCAAAGTGGGGATAAGAGATCATAAGTGTTTAAAAATAAAATGAAGGGACTCAAATCGTGAAAACACCAAAATAAGGGGACAAATTAAAAGTGTAAAATTTAGCCTTATTATTATTATTATAAAAATAATAATAATAATAATAATAATAATAATAATAATAATAATAATAATAATAATAATAATAATAATAATAATAATTATTATTATTATTATTATTATTATTATTATTTAAAACCAAATTTTGATTATTTTACAACTAAACAAGAATAATATTGTTAATAATTATAAATGTATGTTTATTAAACAAAGTTTTGGTTATTCTTTTTGGCAATGTCGGTGTTAGCCAAAATCTTTAGGTTAAAAACTTAGAACGTATAAAATGTTATTCATTTATATAAAAGAATTTGTTTTATTATATTTGTTACAAAATAACAAAATCACTAAAATAATTATCTTTTTTAATAAAACATTATGTATGACCTAATAATTAGACTCGGTTAAATATACAGAGACTACTCTAAAATCATTAGTAGTCATTCGATGTTGCTTCTCACATTGACAATTTCATTTTTCACCTTTGTATGTTCTCTTAAGTCTATGGTAAAAAAGTAAATAATACCACCTAAATTGAGAAATGCATATCTAATACCACATTTATATATAAAATAAGTAAATAATACCTCCTAAATTGAGAAATGCATATCTAATACCACATTTATATATAAAATAAACGTTAATTTATATATAAAATAAACGTTAATTGTTGAGCACTATTCATTTTGTCAAACTTTAATTCGAAGATGCATCTCTAAATATAATTAATAATTTGTTTATAGAAGAATTAAAATAAATATATTTATACTACTTATATATATATATATATATATATATATATATATATATATATATATATATATATATATATATATATATATATATATATATATATATATACCTCTCTCCCTTTAATTTATGAAAACAAATTATTTCTCTATTAGACCTCATGAGCAACCTTGTTCTATTAGATTATCTTTGAAGCAACAAGAGAACATCTACTTTAATCTAAGTAATCTCAACTTACTACACAATCTACATTGAATAATATTCATCTTTATTAATATTTAATTGAGTAAGTTTTTTTATTTAACTTAATTTCATTTTTGATTAATATAATAGGTAAAATAATTTATTTTTAATGGATTAGATAGTATTAGAATTTAAAATAGACAATGATACAAACATGCACTATAATTTGATGCATTTTATGTTGTTTGGACAAGAATAAGAACTAGTTATGCCATTGGGACCACATGACAACAAATCTAGTCGAATCAATGAACGGCGTCTTCAAAGGCATAAGAGCACTCCCAATAATTGCTTTGGTTAGTACAACATATTTTAGAATGGCCTCCTTGTTTGCAGAGAGAGGTGAAAAGTGGAACGCAGTGGTACAATCCAGACAAGTGTGGAGTGAAAGCTGCCTGAAGTTTATTAAGGCCGAAAGTGCCAAAGCTAGCACTCATCTTGTTACAAGATTCGACCGACGTAACCATAACTTCATTGTCAAAGATACAATCGACCACAATGAGGGTTTGCCTAGACAAGAGTACAGGGTTAAACTACCATCTCGGTGGTGCGACTGTGGAAAATTCCAGGCCTTTCGAATGCCCTGCTCTCATGTCATTGCGGCGTGTGCATATGTTCATCAAGATGCACTAGTACTTCTTTCTCCAATTTACAAGTCTCACACCTTGCTCAACGTATACAACAATGCCTTCGAACAAGTAGCAAAAGCAGATTATTGGCCTGCGTACGAAGGGGAAGTAGTTTGGCATAACAGTCAAATGCGGAGAAATAAAAAGGGTCGTCCCAAGAGCAAACGTATAACAACTGAAATGGACGACGTTGATAAACTAGAAAGAAAGTATGGTCTATGTCGTCAATCCGGACAATCGAAAAAATTGTCCCCAACGTGCTACAAGCTCAACATCCTAAAATTTGTATTTCATTTATCTGCACTTTTAATATTGTAACAAATCTTCTTCTTTCCATTAATAACATTTATTACAAACACCAATACGCAGACAACAAAATTAAAAACTACACGATTAAAACAATAACATGAAAAATGACGCATCAACAACACAAAAAAAATTATTTAAGACACTACAACCGTCAAAACAATCTCATCGGAACCATACATCATCGCAATAACGTCGACGTCTGTTTTGACTTTCTCCAACCAAATTCGATGTAAGTGTTTGTATGTTGGCTTTAATTTTTGGTAAAACTAGTTTATGTCAATGTCTTGACTGATGTCATGACATTCAGAGTTGAAGATAAATTCTGCAGAAGAAGAATAAAACAGGTACAACTCAGACTAGAAGTTAACTCTATCTGCAAGAAGAAAGACGATGTCATGACCAATGTTATGACATTACAACAATCTATTTATTATTTTTCTGAGACTTTTCAGGATTTCTGTTGAGCTATTTTTATTATGGATTATGTTATTGGATAACATGCTCACGTGGCTCTAAGGTTAACCTTGTTTAACCCTAAATTGGTTTGTTAAAAAGACCAAGTCTTTAGGTTAAATTAAGTTAACCCTAGCTATAATTATGGAAGCCCAAAAAGTCTTTTACCGCTTCTATTATTAGAAAACCGATTATCTTTGCTGCTACTGTAGAAGAGCAACATTGTTAATGTGTTCTAGATATTCTTGTGAGCCAAGTAATTATCATTTGATAAGTGTCTTGGACTAGGATTTGATTGTAAGGGTTGTTTATCACCAAAGCTTTGAAGCACGAGTGTTGTGTCTCTTGATTAAAGCTTTGAAGCAAAATCAAGTATGTTTATTGAAGAGTGTCTTCACAATTCAATTAATCAATAGGTTGATATCACTGTGATTGAGGGGAGTGAAACTCAGTCTAAGTAGGACTTAGATTGAAGTTGCATTGGGTAGGTCTTAAGTGAAGGAGATAAACCGGTTGGTTTATTCACAATTAATCCGCTTATAGTGGATTTCTCCCGGCTTGGTAGCCCTCGATGTAGGTGTAGTTACACCACGGGTAAACAATTGTTTGTGTTCTTTCCTTTTACATTGTGTGAATTGTTGCAGAGTGTCGATATGGTGTCATAACATTCTCGTGACATCACGATCCGCTACCGAATTTCAATTGGCATTAGGCGGGCACCACACCGCGGGTGAGATCTAGGATAATAGTTTATGGACAAGGAAGGAGGATTTGAAATAGACCACCCATACTGGATGGATCTAACTATGAAACGTCGTATGGTTGCCTTTTGAAGTCCTGGACAATAAAGCTTGGAGACTACGCGATGGAAACATCCCTCTTGAGAAAGATGGGACTACTAGTCCGAAACTTGAGGAAGAATGGAGCAAAGAAGAAGAAGAAACGCAACTCTAAAGCATTAAATGCCTTATTCAATGGAATTATAGACTAGTACATAAGTGTGAACCGCCAAGGATGTTTGGGACAAAACCACTCATGGGGGTACATCCAAGGTGAAAATGTCAGACTACCCAAATTTGAGAATCAAGATGAAGGAAGATGAGACCATTCATGAGTTTCACATGAACATCTTGGAGATTGCCAACACCTCAGGAGCATTGGGAGAAAATATGTCAGAAGAAAAGCTGGTGAGAAAGATTCTCAGATCCTTGCCTAAAAGGTTTGCAATGAAAGTGACTGCTATAGAGGAAGCTCAGGATATATGCACCTTGAAGGTTGATTAACTTATTGGATCACTTCAGACATTTGAGATGGGGATCAGTGACAATGTTGACAATAAAAACAATACTGAAGAGGAATGCAAGGAGGGTGATGAGGAGAAGATATCTGAAGCAATAGCTATGCTTGGAAGACAGTTCAACAAACTCATCAAGAGAATTGACCCAAAGTCAAGGTCAAATGTCAAGAACATCCCCTCTGACATCAGCAGAACTTATGACTCCAGCAGAAGAGCAAAACCTAAAGAAAAGGGCAATCAAAGCAGATGGATTCAATGTCATGGATGTGAAGGATATGGACACATTAGAGCTGAATGTCCTACCTTTCTAAAGAAACAAAAGAAATGAATATACATCACTTGTCCGATGGTGACTCGGAAAGTGATTAAGAAGAATCGCCAAACTAGTTCTTGCACTATCCGTATGTAACTCGATAATGATTCTAGTGATGAGGAGGTGACATTTGAAGAACTTCGACACTTACAAGAAGCATGTATCGTCAAGTCTTCCAAAAATGAGAAACAAAAAGCTCATTATGAAGTTGGAGGTGAGAAGAAGAAGACACGCTACTATAAGTCATCTCAAGGGTGAAGTTCTAGTGTTGAATTCCAAACTTGATCGATGACTAAGTCATCAAGATGTTAACAACTGGAACCGACAAGTTGGAAGAAATCTGCAGGACAAAATGTAGGAAATACTAGGATATGTGGCTTCAAAGAAACACAAGAAGAAAAACAATAAACCAAGGTCAAATGTCGTGACAAGAAGAAGAACACAACCAATAATGTCACAACATAGAGCTCAACATCAAGATCGAAACATGAAGAAGAAGTTTCAAAGATGGAATGTCATTATTGTGGAAGGTTTGGACACATAAAGCCTTATTGCTTGATACCAAATATCCAAAACCATATATGTCCACCTAAGATCAACAAGGCACCTTATGTTCAATGGAAGAGAAAACCGATAGCTCACTCCACCTTAGAGTTTCTTCCAACTGGTACTTTGATAGTGGATGTTTTAAACACTTGATGGAATTAAGAATCGCTAAATGATGTCAAACCACACACTACTAGCTATGTCACTTTTGGAGATGGAGCTAGAGGAGAAATCAAAGGAGTTGGAAACACAGGACCACAGTTCCAAATCTAAATGAAGTGTTCTTTGGTAAATGGTTTGCCGCCAATCTCATATCAATCCGTGTGTATGGGATTCAAGGTCAACTTCACCAAGTCGAATGTCTTGTAACTAATGAAAACAAGAAGTTGTAATGAGATGAGTCGATCAAATGCCCCATCAAAAACACACTACTACCCTAAAACCTGCACCAACGTGGTCACAAGCAAAAATGAAAAATCATATCCATAGAGGATGAAAAGATCCAAGAGACATATTGATGAAGGGAGAGTTTGTGGTGAATTCGGTTAATGTCACATCCAAAGTCAAGACATTTGACCACCTCTAAGGTGCTAGAACTTTTGCACATGGATCGATGGGTCCTATGCGAAGTTGAAAGTCTTGGTGGAAAAGATATGCTTATGTTGTTGTGGATGACTTTTCCGGATAAACTTCATCATGGAAAAATCGATGTTTTGATGTCTTTAAAGAATTATGCAAGAGACTTCAAAGAAGGATGCATTGTCGAATTAGAAGTGATCATGGAAAGGAATTTGAGAATAGCAAGTTTGATGAGTTACCTCGAGGAATCAATCATGAGTTCTCCTCACCTATAACTCCTCAACAAAATGGAGTTGTGGAAAACAGAAAAATCTTCCAATGATACATGCCTATTCATTTCCGCTTCCTTAACCTATTATGTCCACAACAAGGTCACCTTGAGAAAAACATCATCCACCATGAAATATGGAAAGGTAGAAAGCCCCTGAAGTATTTCCATGTGTTTGGGAGCAAATGCTATATTCGCCACAAAGAAAAATGGACTCTAAAAGTGATGAAGGAATTTTTCTGGGACACTCTACAATCAGCAGAGCATATAGGGTATTCAATTCCAGGACCAAAGTTATGATGGAGTCTATAAATGTCATAGTTGATGATCACCATGAGGAAAACAATGTCCCATATGATGTTGAGACACTGTTTGAGACATCACCACAAGTGTCTGATAAGGATGATATGCCTATCCCTACTCCACCAAAGTCTGAATCAGAGGTAGCTAACAAAGATCCTTCCATCAGAATTCAGAAAGATTATCCAAAGGAACTCATCATTGGAGATCCTAATAGTGGAGTCATTACAAGATCTAGAGAAATCATCTCAAACTCTTGTTTTGTGTCTAAGATTGAGCCAAAGAATGTCAAAGAGGCTTTGACTAATGAGTATTGGATTGGAGCAATGTAAGATGAACTGAACCAGTTCAAACAACATGAAGTGTGGGAGTTAGTTCCTAGACCAGAAGGAACAAACATCATTGGCACAAAGTGGATCTACAAGAACAAGTCAGATGCAGAAGGGGTTGTCACCAGGAATAAGGCAAGACTTGTTGCTCAAGGATACACTCAAGTTGAAGGGGTTGATTTTGATGAGACTTTTGCTCCTGTGGCCAGGCTGGAATCAATCATATTGCTACTAAGAGTTGGTTGCATTATGAAATTCAAGGTATTTCAGATGGATGTGAAAAGTGCCTTCCTAAATGGATACTTAAATGAGGAAGTATATGTAGAACAACCTAAAGGATTTGTGGATCCCAACTTTCCTGATCATGTTTTCAAATTGAGGAAAGCTCTATATGGTCTGAAACAAGCTCCTAGAGCTTGGTATGAAAGGTTGACAAAGTTCCTAATTGACAAAGGTTACAGGAAAGGAGGTTTGGATAAAACTCTCTTTGTCAAGGATGAAGGAGGAAAGATAATGGTAGCTCAAATTTATGTTGATGACATAGTGTTTGGAGGAATGTCAGATAAAATGGTGAGACATTTTGCCAACCAAATGCAAGCTGAATTTGAAATGAGCCTCATGGGAGAATTGACCTACTTTCTTGGACTACAAGTCACATAGATGAAAGATTCAACTTTCCTTTCTCAAAGCAAGTATGCAAAGAATATTGTCAAGAAGTTTGGGATGGAGAATGCCAGTCATAAAAGGACTCCTGCACCTACTCACCTAAAGTTGTCCAAAGACACAAGTGGGACAAATGTTGATCAAAGCTTGTACAGAAGCATGATAGGAAGTCTACTGTACTTAACAGCCAGCAGACCTGACATTGCTTTTGTTGTTGGTGTTTGTGCAAGATACCAGGCTGAACCCAAAGTAAGTCACATCAATCAAGTGAAAATAATTCTGAAGTATGTGAGTGGAACTTACAATTATGGGATGCTTTATTCTCATGGATGTAAACCAATTCTAACTGGTTATTGTGATGCTGATTGGGATGGTAGTGCTGATGATAGAAAAAGCACTTCTGGAGGATGCTTCTTTTTGGGAAACAATCTTGTTTCTTGGTTCAGCAAGAAGCAAAACTGTGTCTTTATCTCTCTGAAATTGAATAAAAGAAAGTAGCAGTTGTTCTCAAATAATCTGGATGAAGCAATCTTGTGACAATGTCATAGGATGTCAACATTGTCTTATTTCTTTCTAAGTGCTACTAATATTTCCAAGAATCCTATCTGACAACCAATACATAACTAAACTCTTGATGGTTTGAGAATTTAGGGGCAAATTGCCAATATGAAATAATATATTTTACAACAAGGTAAGGAAGAGACATTTAATTTAATTTAATTGTGATTGGGCTAATTAATTATTTTCCTCTCTCTTTTCAAAAGTTTATTGTCTCTCATTCTTCTCATTTGGTACCACTCATTCCCTCATCTCAAACTTATCTCAAGATGTCTCAACAAAGTTTGTCATCATCATCTTCATCATCATTCTCCCTCCCAAGACCTACTTACTCCTCCATTCAATCTTTCATACCGAACATAGAAGATCACAAGCTTCTCCATCGGAACCATCTTCCCTCCATCCTCAAAATTAGGGTTCTATGTTCATCAAGCCATAGCTAGATTAGTAACTAGGATCCTTAATGAGAATCATTATCACATATCCTTCCAAAAATCGCTAGCCCTAATTAGCCGATCCGAATGTCACAAGATGACAATGTTAGAAAATCCCACATTATGACACACCGATAAGTCTCCATTGATGAAAACATGGAGAAGTCTCCAAAGAAACCTTCGATGATGATCTTGAAGAATCTCAAAAACTGATCACCAAACCCCACGAACCTCCCCATTGATCTTGATGAAGACCTTTCGATAATGATCTTATTGCTAGTTTTAACCCTAGCATAGCTAAAAGGAGAAGAAAAGCAATGCTACTCAAAGTCCTCCTCGAAATACTTCCAAAACCCAAGCACAACAAGGCTAAAAGGCTGGAAAGGAAAATATCAAAACCAAGGAAGGGTGAAGTCAAGGGTATCTCAAGACCCAAGAGAACTCCAATCATCAAGAAAGAAAGGTTTATTAATCGATGAACAAGAATGTCTCGACATTTCTCTCGGGAAGAAACCCTCTTTTGGCAACGCCTAAGGTCCACGAGGTTGCAATTGATAACATCTATTTTCACCATCCAGAGAATGCAAGCAGGTGGAAGTATGTTTTTCTGAAAAGGATTGCCTTAGAAAGGGAGTTGAACAGGAGTGCCCTTGAATGCAAGGAAGTTATGGACCTGATCAAGGCTGGCGATCAATGGTTAAGTTTACAAAAGCTATGATATTTTGGTCAAGGAATTTATTGTTAATCATCGGTGGATGTCTGATGGAAAGTCGTGATTTTAAAAGTGTGTATGTGAGAGGAAGGAAGGTGAAGTTCTCTCCAACTGTGATCAACAAATTTCTGGGGAGGTCTGATGTTGCTCAACCTGAGCTTGAAGTAACAAATAATCAAGTGTGCCAAACCATTACAGCCAAGCAAGTAAAACAATGGCCCTTGAAGGAAAGGCATGCCAGAAATTAAGTGTCAAGTTTGCCATTACGCACAAGATAGTGCAAAGGTTCCCACAAACCACAAGTCCACCATCTCCATTGGTCTGGGAAGATTTATCTATGTTGTTGGCACCAAGACAAATTTTGATTATGGCACCTATATATTTGAGCAGACTTTAAAGCATGCGAAACTATCATCAAAGGTCCCATAGCCTTCCCTCCCTCTTGTGGTATTATAACCGACCAATACCTAACATCCGGTAGATAAAGATTACGTGTAAAAGAGCTCCTGCTCTTGGTTTCCACTACAAGTTGTTTCAGGGGAAACATGTCCCTGACATTGTCATGACATCTGCTGAGACATCAAATGTCAAGGCTAATTCTCAGAAGGCTAATGTCATTGCTTTGTTGAAAGAAACTTGCAGGGAACTTGAAACAAGGAAGCATACCCTTGAGGAGCTGATCTCTACCTTGGAGAAGGAAAAAGAAGACACTGAGGTTGAGGATGAAAGGCTAGATGAGGATGCTGCTGGAGATTTGAATGAGGATGCTGATGAAGAGCAAGAGGCTGGTGCTGAAAGCAGTTTAGAAGCTACTTACCACAGTGTTTCTTCAGGAGAAGAAAGTGCTTAATTGCTGTTTACCTGTTGTTGCTGATGCTTGTGTTTTATTGTTCTGTTGATTTTGCTTATGTTTGTTCTGGATTTTTGTACTTCATAACTTGGCTGTAAAATTTAACTCTGCTGCTACTTAAATATCATGATTTTTGGGTTTATGTAATGGCACCTTTGGCCCCTTTGTGGCTAAAAAGGGGGAGAAGAATTTATGGGAAATTGTGGGATGAATTTATCTTTATTAGGCTCTAGGTATATAGCTTAGTGACTTAGTTGTTTACTTTAATTTCTGCTGCATTAGTTCTCTGATAGGTTAGTTATTTTAGCCAAAAATTTGCCAAAGGGGGAGTTTGTAAGTGTTTGTATGTTGGCTTTAATTTTTGGTAAAACTAGTTTATGTCAATGTCTTGACTGATGTCATGACATTCAGAGTTGAAGATAAATTCGCGAAGAAGAATAAAACAGTACAACTCGATCGAAGTTAACGCTATCTTTGAAATCTGCAGAAGAAAGACTAATGTCATGACCAATGTTATGACATTTTGTGCAACATCTGCATTTGATTTACTTTTCTGAGACTTTCGAGATTTCTTTGTTTTATTATGGATTATGTTATTGGATCACATGCTCACGTGGCTCTAAGGTTAACCTTGTTTAACCCTAAATTGGTTTGTTAAAAAGACCAAGTCTTTAGGTTAAATTAAGTTAACCCTAGCTATAATTATGGAAGCCCAAACTGAAGTCTTTTTACTGCTTCTATATTATTCAGAAAACCCTGATTATGTTGCTGCGCCTTTGTTAAGGATCAAATTGTGGATATTTTGTACATGATTTTGTGGTCCTTTACAATGTCTTTTAATTAATTGGTAGTATGTAGTAAAGTATTTTGGTTTAATTATGTTTCTATTTAGTTTTTTTATAATATATTATTTAACTTAGTTTACATTTAAATTGTAGGTTTTTAATATTGATTCCCTCAAGCTTGGATTCTAGGAGACTTGAAGAGCTCTTGGGATGTTTCTTTTTGAAGAAATTTTTGGAAGAAGCATGCTTGGTCGCTCAGCATTGCACATGAGTGCTCTTAGCGCAAAGCTTAGCGCGGTCTTCGAAAATCAGAAAAAGGACAGACCCATGCTTTCACCTTTTTAGCCCACCAACTCTCTGTTTTTCCAGCTGCTTTTGCTGTGCTAAAAAGGGGACATCACTTCTTCTTCATCATTGTTCATTGTTGTAAAATTGAGGGCATAGAAAATATAAAACAAAATCATTGTTCTTGTTGATTCTTCTTCTATGTTCATCTTCTGCAACAATCTTGTAAGCAAAGTAACCATGAAAATGAGTAGCTAAGCTTCTTTTGTGTCAAGATTAGAGGTAGTTGATCTAACTAGTATGCATTTCTTTTAATTTCTTTGTGTATGAACATGGTTGATGATTTATATATGTTGAATATCTTTGTTCTTCTATCTTTTTATGCTTTGAATCATGATTGAAAAAGGATGCTTCAAAGTTGACCTAGGATATTCTTCCACTAATGAACAAATGCTATGAATATATTTGTGAGTTAGTGTTTACAAGTATTGAGCTTCATATTTATCATGTCAATAGTTGTGGTGAGAAATCATTAAAAGATTTACATGATAAAACTCACAATCTTGGTGAGAAATCAACAAGATTGAGAGGATACGTATTTATAGCAATCATCAACTAGTTCATCACTTGATTAATAGAATATATATGAAATTAGGTTAATGAAACTAATCTTGACATGCTTCCATCATTTGAAAACAAACCTAAACTCTCTTGAATCTAAATATAATTCTCTTTGAAAAGGATTTTAAAGTTATTTACTTGAAACTCATGATACTAGTAGTGTAGAAAACAAACCCGTGTGTTACTTAATCTTAAAATACACTTTACTATTGAAAGACTACGATACAACACCAATCCCTGTGGATACGATAATTAAAAATACTTGTTTAAGGACTAATCCTACAACAGCCTTTACTGTGTAGAAGAGAGCAGTCTGTTGTTAATTGTGTTCTAGATATTCTTGTGAGCCAAGTAATTATCATTTGATAAGTGTCTTGGACTAGGATTTGATTGTAAGGGTTGTTTATCACTCAAAGCTTTGAAGCACGAGTGTTGTGTCTCTTGATTAAAGCTTTGAAGCAAAATCAAGTATGTTTATTGAAGAGTGTCTTCACAATTCAATTAATCAATAGGTTGATATCACTGTTGTGATTGAGGGGGAGTGAGTAGGAACTCAGGTCTAAGTAGAACTTAGATTGAAGTTGCATTGGGTAGGTCTTAAGTGAAGGAGATAAACTGGTTAGTTTATTCCTGAATTAATACTGCTTATAGTGGATTTCCTCCCTGGCTTGGTAGGTCCCAGATGTAGGTGTAGTTACACACTGAACTGGGTAAACAATTGTTTGTGTTCTTTACAGTTTTTACATTACTGAGTGAATTGTTAAACAGAGTGTCAGATACAGTGTCATAATATTCTCTGTGACATCACGTATCTGCTGCCAGGAATTTCATTCGAGGTTGACCAGTTGCGAAGTTCATGGTTGTTCTCTTCCTCTGGATCCTTCTAATTTCATCACCAACTTCTATTTCTCCCTCTAACCAATGCATTAACTCTTTTTTCAGTTTGGCCATGGTAAATATGTGCCAAAATTTCATTTGCATTGGAGGTTTTGAGACCGCGAAAACAACGTATCCATCTCTGGTATGGATGTATGGAGATGTCATGATAGAAAAAAAAAAGAGAGTAACAGAGAATATAAGAGATAATCTGAGATGAGAAGTTGAAAAAATGAAGGAGGGATGGGTGTGTATTTTTAAAAAAAAATACATGTAGGAGCCATCTGAAATGGCTCCTACATGTAAACCACAAGGATGAGGCGCCATCCTAGATGGCTTATTGATGAGTAGGAGCCATGTGGGATGGCGCCTATGTATTAATTTTAAGAGCAGGAGCCATCTCAGATGGCTCCTATGTGTTATTTTGTCCCGAAAGTTGGTTATTTGTGTAATTTTTTCAAAAGTTGGTTATTTTTGTTTTTTTTTTTTAAAATTGGTTATTCCAAAAAAAAATCCCCATTCTTTTTATTCATTAAATTTCCTTTAATAAAAGAACTAACCTTTTTTTGCAATATAATTAGAAATTAATATAAAACAATCAATTTTGAGACTGAAATAGCGACTCAATTAATGATTGATTTAAGTGATATTTATTCTGAAGAATCTTTTATTGAATGGCGACAAAAAGTTTCAATGAAATCATTAATTAAAGTGGTCACTAAAATATTGTAATATTAATATAGTCCCTAAATCAATCTCTAATATTTTGTTTTCAAAAACATTTAAAAATTTCTTTTAAATAATGAATATATTTTTTAATTTCTCTTAAGATATTTCGTTCAAATAAAAACTTAAATACATTAAGCATTTTAAAATGTTTAAAAGAATTACACAATATTTTAAATGTTTTTAAGTTTGCTTAGAAAATATAACAAAAAATACATTTAAGATAGGTTTCCTAAGTTGTAATTGATATCTGGTTATCATGAGGCACTATGTTTGAGATAGATAGGGTAAATGCAAACGTAATATGGGATTTCAGATGGATTAGGTCTTTCTTTGTCCCTAAGAAATTTGTTGGCGCTGATTTTTTTTTGTAATGTAAGGGCATTTTTTTGCGAAGAGACTTGTGGATTAGAAAGTTTTCTAGCGAAAGTGTCTTCTCGATATCCTTTGCATATCATTCTCTTTTGGATTCTTCTTTTTCTTCTAGCGAGCCCTACTTCGCAGGTAATTTGTATCTACCCCACATTTAGAGTAGTTAGACACCTTGTAAGGTGATAGTATTCTTTTGACATATTCTCCTTGATAGTTTTTCTTTGGAGAGAATTTATTGAAGATAAAGATGATTATGGATCCTGATCATATCATGTGCTCATTTTGCAGTTCTTTTGTCTATTTAGTTTTTCACTTGGTTATGACTTATGAGGTAGCAATATTTGGTATGCAATTTTTAAATGGTTGAGGTGGCAAATAGTTCTTCTTAAGACTTCAGATTTATCTTTGAGAGTTTCCTTGTTTTAGATTGTAATACATAATCTATGGGAGGTTTTTCTATGATTTGCCACATTGTGATATGGGCAATCTAAAGGGCTTATAATGAGACAGTTTTATGGTATTTATTCAAGCATGAAAGAAGTTGAGGAAAAAACAATGGCTTATAAATGGTTCTAGGGTATATCAATTGAGAACTATTGCACCTGCACATAATGAATTTAGAACTCTATCCTTTGAATTAATCGATAGCGGATCAAGATTTATGGTTAGGTTTTGAATTTAGGTGTTTCTTCTTTCTTAGTAATTTTTTATTTAGAGATGGCAGTCCAACTGACTTGAACTCTAACCTAATCCTTATCGAGATGTAATTCTTGGACAACAATTGTTTTGGAGTATGGCTTGGAGTAGTTTGTTTGTTTTTTGGATTTGTAGTTCTTTTTTCTATTTTTATTTGGTTTTTGTTGTTGTAGCTTTTTGTGCATATTGTGTCATTTATATAATATATGTACTATATTTTTCCATTATTATTATTATTATTTGAACAAAAAATAACTTTATTGATAAAAAAACAAGGAAGCACAATGTTATCACTAGGATCCAATAAGCCAAAAGACTAAGAAGGCAAGGCCTAGACTAAGGCATAAGAAACCTACTTAAACATGGCATAAGCTTCAAGACACCCCAACAACGATACACAATAGCATCAATAATACCACTAACAATAACACTCGGATTACAAACCACCCCAAAACTGATCAAGTTACGAAAATTCCAACACTCATAAATTGTTTCTGTAAAGGCACAATGCACAATTTTTCTTTTACAACTCTTGCCATTACACAACGATAAAATCCAATTAATTTCGTCTGACCAACCTTTCAGGCTGTGAGCACCCCAGGATCTCAACCCATATATTCTTAATGGGAACACATTCAAAAAACAAGTGTTCGACAGTTTTAGTTTCACGGAAAAAGCAATAATGGCTATCATTCAACAATCCAAATCTAGTTAAGCGCTCCTTACTGGGGAGCTTCCTGTGGCAACCCATCCATAAGGTGTGCATCGATCTTCTCCTGGAAACATTTCTACATAAATCTCTTTTCCAACTAACATCCTCAATGTGGCTACAAAGGTCACGATAGATGCAGTTTGTGGAAAACCTTTGATGCTGCTTCAAGGTATTCCACCCTTGCAGCACACAAATTTCCTCTCTCAAATTTAAGATGGGATTTATAATCCAAGAAGTAGAGCTTCTAATCGGCATCTGCATAATATCCTAGCCCTTGAGATAATAGCTATGGATCCATTTGATCCAAAGGCTATCCACTTTTCCGCTTAGAATCCAAAGGTACCTGGCCAGACAAGCTTTACTCCACAAGCACAGGTTCACAATGTTTAAACCTCCCTTCTCACTAAGAATAGAGACAAATTTCCAAGCAATAGGGGATTTTTTGGACTTGAGATCAGATCCAGACCAAAGGAAAATGCAACAAATATCATTGATGCGGTTTATGGATTACTTAGGGAGGGAGATACATTGGAGCCAATAATTACTCATTGCAAAGATCACACTTTAGATAAGCTGGGTTCTCCCAGCAAAACTCAGGAGGTGCGAGCTCCAGTGCCTGATTCTAAGGATGATCCTGTTAGTAAGATCAAGACAGTTTGCATGTGAAATCTTCTTTCTAGCCATGGGGATGCCCGGGTAGCGGAACGGGAGCACACCTTCCTCAAAACCAATAGCCTGCAGAACATCTCTCTTAACAATAGGGTCTAAGTTACCACAATAGACTTTGCACTTGCCGGGATTGGCCTCCAACCTAGTGGAACTGGAGATCTCCTCCAGATATTTGAGAGCCAACTGAACTGATACACTATCACCATGAATGAACAAGAGAAGGTCATCCGTGAAGAAAAGGTATATAATCTTGAGCTTAGCACATTTTGAATGAAACTTGAAATCAGGGTGATTCCCAATCTGCTGCAACAGCCTACGGAGGTACTCCATAATGAGCCCAAAAAGCATTGGGGACATGGGGTCACCTTGTCTAAGCCCCCTCTTAGATGGGAGATGATCAGAGAGGTTGTTGTTAACTTTATAATGATAAGAGATTGTTCTGACCAACAACATGGTCCACATGATGAAGCGGTTCGGGAACCCAAGCTCAACCATAATATCCTCTAAAGTGTTCCAATCCACATTGTCAAACACTTTCCTAATATCCATTTGGAGCAAGCACCTAGGGGGACCACCTTTCACGCTATATCCCTTAACCAACAAAAACACTAAAAGAACGTGGTTGTGGAGATGGTGCCCAGGCACGAAAGGAGCCTGACTCTTATCAACAGCAAAACCCAACACTTTCCCAATCTATTAGTGAACACCTTTGATATAATCTTTAGCAAGGTAGAACAACACAAGATAGGACGAAAATCCTTGACCTTGCAAGCCCCTTCAAACTTAAGAATAATGGTGACAGTGGTGCTATTAACAGCTTTATAGAATCTTCCATTAATTAAGAAATCTTGAATGGCCTCTATGACATCATTTTTTACCATAGGCCAAGAAGCTTTGAAAAAACTAGAACCATAGCTATCTGC
This sequence comes from Vicia sativa, assembly GCA_021764765.1. Taxonomy (NCBI): domain Eukaryota; kingdom Viridiplantae; phylum Streptophyta; class Magnoliopsida; order Fabales; family Fabaceae; genus Vicia; species Vicia sativa. The sequence goes on along the minus strand of CM038795.1, from coordinate 113,881,379 downwards.
ACCAAGCGCCATAACATCCTTAATTTTCATAAGGGCCTGGTGAATCTCCCTCTTTGTCACTGGGCTAGTGAGATCACGACAGTCATTCGCACTAAGCTGATTCCCTCTCCTCATCACGTCAATATTAATCTTCCTCAGGGCAGGGAAAGCAGTGCCAACCATCTTAGTTTAGAGAGAATGAATTTCCCTAAGGATTTTGTCCTCCTCCACCAGGGAATTACCATCCTCATCATACAGTTTACTAATGTAGGCTTTATTAAATGAATTTTTCAGGATGGCATAAAAGAAGGAAAAATTTCTATCTCCATGGAGAATCCAATCTATCTTCGTTCTTTGTCTAAGAAAATAATCCTCCACACTATCTAGATGAATCAGATTCTGAGTGTGCTCCTTTACGTTCAGGATTTTCTCAACATTCATTTTATCAAGGGCCAGGATCAAATGAGCCTGAGTTAGGTTGTCACGGGCTTTCTCAACCTGAGCCTTAATACCATGGAACAATTTTCTCAAGCCTCTGATAATAGTCTGAAGACTTTGAAACTTCTTCCACACTCTAAACATAAACTTTCCCTTTAAGCTTTTGTGCCATTCACTTGCCACATCAGCCAAAAACCCATCCTCATTTGTCAATAAATTGGGAAATTTGAAACTCCTAGTAGCACTTTGTCTCCTCACAGAGTTTTGCAGACACATGAGAGCATGATCAGAGACAGAGGCTGGCATGATAGACAAAGTATCATTTAGGAAATTTTGGTGCCACTGAACATTCCCAACTAGCTTATCAATCCTAGAGTAAATGAGGTCTTGGCTCTAGTTGTTTGACCAGGTATAGTAATCCCCAACATTAGTATTCTCACAAAGCCTAACTCTTTCCATCATGTCAACAAGATCAATAAACTCCCTTTCATGGACCACATTACCTCATATTCTATCATGAACATGAAGACATTGTTGAAATCGTCCATTAGGCACCACAAACCTGTCACCGAATTAGCAAGATTCTTAATATCCTCCAAAAGCTTCTTCCTCTTATCCAAAGTATTATGGGCATATATGGTAGTACAATACATTTGGAAGACACCCTGAATGTTGTACACACCAAGATGTATCCTTTGGTTATTACTTCATAGATTCTTCAGCTGGATCACAGAACTATCCCAGAACACGCACAATCTACCATTCACATGATGATCGTATTTGTCAAAATAGGACCACTTGACCCCAAGCTTCCTCCTAATGGTTGCAGTTTTGTGTTTTTTTGACTCTAGTCTCTATAAGAATACCAAAATCAGGCTGTAGGTTATTGAGACGGGTTGCAATCTCCCTACATTTTACTGTCTTATTCAACCCTCTAACATTCCAGGATATAATCATGGAACACCTTCAGTGCCCGCCCTTGGATCCTTCCCAATCCAAAGGGCTTCAAAGCCATAGTTACATTGAATCTCTGCCATAAGTTCTTGTAGAACAGATTTACCCTTCAATTTCCTGACATGGTTCACTTGGGTTCAGTCCATAGAAGATGCTTCAATGGGATTGTTCGGAGTGTGCATCTCACTTGGCTTAGGGTTGTCCTTCACTACCACTTGCTTCCACTATTTTTTCTCTTTCATTATCTCCTTAGCACAAACATGCCCCACTCGTTGACATGATTCACAGAATTTTGGCTTCATTCAAATTTAATCTTTTGCTCATAATTCGCCCCCTCTTCGTCTTGAATAATGATACTTTCAATATGAGGTTTAGTTATATCAATCTCCACTAGGATACGAGCATAAGATATCCTCAATTTGTTAGTTGTGCATTCATCAGTGAGTATCGATTTTCCTACAACACTTCATATCTTCCCCAGATTTAAATTTTGGAATTCTTGGCAGGTACCATAACACTTTGTTAGAAGGATGCTTCTTGGTAACATTGTCACAATCATCACCATTGTTGTCCTTCACCATGTAGCACGACTTCTCACACTTCGAGAATTTATTCAATTTTCATACTCTTTCATGTATAATACATAATTATTATAACATACATGTGTTTTGAGATAATCCAAATTCGTTGTCCATAATATCTTCTGGTCCTCATAACTATGGTCCAACAAATTGTTAACTTCTAGAAGCATTTCTTTCAACAACTCAAGCAATTATGTGAAAATTTTATCCCTACATCCATTTTTGCCTTAAGATTAAACAATTTTAACACCGCATATAATCATGTAAAATTTGTGCACCCTTTATATAACGACACATCCTTGTCACCGCATAATGTATCATAAATACGAATTTTCCTAAAAGAATCTTCTTAAACATCATGGATCATATATTCTAATCAACCATCTATATCTACATTAGTTTCATGTCTTGGTGAGATTGCAGTTTCATATTTTATCTACTTCACCATGTCACATCCATATTGTATAATTTTGATGAATATCGTCACAACATAGGTGATGGAATATTACTTTGTTTTCAAATTTTTTAATATTCCCACATAAAACACAAGGACGATAAAATATTACATAATGTATTAGTAAGATTAGGTCTTGATTTTGAGAATGCCTTAGATTAATGGGAGATTTTTCCTTATTTTGATATTAACTTTATGTTATGTTTGATTTTATGCAAAAATAAAACTCATGAGGTACTATTGTTATATCAATGTTTAAGTTTTTTTCTTTTTAGTTTTGTGCAAATACTTTAATTTTGAATAGCATCTAAGGAACTTCAGTTTGACCTCATTAAAGACTTTAGTAGGATTAGTTGAAAATATACATGATATAGAGATCTCTAAGTACATTGATCTGACAGTCAATGAAATTTTATCACATTATACGTTAGTAACAATAGCCACTTTAATTTTATTCTTGATGTATGAGGTGAATCATATTATAAAGTTTAAATCTAAGAAAAATAGCATTTAGATACGCGTATAATTATTAAATAATTATTACGTGAACATATATATTTCAATTATATTAACTATTTTTTAAGTTAAATGTCTTAAATAATTAAGTGAACAAATAAAGTAAAAGGTAATTAGATTCTATTAATGGATTAATTAATTAGATATGTACTCAAATATGAGTAAATGTCTCGATGTTGTATTTTAGAAAAATTAAAATTCTAATTTTCATTACTGTATAAATAACTATGATTTTTAAGACACCATAAAGCATATTATCTCTTCTCTTTCATTTTTATTTGAAGAGTATTCAAAATATTATGAGTATAAGTTGAAGAAGAACACACAAATCATACTTCAATATTTTAGAATTATGGTCAACAAGGGTGTTTCTCAATGTATACACAAATCATACTTCAATATTTTAGAATTATGGTCAACAAGGGTTTTTCTCAATGTATTCAGATATTTTTAAAATCAATTTGCAGATTTTTTAATCACTACTAAAAATATTACATTAGATGACAACAACTTGACCTTATGTAAAGAAAAAACGATGTATAATACCTATACATGTTTTTCTTTTCTTTCTAAAAAACAATCTATTTTGTTGATTTTAGTAAAAAACCCGAGTCTATACACAAATTCAATAGTCATAAACACAAATACAAGATCCATAAAATAAAATAGAAACAAAAAATAAACAAATTATTAAATGTCAATACGATAAAAAAAATAGCTCGTGAAACTCTTTAGGATATAGTACTAGCATTATATATTATATATCAATACCTTCTTACACATATACATTTAGCTAAATAACACATCGGTTTATAAGCAAACACACTGCACATATTTTCTGGACAATCTTGATCACCATCACATGGAATATTTGCCGCTGAAATGGAAGAAAAAAAATAGAAATAAAATGTAATTAAAATTTGATAAAATATTGGACATGAAATAAATAAAGAAGTTTGAATAAAATAGAAAAATAACTTACCCTCGAAATTCAACACATCAAGAAATAGAAAAAGAAAGATAACCATAATATATACAAACTTGATCATCTTAAACATATTTCGCAGAATTTACCCGTGCCAAACAAAATGAGATTTATCACACTATATTTTCCACAATTAAATAATTTTTAGTATTTATAACTTTGTTTTACGGTTAGCACTTAGAGTTGTATAAAAAAACTTCCAATATAATTAATTACTATTATATATCTTTTTCTTTATTTTTATGAAATGCCTCTTAGCCACGTCAATGTGCTGTTTTTTTTTTCCTATTTAATTTATTTAGTAATGAGGTAGCATAAAAACTTGCTGATTATTTTAAAACTTTTCAGGATAGAAAAGGGAAAATAATAAAATAAATAAATAATATTTTTATTAATTTTTAATTATTATTAAAAATCTCAATGTTTTATGTTTTTTCTTTAGCACACTTAGTAAGGAGATTACGTAAAACACGTTATCAATCAAACAAAAATAGTCCTTTTCTTATTGACCAATTTAGATTTTGTAATAACATTTCATAATAGTAAAAAGAATATCACACTAGAGAAGATATTATTAATAAGGGTTATTATAAAACACTTACGGTCGATCCAGGGACGGATTCAGGGATTAGATATTGGTGGGGCTACATATAAAAAAATATAAATTATATTATATTAAAAGGAAGGAATAATATTGTTTAAACCAATATATTTATAATAAAAATTATCTATCGAATACGAGAGTTAACAAATATAAAAGTTAAGCGAGAAACTTGAGAGGTGAAGACAATGTTTTAAAGATTAAACTGGATGGTCAATCAAATTGAGAATTAGAAGGATCATCAGTTTAATTTGATTGTTGGATCAGATAAGCTATTAAATTAGTGAGAGGTGTTCAGAATCGATCAAAATTGATAAAAATCGGCAAAATGACAATTTTAAAAATCGGCAAATTAAATATTTATTTTTTCTCAAACAAAACAACACATTTTGATATTTTTCTTTTAAAAAAATATAAGTATATTATGTTTAAAACTTTATTGGAATAATTTTCCTTCTTTAGAAGTAAATTTATTAAACATGAGACTTATTTTGTTATTTAATTTATGTTGTAATTAGACTTCATTCAAAATTTGTTTTGATATATATTTTATATTATTTTGTTGTGTGTACATAATTCATTCAAAATTTATTTTTATATGTATTTTATACTATTTTGTTGTGTGTAATGATTATGTTTAAATTTTGAATTTAAAGAATGAATTTGTAAATTTAGACTTAGACTTGAGAGCAACAGATTTACCTCTCTTCTAAGGTTCATCTTGTTTAAGCTCAATCTCATGACTTCTCAAAGAACTAATGAGTTCTTCAAGACTGGTGTTGTTCAGATCCTTCGCCAGTTTTAAAGTAGATACCATGTGTCTCCATTTGACAGGCAAACTTTTGATAATCTTTTTGACATGATCAGCAGTAATATATCCTTTGTCCAGAACACTGAGTCCTGCAACTAACATCTGGAATCTTGAAAACATTGTTTCCACAGATTCGTCTTCCTCCAATATGAAGGCTTCATACTTCTGAATCAAGGGTAACACCTTAGTTTCCTTGACATGAGCATTTCCTTCGTGAGTCATTTGAAGATAATCAAAGAAAGACTTAGCAGTCTCTTTATATGTGATATTTTCATACTCTGTATAAGATATTACACTGAGAAAGATTATTCTTGCTTTTTGGTGGTTTTTGTACATCTTCTTCTGAGCGTTTGTCAGGACGCTTTTGGGAACTTCTGTTCCTTCATCATCTACTGGGTATGTGTAGCCATTAACTACGATATTCCATAGATCTAAATCTAAACCAAGAAGATGACTTCTTATTCTATCTTTCCAATAGTTGAATCTTTCTCTATCAAAGATTGGAGGCTTCAAACTATAAAAATCTTTTTCTTGATCAGCAACACTAACTTCATTGCCATTTCGAGCAGCCATTACTGTTTTCAGACACTGGATCGTTACTAAACACTGTTAGGTGCTTGATAAAAAAATCAACCTTTTTATCTCTTCAAAATCAGGCTCTGATACCAATTGAAGGCGTGAAAAACACAAGAAAGGGGGGGTTTGAATTGGATTTTATCCTTTGAAAAACTTTTGCTCTTAAAAACAATTCCCTTGAATGTGCTTCTCTTTTGAAGAAGAATGAAATGTAGGAAAGCAATAAATAACACATTATTTTTATCCTAGTTCACTTTAAACATCAAGCTACTCTAGTCCACCCTTCCGAGGTGATTAACCTCTCTCCATCGAGGACTTAATCCACTATAAATAAACTGATTACACTTGTACGGGAAACCGCCGGTGACTAACACCTGTACACACCAACACTATGTGACTAACAACCTCTAAGACTAATTGTCCTAGACTTCTTAAGACGCTGACCCAACTGGCCTCTCAAGGAACAATCAAACAACCGTTTGATAACAAGTTTGTTTACAAGTAAATATGCTTCTACACAAGCTGATTATGTAAACAGATTTTTAGTACAAAGTGACTTGAATAAATTTACAGCTTTTTACAAAGAATAAGGAGTTTAAGCACATAAACTTTCCTCGTGAATTAGCAGTTGTTTCTTCAAGTCTTCAAGCTCTTATATAGTGCCATGCATGATGTAACCGTTTGAGGGTACATTTGGAATATGAAACTTGTGGCAGCTTGAAAGAACGTGGGGGACAAGATCGTACGTAGCGTCCATCCTTCATGGTAGTGGAATGAAACGTTTTGCTTATACCATGTACTGTTGTACCACGTTAACATTATCTTCTTTCCTTGTACACTTCAGAGGCTTCTATGAGCATGAGTTTGGAAATGGAGAATTTAACCTCTGGTTGATCAAAACTTCAAGTCTTCAGAGTCTTCAGATCCTCCTCTTCAGACAACTTCAGCACTTGGTTTTGAGGAACCTTGTATCGTAACCAAAGGTAGAAAGAACTTCAAGTCTTGGAATCTTCAAAATCACATTCTTCAGAGTCTTCAACACTTGGTCTTGCAACCTTGTATCGTAACCTAAGTTCAGAAGAACTTCAAGTCTTGGAATCTTCAAAATCACATTCTTCAAAGTCTTCAGCACTAGGTCTTCAGAACCCTTTGTGTCGTAACCAAAGTTCAGAGGAACTTGAAGTCTTTCGAATCTTCTGATCCACGTCTTCATAACCCTTTGACATAAGTCACACTTCTGTCTTTAGATCTTCTGACTGGTTTCTACAGACGAACGTATCAGAGTAACTTCAAAGCCTTTTGAAGCTTTTCTTTACTACTTGTTCAACAGAACCTTTGTAGCTTAGAAGCGGAATGTATTCTCTTCTAATGTCTTGGCCACGCCATTCATCAGAAGAATAACCTTTTTATTTATCTTAAAAATACAACAAACATTAGAGTAACAAAAAATGTTCACTCAAATATACTCTTTTTTATCATCAAAACTCAGAGACATAATTGTAGAACCAAGTCTTGTTCTAATAAAATTACCGCGGAAAACTTTCTTTTTAGCAACCCTTGAAGTAGAGCTGTCAAAATGGGCTACCCGACCCATTTAAAGATTTTTAGGGCTGGGCCAAAAAAGTCCTATTATAATATGGGCCTCAATATTACTACCCGAGTCCGGCCCTGGATGGACTTCGGGCTACCGGTCCTAAACAGGCTTTTTTTAATAAAAAAATTAAAGTAAAAAATTCATAAAATTGAGTATAAATAAAATAAAAAAATATGTTATTCTAAATATAATACATTTTTAAGTACTATATTATCTTTTTTAATTATTATAATGTGTTTTTAAATATAATATATGTCTAAATTATAAAAAATAATACTCAAAATATTTAACATAAGAGAAACTAATAGAATACGAGGACAAAATATTGATTATATTAATGTATAATATTTAAAAGAAAAATATTGAATAGAATAGAGACAAAATCTAGTGAAGTAGGAAAAATTAATGTGTTATTTTGGAGTAGCATAATATAAGAATAATATAATTTTTTTAAATTTTATAGTAATGCGAGTCTAATGGGCTACCCACAGCCCATATAGGCTAGCCCTAATGGGTAGCGGGCTTTTTAGGGTTGGGCTAAAAAGGCCCTTAAAAATATGGGCTCTAATTTTAAGGCCCGAGCCCTATGATTTTACGGGTCGGGTGGGCCGGCCCATTTGGGCTTAGCCCATTTTGACAGCTCTACCTTTAAGTGGCCATGAGGATTTCTTTTGATGAATTCGGGAGGAGAGGATAAGAAATTTCGTGTGGAGGTTGTGGAGGAGTTTAGGGTTTTGGAATGGTTGGAAGAGGAATAAAAATTATAAAACATATAAACCCTATTTATAAAACAAAATTTTGAAACTTCGCCAGATGCGTCGACCGACCCTATCTATGCATCGACACAAGTTATTTAAAACTTGATACTAAATTTAAATGAGGAGTAGGCGTCGACGCAACTTTTAACCTTGGTCGACCCATCTTCCAAAATTTCCATTTTGTGCTATTTTTAAATACATGACATTGAAAATAAACGATAGATAGAGAACATAGGCATATTAACACACAATGGACATAAGGCATTTAGTGAGCAATTTAAAGCAAACTTATGGTCAATAAGAGATCAAAAGTTAGAACGATATTACCTCCATAAGAATTTATCGTGATCCTTTCACTAATGACTAGCAATGTGGAAGTTAAGGATGGAAATAATACACAATAAGATTAAGAGCATGCAACTTAATTCATTTGCAATCGATCCGAGATATCGAGAACACCAAGTTTCCTTCAGATATGAAATAAGGGCTCCGTAGCGAGAGGTGTAGTAAAAATATCAGCAAGTTGATTTTTTCTATCAACATGCTCAATAATAACGTCCCCTTTTTCCACATGATTTCTAAGGAAATGGTGTCTTATCTCAATATGCTTTGTGCGAGAGTGTAGGATGAGATTCTTGGTTAGATTGATGGCACTTGTATTGTCACAAAAAATAGGAATACGTCCAAGATGAACATTGAAGTCAAGCAATTGTTGTTTGAGCAACAAAATCTGGGCACAACAATTACTGGATGCAACATATTTCACTTCGGCGGTTGACAAAGCAACGAAAACTTGCTTTTTACTGTGCCAAATAACCAAAGAGTTTGAAAAGAAGTGACAAGTACCACCAGTTATTTTCCTATATGATTTGCAACCAGAAAAATCAGAATCGGAGTATCCTACCAAGGAACAATCACTCCCTTTGGAGAACCAAAGTCCATACTTAGTTGTACCATAAAGATACCTGAGTATGCGCTTGACGGCTTTTAAATGTGACTCGTTGGGACATGATTGATACCGAGCACACATGCAAACACAACATAATACTTGGACGGGAGTAGTAATATAGAGAAGGGAACTGATCATAACTCTATACCTTTTTATGTCGATTGACTTACCATTTTCATCTTGGTCTAAATTTACAGCCGTATGCATAGGAGTATCGATTGCCTTAGAGTTAGCCAAGTCAAAACGCTTGAGAAGATCAAGACAGTATTTCGTTTGGCTTACAAATTTTTCTTCTCACAATTGCTTGATTTGGAGTCCAAGGAAGTAATTTAACTCCCCCATCATACTCATCTCAAATTCTCCCAGCATTAGCTTAGAGAATTCCTTGACCAAGGAAATGTTATAAGAACCAAATATAATGTCGTCCACATAAACTTGAAATAAAATAGATTTTTTCCTTGAAGTTTAATAAAGAGGGTTGTATCGACCTTTCCTCTTGAGAATCCTTGATCTAGTAAGAATTTGCTAAGACGTTCGTACCAAGCCCTAGGGGCTTGCTTAAGACCGTATAACGCACACTTAAGTTTGTAAACGTGGTTAGGATTCTCAAAATTCTCAATACTGGGGGGTTGAGATACATATACCTCTTCATTAATGTATCCGTTTAGGAATGCACTATTTACGTCCATTTTGAAATAATTTGAAATTTTGTGAGCATGCATATGCTAGAAAAAATACGTATAGCCTCGATTCAGGCAACCGAAGCATAAATTTCCTCATAGTGGATTCCTTCCTCTTGGTTATCCCTTGAGCAACAAGATGAGCCTTGTTGCGATTTATTATTCCGTTTTCGTCTAGTTTGTTCCTAAATACTCATTTTGTACCAATAACTCGATGATCTTGCAGAGGAGGGACAAGGTCCCAAACCTCATTTCTTTTAAACTGATTAAGTTCCTCTTGCCTAGCTAAAAACCAATGTTCATAGAGTAAGTCATCTTTAGAATTTTTAGGTTCAATTTGGGAGACGAAAGCAAAATGATAACAAAATTTACTTATCTTAGAGCGAGTGGTGACTCCCTTTGAGATGTCTCCAAGGATGTTTTCAATGGGATGATCCTTAGAGGTTTTCCATTCCCAAGAAAGATTATTTTTATTGCTTGGATGATCTTCCCCTCTTTCCTTGGATACTTGATCCAACTCTTCCTCGTTATTAGTAGATTCAGAGTCTTTCTCTTTGGGATATTTTAGTATGTTTTTCGAAGATACACATGCACCATCAAACAAACTACCTTCTCCGACTAATTTTGGATCGGATTCATCAAAGGAAACATGCACAGGCTCTTCAACAATATGTAACCTTTTGTCGCATACCCTAAAAGCTTTACTCGATTGAGAGTATCCAAGAGAGATACCTTCATTGGCTTTTGAGTCAAACTTACCTAGATTTTCCTTACCATTATTCAACACAAAGCATTTACATTCGAACACACGAAGATGAGAGATATTTGGTTTTTTTCCTTTTAAAAGTTTATAGGGAGTCCTGTTTAGAATGGGTCGTATCAGAACCCTATTCAAAATGTAATATTCCATGTTAATATCATCCGCCCAAAAGTATTTTGGAAGACGGTTTTCATTGATCATAGTTCTTCCGAGTTCTTCTAAAACACGATTTTTCTGTTCCACCACTCCATTTTGTTGAGGAGTGCGTGGTGCGGAAAAATTATGATCAGTTCTGTGTTTTTCACAAAACTTGTCAAAAAGATTAGTTTCAAATTCACCTCCATGATCGTTTTAAATAGTGACAATGCTTGTATTTAATTTCTTTTGGAAGACCTTGGCAAATTTTTCAAATGCCGAAAAAGTATCACTTTTGTTTGCTAAGAAAAGTGTCCAACAAAATCGAGAGTAGTTAACAACAATAACAAATCCATAATAATTTCCACCAAAATTTTTATCCCATAGGCATACTTTTCTCATCATTCTTATCCCATAGTGCTTCTGGTTTAGGTAAGGTAACATTATCTTTGGTCATGGTTATTTCCATAGGACCATTTTCGATAACTTTCCATATTTTTCAATCAACGAAGTTGATATGCACATGCATACAATCTTCCCAATAGTTATAGTTTTCAACGGTGAAAACCGGAGCTCTCGTGTAAGCCCCTTTTGGATTTTTCTCCATATTCTACTAAGTAATATGCGAAGCACTAGATAAATCGGAGCTCGTGATACCACCTTTTAGATGATGTGATCAATCTAGAAGGGGGTTGAATAGATCGGTTATTTTAAATTTAACGCTTTTGAATATTTATTGCGAAAGCTCCCTGATTTTTAATCATCTAAACGATCCACTATTGAAAAGATCAAATATGCGAACCGTCTAGGATAATATGAGAAAGTTATGCGAATCAATATAATTAATAATCAAGTGGTTAATCGCTTAAACAATCTCAATGAGAAGTGAATAATTCCAATGAATTTGTTTAAGAATAAAATCAAACACAATGAATAATGTGTGGAAGAGAAAATTTATCAAACACCTTGTGACCGAAATTCACAAGGTTAGAATCTACTAAATTGTGATGTCGAATTTGATCAAGTAACAACCAAAAATGATTGTTACCAAAGTGAATGTTTGAGCTTGACACTCCATAGATTTAGTACACGCACGTTTGACAATTGGAATCACACAAATTAATGCAATTAAGTATAGAAAGTAAAATGCGAAGAAGAACACGGGAATTTGTTAAGGAAGTTCCTCTTATCGTCCTCGTAGAGAGTACGTCTGCCCCCAATTCTAGTATCTAGAATTGAGAAAACTTGTATAAAATTGCAAAATGTAACAAGTGAAAAAATAGTTCCCAATTCACTCAAATCAATTGATGGTGATCAATCTATCTTCTTCACATTTCTTGGTTTGAGCCAAACCAAGCGTCGGTCTCTCCGAGCAAACCTCCGACTAACGATACTAGAAACTCCAACCAATTAGCTGCATAATTTCTTTCTCTTGGCTGATTTCGAACGAACAAGATCGACCCCAAATTTTCCTTCACGATCCTTCGGTTACCATTACTTAATCAAGCAAACCCATTGTTCCTCGATCGTTTCACTCGACTGAATTCGTTGAAGCAAAGATCTATACCAAAACCCCCCTCACCAATTGGATATTAGAGGATAAAACCCTAATGGTTTTATTCAAGAAAGAGCCCATAAAACACAACCCAAATATGAAATTGATATTTAGTGTAGACGTTATCACCAATGCTTTAATATTGATTCAACAACTTTGATGATGGAGAAGTTGAATTTGGAGAAGAGATGATGAAGATGAAGTGCTCTCTATGTGTATCTTTCACTCTACTCTTGTTAACTACTCAAAATGAAATAACCCACTATTTATATGTGTTAATAAAAATAGAATAAAAAAAAGGAAACAAAATTAGAATTAAAGTGTAGTATAGCAGGGATGCGTCGACCGCTCCAAGAGGGAGGGTCAGCGCGTAATAACCCGAGCCTGTGAGGGGTGCCAAGTATCTTCAGTGCGTCGACCGCATCAAGGGACTACGTCGACGCAGGATTCTTATGTTTGGCTCCCATTTTATCCAATAAGGTAGTTGTCCAATGGGTTAGCACGTAACAACCTAGGAGTGATGTTATGGGGTGCATCGACCGAAGCTACAGATGCATCGACGCATCGATGAAGATTCTTGCCAAACACTCAAATTCCTTATAGCTTCATACAACACTTGCCATTCCACTAGGATATAGGCCACCTAAGGGATATTGTAGGGTTTTGGCATCATGAAAAAATGAACCATGCCCTCACATTTACCTAGTTTTTTTTCCAGGGAGTTTCATGATAAATCCTTTTTACAAAAGAAATAACTTCTTCATTTTTGACTCTTATCTAGAAAAACTTTAATCCTCAGGATCTCAAAGAGTACAAACCAATTTGTTTGGATGGGTGCTATTGAATGGAATGGTAAACAACTGTTATGTTTATTCCTCAGCTCTAAGGCTGGTATATATAGTAGTAATACAATAATGATAATTAATTCTCTCTTTAATAGAGAATAAAGAGAAATAAAAGACAATAAATAGAAATAATGAAAAGGGAAATAAGATATTTTCCAACACCCCCCCTCAAGTTGGTGCATAGATATCTATCATGCCCAATTTGTCTATCAAATGTTCAAAGGTTGGTCTTGCCAAACTTTTGGTTAGGATATCCGCAGTTTTCTGATTTGAAGTCACAAAAGGAAGACATATGATTCCAGCATCTAACTTCTCTTTTATGAATTGTCGATCAATCTCAATATGTTTGGTTCTGTCATGTTGAACTGGGTTATGAGCTATGCTAATGGAAGCTTTACTGTCAGAGTATAATTTTAATGGAAGCTCAATTTTCATCTTAAGTTCTTCTAATACTCTAAGGATCCATAATCCTTCACAAATACCTTGAGAAATTTCTCTAAACTCAGCTTCCGCACTACTTCTTGCTACAACTCCTTGTTTCTTACTTCTCTATGTCACAAGATTACCCCAAACATAGGTACAATATCCAGAGGTTGATCTTCTATCCGTGACTGAACCTGCCCAATCAACATCAGTGAAGATAGACACATGTCTTTGAATAGTTTTCTTAAAATGTAAGCCTTTACCAGGATTTCCCTTCAAATATCTCAGTATCCTGTAGACTGCCTCAAGATGTTCCTCGTAAGGAGAATGCATAAACTGACTTACTACACTAACTGAGAAAGCAATATCAGGTCGGGTGTGTGCCAAATAAATCAGTTTTCCAACCAATCTCTGATATCTTCCAGTATCAACCGGAACATTTCCTTCTCCCCAAAGTTTAGCATTAGGATCCATAGGGGTATCTGCAGGACGACATCCACTCATTCCTGTTTCTTTCAATAAGTCTAAAATGTATTTCTGCTGTGAAACCACAATACCATTCTTTGACCGAGCAACCTCTATACAAGGAAAATATCTCATGGATCCTAAGTCCTTGATCTCAAAGTCTACTGCTAGTTTCTCTTTTACTCTAGCCATTTCAACTATATCATCTCCAGTAAGGATAATATCATCAACATATACAATCAGGACAACAAATTTTCCATCTTGAGAGAACTTTGTGAACAAGGTGTGATCAGCCTGTCCTTGAATGTACCCTTGCTTCTTCATGGACTGAGTGAATTTTTCAAACCAAGCTCTAAGGGATTATTTTAGTCCATACAAAGACTTATTTAGTTTGCATACATTTGATCCAAATTTGTTTTCAAAGCCAGGAGGAATGTCCATGTATACTTCTTCTTCTAGATCGCCATTAAGAAATGCATTCTTAACATCTAACTGATGTAGGGGCCAATCCAGGTTAGCGGCAAGAGATAAAAGAATTCTTACAGTGTTCAGTTTTGCAATAGGAGCAAATGTCTCAGAGTAGTCTATATCGTAGGTCTGAGTAAAGACTTTAGACACCAAGCGAGCCTTATACCTTTCAATTGACCCATCTGAATTATACTTCACAGTAAACACCCATTTGCATCCAACTGTCTTCTTGCCATCCAGTAGTGTTGTAACACTCCAAGTTTTGTTCTTTTCTAGAGCTTTCATTTCCTCAAGTACAACTTCCCTCCACTTTGGAATTTCTAGAGCAATCTGTACATTTTTTGGAATTTCTACACTAGACAATTTTGAGGTGAAGGCAGACAGAGATGAAGACAAATTTGAATATGATATAAAATTAGACATGGGGTGTTTAGTACTAGATATAACAGGTTTTCTAATGGCAACAAGATCATTAATATCAGGATACAAAATACGACTTTCAAAAACAGAGATGGACTTACCTTTTCTATTCTTAGGAGGTTGATCATTCCCCGGTTCAGATTCCTGACAGTGTTGAGATGTGGACTCATCCCTTTCTTTGTGGTGCCTTTTCACAAAAACCTTCCCTTTCCCAATTCCGTTTCCTAATTCAAATCTGTTTTCCTGAAGTGACTCATTATTTTGTGGCATTTCAATTAGATCATCACTATTATTATTTTCAGGAATTTCATTGTTTTTTCCATGAGAAAATGTGGGCTCAGATTCACAAAGTTCCTTACTCATAACAGGAGTAGGATCAGTTAAATAATCATGCCAATTTTTGTTGGTGCAGAAGTATAAGTCTTAGAACTTTGTGATGCAGGTAAAGATAAACTATTTAAAAAACTCATGTCCTCAATTTGAAACAAGTCTTCTTTTATATCCCACCCTTGATGAGTGTCATCAAAAAAGGTTTATTTTCAAAGAATGTAACGTCCATAGTGACAAACATTTTCTTGTTTTTTGGATCAAAACATTTATATCCTTTTTGGGTTGGAGAGTATCCAACAAAAACACATTTTATAGCACGTGGTTCAAGTTTTCCAACATTTTTATGTTCATGAACAAATGTTGTGCAACCAAAAATTATTAATGTCAGATCAGTTAAAACACGAGTACTAGGAAAATATTCTTTGAAAGTATTAATTGGAGTTTGAAAATTCAGAATTTTTGAGGGCATTCTATTAATTAAGTATGCAGTTGTTAAAACAGCTTCGCCCCACAAATATTTTGGTACTTTATTTGAAAAAAGTAGAGCTCTAGCAACCTCCAATAAATGTCTATCTTTTCTTTCGGCAACTCAATTTTGTTGAGGAGTATTAGGACATGAACTTTGATGTACAATCCCATTTTTTAGAAAAAAATCATCCAGGATAGTATTAAAATATTCTTTGCCATTATCACTTCTAAAGACTTGGATATTTGTTTGAAATTGATTCTGCACCATTATAAAAAAATTCTTTACAGCCTGGAAAACATCTGATTTCCCCTTTAACAAGTATACCCAACATACTCTTGTATGGTCATCTATAAATGTGATAAACCATTTTTTGAGAGAGAGTGTACTTGTACGGTTAGGGCCCCAAACATCACTGTGAATAATAGAAAAAGGTTTTGATGGTTTATAAGGCTGTATTGAAAATTGGGAACGATGATGTTTTGCAAACTCACATGCTTCACATTTAAACAAAGAAAAGTTCTTATTGTGAAATAACTTAGGAAACAAGTGTTTTAAGTAACGAAAACTAGGATGACCTAATCTTAAATGCCATACCATAATATTGTCATCTTTATTATTCAAAACAGAAAAAGACTCAAAACAAGAACTTATTTTTTTTGAAGGTAGTTGTGATGCAAATCTAATGTCAAAGTTGTAGAGTCCTCCACTCTCCTTAGCACTGCCAATCATCTTCCCCGAGTTCAAATCCTGAAAGACACAGTGAGATTGGAAAAAATTAGTTTGAAAATTTATATCTTGGGATAATTTACTGACGAACATTAGATTACATGATAAATTTGGAACATGAAGGACATTTTTAAGAGTCAACATCGGAGACAACACAACTGACCCTTTACCTGCAATGGCTGAAAAAGAGCCATCTGCAATTTTTATTTTTTGATTACCTGCACATGGACTATATGAAGAGAACAAAGTAGATTCACTTGTCATATGATCAGAGGCACTTGAATCTACTATCCAAGTATGACTGGGACTAACACTAATAAATGCAGAATTACCTTTTGTTGCTATAGAGCAAGAAGGAGTTGGAGACTCGAGGAGTTTGTACAGTTTGTCTAGTAGTTCTGTAGTGAGTGAAAGCTGAGGTGAAGAGATTTGCTGCCCTTGATTAGAATTACTAGCTTGAAATGCACGACCACCTTTCTTCTTCCAGTTAGGAGGTTTCCCTTTGAGCTTCCAACAGGTTTCACGCGTATGCCATTCGCGCTTGTAGTGATCACACCAAGGAACTTTGTCTAA
The DNA here is from genome assembly GCA_021764765.1 of Vicia sativa. NCBI lineage: Eukaryota > Viridiplantae > Streptophyta > Magnoliopsida > Fabales > Fabaceae > Vicia > Vicia sativa. The sequence continues at coordinate 113,864,334 of CM038795.1, read as the reverse complement.
CCTTTTTCCCTCTTCAAGGTTCCTAGAAGCCAAAGCTGAGCCTTCAGATTCAAAGTTTCGTGGTATCTTGCCCATCATAATACCTTGACGTGCCTCCTCCCTTCTGATTTCTGCAAAAGTTTCACGAAGAGTTGGCAATGGTATTTTTCCTAGAACTCTACCTCTTACCTCATCAAGGTCTTTATTGAGCCTAACGAGAAACATGAAGACACAATCATTTTCTTGTCTTTTGAGAAATAGAACACTATCTTCTGTACACCTCCAATTGTCATCATAACATAGATCCAACTCTTGCCAAAGGGTCAACAACTCATTGTAATAAACAGTGACATTCATGTCTCCTTGTTTTGCATGCCATAACTTTGATTTTAACCCAAAAATTTGTGAGGAATTTTGAATATCAGAGTATGTTTCCTTAACAGCTTCCCATACATCCTTTGCAGAAGGCAAAAACATGTAAGGCTTACCTATTCCACTTTCCATTGAGCTTACCAACCATGCAATAATCAAGGAGTTTTCAGATTTCCATTGTTTGTAAAGAGGGTCTCCTCCTATTAAAAAACCAAACTTCCCTTTGCTATCCAAAACCAAACGAACTGTTTGGGCCCATTCATTATAGTTATTCCCATTCATCTTAGGAATATTAACCTTGAGGGAATAAGAGGACCCCTCTTGGTCATTTCCGCCTATATTGAAGTAGTTGCCATTGTTTATGACCGACGACGACTCGTCGACGTTACCGCGGACACCACCTTCATCGTGGCCACCGCCGTCGCCACCACCGTTACTAAGACCACCGCCGTTACCGAGGCCACCGCCGTTGCCACCACCATTACCGCGACCACCGCCATCACCGCGGCCACCGCCGTCATTATTGGATCCGGTGTAGGCGAAACCTAGAGCCGACCAACTGGTGTTGCGATTCGCCATAGTTGTGGAAGCTTTACAGTAAATCCTAACACAGAGCTCTTGATACCATATTGAATGGAATGGTATACAACTGTTATGTTTATTCCTCAGCTCTAAGGCTGGTATATATAGTAGTAATACAATAATGATAATTAATTCTCTCTTTAATAGAGAATAAAGAGAAATAAAAGACAATAAATAGAAATAATGAAAAGGGAAATAAGATATTTTCCAACAGGTGCTTATATAAAGTTGTTTCAAATTTGCTTACAACCAGGGTGAAAAATGTTTTGGGTCATCTTGTTTCTAAGTGCCAAAGAACTTTCATATCTAGTAGGCATTTACTTGAAGGAGTTTTGGTGGCTAACATGGTGATGGATTATGCTACTAAATCTAAGAAAAATTTCTTTCTTTTCAAAGTCGATTTTGAGAAGGCTTCGATAAGATTAGTAAGAAAAATCTTTGATATATGTTGAGGAGAATGGGTTTTGGTGAGCTATGAAGGAGATGGATGGAAGCGATGGTGGTTTCGAGTTTGGATGTCAGTGTTGAATAATGGGATAACTATTAGATATTTTGAGGCGGGGAGAGGTCTTAGGAAAGGATATCCGCTTTCTCCTTTCTTGGTCGTGTTGGCTTCAGAAGGATTAATTGGTCTGGTTTGAAAAGCCTCAATCTTAGGAATGTTTTCTAGTTTTTTTTTTGTGGAAAAAGTGTACAGTTGATATTCTGCTATTCACAGACGATACTCTGTTAATTGGGGATGGTAATTGGAAGCAAGTTTGGACGGTAAAAAAAGATGTTAATAGGGTTCGAATTGGTTTAGGGGTTTAGTGTTAATATTCACAAAAGCAAAATAATTGAGTTTGCACTTTTTGTCAGTTGCAACACATTTCTTGTCTTGTAGGATTGAAGATAAAAATTTCTTGTTTCTTGAAATTGCAATTGGATCTAATCTGATAACAATCTCTTATTGGATGTTGTTAATTTCTAAACCTAAGTCGTGCCTTGTGTTTTGGATAGGAAGTTTACTCAATTTTGGAGATAGAATTACTCAGCTTAAATCTCTCCTTTCAAGTATTTTTATATTTCAATTTTCTTTTTTTTTTGCTCATGTGAAAATCTATAATAAGGTGCAAAAGTTTCATAATAGTTTTATTTGGGGCGATACGGAAGAGAAAAATCGGATCCATTGGGATGGTTGAGAAAGCCTCTATTTGTCGTTTAATAAAAGTGGTCTAGGTTTGAAGAGAGTGACTGAGTTCAATATTTCTTTGTTATTTAAGTGGAGGTAGGGTATTTTAATGGAGGAAGACGCACTCTCGTTTGAAAATTTGGCGACGAGATATGGCATCTTGAGAAACTAGATTGCGGTAGGCACGTGTTTTAAAGATCTTGTAGGTTTGGAGAATAGGCGGACTGAACAGGTTTTCATGGAGAATTGCATCATCAGTTTGGGCAAATATGTTTTTGTTGAGTTCTGTCAAGGAAGGAAAGGTTGCTCCTATGAGAAGTTGGGTAGGTGACTCATGGAAGTGGGTGATTTCGGTAACGATATGAGTTCTGCCGAGTCTTTGTTCCTGCATGTTTTCAGTGACTGCTTGGCCTATCTTTAATCGGACATGACAGTTGCGGACTCGGTTAAGTGGCGTCCAAAACACTTGGTGGGTTATTCCACTAAATTTGGCTACGACTTGTTGACAAAGCATATCGGATTACAAAATTTGGAAGGATTATTGGGAAATTCTTTTGGTTTTTTTAGGAAAGCGACTATTCCTTTTCAGATCAAAGCGTTTGGATGGAGAAGCTTGTTGAATTGATTGTTGTTAAAGGACTAAATTTTCCGTAGAGGTATCGTTCTATCTCCTGATGATTCTCTTTGTGTATTTTGTTCTAACGTTGAAGAGTCTTTGAATCATCTTTTCCTTGAGTGTTTTGTCTCAAAGCTAATATGGCAGGAATTGGCAACATGGACCAGATTAAAAATTCTTATGGAGTTTTTATCTATTGTGGCACAATGCTTGTAAATAGAAGAGAATGGGGTTGGCAACAAAAATACCATTTAGATGGCGGTGTTATGGGTATTTGGGGAAATTCTAGTATCAGATATGAGATTTCGAAGGTGATGTCACGACACTAATATCTGTTGGATGAACAAATATCAGAACAAAATCTTAAATGCAGAAAACTAAATAACATAGTGAATTGTTTACCCAGTTCAGTGCTACACACCTATGTCTAGAGGTTACCAAGCCAGGGATGAAGTCCACTATTAGCAATATTAATTTAGAGTTAAACTTCCCCATTTACACCCCTCACTTAATCACTACCCGTTGACCCTTTTACCTAAGATCCCTTCTTAGATATGAGAAACCTCTCTCATATCCCACAGTCACACGCAGTGACAATAAACAAAGACACAAAACTTGAAGACACCCTTCAAAGACACATAATCATCGTTTCTTCAAAGCTTATTGATGATTAACAATTTACAACTCAACTAACGTCCACATCAAGCATTAAAAAAAAATACTAGAGTGGCTCATTATTCAAATCCAACAAAGACTAACAACCAACAATTAAAATAGTACGATCAAAGTCCTTCTGGAATGGCCAACTCGACAAACAGGGTTAGCAGCCTTTATATATGTTGACAACAGGTAGGGTTGCTTCACAATTAGTCTTCACCGAGTCCTAAGCTTTCTCCATAAAAGTAGGAAATAAATTTCTCCAAGAATATTGCTGAAGAACATTACATAGCTTGCTTAATCGAAGCATACAATTTAAAATAAACCGACTCCTAATGTTTCTGAACTTAAGAACCAGTTCAGTTCAGTTTCACATGTCAGGAAATTTGCTTTGACATCTTCATAAAAGTTGCTGATACATTAGACTTCATGGCATTTTTTGAGCAGAATTGTAATACGGTGGGAGAACTGACTTTGGATTTGTTTTGCTTTTGATCGCAAATGTTGCGGATAGCAAGAGTCGCCACTGACTTTTCTTTTATCCAATTAAGGGAAGGTGAAAAGAACAGAAAAAGACCTTCGTTAGATTTTGAGTAAGGGAGAAGGTTATGAAAAGGGAAGGTATTAGCACCCTTTCCATCCGTAGTTATCTACGGGCTCTTAGTTGCTTTAGCTCACTTTAAAAATTTGCTTTCTGTGTGTGTATTTGAAAATGTTTTTGAAAAAGCATTTCGCTTTGACTTCGTAATGATTCACGCTGGAATGTATACAAAGTGTTTGGAAATGTTTCGTTTTGGAAAAGTGTTTTAACTTTGACAAAAGTGTGAGGTGCGAAAAGATGTTTTGATAGAGCAAGCAACTAGAAGTCTTATTACCTACTCAAAACGGTCGTTTTCGTGTTATTTTAGTTTCCTTTAGAATAGTGTTATCCATGCCATTGGTTGGTAGGTAACCCTATTCGTTGGATGAAAGGGACATTCGAAGGGACATCGGATGGTCATAGAAGGCAACTTGTAGGAGTATCCTAGCACATTCGTAGGGACAATCATCACTTTTCGTAGGCAACAATCGAGGGACGAGATCATGTATTCGTAGGCAACATCGAGGGACTATGATCTTTGTTTCGAAGGGACTATGATGATATGTTTATAGGCAACGGTGCTAGGATACCTCTACGTTCGAGGGACTTGACCATTTATTCGAAAGGCAACGAGAGAGAATACTCTAGGGGGTGCATGTGTGAAGAGAGTGTGTTAAATTCAGATATATTATCTTGTAATTAAAATATGCATGCAAAAATATTAATTTTTATGCCAAAAATTAAATAAACAATTTTCTGTCCTAAATGCAAAAATAAAATATTTTTGGTGGTTTTTTGATGTGTTAAAAAATTGTTTGAAAAGAAATTAAATTAGAAAAAGAAAATATGAAGAAAATAAGAAAATTGGTTAGTTTTGCAAAGGTGTAAAAAAAGATTTGACAAAGCAGAGATCGAACCCCTGACCTCTGGGTGAACACGCGCGCTGCTTACCACTGGACCAACCTGCATTTGGTGTTAGTGACATGGAACAAAAGCATTATAAGGGGATTAGTTTTATGAAAACCAAAACCGCGCCAAAGCCTTCGTCTTCTTCCTCATTTGAATTTATTTCACAGGCTTTTACCTACGGTTTTCGTCTGTAGCGAAAGCCTTTACCTACGGATTATTTTCCATAGCTACATCCCTGCAAGATCAAACCATTCGTAATACACAAAATAAATTAGTTTTAAAGACATCAATCGATTGGAAATCGTCCTCTGAGTGTGATAGTGGTCCTAGTTTCTCCAATTTTGCCTAGAACACAAAGCCCTAATTCGGAGCTACGAACCCTAGCAATGGCAACTCATGATTCCTGCATTTAAATTTCAATTAACCACTCCAGATAACTTCGAAACTTCATTCTAAACACAAACAAATAATCAAAACATGTTAAATATGCATAAAAATCAGAAATCAATTTTAAAAATTTTGAAGCAAACCGTGATCGTGATTCCACGTTTCTGGGTGTTTGGCTGGCTTGTGACAATATGGAATGGATCAGGGAACCTCCAGGAATGTGTTGGAATGCTTGAAATCCTTTGAATTGGACTGGAACTAGGGCTTCCAATTGCTTGAATGCCACGGTTTTTTTGGTGCTTGGTAGGGTTCTTTTAGGCTAGAAATTCGTCCCTTGTGCTTGTGGATGCATCATTTACTTATAGTAGAGTGAATTAGGTCAAGAATTATGAAGAAATTATATGTCAATCAATGAGAAAATATTTGATTTGGAATGAAACCAAATATTGCCTTTTTTGATCAAATTTCATTCAATTCCTTTTCCAATCAATGAAATTCGAAATTGACAGCTTGTATGGCTTGCTTGGATCTCAAGAATGAGAGAAAATCCACCTTGCAATTAATTTTTGATTTTCTATCTTTTATTTTAATTAAATTGGCTTTTAAATGATTAAAAATCCAAAGTAAATAAAAAATAAAAGATAAATTCGTGGGCTTGGGCTTGGAGGTTCCAATTCAGCTAAGGAACATGTTTGAATCAAGAAAAGTTAGGCCCATTTGCAAAATGTTTAGTTTTGTCAAGTATTTCTCTTTGTGCACCTCCTCAAAAATGCTCAACTTGTGCAAGGTGTATCTTGCTTAATTTTTAACATTTTTGAGTGTTCTTGGACTTTTTAGAAATCTCAAGATGTCCTCTAAACAACCTTTTTGGTTTCATCTTCATTGGAGTTTCCATGCTCATGAACACTTCTTTACAAAAAGTTGACTTTTTGTTGACTTTTAAAAAGACCTGTAATGTTTTGATCCATAAGTTCCAAATGAAGCATTTTCTGCCCAAGCTTGTGAGACTTAAAGTTGTAGAGAATTGAATTCTCTTCAAAATAAGCTGTGGTGGAAAAATTTCTGATAAAGTATGTGAAAGTTAGGCCTGGTCAAAGTTCTGTTGACTTTTGTCTAAGAAAGCCCAATTTAGAAACTTTGACTTTTGATCAATTCTTAATTTTTCTTGATGAATCATGATCAACCCTTAATCAAATGATGAATATCACTTCAAAATATTTATGTTGACCAAAAATTATGAAGTTTAACTGTATGTTGACCACAATTGACTTTTTGTCCAATATAACTAATTTTCAACCATCTGAGCCATTGTCTGAGGAAACTTGCTTGTAAGGCTTGAAACTTGACATGGAGATTCTTTGAAGCATATGATGAGGCATGATAACCACTGGAGGTGTTAGAGGCCCACCTTGATTTGAGGATGACCAAACCCTAGTTTGGGTTGATTGCTTAGGAGAGGGTTTGTCTGATCAACCCTTGTGAAATCCTTGAGTATGGATATGTGAAATGTCTTGAGATGTAAGAGGACAAATTTTGGGGTATGACAAGAATGTTTTACTAAAATTGCTACCAATCTACAGAACTAACATTTGATATTCAAGGAATGATATTATTTTTAACAGAGGTGTTTGTTATGTTTTAAAAATCGTTTAGATGATCAAGTTGAAGACGTAGAAATGGTCCATAATCGGAGAAATTCCTAAACCCAAGTGTAACTTTTATGAATTTTTTACATAACTGTTGCATTATCTGGTTTAGGTTACAATTGATTTCTTACTTATAAAAAAACATTCTCCTTTAATTACTTATCACAATCACATCATAAAAAATAATTAAATTTCAAAAGGAGGAAATTCTAAAATTCAAATTTTCACAACAGTTTTAAAATCCATTCCTAATATTTTTCATCTTGATCCTTATTTATCTTGCACTATCTCTCACTTATTTTTCTCATTTCCCTCTCACTACTTTTCAGAATTTGAATCTCGTGTTATTGACCATATAATCAAGATGACACGATACTATTAATCTTGATCGTATCATTACAAAAACATTCTTTTTTTATTTTAAATTTTTTAAAATATTGCTTAAATCAAAATCATTTGATCTTAATCAAATTATCATAACTACCTGTGTGCGTGAATGCGAGATTCAACAACTGTACCAAATCTTAATCCCTGCTTGCATTTACTTCATTTTTCTTTGATGTTTGTTATTTTGTGTGTGTTCCTATACATTGAAGATTTGGTCTGGTGATCATGCAAGACTTACTCTTGAATGAGATGAATGCAAGTGTCTGATGAATGAAAGTAAAACTTGTTTTCAAATATAAAGGAGGAAGAGACACTACAAGAAAATTCAAAATTTATCAGGGGATAAAACCCTCATAAATTTCAAAACCCCCTATAAATATACAAATTACAAGGGGACAGGTCCCCTTGCAAATTAGGGGTTCGCAAATTTATTTGCGAAGGGCTTTACACGTCGTCCTTTTGCCAAAGACTTATCCTCTTGTAAAAGGAAATTTATAATTTTCCAGTTTGTAACATGTAGACATAGGTGTAGGCTAGGTGTTCAGTTAGGACTGCAATGCGTCAGAATGTTTCCTTGGAGTTAAGCCCCTAAGAAAATGTAAATGCTTTTCCGTTTTCTAGGGGTTAAGCCCGTGGAAAAATGCAGACATCGACATTTTCCTTGGAGTTTATCCCTTGACAAATTGCAAAATGATTTTTAAAAAAAGTAATATAAACAGAATAAAAACTTATAATAATAATAATAATAGAATAATTATAATATAACTAATATGTAATATATATATATATATATATATAAATATATATATATATATATATATATATATATATATATAAATTAATATAATAATTCAAATTCAAAACATAATAAAAATTATAATAAAACTTCATGCACATTACGGTAAAAGTTGTAAGTTTAAAATATATAAAATAATTTTCCATACAAATAAATAAAACATCAAATTTTTAACCTTAATTATTCTATTCTTCATTTTGTTCTCCTTGCTCTTCTTCTTCAACAACTCCTTCATCGTCAAAATATTACACTTTATTAGATGGATGTAAAAAGTGAATTTTTAAATGGTTACATTGATGAAGAAGTATATGTACACCAACCCCTGGTTTTGAAAATACAAAACATCCAGATTTTGTCTATAAGCTTAAAAATTCCTTATACAGTCTAAAACAAGCTCCCAGAGCTTGGTATGAAAGACTAAACAATTTTCTTTTAGAAAAAGATTTTACCAAAGGGAAAGTGGACACAACTTTATTCTGTAAGACATTTAAAAATGATATTCTGATTTGTCAAATTTACGCTGATGACATAATTTTTGGTTCTACTAAATCCTCCCTTGTGATAGAGGTTGCTAAGTCTATGCAGGAAAATTTTGAAATGAGTCTCATGGGCGAACTTAAATTCTTTCTGGGAATTCAAATCAACCAATCTTCAGAATGAACCTACATACATCAGAGTAAGGAAGAGGTAAGTAAGAAAGTAGAACATAACCTCTACAGAGGTATGATTGGCTCTCTCCTTTATTTAACAGCTTCAAGACCTGATATTCTATATATAGTATTTTCCTCTGTGCTAGATTCTAATCAAATCCTAGAGAAACTCACTTAAGAGCTGTTAAGCGAATTTTTAAGTATCTGAAAGGTACTACTAATCTTGGCTTATATTATAGAAAATCCAGTGAATACAAACTTGTAGGTTACTGTGACGCTGACTTTGCTGGAGATAGAATAGAAAGAAAAAGCACTTCTAGAAGCTGTCAGTTTCTGGGTGATAATATGATATCTTGGTCCAGCAAAAGGCAATCCACCATTGCACTATCAACTTCTGAAGAAGAATATATAGCTGCAGCTAGATGCAATACTCAGATGCTCTGGATGAAAAGTCAACTTGAAGGATTTCAAATATTCGAGAGTAACATTCGTATCCTCTGTGACAATACTTCTGCTATTTGCTTATCTAAAAATCCCATTTTGCATTCTAGAGCTAAGCATATAGAAATTAAACATCATGTCATTAGGGCCTATATTCATAAGGGAATTTGTTCTTTAAAATTTATTGACACGGACCATCAATGGGCTGATATCTTTACAAAACCCCTTGCTGAAGATTGGTTTAATTTCATTCTAAAGCATCTTAGTATGGAATTATGCCCATAATGAAAAGTTCATTTCTATATGTTTAACTTTCAGAATATTATTTCTGTGAACATTTGATTAATTTTCCTTCAGAAGTGAGAAGGGTAGTTAACTCAGAATATATCCAGAAGATTTGAATGATCCAGTTCAAGATAGATGCATGCAGTTCACTACATCAACATCTGTCAATCTCAAGCGTTGAGTCATATTCAGAAAATGAACATGTGTTTAATATCTGATAGACTGAAATGTTTAAGTTGATGCATTGAGGCGTTGGTCACACGAGTAACTGTTCATTAAATCTTTACACTATCTCCCCTGTCAGAAATTATTATGTCTCTTAACCATTTTCTTTTGCATGCTTTAAATTCAATTAATTGCATGTTTTCAAGAATTTTTTCTATATATACTCACCTCTTAATACTTTTTAAAATCACCATTTTCAAATCACTTGCTTTCTCTCTTATTTGTATCCATTATTTCCAAAGTTTCCTCTTTTCTTCTCAAAACCCTAAGTCTGAGAACAATGGCTTAATCTTCCCAACAACAACAACAACCCCAAATCAACTCTCTTGAGGTTCTCTGTGAACTTCTTGTGGACTTCGACAACATGAAGGAGAATGTGCATGATCTTCTTGAAGAAGTGGAATTTCATGGATGGTCCCAATATTTTGATCGTTTGATTGGTCCTATTTTCCCCAAGTTGGTTAAGGAATTCTATATTCATGCTTCTGCTTCTCAAAATCAAGTTATTTCATATGTGCTGGGGAAGAAGATAATCATCACTAAAGATCTCATTGGAAAACTCATCAGTCATGATGGAAACATCGTCAAATGTACTGATATGGCTGAAAAGGCTGGGTCTGACCTAGAAAAAGTGTCTCAAGAAATCTTCACTTATGGGCAACCATCAAACAAAATCAAAGATCTGAAGGATCACTTCAGAATTTGGGCTAAGATAATTCTAGGGTGCATCAACCACATGAAACCTTCAAGTTCTGTAGACTACATCAACATTGATCAGCAGTTCCTCCTCTACTTAATTGCAATAAAAACAAAAATTCACCTTTCTCACAATCTGTTCAACCATTTGAAAACAAGTGTCAAAGAAACAAGAGAAGACGAAAGAACCAAAAGAGATTGGATTCCTCCGGGAAGGCTCATCTCGGATATCCTGAGAGAGAATCAGCTGATTGATCAACTGAATAAGGCTAAACTTGTAGATGATCTGAATCCAATTGTTGGGAAACTTCTCAATGCAACTAACCTCAGGAAGATAAAAATAATTGAATCTATCAAGAAGAAACTCACAGCTGTGATGAACAAAAGTGTATCAATCAGAAGAATCCCTTTGGAGAATTTCCCGATGTTTACCGATATAGATGCTTCAAGACCAGATGTTGTTTGTTTTTATATAGAAGTGTGCAAAGCTGATGGCACTGATCTTGGTGTCACTATTCAAGATCTTCATTAACTACCTCCAAATGTTGCCATCGGAAAATCAAAGAAGCGAAAATCTTCTGATGAAGGCACTTTTTAGAAAAATCTGAAAGCTGTTAAGAAGAAAGGTAAATCATCTTGTATTTCTATTTTTGAACCTGTTTTGACACCAACATCTATTCCATCATGCCCCCCAAAAAAAAACTCCATACCAGAAAATTCTCCAGAAACTCTTGATGTCTTGATAATTTTGACATAGAAATTGACACCTCTGTTCCTCTATCTTAACTCGTAACTCAACCTCAACCAGAAATTGCCAAAGTTCTATCTAATTTTAAAACTTTTGACTCTGCTCTTGAAACTCCTCAACCAGAAAATCCACCTTTATCTATTACACAACCATCTCCCGCTTCCCAACCTGATAATCCAAATGAATCTTCTGAACCAACACCAAAAAACACTACCGCCACTACTCAATCTCATGCTCCCAAACCATAAAATCCAAATTTGTCCTCTGAACCCACGCTAGAAATAACACCCCTTATTCCTGGAATCACTTTCCCTCTCAACACTTTGCAACCAGAAAACAATACCTTTACCATTTCATCTTCATCACCCCTCACTTTTCCAGATCCTCCATCTCCATATGAATCTACACCACCAAATTCTCCAAACTCTCTCGTCATTATTGATGACTCTCAATCTCCTCAAAAATCTCTAGAAAATCTCCTAAAAACTATCATTGATTTAGATTCATGGAATTACCTTGTTTCTACTCCTCACAAAGTAGTTGTTCCCAAACCAAAAGCACAACCCTCCAAATCAGATGTTGGTGAATCTTTAGTGGTATTTGGAACAGAAATTCAGGCCTGGGTTAACTCTCTAAAGCAAGCTTGTTTGGACAATCTGAATCCAGCAGCTTCTGACAACCTTTAGACTTAGTTCAGAAAATGGTTCATTTCTGAGTCTTAGAAGTAAAAGGAACTCTACTGTAGAATTGCTCAGCAGAATTTCAGTGAATGGCTGAAGATTTTTTAGGAACATACTTCTCATCTTAGGGATGCAAACCATCTGTTTCTAGCCAACGCTCCCTGGGAATCTATATCAGCAGCATCCCTTCATAATTCTGAGCCTCAACCTCTGGTTCTCTTTCAAGATAAAGGGAAATCTGTTGTTGAGTCATCTGAAGCTCCTGCTAGTGAAACAATTGCAAGCGCTGAAAAGGAAGGTTCTCCATCTTCCTTTGTTATTCAAACTCTAAAATTTTTGAACAAGGAAAATGAAGAGGTCAGAAAAAGGTTGGACAAGCAAGATGAAACGAACAAGGAAATCAAGGATATGATGGGGAAACAAGAAGCCTCAACGTCTAAAATCAAAGGGCTGCTGGAGGCATTGTTCTCAAGACTTCCTCCCCCTTCTTAGAACTTAATTTTCTTTATTTATTTTCTACAAATTTTTATTTTATGCATTTCTCCTTCTGTACTTCGTTTTATTCCTTCAATGAAATCATTTGTTTTTTTTTTCTTTTCTGCATTTTTTCCTTTTTTGATCTATGACAAAAAGGGGGAGAACGTAAAATATTTTGAACATAATAGTTGCTGAGACTAAGCCTCAAACATTGTGATATCCTCTATTTAATTTTTTCTCTCTAAAAGTTTAAAACATGGAAATAGTTATTCTGGAAATGCAGCTTATGTTACTTGGATCTTTCAGAACTTTCAACATACTCTAGACGAACATTCTCAGGGAAGTATCTAAACTTTTCTTAATCATAGGAGTATTTAACTCAGAGGGAGATTCTACTTACTTCTCAAGTATCACAACATACAATTTTTTGTCATCATCAAAAAGGGTGAGATTGTTAGAACATAGTTTGATTCTACACCTTTATAAAAGTTTTGATGATAACAAAATACATTGTTTATATAAAACAAATATGCTTCTTAAATTTTATGCGTTTTTGCAGAGAAATTCTGATGAGAATTATTGCATCAACAGTATTGAATATAGAAGTTTTGAAAATAGAAGAAGAAGTTTTTAGAAAAGGAATGATGCTTTAAAAGCCTCAGAAGAAAATATTCTGAAAGCAGCATTCACTCTATGTAACGCTCATAATAGAAGTTTTGGTGAAGCTGAACTTCTAAAAGTATCAAGTTTCAAGCACAAACTCTAATGTTACAATTATGCTTAAAGGCTGCCTTTACCTTATGGTTTTGATGCGTTACTAAAGGTATATATGGAAATCAAGAAGTAACGGATGATTACAGAAAAGATCTGTATTTATGGAAAGATCATTTAATGTATTTATCAACATATTCCATATCCATGTTCTTATGTCTCCAGTGGATCAAATTTCATTTGCTATTTAAAGGAGGATTAAAGAACAACCAAGATTAACAACTTTTGCTCATGCGCGCAGATCTCTAAGAGAAACATTTCAAAAGCTTTAAGTTTTAATCTTTATATTTGTTGAGCGAAAATCTTGTGTAGAACATCACAGTTGTGATATAGCTTATTAGAAGCATTCTTGATACACAGGCTGTAATCGTTTTATAAAGTTTTATTTCCTTGAGAACCAAGTTGTGGTTAACCACAAGAAGACAAAGACAGTAGTCTTTGTGAATTGTAATGAAGTTTTGATTAGTCGATTAAGACCTCGTTGAGAGAGGAAAATCACCTTGACGGGTGGACTAGAGTAGTTTGAGTTCAAACGAACCAGGATAAAAATTGTCGTGTTAAATTTCTTTTAAGTTAAAAACCCCAATTTAAACCCCCCTTTCATGTGTTTTTAAACCTTCACTCAACACACTTTCCTCTCACAAAGACTTTCTGAAAGTCCTTGCTCCTTTTATCACCACAATCCTCAGGGATGTTTACAATGAATTCCTTGACCAAAATCTCAAATTATTTAGGAAGTTTGGTTACAATCTTCATCAATCCAGCATCATATATTAACTTTATGATTTCCTTGAACTCTAAGGCATCTCTTCCCAATTCCATTTTTGTAAGTTCATGATTTGTATGGATTGGCTTAATTTTAATAAAACAAATTATAGCAGCAACAATGTTTTGTACAGTAGGATTTCTAACTTATAATCCTATCTAGAAATTCCTTAAAATGCTGTGTTGAAGTTTTTCAATAATAGGAACAACATGTCAAATGAGATGTCGAGACATTAGACATCAGGACATCACGCTACAGAAACTGTTGAAGTTGTTACAGTTCTGTTTTAATTAGTGCAGAATATTCTGGGAATATTATGCATCATATGTGGCGTGATTTTGAAGCCATATGTGGAGGTCCAAGAGCTAAGGAGAAAGATCAGCAAGGACCTTGATTGTAGCAGAAGTTATCTGCGTATTTGTTTTTTCAAAAGTTTGTTACTGTAGAAGTTTGTTACAGCTTCAAGTTGTTAATTTGAAGGCCCAAATCCAATTGGGTAATAGGTTATAAATAAGCAGTTGTAACCTAGTTTTAAGGAGCTAGTTGGTTTTAGAAAGATGTAGTCTTTAGGGTTAGCCATGTAAGTTAACCTCCCAGATTGTGGGATGGTCACTTGTTTGTGCCTCGAAACCTGTAGACAAGAGGTTTATTTTACTCACTCAGAAGCTGTGAAGAAATGAGTGCATTTTTGTCCTTGGAAGAAGCTGTGAAGCAATTCCAAGTTTTTTTGAGTCACTAGTTTGACTGTTTTGTGTTTGGAGTGATGTTCTCAAAACTGGTTTTGTATTTGAGGAGCCAAGTTATTGATGCCTACCTTGTCTGTTTTATAATGTCAAATCAGAAGTCAAGACATCCTGAATATGTATATCACCAGAATTTCAATTAGTATCAGAGCATGCATCCTGTTTGTTTCTGGATGAGATCCATGAGGGATAATTTCTAGTTGTTTACAAGGTAGAAGATTGTTTGAACAAGGAGTATTCATATTGTATGGTCCCTTGAAGTGGAGGATGTACATATCTGTGGAGGACTAGACCAACCTGACCAGAACTATTGTACCTTCTTAAAGAAAGAAGATAATGAATTTGGAACAAGAAAGTTAAATTCAAAGACTTCATGCGGCAGTGAAGAATTTGGAATGTATTGTTCATCCTATATTTAGCACAGAGAAGAAAATTGTCAAAACCTTCATGCAGGAGTAAAGATATTGATAAGGTAACTCTTGTGCTTATGTGTTTCGATATGGTCAAGATATTGGTTAGGTCTAGTCTATTGCTTGGTGAAGAAGCAAGTGTATTGTAGGATTGATATATTTTCAATCCTTAGATGTCATGCTTACATTTGAATTAAGGAGTAAGTATTGTGTAAATTCGGTTGAAGTATGGCTATACTCCACTGCATAGCCTCTGATGCAACCCACAAAGTAAAAGCAGGATTCTAGGGTTATTTTTATTCATCAGAATATTTAACAAATTTTACAACATCATTAAAAGTGTCAAAGATACTTGAGATCTTTCTCAAGTCCACTCATAAAGGCATTTATTAATAGAGTTGATGAGTATCAATTGATCAATGATTCTCATATACATCTACAAGTTGTTTGAAGTCCTTGAAGATTATCAAGGATGATGTGTTCGAAGGAGATGGAACTAATGCTCTATAGGATGTTAGAACATTATTAATGGTATGCAGCTACCAGTTGAAGAACATATGTTTTGGGTGCTAAAAAAAATATAGTGTGAGTACATATGTTAGGAACCTACTCCTGATCTGGATGAGGAGACATCTGTTTTGTATTAATTGATCAGGACACGATCAAGAAAGCTTTCTACTCCAGATGTTAGTTTATTTCTGACTTAAGTTTATGGGAGTATAAAAGTAAATCTCAATGCAAGTAAAAAGACTCATAAAGGTATACCCTTTATGTTAAATCAAGATGAGCTTATATATGGAATATTCATTTGATAAAAAGGACAAGATATGTGGAATTTTAATCATGACCATAGATCCAATTTGAAGCTGAATATTGTGAATCAACCACAGTGAATTATGGTCCTGAGTGTTTGACCACCCTATATAGTATGTTGGAAGGTTATGGTCTGGAAGAATCAAGGGAGTCAGATTTCTTTGAAGAATCTGGATATTTCTATGTCATGGCATAAGTAAGTCTGTAACAGAAACCTAGTTGAGGGAATCTCCTCTGTAGGTACAAACTATGGAATCCATCATCTCAAAATCAGAACGAAAGTCTGAAGAAAAGCCTATTGAGATGTGGCTCATATTATCCCTTGGTGATGTTGATTGTTTGGTTGTAAAGGCGGTGTATATTGTGCTTCATATGTTCCCCCCAAGCATTATGGATGAGATATTATGGATGTTACCCCCAAAACCATAATGGATGGTGTCATATCAGATGTTAGAACATCATCTCAATATCTTCAAGTCTTAAATGTATGTATAGTTTCCAGAAAGTATGTGAGTGTGAAGATGTAATCATTAAGTATGATCTAGTGTGAGAAGAAAATTCTAACTGACTAACTGATAGGTATTGTGACGGGAGACTTAGTACTTATTAGTATGTAGCCTGAATTCCAAACCACTTATAATTTGTCGAGAGATGAGTATTTGTTGTATGAATTCATGGTATATTGTGAACTGGATATCATTATTAAAGTTCACTATTATCTTCACAAGTTTAGGATGTGTGGCAACATTATATGGTGATTATTTGAAGATCTGATGCATAAAGATGCAAACAAATATCTTGATGGGAGCTGATATTTGTGTGTGGAAATCGGAAGAGATGAAGTATGTGATGAAGAGAATGTTCTACATGAAGATATAACATCACAATTGTTGAAAACCCCATAGATTGAAGAAAGAAGATAAGTTTCAGACTTATCTTTTAAATACATATCATTGGTTACTATATGGTTTCTTCTATTGCAAGTTACAGAGCGTGAGAATCTGAATCTTGTGTAACAAGTAAACTAAGGATTCCAAATTTAGAAACTGTGGCAAATCCTAAACAAGGAAGACTTCTATTATTATGAGGACCAACATCAAAGATGTCCTTATTCTGTATAACTTAGGGGGAGTAACAATTCATGTTGAGCTTCATCTTGGAAGCTAAAAGGAGGAACACTGATATTAAGGACGAGCATCTATCAATTTAGGAGCAACTGTCAATAGGAGGAGCAACCACTGCCTATGTTAATTATTATTTATGGTTATATGAAAGCAGCTATGTTGGCCATTATTATACATCTATGTATGTCAAACTGCTATTGAGGGAGAGATTATTCATTAGCTGATGTGAAGGGGAATGTATACTGTTATATGCTAAAGTGACATAAAGTCTTGAAGAAGTAGTGTTAATATAATCTCAGAGCCAAGAGTGATGTTGGAACATCAATATTATTATGAGAATCTGAAGTAAAATTGAAGCATGTTAAAAGGTTCTAATTCTATCTCATGGCCGCTTAAAAAGGAATCATGGCATTGTATGAGAAGATGTGAAGAGTGACTCATGATAAAAAAAGTCTTTAATCTGTTAAAGTGAGTCACATAAAGTGAACAGACAATGTATGACTGAATGTCAGGACATTATACAGGACATGTCTCTACATGGACAACATAAGTGAAGTAACATATGCATGCATTGGGACTGTTTTATCTCGAAAGAAATAATCAAGAGCTATTAAAGGTATTCTATGATAGCCTAGACGGTGGACAACAAGTTATTGATAGATTCTCAACCTAAAATAACGGACCTTGACCAACTATTCACCATCATGCGTTTCATTAAGGTTTGGGAAAATTGTGCCTGGATCTGGTTTGGTGAGGATCTCAATTGTCAAATGTTATCTAAAAAGGGGGAGAGAAATAATGTCACACAAAAAGTAAAACAGGAGAAAGAGAAGCAGGAGAGAGCAAAAAGATGTCTTAGTCACAAATCAAGTTATCACAAAACAAACCATATTGAACTACTTGTGACTTTTGATCCGAGTTATAAACACAATTGTGACTTTTATTCTGAGTTTCCTGGGAGAATTTCAAGTTATCTCTTAATAGGTAGTTTATCTCTCATGCCCCTCTTTTACCACCCCTAGTGACAAGAATTGGTTTTTATCTTAAGGGATAGTATAAGTTATCTTCTTCCTCATGTACACCAGGACTTTTCCTCCATTTATCCTGGACTGGTTCAATGGAGAGATTCAGAAATATGAGAAGATGTCTGACTGGATGTTAAGACATCACCTTCAATTGGCAGGCCATTAGGGTAAACCAAGAAGAACTCCTGATGAAGTTTTTGCTCGTCTCAAATTTAAGCTATATGCAAAAGAGAATGAATGAGCGGTTGTAGACTCTTTTAATTGTAAATTGTTGCTGGTACTTTAAACTTCTTGTAATTGTATTTATTTATTTATAGCTAAAATTTTCCAAAGGGGGAGTTTGTAAGTTCTTGATTTGTATGGATTGGCTTGATTTTGATAAAACAAATAATAGCAGCAACAATGTTTGTACAGTAGAATGTCTAACTTATAATCCTATCTAGAAATGCCTTAACATGCTGTGTTGAAGTTTTTCAATAACTGGAACAACATGTCAAATGAGATGTCGAGACATTAGACATCAGGACATCACGCTACAAAAATTGTTGAAGTTGTTACAGTTCTGTTTTAATTAGTGCATAATATAATGGGAATATGTGGCGTGATTTTGAAGGCATATGTGGAGGTCCAAGAGTTAAGGAGAAAGATCATCAAGGACCTTGATTGTAGAAGAAGTTATTTGCGTATTTGTTTCTGCAAAAGTTTGTTACTGCATATGTTTGTTACAACTTCAATCTATTATTTTGAAGGCCCAAATCCAGTTGCGTAGTAGGTTATAAATAAGCAGTTGTAACCTAGTTTTAGGGAGTTAGCCGATTTTAGAAAGATGTAGTCTTTAGGGTTAGCCATGTAAGTGAACCACCCTGATTGTGGAATGGTCACTAATTTGTTCCTCGAAGCCTGTAGGCAAGAGGTTTATTTTAATCACTCAGAAGCTGTGAAGCAATGAGTGCAGTTGTGTCCTTGGAAGAAGCTGTGAAGAAATTCCAAGTTTGTTTGAGTCCCTAGTTTGACTGTTTTGTGTTTAGGGTGATGTTCTCCAAACTGGTTTCATATTTGAGGAGCCAAGTTGTTGATGTAGTGGCTGGGATGTTGACTGCTAGACATCACTGAGGTGATTGGAAGTGAGCATATGTTCTCTTATCTAAGTGAGGTATCTTAGGTATAAGGGACACTGGGTAGGGATTAAGTGAAGAGTGTAAACATGGAAGTTTAACTCTGAATTAGGACTACTGATAATGGACTTCCTTCCTGGCTTGGTATGCCCCCAGATTTAGGTTGGTTAGAACCAAACTAGGTAAACAATTTTGTGTGTTTTTATTGTTTTCTTCATTGTTATTTTTATGCCTACCTTGTCTTTTTTATAATAGATCAGATGTCAAGACATCCTGAGTCTGCATATTACCATAATTTCACTTTCTAAGGAAATTCTCCTATGATAAATATACTTCATCTTGAGACAAAGTTGGTGGAGTGGAAGGATATGTTGTATGTTAGTGCATTAGGTATATCATCAAAAAACCTCTTAATGATAGACTTTTTTACATGTGTGATGTTCTGGACATCATCCTCAACATCATAGTCTGAGTCTGATTCAGACCTGATCTTCCTCTTTCTTGATGATGGAACAACTTTGCTCCAGGCTTTTGGAGGCCCATACATAACTTTCTTCTTGACAGTCTTGGATAGATTACTTGAGATTTCTACCTTACCCCTTCTTGTCTTCAACCTTTTTTCAATCCTAGGGTTCACATTGACAATCAACTCATTGTCAGACAGTTCATCTACATCTATAACTTCTTCAGCCATCTTGTTGTTAGTTCCTTTTGGGCTTGAATCAGCTTTCTTGTTTGGAGGTGTTCTTTTCACAGGTGATGTCACTTCGCCAAACAAGGGATTAGACAGCGCTTTTTTAGGCCTTTAAGAGCACTTAAAGGCGCTGTTAAAACCACCGTTGCTAAAGGTATAGACAACGCTTAGGTTACTGTAAAAGCGCTGCTATAGATACCCTTTAGGCAACGCTTTTTCCTGAAAAGTGCTGCTATAGGTACCCTCTTTAGCAGCGCTTTCACTTTAGACAGCGCTTTTGAAAGAATTTTAGGTGGAGATTTAGACAGAGCTTGGTAAAAGCGCTACTATAGATACCCTTTACGCATCGCTTTATCCTGAAAAGCGTTGCTATAGATACCCTCTTTAGCAACGCTTTTTTATTTACCCTTTAGCAGCGCTTTTCTATTGCCCCCTATAGCAGTGCTTTTTCATTCTTTAGACAACGCTTCTCATTAAAAGCGATGTCTATCCCCCCCTTTAGCAGCGCTTTCCCTAATAAATTTTTGAATATAATTTTTTTTCATTTAAAAGAAAATACTCCCTATCAGATATAATTTCACCATTTTTGCACCAGAATTTGTAGCTTCAATATAACATTTTAAACAACAACAACATCAATATACAACAATGAAACAATATTACAACAACATCAATATACATCAATATACATCTTCAATCCTTTTTTACACAATATATACAACAATGAAACAACTTGAAATAACAACAACATTAATATATACAACAATGAAACAAAATCAACAATGAATTACAAAATAACTTTATCTTCTACATCGATCTGCACCTATATAACCTGAAACAAAATCAAAAAATTGAAATTCATACAAGTTACCAAATAACAACAACAAAAACAATAATATTGCAACACAACTATAACGACATATATTATATTCTCAAAACTCAAAGTTATACCTTATAATAAAATTATCAACTCCATAACAAATTGGCACCAATACTCCATAAGTTCATCCAATTGATCTTTTGAGTAATAAGCACACTTGAATTCATCAAAGTACTACATAATAATATAACATAGTAAGATTTACTTAAAACACTAAGTCATTTTATGAGAAATATGAAAATAATTCCTAAGTTAGAAATTCATACCGTGGATGGAATCTCTAATCGGTCCAAAAGAAGAGTTTCTTTCATAAACCTCAACATAAAATAACTGCAATATACACAATTACGCTGACGAGGACACTACACATGGAAAGAAAATACGGATATATATATCAAGATATACACCTTAACTTGTTTTATCTAGTATCATCGCTATATAATCAAAATTGTGAAAATATATACCTCCACTTTGATCCAAGAAATATTGTTGACTCTACTCCTTGATACTTGAATATCTCTTTGTGCTCGAAAACTTTGTAGAATGCTATAATAAAATAATAACGAACATTTAGAACTATCACACATAAATAATTAAATATACACAGGAATATTTTAGAACAATCTCACTTACGTGTCAATCGTCTTCTTCATATCTGGGTATGTTGTCCAATCATTGCCCAATGAATCCAGATAATATACAGTTTCTCTCACAGGATTAATTACAACCAATAACCAGTGTCCACTGTAATATTAAGCAAAGGTTAGATGGAAACTTTCTACACAACGTCAAAAAACGAAAAAAAATTATAATAGAGGAAATTTAGAATGAAAATATTACTTGTGGCCAATATTATGTGGTAAAAAGAACAATTTTTTGTATCTTTGCTGGCCATAAATAAACGGAGTACAAACGCTATTAATTCATCTGGTTTTGAGATGATTGACCCTGCGTGGACAAAGTTGGGATTCATGAAAGCGAATATGGATTCCAATTCACGCGGGCGAATCAACTTGTCATACCTTTAGCAGTACTTCTGTTTAATTTTTTTTTCCTGATAACATATAACAGCGCTTTGGGCATAAGCGTGATCTATGTGGCGCTGTCTAAAGTCAATTTTTGCATAGTGTGTTTCAACATCAGTAGTGACTTTTTCAAGATCGGTCTTAGTTTATTTTTCAAGACTTTCTTTGGGGATCTCTTCTTCCCTTACAGATGATTCAGTAGGCCTTTCTGGGGAAACCTCAGCATGTATGTGGGTAAGAGGAATGGTAATTCCTTGAACATGTAGTACGTTATTTAAAACTATAGTGATAATTCTCCTAATAGTCTTGTAAACATCTACCACATCTTGATCTGGTTCATCATTAGTAGGTTTAAAAGTATTACCTACAATGGGGACGAATGTTCCTCTTGGACGTCTTGCATGGCAAGTGTGAAGCTTTTTAGGTCTTGCACCCGAGCATAGAATCATGGAGAGAGGAGCTACGTCCAGGGCTTAATCGGTTGAGATGTTCTAATTGATGTTGCATTTCTTGGTGCAGATTCATTATGTTGATACATTTGAAGTTTCTGAAGTTGGTATGTTAGAATTGGTCTATCCGAAGGTAGAAGATGGGAGCATAGTAGAGGACAAATTTTGAGTAGCCTGTGAGAGAAATTTGAAATGATGGCACTTGGTATGGGCTATTTATATGTTGAATGTCATGTTTTAATAGTGTTAAAATGATAGTTTAAAGTTTCAAGCCCTTTAATGACATTCCCAAACGCTTTTAATTACTATAATTTCTCTAGCATACAAACCCCTTATTCACTTCTTGAGATTCCATCTACATTCCATCCTCTTGAATAACAATTTTCTAATTTCATTTGAGTAAATTTCTGGTTTAGGACCACATTCACGTTTTTAACAAACTTCTCATTTATGATCTTTTAAGATGTATATGATGTCATGACATTTTGTTGAACATTGAGATAAGTTACCATATGCTTTGTCTTCTTCACCTCGGAACAAGTTTCTTTAACCTGTTTGAGTTCAACACATGTGGAGTAGCTTGTGTTTTGGGGAACCCATAGATAGCAATTGTCCTTGGTCTTCATACCTTGCATAAGAACTTCACCTTTTGAATTAGTGATAATACATTCAGACTTAGTGAAGTTTACTTTCAATCCTTGATCACACAGTTGGCTTACGCTAATCAAGTTAGATGTTAATCCTTTCACAAGAAACACATATTCAATGTTAGGAATTGCAAAGAAGTTTTTCTTTGCTACTCCCTTGATTTCTCCTTTCATTCCGTCACCAAAATTGACACAACCAGTTGGAGGTACTTGAATATTCACCAGTAAATCTTTGTCATCTGTCATATTCACTGAGCATCCACTATCAATATACCAGTCCTCTTTGTCTCTTACTATTTGAGACGTGTGTGCTAAGAAACAAGAGATGTCAATTTTGGGGATCCATTGTTTCTTTTCAATTTGATTAGCCTGAGTCGCATTTGGCTGAGGTGTAGGGTTAGGGTAACCATACAACTTGAATTAGAAGGGCATTATGTGACCATATCTTCCACAGTGATGGCATCTCACGCGTTGAGATCTTCTTTTGGGCTGTTTGTAGTTGCTTCTTCCACGATGTTGAAACATTTGATTCGACATCTTTGGTTTGGCCTAGATTTGAATAGGTTCTGCAGAAGGATCCTTTGTTTCATTATATCCTAGACCACTCATGTCTCCGGCAACTTTTCCTGATTGAAGTATTTTATCTAGTGTTTCAGATCCACTATTTAACAACTTGACAGATTTGGACATTTTGTCAAGATCAGAATTCAACATAGTTACTTCACTTTCCAGCTTATAAATAGTCTCCAGATGCTCCTTCTTTTTGTCTTGCAGTTGAATTATGAGATTCTTCTATTTCTCACTCTCTAGACATACTTCAGCACTTCTAACACATATTTCCTTGTATGTAGCAGCCAATTCTTCAAATGTTAACTCATCATTACTTGAATCTCCATTGGAAATGTATGTACCAGTCAGAGTTGTCACATATTTGGCTGATTCTTCTTCCACTTCATTTTCAAAATCCTCATCTGACCATGATACATTCATTCCTTTGTTTTTTCTTTTAAGGAATGTTGGACACTCATATTTAATGTGGCCAAATCCTTCACATCCATAACATCTTACTCCTCTGCCTTGAATAGACCTTTCCTCAACTTGTGCTTTCTTCCCAAAATTATTTGTTTTGCTGATGTCATATGGGATGTTCTTGACATTAGGTCTTGAATTTCCTTCCATTTTCCTCAACACGTTATTAAATTCACTTCCAAGAAAGACTATAGTATTAGATAGCCTTTCCTCAGTGTCCAGATCACATTCCTCGTCTCTTTCTTCAGTGTTTGACTTAAAGGCTATGCTTTTATTCTTCTTCTTAAATCTATCATTAATGCCTAATTCAAATGTTTGAAGAGGCCCAACAAGCTCATCTACCTTCGTGTTGTTGATTTCTTGAACTTCCTCTATAACAGTCACTTTCATGTCAAATCTCTTGGGGAGAGATATGAGAATCTTCGTCACCAGCTTCTACACTAGTATCTTCTCTCCTAAGGCACTGTAAGCGTTGGAGATCTCAATAATTTTCATGTGAAATTCTTGACTAATTTCCTCTTCCTTCATCCTTAGGTTCTCAAACTTAGTGGTTAAAAGTTGCAATCTTGACATCTTTACTTTGGAAGTGCCTTCATGAGTAGTCTTAAGAATTTCCCAAGCATCTTTGGCCACTTCACACATGTTAACCAATATGAAGATGTTTCTGTCAACTCCATTGAATATAGCATTCAAGGCTTTTGAATTTCCAAGATGTAGTTCATCTTCTACCTTTGACGAGTTTTCTTCAGGCTTTAATTCATCAGTGGGATGACCATCTTCTCCAATAATAATAAGATGTGTCCATCCTTTCAAAACAACTTTCCAAGCTCTACTGTCCAAGGAATTTAAAAACTCTAACATACAAGGTTTCCACAGATCATAGTTAGTACCATCCAGAATGAGTGGTCTACTCACAAATCCCCCTTCCTTGTCCATAGTACCAGAAAGTATCTTTCCCTAGATCTCACCCAGAGATAGAGTAGGATGCCTGCTCTTATACCAATTGAAATTCTAGTATCAGATATAAGATCTCACCCAGAGGTGATGTCATGACACTAATATTTGTTGGATGAAAAAATATCATAATAGAATCTTAAATGCAGAAAACTAAATAACACACTGATTTGTTTATCCATTTCAGCGCTACACACTTATGTGTGGAGGCTACCAAGCCAGTGATGAAGTCCACTATTAGCAGTATTAATTTAGAGTTAAACTTCCCCGTTTACACCCCTCGCTTAATCACTCCCAATGACCCTTCTACCTAAGATCCCTTCTTAGATATGAGAAACCCCTATCACTCCCCACAGTCACACGCGGTGACAATAAACAAAGACACTAAACTTGAAGACACCCTTCAAAGACTTATAATCATCGTTGCTTCAAAGCTTATTTATGATTAACAATTTAAAACTCAACTAACGTCCACCTCAAGCATTAAATAATACTAGAGTGGCTCACAATTAACAACCAACAAAGACCAATAACCAACAATTAGAATAGCAAGATCAAAGTTCTTCTGGAATGGCCAACTCTGCAAACAGGGTTAGTAGCCTTTATATATTTTGACAGTGGCTAGGGTTGCTTCACAGTTAATATTCACCGAGTCCTAAGCTTTCTCCATAAAAGTAGGAAAAAGTTCTCCAACAATATTGCTGAAGAACGTTACATAGCTTGCTTAATCGAAGCATACAATTTAAAACAAACCGACTCCTAATGTTTCTAAACTTAAGAACCAGTTCATTTCAGTTTCACATGTTAGTACATCTGTCGTGACATCTTCACAAAACCTACTGATACTTTGTACAGAACTGTTGCTTTATCTGGTTTAGGTTACAATTGATTTCTTGCTTATAAAAAAACTTTCACCTTTAATTACTTATCATAATAATCACGTCATAAAAAATAATTAAATTTAAAAAGGAGGAAATTCTTAAATTCAAATTTTCACAATAATTTTAAAATTCATTCCTAATATTTGTCATCTTAATCCTTATTTCTCTTGCACTATCTCTCACTTATTTTTCTCATTTCCCTCTCACCGCTTTTCAGAATTTGAATCTCGTGCTATTTTCCACATAATCACAATGACACAATATTACTAATCTTGATCGTATCATTACAAAAACTTTCTTGTTTTATTTTAAAAATTTTAAACTGTTGCTTAAATCAAAATCTTCTGATCTTAATCGAACTATCACAACTACCTGTGTGCGTGAATGCGAGATTCAGCAACTGTACCAAATCTTAATCCCTTCTTGTATTTATTTAATTTTTCTTTGATGTTTGTTATTTTGTGTGTGTTCCTAAACATTAAAGATTTGGTCTTGTGATCATGTAAGACTTACTATTGAATGAGATGAATGAGCGTGTCTGATGAATGAAAGTAAAACTTCTTTTCAAATATAGAGGAAGAGACACTACAAGAAAATTCAAAATTTGTCAGGGGATAAACCCCTCACAAATATACAAATTGCGAGCGCACAGGTCCCCTTTCAAAACAGGGGTTCGCAAATTTATTTGTGAGGGGCTTTACGCGTCGCCCTTTTGCCAGGGGCTTATCCCCTTGTAAAAGGAAATTTATAATTTCCAGTCTGCAACATGCAGACATAGGCGTAGGCTAGTTGTTCAGTTAGGACTACAATGCCTCAGAACGTTTGCTTGGAGTTAAGTCCCTGAGAAAATGTAAATGCTTTTCCGTTTTCTAGGGGTTAAGCCCGTGGAAAAATGCAGACGTTGACATTTTTCTTGGAGTTTATCCCTTGACAAATTGCAAAATGATTTTTAAAAAAAAAAAATATAAACAGAATAAAAACTAATAATAATAATAGAATAATTATAATATAACTAATTTATAATATATATATATATATATATATATAATTAATATAATAATTCAAATTCAAAACATAATAAAAATTATAATAAAACTTCATGCACATTACGGTAAAAGTTTTAAGTTTAAAATATTTAAAATAATTTTTTCATACAAATTAAATAAAACTTTAAATTTTCAACCTTAATTATTATATTCTTCATTTTGTTCTCCTTGCTCTTATTCTTCAACAACTCCTTCATATCTATTGGTTCGTCTAAATCCACCATCGGAATTTTGTGAAGCAAAAAATTGATCAAATCTTTGAACCCGCTCATTTGCAATTCGTATTGCTTCTTGATACTCCTGTGCTTGCCTCCTCATTTCTTCCCGCAACTCAATTTCTCTTCTCTGTAATTCTTGTTGCATCTCTTATTGTGTTTTCTTCATCTCTTCAATTTCTGCATTTCTTGATGCAACTTGTTGTGTTGCCTCAATATTAGCCAAATTTCTGACAGTTTCAAGCATTTCGGCGGTTAATATAAGTTTGGTTGATGTTCCTTCATCATCAGCAAGTCTCATTCTGAAACTCCTATCACGTCGCTTGAGAGTTTTTGCATAACCTCAATCACCATACAGTCTCCCATTTTTCTTCTTTCCACATGAAACATCATACCATGTCTGAAAACCCAAACTAGGATAAAAAAGATATCCTGATGGTGGTCCAGCTAATTCAGGATGCTCAGACAACTTTATGGCAAGTTGTCTATCAAACTCCTCCTATAAAAATAAATAATTGTTATAATGATTCAAATAAGTTAGATACATATAAAAGAAATAAATAAAATGGTTTTAATATAAGAAAAACTTACTTGGGTTTTCTTGCGCACTCGTCAATAAACTCTCCATATCTCTTTAGATGAGTTTCCATATGTAGCTCATTAAGAAGTGGATTTCTACTCAACTCTTCACGTTAATAAAAAAAAATTAAAAATAATTAATTAGTCATAAAATCTTAATGATAAATAAATAAATATATTTACGTATCATCCTTCGTTCAACTTCAGCAACACTAAGCAAGATTAACAAGGAGATGCTACATAGAATCAAAGAAACCTGGCAGAAATATTTGCTCCAACTTGCAGAAAATGACAAGAATATTTCGGTCCAATTTAATGATATCGTCTACTCTTAAAGTTGACGCACAAATTTCTTTAAAAAATTGAATGATCTCAATTAGTGGATTAAGTACATTCTTGGGTAGTGAATTGTATGCAATTGGAAGCAACCGTTGCATGAAAATATGACAATCGTGACTTTTCATTCCATGCAACATCCCTGTTATGGCGTCAACACATCTTTCCAAGTTAGAAGAATAACCATCAGGCATTCTCAAATAATTTAACCACTGATAGACTGCTTTTGCTTCTTGGGTAGTTAAAGTGTAACAAGCCTTGGGTTTTAATAATTTTCCATTTGGTCGAGGTTTCAACTCTAATTCTTTTCGATTACACAAAAGTTCCAAGTCTTTTTTATCATTCTCATTATGTTAAATACATTATCAAAAAAATTCTTCTCAATATGCATAACATCAAGATTATGTTGCAGCAAATTATCCTTCCAATATGGGAGGTCCCAAAAATACTTCTTTTTGTCAATTTGTGTGAAACCTCATATCCTTGAATTATGTGTGATTCACCATTATCTATGAATTTTGGTAGGTCACAAACAATATTCCATACTTCAGTCGATAACATTCGAGGGGAAGGTAGATATGTTACTTTTTTTCTTTTTCTAAAAGCATTCTTATTTCTTCTAAATTCATTTTTTGTAGGTGTTATACCCTAAAATTTCCCCTCCTGTTTTCTCAAGTCAATCCACATCTGCAAACTCAAGAATTTCTCAAGGGTGACCAGATGAGCCCTCTCCTAAGCAATCAACCCATAACTGGGGTTTTGATTCTCTCAAGTTAAGGATGAGTTCCATTACTTAAAGTGATCATCATACCTCCTCATATTTCTCAAGGGATCACCATGTTAAATTTTCAAGCCTCACAGCTCAAGTTTGTCCCG
The DNA here is from genome assembly GCA_021764765.1 of Vicia sativa. Lineage (NCBI taxonomy): Eukaryota > Viridiplantae > Streptophyta > Magnoliopsida > Fabales > Fabaceae > Vicia > Vicia sativa. Next base: position 113,835,672 of record CM038795.1, on the reverse strand, counting down.
TCAATGGCTCAGACGGTTGAAAATAAGTTGTGTTGGACAAAAAGTCAATTGTGGTCAACATACAATCAAACTTCATCATTTTTGGTCAGCATCAAGATTTTGAAGTCACAATCATCATTTGATCAAGGGTTGATCATGATTCATCAAGAAAATTCAAGATTTGATCAAAAGTCAATGTTTCTAAATTAGGGTTTCTTGATAAAAAGTCAACAGAACTTTGACCAGGCATAACTTTCACATACTTTATCATAAACTTTTCCACCAAATCTCATTTTGAAGAGAATTTAATTCTATACAACTTTGTGTCTCACAAGCTTTGGCCAAAAATGCTTCATTTGAGAGTTATGAATCAAGACATTATAGGTCCTTCTAAATGTAAACAAAACGTCATCTTTTTCAAAAGAAGTGTACATGAACATTAAAACTTCAATGAAGATGAAACCAAAAGGAGTGTTTAGAGGACATCTTAAGATTTCTAAAAAGTCCAATAACATTTCAAAATGTTGAAAATTGAGCAAGATACAACTTGTGCAAGTTTGGGAAATTTGAAGAAGTGCATGAAGATAAATACTAAGCAAATTCAAATTTTTTTCAAATGGGCCTAAGTTTTTGTGATCCAAATTTGTTTCTAATATAGTCCATGACCCCTAAGTCCATTGACACGCCCTCTTGCTATATATTTTATTTATTTTTGAATTAATTCATTAAAATTCAAATTTAATTAAAATAAAATACAAAAACAAGGAGCATGTGTGTAAGGCCTTGGATTTAAGTATCTTAAGGACCAAGGAAGCCCGTGATAGCTGGCCAAATCGTGTAAAAGTTGATTGCATGAAGATTGGGCAATTTTGGAAATATTACATTTGATTTTTCAATAAAATATTTTTCAATGAATGCAATATATTTTCTCTCAAGTTTCTGGCCTAATACACTCTTCACTATATATTCTACAAGACCAAGAGAAAAACACACGGATTGAAGCAGCCAAAAAGCTAGGGTTTTATTCAAAAATATTCGAGGAAACTTGCATTTTCGATACCCTAGTTGCAGCCTCTTTCAAAAGCTTCCAAGAATTCCATCGTGCTCCTAAGGTATAGTAGGGTAATAATGGATCATCATCCATGGTTAAAACATACTGAAGCATGCCATACATGAATCTCCGTTTGCATATTTTTCTTGAATTCGTATTTGGATTTTCGTTGTGTTTTGATTGAAACTAACTATGCTAATCTTTTCTTGAGGTTCATTAGATAAGGTTACAACAATATTTGCAAGCTTTAGTGGTTGAAACCTAAAACACCATTCTTAGGGCTCAAAACTGAGAAGCTTTGTATCTCTCTTTCCAAGCCGATTTAGGTCAAACCAACGCCACCAATTGATTCGTAGGGTTCGATTTAGAGGGGCAGGCTTAACCTTGTGCTTCGATTCTCTTTATTTTGCAGGTTTGAATTCTGGGATGGCCAGAGAAGATGACCGGAGGGTTGACTCCGGCGTTGCCTGATCGTTTGACCAAAAACCCTAGGGGTGGCATTATGCAATTAGTCCATTCAAATATCATGGGCCCCAACGCGTTTGGCTTCTAATTATTTTGATTCTTAGAAAATAGCATCACTTATATATGTATGAAATTAGTAAAATAAATGGACGTATCACCACCCTAGTGGTTAACCATGCGCGCGCTAGTTCTCTCACTATCTTAAGGTGTGGGTCCGATCCCTACCTTTTGCAATTTTTTATAATTTTTCTGATTTCTACAGGTTTTCACATACATACAATTGAAGGTGTGTTATTGACAACACATGCAGATGGCAGATTGGTCTAGTTTCACTATGCCAAAAGCCATTTTTGGCAGCAACCAAAACAAAGCGCTTTTATGAGAAAGCGTTGCCATAAGTTATAAAAAACATTCACTCCAAAAAAATGCTCTTAAAGGCTAGCTTAAGAAAGCACTTTTCAAAAGCGCTGCTATATGTTATCCTTAGAAAGTGCTTTTTAAAAGCGCTGCTAAAGGTTAACCTAAGAAAGCGCTTTTGAAAAGCGTTGCTAAAGGCATAGGGAAAGAGAGCGCTTTCTTAGGAAAAAGCGCTTCTATATCTGGCCCTAAGAAAGCACTTTTGAAAAGCGCTTTTGTATGTAATTTTATAATTAAACTTGTAAACCCCTGAAACCATAAAACACGATTTCTGTTCCATTCTCAGAAAACTCTCCTCCTTCTCACCTTCATCAACACAGCCTTCATCGCCCTCGTCTCCATTTCTCAACCTTTGACTGTCACCACCGCTACTGCTCGCTGTTTCAACCTTCAAAACCCCATTTCAACTGTCCCTGTTTCAACACATTGCTGCTGCTCCGCTATTGTCGACTTCCTCAACAGCATCAACTTCTGTTTAGCGACGACTCCTTCTATCTTCCTTCCAAGTTGTTCAGCAACACAACAATAACTCTCACTGTCGATCTCTCGCCATCACGTTCAACAACAAAACATTCTGCACTGTTGGTAACTTTTCTTCATTCTCTTTTAATACGATTTATCGATATCGATATTGATGCTAAAACCTTTAGCAGTGCCAACTACGACAACGCTTTTAAAGGTCAAAAAAAGCGCTTTCGTAGGTCTTTTTTGGCGTAGTGTTTTGTACCAATGACTTCAAGGTCCTAGGTTCAAGCCTTGCAAGGACCTTCCTTATTTTTTAACACTAATCCTCTTAACATTTTTTCTTTTTCTTTTATTTTTCTAACTAACTTAATTTCTTTTCTGAATTAATTAAAATATTTTCAAAAACTCCAAAAATCATTTAAACATTTAATTAATTTTTGACAAAAAAATAATTTATTTTTCCCATGATTTAAATTATTTTTCATAATTAATTGTTAATTAACTTAGAATTAGATTTTTATTAACTAAAATTGATTTCAAAAAATATCAAAAAATATTTTTCTTTTAGAATTAGGGTTTAGATGTTCTTTCCTATCATTAGGCATTAATCTTTCAATTTATTTACTTTTTTTCGCATTTAAATATTAGAAATCGCTGTATAGGTCGCAAAGTTTTTTGTAATATCGTAGGACTTTATTTTTCTGCCTTTACTTTTCGCACCTCATATTATGTAATTTCCCCAAAGCCATGTAATAGCGTAGAACATTTACTTTCCGCACTTTATCTTTCTGTATATAACTTCTTAGATGTATGCTAATTAGGGTTTGTATGGAAAGATTAAAAACAATCATAGAATAACCCTTACACAAAAATAAATATCTGAATTGAACACACTCTTTTCACCCACTCACACCCTCTAGGGTATCCTCTCTTGTTGTCTTCGGATAAATAATGGTCATGTCCCTCGAACGTAGATGTGCCATTAGCAAAGATGCTTACGAATAACATCATCATAGTCCCTTCGATATAAAGATCATAGCCCCTCGATAACCCTCGATGTTGCCTACGAATATATGATCTCGTCCCTCGATTGTTGCCTACAAATAAGTGATGATCGTCCCTTCGAATTGCTAACGGTATCCTTACATGTTGCCTTCTATGACCATACGATAATCCTACTATTGTCCCTTCACATCCAACAGTTAGGGTTACCTACCAACTAATGGTGGGGATAGCGTTGTCCTAAAGGAGAAGGAAAATAGCAAAAAACGACCATTCTGAGTAGGTAATAGAGACTCTAAATTGCTTGCTCAATCCAAATCAAAATACTTTTCACACCTCACACTCCTTTCAAAATATTTTCAAACAAACACTTTGTATACATTTCAACGAGAATCATTACAAAGTTAAACATTTTCCAAACGAAAAATTTCTGAACACTTCGTATACATTTTTGAGAACTGATACATGAATCATTACAAAGTCAAAGCGAAATACTTTTCAAAATAATTTTCAAATCACGCAAACACAAAGAAAATTTTCAAAAGTGAGCTAAGCAATTAAGAGCCCGTAGATAACTACAGATGGAAATGGTGCTAATACCTTCCCTTCTCATAATTACCTCCCTTACTCAGAATCGATAAAAGGTCTTTCCTGTTCTTTTCTCATTTCCTTTATTGGATAAAAGAAAAGTCGGTGGAGACTCTTTCTATCCACAACATTTGCGATAAAATGCAAAACAAACAAGTCAATTATCCCACCGTGTTACAAAACTAGCGACTCTGTTGGGGAATACACCCAAAGAGAGGTTACCTTAGGGCTATCGATCACTTTTTATCGCTTTCTGTTTGCTTTGTATGCTTTACTTTTAAGGGTTACTTGGGTATTATATATGTGGGGGATCCTACACCCGGATCCAGGTTTCCTTAGGTAAGTAGCAAGAGTTCATCGTGACTATCCGGCATAGACCGAAATGGTTAAAATGATGGCTACGGTTAGTGTGACACTATGGATGTCCTAATATTCCTCATGTTCAATTGAGGAAATATTTGGCATCTGCGTGGTGTCATCAAGTATTAACTAAACTTTTAGAACCCTAATTGACCCATCTTAGCCATTAGAAGGTAGTGAGATAGCCGGCTTCGATGCAGACTGAGGTTGGTTGATACTCGATTCTATGCTCATTGAGATTTGAATTTCGGGATGTTTTGGTCGACCATTTGGTAGTCATATTGAAATAAAGCCTGCAAGAAAGATCTGTGATATGAGATTCCTAGAACCCGCTTACTATTATAGGACAGGTTGAACCAACTTAAACTCTGGTAGGGTAGACAACTATACCTCATGCAAGCCTTAAACCTAGGGTTATTGTGTGAATTGCTTGTGTTTACTATTTAAACATAATCCCATGACATTGTGACATCTGACATCATAATATCATATCATCTCTAACCATTTCAAGGACCTAGGGATTTATTTTTGCTCTTTGTTGTAGGGTTATGTCTTCCAGGAAGACTATCCGAATCAACTTCGTGGGTACACCTTCTCAACTCAAGGAGTTAGTCTCAAAAGTTCCTGACATTTCTCAGTTCATCAAAAGATATAGTTATTTACTCGACTTGGTTACCTCCGATTTTGAAGAAGATATGATGAGCTCCGTATTCCATTGTTTTGATCTGAAGCATCACTGCTTTACTTTCACAGATTATCAGTTGGTACCTACAATGGAAGAATTCTCTAAGCTACTTGGGATACCCATCCTCGATCAGACACGTTTCAATGGTTCAGAAAAAGTACCGAGGTTTGAAGACATCGCATTAGCATTACATATAAAGCGGCCAGACATTGAAGCTAATTAGGAGACAAGAAGTGGAGTTAAGGGCTTGCTTGCTAAGTTTCTGATAAAGAAAGCTCGAGAATTCCTAAAGGCTATGAGTTTCCATGCTTTCGAAGACGTTTTGGCTTTGCTAATCTATTGTTTGGTTCTATTTCCTAATCCATATCAATTCATAGATGTGAACTCCATCAAGATTTTCCTCACACATAATCCTGTGTCTACCTTACTTGGAGATATTTTGTACTCTCTTCACACTCGTACTATGAAAAGACAAGGAAATCTTATGTGTTCCATACCGTTATTATCCAGACGGTTTATTTCGCACCTTCCTCGATCACTAATGATGAATGAACAAGGTTTGAAATGGTCTCAAAGGTTGATGTCACTCTCTCATTCAGATATCCGTTGGTGTCTCTACTCTCAAAAGGACTTCACTTTCATTGAGCTTTGTGAAGAGTTCCCTAATGTACCACTCATTGGCATAAGGGGAGGTATCACTTACAACCCGCTGTGACAATTTGGTTATGCTTGAAGAGATGGTCCTCATGATATACTCATCGGAGGAATTGTGTTTGACTATGACCACGACCTCCAAGGTTACCGCAAAGATTTGTGCACGCTTAGGGCATGGTGAAGAAGACTGATACCAAGATTTTGGGGCATAAAAATTTCATTCCTTGGGAACCTTACCTTAAATGGGTGCGAGCTCGCACTCAAAATCTTATAATGCCATATGTTGCTATCCTACCAATAATTATGGAACCTATTGCCGAAGGCGATGAATCTTACACCATTATTCATCCAGACATGCCTAGTGATTTTGAAGAACTGAAGAGATCCTAGATTCAAAGCTCAGTGCTATGCAAGCGAGAAAAGAGTATTAGAGCTGACGAAGAAACTTCAAGAGGAACAAAGCATTAACACCTATGTCAACACAAAGAGGAAGCATCCATGGGAGGCCTAATCACTAGGAATTTCATTTTTTGTACTTGTATTCCTAATCAGACTAATAAAAATTTTGTTCATGCTTTTTTTACCAAATTTAAATTCCTAAGGTCCTTGAAAACATTGCATATCATAGCATAACATTTCATAACAGGTACTCTGAAGACCAATTTTCTTATTCTCTCGCTGTTTATTTCAGCAAAAATGGCTCTCGAACAGACTGTCAAAGACCTCCAGGCTCAGAATGCTCAGTTCTAGGAGATGTTCACCAATTTTCCCCAAGGTCAGAAAGATTTGAAAAAGCTCATCACCAAAAAGAAGAAGATTGTTGGCATTATCAATCTGGGAAGAAAGCACAAAGGTCTAGTCAAAGTAGTCAGACAACTTGAGTTCTCAAACAAGTGCAGAAAAATTGAAGAAAGCGTCAAGGCCGATGAAGAAAGTCATCATGGGTCTCAGAAAGAAGAGGAGGAAGACTATATGAGCGAGAAGTATCCTCCTGACAATAAGAAGTATAAGCGACTTGAAGACCGTCTGAATGCACTGGAAAATCTGAAAATGTTAGGTTTGAATTTTGATGATTTAAGCCTGGTTCCAGGGGTGGTCATTCCCCGCAAGTTCAAAGTTCCTACTTTTGCTAAGTACAATGGTATTTCTTTCAACCTCACATTGCTGACAGAAAGTTATGGATGCATTTCTTTCAAGAAAGTCTATCTGGAGCACAATTAGAATGGTAATATTAGCTAGAGAATACTCACATTCATACCTGGAATAATTTGGAAGATGCTTTCTACAAACAATATCAGTACAATACTGAATTGGCATCAATCCGTATGCAACTACAGAATATGTCAATGAGCCGTAATGAGAAGTTCAAAGAGTACGCCCAGAAATGGAGAGATCTAGCATGGAGAGTTCATCCACCCTTGTCTAATAGGGAATTGGTTGACATGTTTATGGGAACACTAACAGACCCATTATTTAATCATCTGATTGGAAACTCTTCATCCGGATTCATTGAGTTGATAATGACAGGAGAATGTATTGAAGCTAGAATCAAGAGCAGAAAGATTCAAGTCGAAACATCTTCAAATGCTGTGAAGAGATCTTTTGGTGGGAAGAAAGAACCGTGATAAAACTGATCGCCATCAATTTGTGGGGAAGTCTTGATCTCCAATCCCACACCAGTGCAACCTCAATAAGACAACGCGTGTAGGCAGAACACCCCAATAAGACAGTTCACGAAGATCAACATGTCGTTGTCTCAAGCACTACAACACATGTTGAAAGCAGAGCTAATTACTTTGAGGGATTGTCCTTAGCATGCCAACACTTCCTCTCCAAAGTACAATCCCAATGCAAGATGTGCATACCACTCCAATAGCCCTGGGCACCATACCAACAATTGTTGGGCCTTGAAGAACAAGATCCAAGACATGATTGAAGCTCGAGAAATCAAATTCGGCCTTCCTGTTGAAACCCCGAATGTGATCAACGCGCCTATGCCCGATCATGGCAAGAGTACTAACGCCATTGATAATGACTCATATGTCTTTTTATGAATGAGTTAATCACTCCCTTGATGACTGTCAAAAAGGATTTGCTACAAGCTGACTTATTTCCAGGATGTTTTGACAACTTTCGTTACTGCGCGTCTGAGCCCAATGGGTGTTCCTGGTTGAAGAGAGGTATTCAACGCCTGATGGACAATCGAGAAGTTCTATTCATGAAGACTCTGTCTGTAGAGTGTTTGTGCAAAGATGTTTCCAAAGACTTGAAGATCGAAGACGTAAGCGAAACCATACCAGAAGTTTGAGATACCTTGGGGCAGCCAAGTGAGAAGTACGATTTTATGGTGAAATATACCACCCCTGAGCGCTACAAGATTGCAATCGAAGACATCAAGGCAACCATATGGGGAGATGATGACTATCCCGAAGAATATGCTGATATGAACAAAATAAGGATCATCTCTATCGATCCTGCACCTTGAGTGGCACCGTTGATTATCACCTCGCTCAGACCAGTTCCATATTCCTCTAATAAAGTTATACCTTGGAATTATGGAGCCGAAGTCTACTATTATGGTGTCAAGTAAGAGACATTAGCCATTGAAGATAGTACAGTTGAAGCTTCCAGTCCTGATGTTGACAATATCACCGGATCAAGAAAAGTAACTAGAACCGGAAGAGTGTTTTCCCTAGATATCTCTCCTCCAAAGGATACTACTACACCAGTTCACATTCCTACTATTGAACCAACTCCCGAGGCTCAAGGGAAAGAGAAAGGTACTCAACCTACTCAGACAGAAGTACCAAAGAAATTTGTTAAAGATACCTCCAAGCAAGAAATGGAGGAAATTTTAAAGATCATTAAGAAGAGCGACTACAATGTTGTGGATCAGTTGGGACAAACCCTATCCAAGATTTCTATGCTAGCTCTGTTATTGTGCTTTGAGGCTCATGCTAAAGCCTTGGTGAAGTTTCTGAAGAATGCTCATATACTGCAAGACACTCATGTTTACCAATTCGAAGGTTGTATTGCTATCCTGACCATAGACAATGGTTTGGGCTTTTCTGATGCTGATCTAACTCCTGCCGGAAGGAAACACAACAAAGCCTTTCACATTTCTGTGGGGTGTAAGGGCACTACATTGTCTCATGTGTTGGTGGATATTGGCTCTGCTCTGAACATCCTACCGAAGAGTGCTATCAACCGAATTAATGCTGAAGAATTGGTTATGAAACCCAGCGACGTAATCGTAAGAGCTTTTGATGGTTCGAAGAAAACAGTACTTAGAGAGCTCAACCTGCCGATCAAAGTGGGTCCCTAGACTTTTGACTCTTTTATTTGTGATGGATATTCGTCCAGCTTATTTTTGCCTGCTCGGACGTCCTTGGATACATGGGGCATGCGTTGTTACCTCTACTCTACAACAGAAGCTGAAATACCCAGCGAAAGGGAATATTGTTACAGTATGCGGAGAAGAAGAATACATGGTAAGCCATCTGCAATCATTCTGATACATCGAAATGGAAGGTGAATTTATCGAAACTCCTTGTCAAGCCTGTCGACTCTCCTATCACTCCTAAAGTTACTAGAGTTCCACCGAAGATGACCTCACTAAAAGATGCCAGAGCTGTAGTTAAAGAAGGAGGTTGTACCGTTTGCGGTCAACTACCCGATTTTCCATTCAAATTTGAAAAGACTGCTTTGGGCTTCACTTCCAAAGGTCAGAAAATGATACGCCGCGAACGTGCCGGTGGATCTCTATTCTGCATCAACAAGAATGGAGTTCATCCTATAGAAGATGATAATGGTGACTTCGACATCAACAATTGGATCTTCCCAACTCCTGGCGACGGACTCAACAAATGGACGACTAAGAACGTTATGCCAATCTCCTTTAGACAGGAGTAATTGTTTTTCTATTTTATGCTTTTTTCTTTTACGCTTCGAACAATAAAACTCTAAGCCTAGTGCCTTGCCCGGAGCACCACGACTCGTTTGTGAGGGTTATTATTTGTCATTCGTGTCATACCCCAAATTTTGACCTAATATACCACCTTACATTTGCATCATTTGCATCACTAACAGCTCAGACAGCATTAATCGGGTATAGCATTCACAGGTCAAAACTAGGGTTTCATCATATTTTCATCTGATTCAAGAGGCAACCAATTAGGGTTTGAGTTTTTCTCACCTCATTTGATCTATCTTGATCAAATCATCAACCTCTGATCATCAGATACCCATTTCTCTCATAGATCAATCGAGGATCGACCAATTAGGGTTTTGATCGAGCATGAGTATTCTCTGACTTTTTGAGCAAGAAATGACTTTTTTAGATAGAGATTGGTCATTATATCTTAGATACAACATCTTGACCTAATTTCTGGATTCAAAACATCACAGAAGCTCACAGACTTCATCGGCCAATTTCAAAAACATCTGATGAAAATTCATCTACACAGAAAAGTCAAACTTTGACTTTTGGTCAAATTTTTCAAGACAAAACTTTTTCAATCATCAAAATACTTCAAATGATCCATCATGATCATCAAAAATCAAAGAATTTGGAAAAGTCAACAAAAAGTCAAAAGTTTCTATACTTAGAAAAATTTCTAAGTGTTGAAATTTCTTATTTTTTTCAAACTTCATGCCATTTTTTCACCTAATTCCATTTTGAATTGGAAAAAACTCAAAACATGAAAGTTGTAGCTTGTGAAACAAGCTTTCCAAAATGTCCAAGAACTCTCAAATTCATCGAGTCTAGATATACTTTTGAAATTGAAACATAAGGCTCCATGAACTTGATTTTTCAAAGTTCAAAACATCAATTATAGGTCATTTTGAGTTTTCTTCATCTAGAAGCAATACAAACTTGCCAACTTGATCATTGAGCTGATAAATATCAGCTAGATATAATTGAGATGTGATAGAATCAAATTGAAGATTTTTCACACATGGTAAAAAGAGGAAACTTCCTTTTTCTTTTGAAAAGTCATTCTTACCCCTTAAGGCATCTTTGATTCTCCAATTGCCATGTACTTGTGCCTAACAATTTCAGAATCTTTGGCCTATAAATAGATCACAATTTCAAGTTAAAGCTACACCAAAGCATTGCAAAGTTATGCTTTCTCACTTCTTTCTTCAAAATCAAGCAACATAGTGCAAAAGTGAGCAAACTTGCAATTTTGAAATTCAGTTAAAATCATGATGAACTTTGGTGTCAAACATGTTTCCATATCACTACCAAACTTGTTTAGAACTTAAAATCATAACAAGAACAAGAAAAAATCAAAAATCACATGCCATGCTTTCAAACCTTCCAAAACTGCCATAGCATTCGAATTTGAAGTTTGGCTTGATTAATTTATGTTGTAATCATCCTAACACCTTCCATGTACCTCATGTACATGATCCAGATCATTGGCAAGCAACTGTAACAGGTTTTACATCAAAATCGAGCTTCCATTTTTGAACTGTGCAGGTGAACTTGTGTAGCATAATCCAGGCAAGCTCGAAGCAAGCAGACCATCCATTTAGCTTCCATGTGAGCCGATGATGCTGTAGCAATCCACAAACAAGTTCTGGAAGCACTCTTGCACTGAATTCGATCTCCACTTGCACTGGTATGAACACGAACTGGGATATCAATATTCTTTGAACTTAAATGAAAAAACTCTTGGCCAATCTCTTTCTGCACCTAACACGATCATAAGCCCTCAAGAAAATCAAAGAATCATCAACTATGCATCATTTAATTTGAAATTTTCAGTTTAGGGTTCATAGTGTTCTTCAAGAATTAAATCATTTTGGGCTTAAAATAAATACAATTAACATCCACCTTCGTGTTCGTGATGAAAAACCGAGCAATTTTGATGTTTACTTCGTCCAATTTCGTTGAGAAACAAGGATTTTAGCCTGGATTGAAGGATTGGAAGATCAAAGAGAACGAAGAACACTGGCGCGTGTTCTTGAGTTTGAATTTTTAAACTTTCCAATATTTTGTTTACACATGTTTCTGATCCACTAACACCAAAACGCGTTTGTCCCAGTGGTAGCTTGCTCGCCCTTAAGGTTTTCTGCCACGTGTGCTACCTGTTGCACCCCAAAATTTGCCCTCCTATCTCGGTTTTATCTGGTTTAGGCTTCGCGTTTATCATAACACTCACATGCATTCATATCACTGGGTCTATGGTTACGGATTGGAGTTGATTCCCAAAGATTTCTCTGTTGAGCAGAAAAGGCGTGGTGTTTTCGACCAATCTGGGACATTTGAAAATGACGAGGTTTAATGTTGAATCTTATCCGTTCGTATCTATGGATTTTCGGGGTTTGATGTTCGATTGTGGAATTGAGCAGTGCATTACGGATGAAGCGGCGGAAGTCATTTATTTTGAATGTCATTACCTCGATTCGGAGATCAATTCATCACGAGTTTGGGTTTTGCTGTTGTTTCGAGTCCATTATTCAAGATGTAAAAGGGTGGATTATGATTATCCATTTATTGATCAACAATACAAGTTCTAGTACGTTTGGCTTGCTCGTCAGCTTTGTTCGCTCTCGGCAATAGTGGGTGTACGTGAAGATATTCTTCCAAAGGACTTGTTTACAAGATTCTGACGTCAAGCGCATGTTGAGATCTTTTCCTGTCGCGTTCATCGCTCACAAGATTTGGGGCATTCTATGAAAAAACTAGAAGCTTCCTTTTGGAATTCGTTTGGTTCCGAATCTTACTCCACCACTGAATATGGTTCGATTTGGAAATGCGTTGATAATTCCATTAATTTCAAGTGGAATCTATCGATTAATTCAAAAAAAGATGAAATCGTCAAGTTGACTAAGGTTTTTTGATCAAGAGTTTCATTTGAAACTTGGAGTTTCAGTTTTTGTTTCAAGAAGCAAAAGGCTCCGAATTTCTACGAGAATGGATAAAAATGGAAACTTTGTGGCCGGGAAATTCAAATGGGATTATTTTAATTACAAGATAACTTGGATTTCGAGATTTCTGATCACAAGTTCAAAGCTTTTATAATGTGCATTATTGAGTTCGAAGAAGGATGTAGAAATTGAATACATATTCAAATTCCACTCATAGTTCTCTTAAGACCTCATTCCTTTTTTTAGAACATGAATCAAGATCATACATGACAATTTTTCTCAAGAATCTAAAAGTGCAGCAATCATGTTATCACTCGCTTGGTTCAAGGTTGTGAATTGGGATTGGAATTGGAGTTGAATGCATATCTCTAATCAACACTTCAACATGATATGTCTTAACCGAATTAATTTGGGTTCATAGCAAAGTGTTGGAATGTTTGGTTCATCACGAATCTTCAACTTTCATGCAATTTTTAATTTTCATACACCAAATGCTACAACATTGCAGATCACATTAGTAGTATTCAAGAATTCAAACTAGAACTCAAATTGGTACATAATCTTCAAACTTTGCATTCATGAAATTTCAAGAGCGTTGAATTACTCTAAGGTTTTACAAGAGTACAAGAATGAGTACATGGTTTTACAACTTATCAAATCTTCGAATACAAGTTCTAATCCAAAAGCCAAACAAGTTTCATTCAATATTCAACTTCTTTTTGTCATTCAGGTTTCAAAATCTTGTTCGAATACAAAAGGACGTTCGAAGAATGCCCGTTCACAAGTGAAATCAAACTTCCAAATTCAACATTCGTTTAACTGTGGTTTGTACAATTTCTACATGAATCATCAAAGTTTACAATGTCAATTTGGATATATGTGTTGATTACAAGATTCAAACTTTTGATACAAATTCTTCAAGAATACAAATATAAGCTATGACTTTGAATTCAAAAAATACAAGCAAATTTCTTCTTCTATGTCCAAATCCTTTTGTATTCTAATGGAAGTTTTTGTTGTTTTCCTTTCTACATCCTTGCTCTATCTTCAAACCCGGCCTTCTTGTCCAAAGCATTCCTTTGCCATTCCTCCAAGCTTGCACCATTGCTCACGTTCATGAAACAAACAAGGAAATAATTAGCAAATGATCAAAGATTTCAAACATAAGCATAAGCAAAATGTATTGTTTTCAAATCATCATTAGGATTTTCATTCCGGCATCAGGTTGTGTGGGGGTTTCGATCAAAATCAGGGCCTCATGTACAAATCATCGGCCGTAAAGCTCACTATTGCAAATCCTCAAGGGCACCCTTGGTTCACAATAGGAGGTGTGGAAAGAAGATGAGGAAAAAAGCAGTTATAAAAAAGCAGTTTTTGGCATGACAATACTGTAGCCTTATACAGGGCAGCAAGGGTATACGTCCTTTCGGGCAAGTTTTACCAAAAACAGCATTACACAACCAAAACATCAGAATACATAGCAGCAGGACAGCATCAAAAAGCCAGAAAAAATCAAAGTTATCAGCCCAACAACAGAATGATGCAAGCCCATCAAGCATTTGGGGTAAGGCCTTGTTTTTCAAAAATCAGAACAACCAAAGTTCAACAAAACCCTAAGTTCTGGGTATATAAACATTCAAGTTTACAACACAAAGCGGCCACTGTTCACAACCAAGAAACCCTAGCCGAAATCACAAACTCAAAGCAGCAAAACAAAAACCCAGAACAATATTCGTCAGCAGCCAAAAACCCAGAACAATGTTCATCAAAACCAAACCCAGAATAATATCCTTCTAAACTAACATCATCATTTTCCAAGAAAAGAAAATCCTTCAGAAATTCGAAAATAGCCACGAGAAAGAAAAGATTCGAAAGGTAATACCCGATTTGCAGAGGAAGGAGGAGGTTGCGGACCCCTTGTGTCGCCATCCTTTTCCCTTCCTCATTTCCGTTTACGTTTCTGCATCGTTAATGCCATCATCATCGTTTGGGAACCTAGGGCTTCATTCTTTCCCCCTTTCCATTCCCAAACCTGTAAACATAAATTCCAAAGAATCAGAAAACAATAGTAGTAAAAGGGTTCGAGTAAGAGAGAGATTAGAAAATCGGCGAGAGATCGTGGTCGCGATTGAGAAATCGATGAGAGGTGGCGATGGTTACGAGAGGTCGCGAGAGAGATGAAGAGGCGTATGGTCGAGTTCGAGCGCGATGAGATCGCACAAAAACCGGCGGCGAGGTGAGATCGTGTGAAGAAGCGAAGGTGAGATCGTGGCGAGAGAGAGTGAGGATGAGCTTTTGTTTGTTTTTAAAGTCTATTTGTTTTTGGTTTATGATTAATGTTGTTTTATAAAAATAGATTTAGGTTAATGTTAAGTTAATTAAATTAGGATTAGTTTTTTTTTATATACAGTTTATAATAATAAAAAGGGTTTAGATTAGCTTTAGGTTCAATATAGTTAGGATTAGTGTTATGCTGTGAGTTTTATTATTTATTTTCTTCTTTTAAAAAATAATAATATAATTTCAGCATTAATATTAAATATAATTAAATTTCTTTTTTTCATTTAGATAATTTATAGATAAAAAAAAACATTAGCTTAAGTACTTTTTATATATATATATGTTTCCTATGATTAATACTTTATTTTGGTTAGTAAATAGATTAATATAGTAGGATGTTTTGAGATGGGTTGTTTAGTTCAGGTGGTGACAAATGTCACCACCCATGTAATCTGTTCAAAAATCGGTGTGTACATGTCTATGGTATCTATCTTGCATCCTCCTGCTTTAGCCATCGGATGCGAGCCGGATCCGGCGATCGAATGGTGGACCACAGCATGCCTCATGGGAGCTGCTACACAGGATCCAGCAGCATTGCTTTTGGGCTTGGGCTCAGTTTGTTATCTACACCCTCCAGTTTAAAGCTCCAAACAGGCCCATTTCTAAACTTTCTCTTTAAATTCAATATTATGCAAGTTTTTTTTATATAATGATGTACTAAATAATGTTTGGCGTATGATAATTTTTTATTTGTTGAATTATCAATTAAATTGTTAGTTGATTTTTCATCAAGTGAAAAAATATCTATACTAATAATTATTTAATTTCCGATTTGTATTGTGTGTTAATTTATTTTCTTTTATTATCCGCTATTACATTATCCGCTTGCATGTTTATTACGCGATTGAACACTCCACTCTCACATTAATATAAAAACAACAACGCCTCCGCTCTCTCTCTTATTTTTGGTTACCCACACCAAATTCTCTAAGGGTCTCATGGTTGGGGATGGGCATGGCCATCCTCACGAGGTTAATTAGGGCCCTCGTTGCCTTGATTAATCATAACCCGAAAAATAATTGGTCCATATACCAATCACCATGCACCAGGGTCTCATGGTTGGGGATAGGAGCACCTATCCTCACGAGGTTAATCAAGTCCATACACTTGGTTAATCATAACCCGAAACATCATTTCTCTACGCTCAACGCCGCAATGTTCAACACTTTCAAATCAAAAAAAGTGTTATGGTACTTAATTAAATTGTTAGAGGTTAGCCCAACAATTTAATTAAAATGTAAAATATTCGGGCCATTAGAGGTAACCCAATGACTTGAATACTTTATTCCATACATGAACATTTAAAACACTTTCATATTAAATTAATTAATTGAATTTGTTTTCAAAAAATCAATTTCTCTACAAAAAACAAAAAAACATAGTGTTATGGTACTTAATTAAATTGTTAGAGGTTCGCCCAACGATTTAATTAAAATGTAAAGTATTTGAGCCATTAGAGGGTAACCCAATGACTTAAATACTTTATTCCATAACATAATAAAAGTGAACTTTGTTTCACCTCACCCTTTTATAATAAAGATTTCGGATGAGAGAAGATCGGTTGACCTCAATCACCAATCTCGAGTATCGAATCGTTAGAGGGTATCCCAACGTTTTGGTACTTGTCATCTACCATTAAAATCAATTCAACCCATTCAAATCCTTTTTCGCTCATACGCGATTATCAAAATTAAAAACATTTTCAATTAAAATCAATACAACCAATTCAAACATTTTCAACCAGAACTACGGAGTTTTGACTTTCCCATTGCACGAGGGAATACGTAGGCACGCGGTTTCGAAACCGTGTCAAACTCAAAATAATAAATAAACAAACCCCTTTTCTTTTTATTTCATAACTTAGAAATTAGCGATTACACACACACACAAACATATTTCGAACTAAATGGGTCCCATCGAGTACGATGGACGTAAGGGGTGCTAATACCTTCCCCTTGCGTAACCGACTCCCGAATCCATCCTTTTTTGGTCTTGTAGACTGCCTTATCCGACGTTGTGGGTTTTATCTATATTTCCCCGTTCTCCTTAGAACAAATAAAATTAGGTGGCGATTTCATTGTTTTTGAAAATTCATTTAAATGATTTTTTTTGAAAATCGAGTTGCTTCAGTTGGTGACTTCACTGGGGAAATAGGTTTAAAATCTTTTTGATTAAGCGAGTCAACCCTAGTTTAGTTCTTCGCATGTTTGTGTGTTTGTTTATCGCTTTCTTCTTTATGCTTATCAATTGTTTATTTGCTTATTTTTCTCTATGCTTTATATATTAATCTGTTGATATATTATTGTGATGGGAATTCATGGGTGTTGATACATAGATAAGCCCACTACCCAGGCTTCTAGGTCACCTTTTAGGAATAGAGGGGTTGCGTTGCCTAGGTCCACCTGACTCCATTGTCTTGTTGGCCCGAAGCGAAGACTCCGACTTAGAGTTGGTTGTTTTAAGGAGGTTGTTGGCCCGCGATAGCGTAGGACATCAATCTTTGGACAAATGACCTATAACTCTAAGTTTGTTCATGTTGTCCTAACCGAGGCCAAGCGCTCAAATTTCGGATTTCGAGCATCCCGTTAAGAGCCGTTTCTTGGGGTATACTTTTACAAATACTATCGCCACGTAGGCCTCTCGCGCAATGATAGTGTTTGTAAAAGGGGATCTGAGACCCCAAGAAACATTTAGCCAAAAAAACATAAGATTAGCCTTACCCGGGGAATTGTTGGGTAGACGTCGAAACCATGACCGACCAATCCTATGAACCAGCTTTATTTAATTTGCAACATGCATTGCATACCATTTGCATCAATCAATAAAAAAGGAGTTTATTTCTCTCATATCATTCATGCATCATCATGCATTTCATTCATTTCAACCAAGTACTCATTTCAACTTGGCTTCTTATTCAGAATCTCAAGGCTGCAATACTGATTTCCTGACATCATTATCGTCAAGGATCAACTTCAGGCAAGTGTGGCTGCGATGAATACTCATATAGATACCCAGATGAATCAATTCATGGAGATTATCCAGAACCTCGCCATTGGACAAGAAGAGTTAAAGCAAGTTGTTCAGAGGTCTGAAGTTGTTACTACTGATCATGTTAATCCACCAGGTGTTAATCTTAACCACATGGAGGTCCTTTCAAATCAAAATGTCAAAAACACCGTTCAAATGCACGTCAATGGAACTCCTCACTATGAGGATATCTTCGAGTCTTCGTTTGACACCTTCAGGTTTCCGATTGAAGAGACTGAGTATGAGAAAAAGCTTCACCTCCTCGAGAAAAGGATGAAAGCTATTGAGGGTCGTGATTCCCTTGGTTTAGATGCTCCTAGTTTGTGCTTGGTGCCTGATATCAAAATTCCTGCAAAATTCAAAGTCCCCATCTTCGAGAAGTATAAGGGTATCTCTTGTCCGATTACTCACATCAAAGCCTATTGCATTAAGATGGCTCCCTATGTGGAAAATGACAAGCTCCTCATGCACGTTTTTCAAGATAGCCTCAGTGGAGCATCTCTCGAGTGGTACACTCAGCTTGAACGAACTCACATCCAAACTTGGAAGGAATTGGCTGAAGCCTTTGTCAATCACTACGACTATAATAGGGACATGGCTCCCACCAGAATTCAACTCCAAGGTTTGACTCAGAAGACTGAAGAATCTTTCAAAGAGTATGCGCAAAGATGGAGAGAATTAGCTGCTAGAGTTCAACCTCCTCTTTTGGAACGAGAACTCATTGAGATGTTCTCCAATACCTTGCAGGGTCCCTATCTGATT
The DNA here is from genome assembly GCA_021764765.1 of Vicia sativa. Taxonomy (NCBI): domain Eukaryota; kingdom Viridiplantae; phylum Streptophyta; class Magnoliopsida; order Fabales; family Fabaceae; genus Vicia; species Vicia sativa. The sequence continues at coordinate 113,816,998 of CM038795.1, read as the reverse complement.
GCTGGATGTACTTCTACGTTTTCACACCTAGTTGTTGTAGGCGAACGAATTGAGCGTGGTCTCAAGATGGGTAACATTCATGATGTTTCTATTGCTTCTAAATTTCCAGAGCGAATTGATGAAGAAGCAAGTACAATTTTCGAGGACGAGGAAGAAGTTTCTTTTACTCTCCATTTCAAATTCCTAATCAGGTGACGAAAGTTACTTCTAATCAGTGTGCTCCACAAATCTGTGCTGCAATTGTCTGTCAAACACCAGGACAATATGCTCCCCAACAGCAGAATGCTCCTCGAGAACAAGCTTATCGACAAAATCGTCAACAACGAGGTGGGAAGAACTTGATAAGGCCAAGAAAAGTGCATGATCCAATCCCTATGCCTCATAGTGAGTTGCTCTCTCGCCTACTCCAACATTCTTTGGTGGAATTAAAGGAGCTCGGGACACCTCCTTTTCCGTATCCTTTGGGATATGATCCTGATGCCAACTGTGAGTTCCATTCTGGGGCACCTGGCCATACAATTGAAGGATGTAATCTTTTCAAAGGCACAATTCAGAAACTCATTGATTCCAAAGCAATCACATTCGCTCCAGAGGGCCTACGCATTAATTAGAATTATCTTTTGACTCAGTGAACGCCAAGACTACGAAGTGCATCTTCTTAAGCAAGAAATCCATACGGAGCCCAGTCTCCTCAACATGGAGATTTCTAGTTTTATCTTGCATACTCATTTGTAATCTTTCTTGTTTTGTTCAGTACTTTCTTGTATGCAAAACATGCTCATTTCTGAATACTAATCATAATGCATTGAATATGTTTGTCTTGAATTGATCCATTCGTATTCACTCTTACTTGTTTTACTATGATTTTGATATTCAACTCTTATAAATAAAGCAACACCTCTGTAGGGAGGATGATGAACAATTTACTAAGAATCTCAAACGTTATTGCTTTCGAGTAAAAACCCTGCTAACGATGTACAGGCCTTGTTTCAAATTCCCAAACACCGGAGATATAAGGGAGTGAAACCCTCGTTAACCCCTTTTGAGCCTCGAAGTAGGAGTTTCTTTTCTGTTCAGAAAAAACCCTCATTTTTTTAAAACCTGGGGCAGGATAGTGTTCAGTTAATCTGATCGAGCGTTCAAAACTCGTCAAGAGTACGCATCCAAGGATACAACAATGGTTATCCTTCAAAAGGTCGAGGAAAGTCGCTATAATGGTCAATCTTCACCTATCAACAACGTGCTTCAAAAAAGGTTGAAACCGTAGTGGTTATTTCTTGCACATCAAGAAATCAACATACGACGATACCACAATTGCCATCTCCCATCCACTAAGGATTCAAGCAGTCACGATCACCTTCAATCAAACAAAGATGCAAGATCACACGACTTGTTCAAAAGAAAAGTGATTAAAAAAAATGATGACAAAAGGCCCGCTAAGTTGAAACTTCAGAATAAGTCGCTTAGGCAAAAATGGCAAAAGAAAAAAGGAAGAAAGGATCAGCAAATAAAATCCTCAACAAAAGAACAAAGTCGTATGATCGGACACCAAAAGCAAGAGGTGAGTGACTGTCGTGTCCAAGAAACCTCAGTGGTTCCTCAACCGCATCATAAAATTCTCCCAAGAGATGAATGCTCGCATCAAGTTATCTGAACTTAGGAATGGAGAACATCACGGAGAATGGGAGGGCACCAAATGTTTTGAGCCTAAAAATCTTTTTTTCTAAAAACCCGTGAACCAGACCACGTTATAACCCTTAAAAGTCCTAATTGAAGCATGGGTTAACTCGAAAGCAAAATTGTTACAAGAATACGGTAACCTGACTCCTAGGAGGCTTGCTAAACATTTGAGTTGGTATCACTCGATCTTTCACAAAAAAGTCGATGTTTCGACATCCTTTCAATAAAAGATTTTTTTTTTTAAACTTCAAGACAAACATGAACTTTGCATTAGAATTATCATTCGTAGAATAAAACATTCTTTGCATATAGATAAGTGCTTAAACATCAAGCGAGCTTGCATATTGAGCATCGGACGGATAATTTGTTTGTCCTGAAGGACATTTTACTTCAAGTATCTGATTGAGCACAAAGCAGCTCGAGTTGAGAAGTAAGGTTGTGAAGTAGCCTACTTTCCGGATGTGAGTTAATCACCCTGAGTAGGCGATATCTTCAAAGTCCCGCCAATCTGGGGCATTTATGTCGAGATTCGAAGAACCTCTCAAAGGGCTGAGTAAAACAATCAGAGTTGAGAAGTGAGGTTGTGAAGTAGCCTACTTTCAAGATTTAAATTAATCACCCTGAGTAGGCGATATCTTCAAAGTTCAGTCAATCTAGGGCAATTATGTCAAGATTCAAAGAATCTCTCAAAGTGATGAGTAATCAGGGGCATTCATCCAAGCAAGGTTGAAACCTTCTTACCTTTGGTTAGTCAGGGGCAATGTTTCCAAGTTTATAACATTGGGGCAGTTTATCTTGATGGTACAAATATCAGGAAGCTTTTTCGAGGCTAATTTCTTCAAAGTCCCTACAGACCGGGGCAAAGCATTATGCAGAGACATTCCTCCACCTCATAACTAATCAGGTCAAGTCCAGGCGCAAGCTAAACAACCGTTGAAGTTTGAATGGCATGTCAGGAAGTCAGGATCGTCATCCTTAGCTCATCAGAGATCTAAGTCTGTGTTGGATTTCTCCATCAGAAGTTAAGGATCAATATCTCCAATTCAAGTCAGGATCGTTATCCTCAGCTCATCAGAGATCAAGATTTTATTATCCGAAGATTTTAAAATGAAGGGCATGATACACCTGAGCTTTGGTCACTGACAAAATTTCTTTCTCTCCAACCAGAGTTATCTATCGCATATGTGCGCCCTTGGATGTTATCATTCCTTCCCCGACGCGGAAGATCGCAAAGAGCGGTTTACACCAGCAAGATCATTTTCAAAAGCTCACTTATGCTAGAAGATGTTGTTGACCCCTCTTATGCAAAAGCTCGTAATCCGGAGCTATCGAAATCATGAACTCTACGCAGCATGATCGTCATCCCAGTTGAATGTTAATCTCCAAGAGTCACTTCCCCAATGATGTTAATCATTGAAAGATGATACTTCTATTCTGCAAACCCCTTATCAGGGCCCAAGCTATCATCTATTTGATAAAGACCAATTGATCTACGTTTAATTCATGGATGGTTGATGTTTCCTCGGCAGTTCACGATTGCCTTTAGTCCTAGACAAAATATCAAAACATGCATCATTGCATTGCATAGCATCCTCAAGAAAGCGCAGCATTTCCATTGATATGGAGCATTACGCCAAAAATAATAATCTCAAACATGCATCTAAGCATAAGCCAAATTAAAGTGTTTCTCGAGTACCTTTTGCGTCTCCGAAGAGAAAGTCTACCCATTAAAAAAATCCCCAAGTGGTATTCCCAGTCAGAGTTCCCTCAAGAAATTCTTCTTGTTGTTATCTGCATTTTTGACCCCGTGTCGGTCTCCTACATCATTCAAATTCAATATATTTACCAAGCGTCTTGCTTTTTGCAAATTCTCATTGTTGGTTATCTTACCCATGTTTGCCTCTGTCGTTAGAGCGCGAGTAAGAGTCGGTGTCTAGCCTTTCTTGCTTCTCAATTGTTTGAGTATCCATACTTGGTGTGTGGTAATTCATATAATTGCCACTCTTGAAGAATTACACCCCGCCTTTGGCCTGGGGGATATTGTATTTCTTGCATATTTGCAAACTTTTAAAGTCCAACATAGTCGGGCGATCCTTGCTAGGATCCCCTTTGTTTGGCCTCGTTCCCCGTGAATTCGTCTTTAATCGACAATTTTACCATTCCATATATCTTTCCCCCAGTGAGTCTGCTCCAGTCAGCCTCATTCTTGCGTATGTCTAATATCCTTACCTGACATATGCTCCCTATACGTGTTCAATATCCTTACCGAACATGTATATTCGATCTTTATGTGTCCAATATCCTTACCGGGCATGTATATTTCAAAACCTTTGTTAGAGTCGTCTTCGGTCGGTCTCTTTCCAGTGTATGTCTAATATCCTTACCTGACATATGCTCCCTATATGTGTTCAATATCCTTACCGAACATGTATATTCGATCTTTATGTGTCCAATATCCTTACCGGGCATGTATATTTGAAACCTTTGTTAGAGTCGTCTTGACGGTCTCTTTCCGTGTATGTCTAATATCCTTACGACATATGCTACCTATATGTGTTCAATATCCTTACCGAACATGTATATTCGATCTTTATATGTCCAATATCCTTACCGGGCATGTATATTTCGAAACCTTTGTTAGAGTCGTCTTGATCGGTCTCTTCCCTGTATGTCTAATATCCTTACGACATATGCTCCCCTATATGTGTTCAATATCCTTACCGAACATGTATATTCGATCTTTATGTGTCCAATATCCTTACCGGGCATGTATATTTCGAAACCTTTGTTAGAGTCGTCATTCGGTCGGTCTCTTTCCGGTGTATGTCTAATATCCTTACCTGACATATGCTTCCTATATGTGTTCAATATCCTTACCGAACATGTATATTCGATCTTTATGTGTCCAATATCCTTACGGGCATGTATATTTTGAAACCTTTGTTAGAGTCGTCTTGATCGGTCTCTTTCGGTGTATGTCTAATATCCTTACGACATATGCTCCTATATGTGTTCAATATCCTTACCGAACATGTATATTCGATCTTTATGTGTCCAATATCCTTACCGGACATGTATATTTCGAAACCTTTGTTAGAGTCGTCTTCGGTCGGTCTCTTTCCAGTGTATGTCTAATATCCTTACCTGACACATGCTTCCTATATGTGTTCAATATCCTTACCGAACATGTATATTCGATCTTTATGTGTCCAATATCCTTACGGGCATGTATATTTGAAACCTTTGTTAGAATCGTCTTGATCGGTCTCTTTCCGGTGTATGTCTAATATCCTTACGACATATGCTCCTATATGTGTTCAATATCCTTACCGAACATGTATATTCGATCTTTATGTGTCCAATATCCTTACCGGGCATGTATATTTGAAACCTTTGTTAGAGTCGTCTTGATCGGTCTCTTTCGATTGTATGTCTAATATCCTTACTTGACATACGAATCTTTGTTCCAAATCCTTTGTTCAAAAAAAATCACAAAAAATATAGAAAGTCAAAATTATCAAAAGATTAAAAAAATGCAAAAATATTTCCACTTGTTCTTGGGCGCAAATTTTGGGTTCTTGTAGTATTTAATCTTCTTACCTTGAAAGCTCGAAGGCTAGCGCCAATCTCACTTTCGGTTTAAGGCGATTAAATAGAACAATTGCACCCAAAATTTGCCCTCCTATCTCGGTTTTATCTGGTTTAGGCTTCGCGTTTATCATAACACTCACATGCATTCATATCACTGGGTCTATGGTTACGGATTGGAGTTGATTCCCAAAGATTTCTCTGTTGAGCAGAAAAGGCGTGGTGTTTTCGACCAATCTGGGACATTTGAAAATGACGAGGTTTAATGTTGAATCTTATCCGTTCGTATCTATGGATTTTCGGGGTTTGATGTTCGATTGTGGAATTGAACGGTCTGTTCTGGATGAAGCGGCGGAAGTCTGTTTATTTTGAATGTCATTACCTCCTGATTCAGGAGATCAATTCATCACGAGTTTGGGTTTTGCTGTTGTTTCGAGTCCATTATTCAAGATGTAAAAGGGTGGATTATGATTATCCATTTTATTGATCAACAATACAAGTTCTAGTACGTTTGGCTTGCTCGTCAGCTTTGTTCGCTCTCGACAATAGTGGGTGTACGTGAAGATATTCTTCCAAAGGACTTGTTTACAAGATTTACGAACGTCAAACTGCCGCATGTTGAGATCTTTTCCTGTCGCGTTCATCGCTCACAAGATTTGGGGCATTCTATGAAAAAACTAGAAGCTTCCTTTTGGAATTCGTTTGGTTCCGAATCTTACTCCACCACTGAATATGGTTCGATTTGGAAATGCGTTGATAATTCCATTAATTTCAAGTGGAATCTATCGATTAATTCAAAAAAAAAAGATGAAATCGTCAAGTTGACTAAGGTTTTTTTGATCAAGAGTTTCATTTGAAACTTGGAGTTTCAGTTTTTGTTTCAAGAAGCAAAAGGCTCCGAATTTCTACGAGAATGGATAAAAATGGAAACTTTGTGGCCGGGAAATTCAAATGGTATTATTTTAATTACAAGATAACTTGGATTTCGAGATTTCTGATCACAAGTTCAAAGCTTTTATAATGTGCATTATTGAGTTCGAAGAAGGATGTAGAAATTGAATACATATTCAAATTCCACTCATAGTTCTCTTAAGACCTCATTCCTTTTTTTAGAACATGAATCAAGATCATACATGACAATTTTTCTCAAGAATCTAAAAGTGCAGCAATCATGTTATCACTCGCTTGGTTCAAGGTTGTGAATTGGGATTGGAATTGGAGTTGAATGCATATCTCTAATCAACACTTCAACATGATATGTCTTAACCGAATTAATTTGGGTTCATAGCTAAGTGTTGGAATGTTTGGTTCATCACGAATCTTCAACTTTCATGCAATTTTTAATTTTCATACACCAAATGCTACAACATTGCAGATCACATTAGTAGTATTCAAGAATTCAAACTAGAACTCAAATTGGTACATAATCTTCAAACTTTGCATTCATGAAATTTCAAGAGCGTTGAATTACTCTAAGGTTTTACAAGAGTACAAGAATGAGTACATGGTTTTACAACTTATCAAATCTTCGAATACAAGTTCTAATCCAAAAGCCAAACAAGTTTCATTCAATATTCAACTTCTTTTTGTCATTCAGGTTTCAAAATCTTGTTCGAATACAAAAGGACGTTCGAAGAATGCCCGTTCACAAGTGAAATCAAACTTCCAAATTCAACATTCGTTTAACTGTGGTTTGTACAATTTCTACATGAATCATCAAAGTTTACAATGTCAATTTGGATATATGTGTTGATTACAAGATTCAAACTTTTGATACAAATTCTTCAAGAATACAAATATAAGCTATGACTTTGAATTCAAAAAATACAAGCAAATTTCTTCTTCTATGTCCAAATCCTTTTGTATTCTAATGGAAGTTTTTGTTGTTTTCCTTTCTACATCCTTGCTCTATCTTCAAACCCGGCCTTCTTGTCCAAAGCATTCCTTTGCCATTCCTCCAAGCTTGCACCATTGCTCACGTTCATGAAACAAACAAGGAAATAATTAGCAAATGATCAAAGATTTCAAACATAAGCATAAGCAAAATGTATTGTTTTCAAATCATCATTAGGATTTTCATTCCGGCATCAGGTTGTGTGGGGGTTTCGATCAAAATCAGGGCCTCATGTACAAATCATCGGCCGTAAAGCTCACTATTGCAAATCCTCAAGGGCACCCTTGGTTCACAATAGGAGGTGTGGAAAGAAGATGAGGAAAAGCAGTTATAAAAAAGCAGTTTTGGCATGACAATACTGTAGCCTTATACAGGGCAGCAAGGGTATACGTCCTTTCGGGCAAGTTTTACCAAAAACAGCATTACACAACCAAAACATCAGAATACATAGCAGCAGGACAGCATCAAAAAGCCAGAAAAAATCAAAGTTATCAGCCCAACAACAGAATGATGCAAGCCCATCAAGCATTTGGGGTAAGGCCTTGTTTTTCAAAAATCAGAACAACCAAAGTTCAACAAAACCCTAAGTTCTGGGTATATAAACATTCAAGTTTACAACACAAAGCGGCCACTGTTCACAACCAAGAAACCCTAGCCGAAATCACAAACTCAAAGCAGCAAAACAAAAACCCAGAACAATATTCGTCAGCAGCCAAAAACCCAGAACAATGTTCATCAAAACCAAACCCAGAATAATATCCTTCTAAACTAACATCATCATTTTCCAAGAAAAGAAAATCCTTCAGAAATTCGAAAATAGCCACGAGAAAGAAAAGATTCGAAAGGTAATACCCGATTTGCAGAGGAAGGAGGAGGTTGCGGACCCCTTGTGTCGCCATCCTTTTCCCTTCCTCATTTCCGTTTACGTTTCTGCATCGTTAATGCCATCATCATCGTTTGGGAACCTAGGGCTTCATTCTTTCCCCCTTTCCATTCCCAAACCTGTAAACATAAATTCCAAAGAATCAGAAAACAATAGTAGTAACAGGGTTCGAGTAAGAGAGAGATTAGAAAATCGGCGAGAGATCGTGAGCGGCGACGAGGTCGCGATTGAGAAATCGATGAGAGGTGAGCGGCGATGGTTACGAGAGGTCGCGGCCGAGAGAGATGAAGAGAGCGTATGGTCAGAGTTCGAGCCGGCGATGAGAGATCGCACGAAAACCAGGGCGGCGGCGAGGTGAGATCGTGACGAAGAGAGCGAAGGTGAGATCGTGGCAGAGAGAGAGTGAGGATGAGCTTTTGTTTGTTTTTAAAGTCTATTTGTTTTTGGTTTATGATTAATGTTGTTTTATAAAAATAGATTTAGGTTAATGTTAAGTTAATTAAATTAGGATTAGTTTTTTTTTATATACAGTTTATAATAATAAAAAGGGTTTAGATTAGCTTTAGGTTCAATATAGTTAGGATTAGTGTTATGCTGTGAGTTTTATTATTTATTTTCTTCTTTTAAAAAATAATAATATAATTTCAGCATTAATATTAAATATAATTAAATTTTTTTTTTTTTTCATTTAGATAATTTATAGATAAAAAAAAACATTAGCTTAAGTACTTTATATATATATATATGTTTCCTATGATTAATACTTTATTTTGGTTAGTAAATAGATTAATATAGTAAGATGTTTTGAGATGGGTTGTTTAGTTCAGGTGGTGACAAGTGTCACCACCCATGTGGTCCTGTTCGAAAATCTGGTGTGTACATGTCTATGGTATCTATCTTGCATCCTCCTGCTTTAGCCATCAGATCTGCCAGAGCCCAGATCCGACGATCCAGAATGGTGGACCACAGCATGCCTCATGGGAGCTGCTACACAGGATCCAGCAGCATTGCTTTTGGGCTTGGGCTCAGTTTGTTATCTACACCCTCCAGTTTAAAGCTCCAAACAGGCCCATTTCTAAACTTTCTCTTTAAATTCAATATTATGCAAGTTTTTTTTATATAATGATGTACTAAATAATGTTTGGCGTATGATAGTTTTTTATTTGTTGAATTATCAATTAAATTGTTAGTTGATTTTTCATCAAGTGAAAAAATATCTATACTAATAATTATTTAATTTCCGATTTGTATTGTGTGTTAATTTATTTTCTTTTATTATCCGCTATTACATTATCCGCTTGCATGTTTATTACGCGATTGAACACTCCACTCTCACATTAATATAAAAACAACAACGCCTCCGCTCTCTCTCTCTTATTTTTGGTTACCCACACCAAATTCTTTAAGGGTCTCATGGTTGGGGATGGGCATGGCCATCCTCACGAGGTTAATTAGGGCCCTCGTTGCCTTGATTAATCATAACCCGAAAAATAATTGGTCCATATACCAATCACCATGCACCAGGGTCTCATGGTTGGGGATAGGAGCACCTATCCTCACGAGGTTAATCAAGTCCAAACACTTGGTTAATCATAACCCGAAACATCATTTCTCTACGCTCAACGCCGCAATGTTCAACAATTTCAAATCAAAAAAAGTGTTATGGTACTTAATTAAATTGTTAGAGGTTCGCCCAACAATTTAATTAAAATGTAAAGTATTCGGGCCATTAGAGGGTAACCCAATGACTTGAATACTTTATTCCATACACTTAAACATTTAAAACACTTTCATATTAAATTAATTAATTGAATTTGTTTTCAAAAAATCAATTTCTCTACAAAAAACAAAAAAACATAGTGTTATGGTACTTAATTAAATTGTTAGAGGTTCGCCCAACGATTTAATTAAAATGTAAAGTATTTGAGCCATTAGAGGGTAACCCAATGACTTAAATACTTTATTCCATAACACTTAATAAAAAGTGAACTTTGTTTCACCTCACCCTTTTTATAATAAAGATTTTGGATGAGAGAAGATCGGTTGACCTCAATCACCAATCTCGAGTATCGAATCGTTAGAGGGTATCCCAACGTTTTGGTACTTGTCATCTACCATTAAAATCAATTCAACCCATTCAAATCCTTTTTCGCTCATACGCGATTATCAAAATTAAAAACATTTTCAATTAAAATCAATACAACCAATTCAAACATTTTCAACCAGAACTACGGAGTTTTGACTTTCCCATTGCACGAGGGAATACGTAGGCACGCGGTTTCGAAACCGTGTCAAACTCAAAATAATAAATAAACAAACCCCTTTTCTTTTTATTTCATAACTTAGAAATTAGCGATTACACACACACACAAACATATTTCGAACTAAATGGGTCCCATCGAGTACGATGGACGTAAGGGGTGCTAATACCTTCCCCTTGCGTAACCGACTCCCGAATCCATCCTTTTTTGGTCTTGTAGACTGCCTTATCCGACGTTGTGGGTTTTATCTATATTTCCCCGTTCTCCTTAGAACAAATAAAATTAGGTGGCGATTTCATTGTTTTTGAAAATTCATTTAAATGATTTTTTTTGAAAATCGAGTTGCTTCACTACCCAATGGTCATGGGTTCAATCCCTCTCAAGACCATTCTTTTTCAAACTTTTCCATATTTTCATGTTTTTTTACAAAACTTTCACATTTTTTTAACCAATCAAAACTCCTCATTTTGAGGTGATTTTTTGAACACTTGTCAATAAATACATCTATTTTATGATAGTGCAAAAATTTTCAGAAAAAATTTTCATCTGATTATATTTTTATCGAGCCGAAAACGATGTTCTGAGCACTTTTCAAAACACCTTTTAAAGGTGAATTTTTCAAGTTTTCGACTTCCGATTCTTTTCAAAATTTCTCATAAATGAACTTCACATTTCAAAATACTTTCAAAATCATTTTTCAAAACATTTCATCAAACTTGCATCTTTTTACCATGATCGATCCGATTTAAACGATAAAACCGAATTCGTTTTCTCTCGAATTTCTCAATCGATCATGGGCCTCCCTCACGGTGTAAGTCCCATAACATTCTTTTATGTACATAATATTTCTTTGTACATATCAAACTCTCGAGATACATACAATTTTTATCGTACATAACATACTTTTTATACTCAAGTACAGACAAACTTCGATCGTTTGTTTCCACTTCACTTGTGTATACTCAAACCAACATTCTTTTATGTACATACATACCTTTTCCTTGTACACTCAAGCAAAACACCAGTAACTTACGACGAAAGATTTTAATCAGTCAAACTTTTCAAAAATGTATGTGATGAAATAGATTAGATACATTTTTCATTAAGATGACATTTGTCAGTCTCTTACTAACAACCCGTTGCTTTCCACTAGCATAAGTGGGAACTACGATTGCTCTGACTTTCTCAACATCCTTTTGAGAATACGTAGGCACAAGGTCTCATCCTTGGCGAGCAAATTTCTATCTCTCTCAGACCAAACAAACCATAGATCCTGAGATCCGAGCTACAAATGCTCGATTCCCACTAGGGATATGTATGAAGATCCACGGATCTTTGCGAGCACAATAATAACAAACACCAGGATCCCACACAATCTATCCTTCTTGAAATCCCAAAGGAGAAACTTTCCCAATCATAGAAATAGCATTTAAAACACACAAACATATCAAATATATTCATATATAAAGCTATAGATAACTATATATATTTAGGGTGCTCCATCTATTCCTTTATATAACAATCCCCTTACTGAATCTCCCAATGCGTTGCGTCTAGTTCGCGCTAGTCGTTACGCATATCAATATCAATTGAGGGTATTTGACTTTCCCTTTTCATAATCATTAAATCATCTTTCTTGTGTTGAAAATAATAAAGCTTGATGCTCGCGGCATCTTTATAAACAAATCAAAAGAGTAAATCGTTTCGAGCCAGAGAATCCGAATTCACGTTCGCATCCTCTAGCGCGTCACCTTTTAACGCGAACAGGAAAAATGGCGACTCTGCTGGGGAGTACGCTGAAATTTTGATTTTCAAAAAAATGTGACTCCGCTCAAGAGCACCAAGCTTTTTTTGTTTTCAAAAAATAAAAGAAAAGGGGATAAGTTATCATATTATGCATATGTTTGTTTTCTTTTACTGTGTGTTTTCGCGATTTCATCTGATGGAAAGAAATCCTAACCCGGATTTAAGAAACATTTTTAAGATCTAGGTGGAGGTATTAATACGTGAGAAGTTCAATGCTTACGAAGTTAATATCTCCCTTCGATGGAGGTTGTTTTGGGGTATTGTGTTTAGCAGTATTTGCGAAGACCTTTGTGCTTTCGAAGTCGAGTGGGTGTAGAACACATAACCCATCTGGCCATTTAGGATGTAGTAGATTATTCGGGCGTAAGCCTAGAGTAATGTCATGCGAGGCTACGATCGAGAGTTTCTCTTGAAAATATTATTGGACCATCGAGTATTCAACAAATCCGATAATATTTCAAAGAGGAGTGTTGAGCCTGTATTATCAGTAGAACCTGTTTCACAGATGAATAAGCCCATAGAACTTAACCACGTTAATTCTTATCGTTGGCCTCATGCTCGTGACTTCGAACGCTTGACCGTGTGTATAACTACTAACCATGTTTGCCGCATTCATGAATTCATTCAAAAAAAAAAACTTCATTTCTCTTCCCATTTCCAAAGAATTTAGAGATTTTTCTTTGTAAAATATTTTAGGTTAGAGTGATGGACGAGGAAGATTCACCAAGAGATTTTTAGAATTCTCGACGAAAGTTAAAAAGTTAGCATCCTTGGTAGAAGATCCCTCGGTTTGAAAACGCTATGGAACTCTTTTAACTCTTACGACGCTAACGTTGATGAAGGACTTCTCAAAACTCTCGTTCGGTTCTACGATCCTCATTGTTTCACTTTCCCTGATTATCAGTTGATGCCTACTTTGGAAGAGTATGCGCATATCCTAGGTATCTTAGTATCAGACAAAGTGCCTTTCAATGGTTTGGAAGCCATTCCTAAGTCACCAGTCATTGCAACGATGACTCACATTAAGAAATCTGAGATAGACAAAAACCTAACTACCAGAGGAAAACTCTTAGGACTAACTTCAAAGTTCCTAATGGAGAAGGCTCTCAAATTCTCTGAAGCCGGTAGTATGGTAGCCTTTGAAGCTATTTTAGCTTTGCTCCTCTATGGATTGGTGTTGTTTCCCAACGTCCCAAATTTCGTTGATATCAACGCCATAAGGATCTTTCTGATTAGAAATCTCGTTCCCACTCTACTTGGAGACACGTACGTCTCTATTCATCATAGGAATCGTCAAGGAGATGGAACTATCGTGTGTTGTGTACCTCTGCTTTTCAAATGGATTGTCTCACACTTGCCTAAATCTCTTATCTTCCGCGAAAACAAAGACGAGTGGCATTGGTCAAGAAGACTCATGTCTCTTACAAACGACGATATCCATTGGTATACCTTGGCAGACAATGAGATGGAAATCATTGAGAGCTGTGGAGAATTCGCCAACGTACCTCTCATTGGTACAAAAGGAGGAATCAACTATAACCCATTCTTGGCAAGACGTCAACTCGGATACGCAAACTCTAGTAAACCTCTTGGATTTACAGTAGAAAGCTACTTCTACCACGAAGGAGAGGATTCCCAGGGATTGAAAGCTAGGATGATCAAAGCTTGGCATCACATCCGAAGGAAAGAAAAAGGGAAAGCAAAGAATTGTGTAGCCATGGAAACCTACACTTCTTGGGTAAAGAAAAGAGCGAAGGTATTTCGAATGCCTTACGCTTATAAGGATCCCATGTTCTCAATCGCTTCCAAATCAACAAATTTTCCCGTCGAAGCTGTGGGAGAATACCAAGAAGCCTTGACCAAGATAAGGTTTGAGAAAGAAGCTTTGGAAAACAAATTCCTTAAGACGAATCTTGAGAATGAGAAGCTCAAGAAGCAAGTCAAAGATCATGAAAAGACGCTCTACTTCCAGGATGAATGGCTCATGGAGAAAGATGAGAAGATTCGCCAGAAGGATAACGCAATCCAGAGATACGTCAAGGAAAGGAAAAGAAAGCTTGAGGAAATGACAACCAGCGATCCCGCTCCCAACGAGTGGAAGAGAGTCATTAGCAAGCTAAAAGCTGAGAAAGCTGCTGAACTAAAAGCTCACTATGGAAAGGAAATCCTGAAGTTGAAGCTGCATCAAGCCTTTGGATCTTCATCCGACGAAGACGTTTAATTAGTTCAATTTAGTTTGTAATTTTATCATTTATTTTATCATTTGTGTGAGCAATGCTCCAAAAAACAAAATTGTTGTAATCATTTTTCAATAATTAATAAAATTCGTGTTTTCCATCCAAATATTTGCCAGAAATATCTCTTTTAGCGTAAATTCTTTGGAAATCTTTCTTTACAATCATATTCATGCATCATACTTTGCATTTAAGTCTATTGTCTAGAGTCTGATACTTGCACAGTTTCATACTTGCACAGCTCAAACAGCTTGAATAGTTCGAACAGATAGAAAGATCGTCAAGCTGTCGCGTCTTAGAGTTTCTCGACCGCGTCCACAGCCTATTCGAACATACGATACACGTTCAAAAAGAAGAAAAGTAATGGAAGGATTTGAGCAAGATAATGTTGAACTTAGTAGCACAGTAACAACACTGCAAGAAGAAGTGGAGAGACTCACGTCTTTGGTCAACTCATTATCAGCAACGCAAAGTCAACAAGCGACATCGAGCAGTCAAAATCAAGCAGCAATTTCAGAAGATACTACTACTCCAGTTTCAACTGTCGCAGCTAGTAGCTCACTCTTCAGTATGCCAGAAGGCTATCCATGGGGCATGCCTTTCAACTTTGGCATCGGAATTCGCCAACCGACTTCTCAAATACAAACAACCCCGCTTGAAATACCTACTTTGCAGCAGAACTCGACATTCACTCCGCAACGTGGAGTAACTCTTCCTCAAGTAACAATGACGGTTTCTCAACCAATCATGACGAACTCAGCTTCTGCAGTGCACGCTACCATAGACGAAGAAGTTCACCATACTCCAGGCAATAACGCGAATTCTTGTGGCTCGGTGGATAATCTCCAGGAACAACTCCTCAAGATGCAGCTTGAGATAAAAACAATTCGGGAAAGAACTGTTTGGGAAAAACGCCCAGGATCTATGCTTAGTTCCTCGCATAAGGATACCAGCAAAATTCAAAGTCCCTGACTTTGAAAAGTACAAAGGAAACTCCTGTCCACAAAGTCATCTCACGATGTATGCCAGGAAAATGTCCACCTACAACAAAGATCATCAGTTGTTAATCCATTACTTCCAAGACAGTCTCACCGGTGTTGCACTGAAATGGTACATGGGTTTAGACAGCACGAATATCCAAACGTTCAACGACTTAGGTGAAGCCTTTGTCCAGCAATACAAGTTCAACTTGGATATGGCTCCCGATAGGGATCAACTCTGCTCCATGTCTCAAAAGGAAAGAGAGACATTCAAAGAATATGCGCAACGATGGAGGGAAATTGTTGCCCAAGTCAACCCACCGTTGGAAGAAAAGGAGATGACTGAGGTATTCTTGAATACTCTAGGCTCATTCTACTCTGAACGAATGATCGCTAGCACTCCCGGAGATTTCACTGAGATGGTAAGCATGGGAATGCGTTTAGAAGAAGGAGTTCGAACCGGACGCCTAACCAAGGAAGCAGGATCTTCTAGTGGAACTAAGAAGGTTGGAACAAGTTTCCCAAGGAAAAAGGAACATGACATAGGAATGGTATCCCGAGGAAAACCACGTAAGAATGTCATTCAACAACGACAGGTAGCTGCCATAGCACCCGCCGTTGTCATACCCCAATTTTTGACCTAAGATACCACCTTACATTTGCATCAATTGCATCACTAACAGTTCAGACAGCATTAATCGGGTATAGCATTCACAGGTCAAAATTAGGGTTTCATTAGATTTTCATCTGATTCAAAAAGCAACCAATTAGGTTTTGAGTTTTTCTCACCCTATTTGATCTATCTTGATCAAATCATCAACCTCTGATCATCAGATACCCAAATTTTCTCACAGATCAATCAAGGATCGACCAATTAGGGTTTTGATCGGGCAGGAGTATTCTCTGATTTTTTGAGCAGTGACTGACTTTTTTGGATAGAGATTGGTCATTATATCTTAGATACAACATCTTGACCTAATTTCTGGATTCAAAACATCACAGAAGTTCACAGACTTCATCAGTCAATTTCAGAAACGTCTGATGAAAATTCATCTGCACAGAAAAGTCAAACTTTGACTTTTGATCACAGTTTTCAAAACAAAACTTTTTCAAACATCAAAATACTTCAAATGATCCATCATGATCATAAAAAATCAAAGAATTTGAAAAAGTCAACAAAAAGTCAAAAGTTCTAACACTTAGAAAATTTTCTAAGTGTTGAAATTTCTTATTTTTTCCAAACTTCATGCCATTTTTTCACCTAGTTCCAATTTGAATTTGAAAAAACTCAATACATGAAAGTTGTAGCTTGTGAAACAAGCTTTCCAAAATGTCCAAGAACTCTCAAATCCATGGAGTCTAGCTATACTTTTGAAATTGAAACATAAGGCTCCATGAAACTTGATTTTCAAAATCCAAAACTTCAATTATAGGTCATTTTTGTGTTTTCTTCATCTAGAAGCAATCCAACCATGCCAAATGGATGATTGAGCTGATAAATATCAGCTAGAGGTAATAATTTAGAGGATTGGATCAAAATTGTAAAAATGAGCACATGGTGAAAAAAGGAAGTTTCCTTTTTTGGCAAATACCATTCTTACCCTCTAAGCTATCCTTGATTTTCCAAAAGCATTTGTACTTGTTGCCTAACATTTCAGAACCCTTTGCCTATAAATTGATCACCAATTCAAGTTCAAAATCACACCAAAGCATTGCAAAGTCATGCTTTCTCATTTCTTTCTTCAAAATCAAGCAACTTAGTGCAAAAGTGAGAATTCTTGCAATTTTGAAAATCATTGAAAACCATGATGAAATTTGGTGTCAAACATGTTTCATGATCAATATCAAACTTCTTCAAAGCTTAAAATCAACATGAACAAAGCTGAAAACCAGTTTTCACTTTTCATGCTTTCAAACTTTCCAAACTGCCATAACCATCGAATTTCTAGTTTGGCTTGAGCAATTGTTGTTCTAATGATTCAAACATCATCTATGAACTTCATAGACATGGTCGAGATCAATCACAGCAAACTGTAACAACTCTAATCCATAAATCGAAGTGCCATTTTCAGTCAGTGCAGGTTGACTTGGTTGGAAAGATTGAAGCAAGCTCGAAGCAAGCAGACCACTTCTACACCTTCCATACATGCCGCTGATGCTCAAATGATCAAGAAATAAGTTCTGGAAACGCTCTAAGACCTTCTTCGATTCTCACTTGAACAGGTTAGAACACGAACTTGGATATCCTAATTCTTTGAACTTAAATGAAAAAACTCATGGTCGTTTTGTTTCTGCACTTATAACGATCAATAGCCCTCAATAAAATCAAAGAATCATCAACTGTGCATCATTTAATTTGAAATTTTCAGTTTAGGGTTCATAGTGTTCTTCAAAACCTAAAGCGTTATGGGCTTAAAATAAATGCAATTAACAAGTACCATCGTGTTCGTGATGAAAACCTGAGCAAGTTTCATTTTTACATCATTGAATTTCATTGAGAAACGAAGATGGTAGCTTGGATCATAGAATCTGAAGATCAAACACGAAGAAGAACACTGCGCGCGTGTTCTTCATTTTTTTCAAATTCAAATATTCCAACACTTTGTATACACGTGTTATTGTCCACTAAACATCAAAACGCGTTTGGCTCAGTGGTAGCTTGCTCGCCCTTAAGTCTTTCTGCCACGTGCTCACCCTTTGGTCATGGGTTCAACTCCCATCAGGACCATTTCTTTTTCAAACTTTTCATATTTTCATGTTTTTTTACAAAACTTCCACAATTTTTTTGACCAATCAAAACTCCTTATTTTAAGGTGATTTTTTGGACACTTGTCAATAAATGTATCTATTTTATGATAGTGCAAAAATTTTCAGAAAAAACTTTCATCTGATTATATTTTAATCGAGCCGAAAACGACGTTCTGAACACTTTTCAAACCTCCTTTTAAGGTGAATTTTTCAAGTTTTCGACTTCCGATTTTTTTCAAAAACTTCTCACAGATGAACCTTACATTTCAAAACACTTTCAAATCATTTTTCAAAACTTTTCATCAAAACTTGCATCTTTTTACCATGATCGATCCGATTTAAACGATAAAACCGAATTCGTTTTCTCTCGAATTTCTCAATCGATCATGGGCCTCCCTCACGGTGTAAGTCCCAAAACATTCTTTTTATGTACATATATTTCTTTGTACATATCCATTTCTTTTATGTACACATCTTTTTACCTGTACATAATACGGACAAACTTCTTCCGTTTGTTTCCATTTTACACTGCATACCATTGGTATTGAAAAGAGCATTATTCCCTGTGAAACTGCTTTCAAACCAATGGGCCTCCCTCACGGTGTAAGTCCCATAACATTCTTTTGTGTACATAATATTTCTTTGTACATATCAAACTCTCTTCAAACACATACAATTTTCATCTGTACATAATACAGATACTTCTTTTTATACTCAAGTACAGACAAACTTCGATCGTTTGTTTTCACTTCACTTGTGTATATTCAAACCAACATTTTTTTTGTACATACATTTTTCTTGTACATAACAGTTTCTTTTCAAAACAAACTTTTATCTGTACATGACACAGATACTTTTTGTAAATACTTAAACACAGATAAACTTTGATCAGTCGTTTCCGTTTCATCTGTACATCCAATTGAATACTATTAGTATTGAAAGGAGCATTATTCCCTGTGAAACTGCTTTCAAATCAATGGGCCAATCTTATGGTGTAAGTCCCAACCCTCCTATGTACATCCATCTTTGTCTGTACATAAATACTCGTTCGTGTACATATTTACTTCCTTGTACACAGTTCAAACTTGTAAATAATCAAGTTGCGCTCGTTTTAAACGTTCATTTCACAGACACTTGTTTATATTTCATAAACTGTTGTAAATAAACATCATGCATTGTTTATATTTCCTTCATAAACTCCTGTGAATACATATCACACACACACACACCTGTTTATACAACTGTCTAATTAAAACATAACAATTAGACTAATCAATAGGTTCCCCACATTAGCCTCCGCTTGGGCTTCATACAAGACAATTCATCACCAGCATGAGTTTAGCCTCCGCTTGGGCTTCATACAAGACAACTCATCCCCAGTTGAGTTTAGCCTTCTCTTGGGCTTTGTACAAAGAAACTCATTCATCTGAGTTTAGCCTCCGCTTAGGCTTCATATAAGACAACACTCCCCTGTTGAGTCAGCCTCTTCTTGGGCTTCGTTCAAAAGAACTCCTCATTGAGTTTAGCCTTCTCTTGGGCATCATACAATGAAAGAGATAGGAAATCTCTTAACAGCCTCCTATTGGGCTTCCAATACAAAGTATCACCCGCGTTAAGATAGAACCCTGAAAGGATGGTTTCCCGGTGAAATCACTTTCAAAATCCTCAGAGAGTAAAATTTCCCGGTGAAATTGCTCTTAATTCCAAAAGGATGGTTTCTCGGTGAAATCCCTTTTAACACAAAGCCAGCCATACCCTATAGCTTCCTCTTGAGCTTCATACAAGGACCCTCGATGACCCTCGATGACCCTCGGAATGCCTCCTCTTGAGCTAACAATACAAGGACCCATGGGCTTCTTAAAAGCATCCCTTTAATCCAATCAAATTCTCCTCGAGATTTAGACATCTATCATCTATATGGAAGAAGTATCTCATCTATCACATCACATATAGTTAAAAAACTTTTCAAACTCTTTTCAAACTGTTTTCAAACAAAAAACATCTCTTAATTGTAAGTGGTAACGCTTGTACACTCAAGCAAAACGCCCAATGCTTACAGTTAAAAGATTCAATCATCTTTTTCAAATATCTTTCTTAAACATGTAAGTGGTAACGCTTGTACACTCAAGCAAAACACCTAATACTTACGACGAAAGATTTTAATCAATCAAACTTTTCAAAAATGTATGTGATGAAGCAGTTAGATACATTTTCATTAAGATGACATTTATCTGTCTCTTACTAACATCCGTTGCTTTCCACTAGCATAAGTGGGAACTACGATTGCTCTGACTTTCTCAACAT
Organism: Vicia sativa; assembly: GCA_021764765.1. NCBI lineage: Eukaryota > Viridiplantae > Streptophyta > Magnoliopsida > Fabales > Fabaceae > Vicia > Vicia sativa. The sequence goes on along the minus strand of CM038795.1, from coordinate 113,796,620 downwards.
CCTTTTGAGAATACGTAGGCACAAGGTCTCATCCTTGTCGAGCAAATTTCTTTCTCCCTCAGACCAAACAAACCATAGAACCACCAGATCCGAGCTACAAATGCTCGATTCCCACTAGGGATATGTATGCAGAAGATCCACAGATCTTTGCGAGCACAATAATAACAAAACCTAGAATCCCATATAATCTATCATTCTTGAAATCCCAAAGGAGAAACTTTCCCAATCATAGAAATAGCAAATTAAAACACACAAACATATCAAACATATTCATATATAAAGTTGTAGATAACTACATATATTTAGGGTGCTCCATCTATTCCCTTTATATAACAATCCCCCTTACTCAGAATCTCCCCAATGTGTTACGTCTAGTTTGCGCTAGTCGTTACGCATACCAATATCAATTGAGGATATTTCAGCTTTCCCCTTTTTCATAATCATTAAATCATCTTTCTTGTGTTGAAAATAATAAAGCTTGATGCTCGCGGAATCTTTATAAACAAATCAAAAGATTAAATCGTTTCGAGCCGGAGAATCCGAACTTACGTTCGCATCCTCTAGCACGTCACCTTTTAACGCGAACAGCCGTCAACACAACTCCAAACACAGGAATTGCTCTGCAATTTCAACAAAATCAACAAACTCAACTCGCCAGGCTCGGCGGTTTAACAACCAAAATCGCCTCGGGTCACGATTCGACCCAATCCCAATGACGTACACAGAACTTTACCCTGCGCTAATAGAAAGAAATCTGATCCAGACAAGGCCACCACCTCCGATTCCCGAAAAATTGCCGTGGTGGTACAAAACAGACGTATCTTGCCCTTTTCACCAAGGGGCACCAGGCCACGACCTGAACATTGCATAGCATTAAAGGCAGAAGTATAGAAATTAGTAAGATCTAATTTTCTTTCCTTCAAGAATACAAGCCCAAATGTACAAGTCAATCCACTTACCAGTCACTGTGGACATTCAGTGAATCTAACGCTGAGAGATACAGACAGGTATCTTGTCACGGACGTAAACTTAATCAAAGGGAATTTAGTACATCTCCACGAAGCATACAGTGCAATGAGCGCTTTCACCAAGCACAATTACACAGCTTGTAACGTCTGCTTCAAAGATATTCGAGGATGTCTCACCATAAGAGCCGACATTCAGCGATTGTTAGATATCGGTGACCTGCAGATCTACAGAAATAGAGATGACCATGACGTAAATACAGTAGGGCATTTTCTGCATGAGCTTTTAGTCTCAGATATCAACTCGGAAAATCCCGAAGTAAACGTTATCATCCCTTGTTTCAACGTACCCAAGCATGTGGAGATTGAATACAATGGTTCCAGCATTCCCACATCTCCTTTGGTGATTTGCCCACCCGGTCCTGTTCCATACAGTTCTACCAGAGCAATTCCTTACCAATACAAAGCAACCCTGATAGAGGATGGGAAGGAGAAACCCATGCCTACACTTCCAGCTAATGTCAATATAACAGAAATCGGACGAGTCACATGAAGTGGACGAGTACACACTCCATTACCACCAAGATCGCCTGCAGCTCCTGTTGTTAGATAGAACCCAGTTAACATATCTGCCGAGAATCCTGCAACGATTCCTGTTGTTAACCCAGGCACAAATGTTGGTCCTCCTGATAGAACCAAAGTTAACACAGACTTTGATGAGATAATAAAGTTAATTAAGAAAAGTGAATACCGAGTCGTAGATCAGCTGATGCAGACTCCTTCCAAGATTTCAATACTGTCTTTAATCCTTAACTCCGAAGCTCACCGAGAAGCTTTGATGAGAGTACTAGACCAGGCTTATGTGGATCACAATGTGACTACAGACCAGTTTGGAGGCATTGTCGCCAACATAACAGCCGGCAATAATCTAAGCTTCAGTGACGAAGAACTCCCAGAAGAAGGAAAAAATCACAACTTGGCCCTGCACATCTCAATGATTTGTCAATCTGATTCCCTGTCCAATGTATTGGTAGATACAGGTTCATCTTTGAATGTGATGCCAAAAACGACACTCGCTCGTTTAGCTTACAAAGGGACGCCAATGAAGTTGAATGACATAATAGTAAGAGCCTTTGACGGATCAAGAAAGTCAGTTATTGGGGAAGTAGATCTCCCGATGACGATTGGTCCCCACACTTTCCAAATTACTTTCCAAGTCATGGACGTACCAGCTGCTTACAGTTGTCTACTAGGAAGACCTTGGATCCACGAGGCAGGAGCAGTGACTTCTACTCTCCATCAGAAATTAAAATTCACAGTAAATGGAAAGTTGGTGACCATCAGCGGTGAACAAGCTTTGCTTGTAAGCTATCTGTCCAGTTTCTCTTTCATCACGGCAAATGACGTCGAAGGGACACATCTCCCCGAGCATCCGTTAGAAGATGAATCTACCAGCAAAAACAGATCATCTATCTCTTCATATAAAGAAGCGGCACAGATGGTGAAGGATGGCAACATTGAAGGATGGGGACAAGTAATCAAACCTGTCAACAACGAAACAAAAGCCGGACTTGGGTTCACACCTGTATTCTCCAAAGACAAACTAAAGGATGAAGCACTTTGTTCAATCAAAGAAGTGTTCAGCAGTGGGGGTTTCTTAAACCCTGTCCTCCAAGAAGTTAGCGTTGTAACCATTGAAGAAGATGAAGACGATCCCTCCGAATCTGAAGAGTGGAGCACTTATTTAAACAGCCCTGAATATGTGTCTCAAGAGGAATTGTACTTACCAACTGATCAATTCAAAGACATGTCCCTGCAAAGACATGAAAATCCACCTGTCCCTGTTGAAGTTTGGGATACCTTGGGAGAACCAAGTGGTAAATTTGACTATATGGTGAAATACACTGCACCAGAAAGCTCGAAAATCCGGATCGAAGATATCTAGCCCTCTGGATGGGGTGATTCTTTTGAGTACCCTAGTCAATCAGAAGAGGAATACACGTCTTCTCAGCCTAATCAGCAAATCGAGATCCCAAACGAAGATCTCTGCTTCAACATGCCTGTGGAATTCACTGAACGAGATCCTGGTTATCACCACATCAACATGATCACTGAAGATCAAGAGTATGATTCAGGATACGATGCGGAAAGTGTCGCTGACAATGAGTCTCTTCACTCGGAAGACTGGAAGGTACATCCCCAGTATTCAACACAAAGGTCAACAGGAAGTACACGTGCTAGATCTCATACTTCCCGATCTGTTAATCAAGAAGATCGCTTTAGCGGCACAAAAGGTAAAGGCCATCGTCCAGAGTCTTCAAAGCCTGCTCAGCCAGCAACCAAAGTCTACTCGAGGGTTAAACCAAGCGGAAAATTACCCGATTATCTCGATATCCAAGGGGTTCGCCACTATTGGAAACCTGTTGAAGTTTGGACTAACGCTCCTAGTTCTAAGTAGTTTATCTTTGCTTTTTGTTTTGAACTCTCGCCTCGCCCAAAGCGAAGAGATGTTTTATAGGGCTTAGCTTTTATAATAAATTTCTCTTTGTCTTGCCCAAGATGAATGAGTTTGTATTTTAGGGCCCCTGTTCATATTGTGAATCATAAATAAAACGCGTTGTTTTGATTCCACACTTTGTGTTTATTTTTATTTTTACCCTTTTCTGGAAATGATAATCCTAAAAAACACAGTAAAAAAAAATCTTCCAAAATCTTCAAAGAAACAATTAATCTGCATACACTTTTCATATTAACTTTCTTAAAAAAAATGATAAGGAGTTAATCAAACATAAATCAAAAATGAATATTAAACAGATGGACAAATCCATTGAAAGCAATAACTCTATGCTCTCTCCCAACTTTGAAATCCCCTGTGAAGTCGCCGAGGAAGAAGTTGAAGAAGAAATCCCAGATGAAATTTCTAGACTGCTAAGGCATGAAGAAAGGATCATTCAGCCTCATAAAGAACCTCTAGAAGCAATCAACTTGGGTTCTGATGAAGATAGAAAAGAAGTAAATATCGGAGCATCACTCAACAGCAGTGTCAATTGCAAACTGATAAGTCTTCTCAAAGAATATGTTGATGTGTTCGCTTGGTCCTACCAGGACATGCCAGGTTTAGATACCAGCATCGTGGAGCATCACCTGCCGTTAAGACCAGAGTGTCCACCAGTTAAACAAAAACTGAGGAGAGTTCACCCTAAAATGGCCGACAAAATCAAAAAGGAAGGTCAAAAACAGCTTGACGCAGGTTTCCTCGTCACTTCTGAATATCCTCAATGGCTAGCCAACATAGTACCTGTCTCCAAGAAAGATGGAAAGGTCAGAATGTGTGTTGACTACCGGGACTTGAACAAAGCTAGTCCAAAAGACGATTTCCCACTACCGCATATCGACATGCTAGTGGATAGAACTGCAAAATTCAACATCTTTTCCTTCATGGACGGTTTCTCTGGTTACAATCAGATCAGAATGGCTCCCGAAGACATGGAGAAGACATATTTCATCACGCCATGGGGCACCTTTTGCTACAAAGTAATGCCGTTTGGATTAAAGAATGCAGGCGCTACTTACCAAAGGGCAATGACTACTCTCTTTCATGACATGATGCACAAAGAGATCGAAGTCTACGTGGATGACATGATAGCAAAGTCTGACACTGAAGAGGAGCATATAGACTATCTCTTGAAGTTGTTTCAACGACTAAGGAAATTTCAGCTTCGCCTGAATCCTAACAAATGCACCTTTGGGGTAAGGTCCGGAAAACTCCTAGGTTTCATCGTCAGCCAAAGAGGTATTGAAGTTGACCCTGACAAAGTCAAGGCTATTCAGGAAATGCCTACGCCACATACGGAAAAGCAAGTAAGAGGATTTCTCGGATGATTGAATTACATCTCCAGATTTATCTCTCAAATGACTGCTACATGTGGGCCGATATTCAAGCTTCTCCGCAAAGATCAAAAGGTTGTGTGGACAGCCGATTGCCAAAAAGCATTCGACAGTATCAAGGAATACCTGTTAGAACCACCAATATTGATCCCTCCAGTTGAAGGAAGACCGCTAATCATGTACCTTACCATACTAGAAGAGTCCATGGGCTGCGTACTTGGACAGGAAGATGACACTGGTAAGAAGGAGCATGCCATCTACTACCTGAGTAAGAAATTCACAGACTGTGAAACTCGTTACTCCATGCTCGAGAAAACATGTTGTGCTTTGGTGTGGGCTTCAAAACGTCTCCGCCAATACATGATCAATCACACGACTTGGTTAATCTCCAAAATGGATCCAATCAAGTACGTCTTTGAAAAGCCTGCCTTAACAGGGAGAATCGCTCGATGGCAGATGCTACTATCCAAATATGACATCCAGTACCGCGCTCAAAAAGCGGTCAAAGGAAGCATTCTCGCTGATCACTTGGCTTATCTGCCGCTCAACGAATACCAATCTCTCAAGTTTGACTTCCCAGACGAGGATGTTATGTACTTAAAGATGAAAGATTGTGACGAACCGCTACCCGGAGAAGGACCAGATCCAGAATCTAGATGGGGATTAGTCTTTGATGGAGCAGTAAATGTTTTTGGTAATGGAATTGGGGCAGTCATCATTACTCCCGAGGGTTCTCACATCCCGTTTTCCGCCAGGTTGCTATTTGATTGCACCAACAACATAGCAGAATATGAAGCTTGCATCATGGGTATCGAAGAAGCCATCGACTTAAGGATCAAGATCCTTGACATATATGGAGATTCAGCCTTAGTGATCAATCAAATCAAAGACAAGTATGAGACTCATCATCTTGGTTTAATTCCTTACAGAGATTATGCGAGACGACTGTTGACTTTCTTCAACAAAGTAGAGCTGCATCATATCCCTCGAGATCAGAATCGAAAGGCAGACGCCTTGGCTACTCTATCTTCCATGTTCAAAGTCAACGATTGGAACGATATGCCCAGAATTCGCATTAGACGCCTTGAAAGACCTGCATATGTCTTCGCAACTGAAGCAGTCTTCGATGATAAACTGTGGTTCCACGACATCAAACGTTTCCTTCAAACACGAGAGTACCCACTCGGGGCATCGTACAAAGATAAGAAAACTCTAAGGAGGCTTTCTAGGAATTTCTTCCTGAACGAGGATGTGCTATACAAAAGAAACTTCGACATGGTTCTGCTCAGATGCGTCGACAGACAAGAAGCAGACACAATCATCCATGAAGTGCATGAGGGATCCTTTGGAACTCACTCAAATGGGCATGCAATGTCCAGAAAAATCTTGAGAGCAGGATACTATTGGATAACAATGGAATATGATTGCTGTAAACACGTCAAAAGATGTCACAAGTGCCAGATCTACGCAGATAAGATCCATGTGCCGCCGACTCTACTCAACGTTCTCTCCTCTCCATGGCCTTTCTCCATGTGGGGCATTGACATGATTGGAATGATTGAACCAAAAGCGTCCAACGGACATCGCTTCATTCTAGTGGCTATTGATTACTTCACCAAATGGGTCGAAGCAGCATCTTACGCCAATGTCACAAGACAAGTGGTTGTGAGGTTCATCAAGAACAACCTCATTTGCCGATACGGAATTCCGAGTAAGATCATTACAGACAATGGATCGAACTTGAACAACAAAGTGATGACAAAACTGTGTGAGGAATTCAAGATCGAGCATCATAAATCATCTCCTTACCGGCCAAAGATGAACGGCGCCGTTGAAGCAGCCAATAAAAACATCAAAAAGATCATCCAGAAGATGGTCATCACCTACAAAGACTGGCACGAAATGCTTCCATTTGCTCTGTATGGATATCGTACTTCAGTACGCACTTCAACAGGGGCAACTCCTTTTTCTCTAGTATACGGCATGGAGGCAGTGCTCCCCGTAAAAGTTGAGATCCCATCAATGAGAGTTCTCATGGAAACTAAGCTATCTGAGGCCGAATGGTGTCAAAGCAGATACGACCAACTGAACTTAATTGAAGAAAAGCGCCTGACCGCTCTGTGTCACGGACAACTGTATCAAAGAAGAATGAAGAAAGCTTTCGACAAAAAGGTCCGACCTCGTGAATTTCGAGAAGGTGACCTTGTGCTTAAAAAGATTCTGTCTTTTCAACCAGATTCTAGGGGCAAATGGACTCCTAATTACGAAGGCCCATACATCGTCAAAAGAAGCTTCTCTGGCGGTGCTATGACTCTCACAACCATGGACGGTGATGAACTCCCGCATCCTGTGAATGCTGACGCAGTCAAAAAATACTTTGTCTAAAAAAAAACAAAAGAACAGCTCGGTAAGTCGAAAACTCGAAAAGGGCGGCTTAGGCAAAAATGAGCGTCTCGGTGGATTGAAAACCTGAAAAGGCGATCCAGGCAAAAATTAGAGACAATAAACAGAAATTATCCTGATAGATTGAAAACCTGAAAAGGCAATCTAGGCAAAAACAAGGATACATAAAAATGACAAAGTAACTGCATCAGTCCATACTTCGTCACTCTGAAGAATTTTCCATCAACGGATCTTCAATCAACTCTTCTGAAGCAACAAACACAGTTGGAATTCAAGGTTGTTAGGGATAGTAGCGGTTATTTGCTTTCAATGTAGCCTTTTCCCAATAAATTATCATTTTGAACTTTTGTAAATAGTTCATGGAATCACGCCTTTGGCTGATTACCATTCTATCAATAAATTTGAACCTTGTGCTTTTTGTTTGCAATTCCTACTTTGTTCTGTTTTGCAAAATAACGCTTTTTATTGTGAAAATCACTTTTTGAAACTAAAATGTTTTAAACGAATTTTTACTTCAAAATTTTGAAATAAAAAGCAAAAATTTTCCTTTGAATTATGAACATAGAAAGAACTTCAACAGTTTTCTCCGTAAGTGTTTCGATCTCCGAAGGATAGAATGGCTGCTACAGAAGTCTTCTCCTCAGCAGAAATCATCAAAGGACGGTATTCTTATCCAAAAAAAGAATCCCCAACCGAGTTGCCAATGAAATGCCTTTCTCCGAAAGATTCGAGCATGCAACTCAAATTCTTCATTAGTGAACGTCTGCATTAGCTGCAATTTCTACTGAGTATTTGTTCGAACTGTGACATGGTCCTTTTCCCAAATATCTTTTTAGTGTCTTTGTCAAAGTATTGTTAGCATGCATATAACATTCATGACATTCATACATAATAGCATCATTCATGCATTTTTGCATTTTTTGAAATGTTTGCTCCCATATCACTGGTGTAAATCACACTTACTCATGTAAGTATAAATCTATCCCCAGTAGAGTATCTCCAAATAGGAAAGATACATCTTCTTTTTCCCCGGCGGAGTATCCCCAAACAAAGAAGTATATCTCCTCTCTCGTATTCCCCAGTGGAGATCATTCCTCATTTGGAACAAAGCCTTGATTGATTGTTTCTTTCCAGTTCATTCCTAGGTAGAACCTTGTCTATAATCAACAAAGCAATAAGCAATAGCCTCATTGTCTGAGCCTCTTATTTTCATTCCTCGACATTGTCACTAAAGTTTGTCTTCTCAACAAGGCTAAATCACGACAATTCAAAAATCCCCAACAGTTGTCTTTCTGTCAAAAAAAGAAAACCTGTGTCTGTCAATCAAAATGCCCGCATCTTCTCAAAAGAGAGATCCTCGGCAAGATTTTATCCAAGAAAGTAGAAACTCATTTGAGTTCTGTTTCTCTTCTTGTTTGTTATTCACAAGGCTGAATAATCAATAAAAATCTTTCAAAGATTTACCTTGTTATAGTTATCACTTTGCTGATAATTGGTAATATCTTTAAGACTCATTTTGAGATCTGTTTCCGTCACTTGTCTGTTATTCACAAAAGCTGAATATACAGCAATTTTCTCAAGATCTACCTTGTTATAGTTATCACTTCGCTGATAATTGGTAATATCTTCAGAACTCATTACCGCACAATATCACAAGGCTGATAATTGGTAATATCATCTTCACTTACCTTAAACATTGTCACAAGGCTGACAGAAGGTAATCTCTTTGTTTCCCAAAATGAAACAGATATTCACCTATTATTGTGAATCACTCTGTTTCCCCAGCAAGGCATATTGATTGTTTCTCAACAAACAGGATCCTCTTTCCTCAAACAGATCGAGACATCCTCATGAATTTTTCCCAACGTGTCATTTCTTTGATATCATCTGGGTAAAAACTTTTTTCAATCATTTTGCATCATTCGCATCTTTTTGGTATCTTAGGTCCAAAATTTGCGTATTCTGATATTTAAGTCTCTTTACACCTATCAAAACAAAGATATTCATCTTCATCTCTCAGGTTAAAGAAACTTAAATAGGGGCATCTGTCATACCCCAAATTTTGACCTAATATACCACCTTACATTTGCATCATTTGCATCACTAACAGCTCAGACAGCATTAATCGGGTATAGCATTCACAGGTCAAAACAAGGGTTTCATCAGATTTTCATCTGATTCAAGAGGCAACCAATTAGGGTTTGAGTTTTTCTCACCTCATTTGATCTATCTTGATCAAATCATCAACCTCTGATCATCAGATACCCAAATTTTCTCACAGATCAATCAAGGATCGACCAATTAGGGTTTTGATCGGGCAGGAGTATTCTCTGATTTTTTGAGCAGTGACTGACTTTTTTGGATAGAGATTGGTCATTATATCTTAGATACAACATCTTGACCTAATTTCTGGATTCAAAACATCACAGAAGTTCACAGACTTCATCAGTCAATTTCAGAAACGTCTGATGAAAATTCATCTGCACAGAAAAGTCAAACTTTGACTTTTGATCACAGTTTTCAAAACAAAACTTTTTCAAACATCAAAATACTTCAAATGATCCATCATGATCATAAAAAATCAAAGAATTTGAAAAAGTCAACAAAAAGTCAAAAGTTCTAACACTTAGAAAATTTTCTAAGTGTTGAAATTTCTTATTTTTTCCAAACTTCATGCCATTTTTTCACCTAGTTCCAATTTGAATTTGAAAAAACTCAATACATGAAAGTTGTAGCTTGTGAAACAAGCTTTCCAAAATGTCCAAGAACTCTCAAATCCATGGAGTCTAGCTATACTTTTGAAATTGAAACATAAGGCTCCATGAAACTTGATTTTCAAAATCCAAAACTTCAATTATAGGTCATTTTTGTGTTTTCTTCATCTAGAAGCAATCCAACCATGCCAAATGGATGATTGAGCTGATAAATATCAGCTAGAGGTAATAATTTAGAGGATTGGATCAAAATTGTAAAAATGAGCACATGGTGAAAAAAGGAAGTTTCCTTTTTTGGCAAATACCATTCTTACCCTCTAAGCTATCCTTGATTTTCCAAAAGCATTTGTACTTGTTGCCTAACATTTCAGAACCCTTTGCCTATAAATTGATCACCAATTCAAGTTCAAAATCACACCAAAGCATTGCAAAGTCATGCTTTCTCATTTCTTTCTTCAAAATCAAGCAACTTAGTGCAAAAGTGAGAATTCTTGCAATTTTGAAAATCATTGAAAACCATGATGAAATTTGGTGTCAAACATGTTTCATGATCAATATCAAACTTCTTCAAAGCTTAAAATCAACATGAACAAAGCTGAAAACCAGTTTTCACTTTTCATGCTTTCAAACTTTCCAAACTGCCATAACCATCGAATTTCTAGTTTGGCTTGAGCAATTGTTGTTCTAATGATTCAAACATCATCTATGAACTTCATAGACATGGTCCAGATCAATCACAGCAAACTGTAACAACTCTAATCCATAAATCGAAGTGCCATTTTCAGTCTGTGCAGGTTGACTTGGTTGGAAAGATTGAAGCAAGCTCGAAGCAAGCAGACCACTTCTACACCTTCCATACATGCCGCTGATGCTCAAATGATCAAGAAATAAGTTCTGGAAACGCTCTAAGACCTTCTTCGATTCTCACTTGAACAGGTTAGAACACGAACTTGGATATCCTAATTCTTTGAACTTAAATGAAAAAACTCATGGTCGTTTTGTTTCTGCACTTATAACGATCAATAGCCCTCAATAAAATCAAAGAATCATCAACTGTGCATCATTTAATTTGAAATTTTCAGTTTAGGGTTCATAGTGTTCTTCAAAACCTAAAGCGTTATGGGCTTAAAATAAATGCAATTAACAAGTACCATCGTGTTCGTGATGAAAAACTGAGCAAGTTTCATTTTTACATCATTGAATTTCATTGAGAAACGAAGATGGTAGCTTGGATCATAGAATCTGAAGATCAAACACGAAGAAGAACACTGCGCGCGTGTTCTTCATTTTTTTCAAATTCAAATATTCCAACACTTTGTATACACGTGTTATTGTCCACTAAACATCAAAACGCGTTTGGCTCAGTGGTAGCTTGCTCGCCCTTAAGTCTTTCTGCCACGTGCTCACCCTTTGGTCATGGGTTCAACTCCCATCAGGACCATTTCTTTTTCAAACTTTTCATATTTTCATGTTTTTTTACAAAACTTCCACAATTTTTTTGACCAATCAAAACTCCTTATTTTAAGGTGATTTTTTGGACACTTGTCAATAAATGTATCTATTTTATGATAGTGCAAAAATTTTCAGAAAAAACTTTCATCTGATTATATTTTAATCGAGCCGAAAACGACGTTCTGAACACTTTTCAAACCTCCTTTTAAGGTGAATTTTTCAAGTTTTCGACTTCCGATTTTTTTCAAAAACTTCTCACAGATGAACCTTACATTTCAAAACACTTTCAAATCATTTTTCAAAACTTTTCATCAAAACTTGCATCTTTTTACCATGATCGATCCGATTTAAACGATAAAACCGAATTCGTTTTCTCTCGAATTTCTCAATCGATCATGGGCCTCCCTCACGGTGTAAGTCCCATAACATTCTTTTATGTACATAATATTTCTTTGTACATATCAAACTCTCTTCAGATACATACAATTTTTTATCTGTACATAACACAGATACTTTTTATACTCAAGTACAGACAAACTTCGATCGTTTGTTTCCACTTCACTTGTGTATACTCAAACCAACATTCTTTTATGTACATACATACCTTTTCCTTGTACACTCAAGCAAAACACCTGTAACTTACGACGAAAGATTTTAATCAGTCAAACTTTTCAAAAATGTATGTGATGAAATAGATTAGATACATTTTTCATTAAGATGACATTTGTCTGTCTCTTACTAACAACCCGTTGCTTTCCACTAGCATAAGTGGGAACTACGATTGCTCTGACTTTCTCAACATCCTTTTGAGAATACGTAGGCACAAGGTCTCATCCTTGGCGAGCAAATTTCTATCTCTCTCAGACCAAACAAACCATAGATCCCTGTAGATCCGAGCTACAAATGCTCTGATTCCCACTAGGGGATATGTATGCAGAAGATCCACAGATCTTTGCGAGCACAATAATAACAAAACCTAGAATCCCATATAATCTATCATTCTTGAAATCCCAAAGGAGAAACTTTCCCAATCATAGAAATAGCAAATTAAAACACACAAACATATCAAACATATTCATATATAAAGTTGTAGATAACTACATATATTTAGGGTGCTCCATCTATTCCCTTTATATAACAATCCCCCTTACTCAGAATCTCCCCAATGTGTTACGTCTAGTTTGCGCTAGTCGTTACGCATACCAATATCAATTGAGGATATTTCAGCTTTCCCCTTTTTCATAATCATTAAATCATCTTTCTTGTGTTGAAAATAATAAAGCTTGATGCTCGCGGAATCTTTATAAACAAATCAAAAGATTAAATCGTTTCGAGCCGGAGAATCCGAACTTACGTTCGCATCCTCTAGCACGTCACCTTTTAACGCGAACAGCCGTCAACACAACTCCAAACACAGGAATTGCTCTGCAATTTCAACAAAATCAACAAACTCAACAGCCTCGTCAACAGGCTCAGCAGTTTAACAACCAAAACCGTACGCCTCGGGTCACGCAGTTCGACCCAATCCCAATGACGTACACAGAACTTTACCCTGCGCTAATAGAAAGAAATCTGATACAGACAAGGCCACCACCTCCGATTCCCGAAAAATTGCCGTGGTGGTACAAAACAGACGTATCTTGCCCTTTTCACCAAGGGGCACCAGGCCACGACCTGAACATTGCATAGCATTAAAGGCAGAAGTATAGAAATTAGTAAGATCTAATTTTCTTTCCTTCAAGAATACAAGCCCAAATGTACAAGTCAATCCACTTACCAGTCACTGTGGACATTCAGTGAATCTAACGCTGAGAGATACAGACAGGTATCTTGTCACGGACGTAAACTTAATCAAAGGGAATTTAGTACATCTCCACGAAGCATACAGTGCAATGAGCGCTTTCACCAAGCACAATTACACAGCTTGTAACGTCTGCTTCAAAGATATTCGAGGATGTCTCACCATAAGAGCCGACATTCAGCGATTGTTAGATATCGGTGACCTGCAGATCTACAGAAATAGAGATGACCATGACGTAAATACAGTAGGGCATTTTCTGCATGAGCTTTTAGTCTCAGATATCAACTCGGAAAATCCCGAAGTAAACGTTATCATCCCTTGTTTCAACGTACCCAAGCATGTGGAGATTGAATACAATGGTTCCAGCATTCCCACATCTCCTTTGGTGATTTGCCCACCCGGTCCTGTTCCATACAGTTCTACCAGAGCAATTCCTTACCAATACAAAGCAACCCTGATAGAGGATGGGAAGGAGAAACCCATGCCTACACTTCCAGCTAATGTCAATATAACAGAAATCGGACGAGTCACATGAAGTGGACGAGTACACACTCCATTACCACCAAGATCGCCTGCAGCTCCTGTTGTTAGATAGAACCCAGTTAACATATCTGCCGAGAATCCTGCAACGATTCCTGTTGTTAACCCAGGCACAAATGTTGGTCCTCCTGATAGAACCAAAGTTAACACAGACTTTGATGAGATAATAAAGTTAATTAAGAAAAGTGAATACCGAGTCGTAGATCAGCTGATGCAGACTCCTTCCAAGATTTCAATACTGTCTTTAATCCTTAACTCCGAAGCTCACCGAGAAGCTTTGATGAGAGTACTAGACCAGGCTTATGTGGATCACAATGTGACTACAGACCAGTTTGGAGGCATTGTCGCCAACATAACAGCCGGCAATAATCTAAGCTTCAGTGACGAAGAACTCCCAGAAGAAGGAAAAAATCACAACTTGGCCCTGCACATCTCAATGATTTGTCAATTAGATTCCCTGTCCAATGTATTGGTAGATACAGGTTCATCTTTGAATGTGATGCCAAAAACGACACTCGCTCGTTTAGCTTACAAAGGGACGCCAATGAAGTTGAATGACATAATAGTAAGAGCCTTTGACGGATCAAGAAAGTCAGTTATTGGGGAAGTAGATCTCCCGATGACGATTGGTCCCCACACTTTCCAAATTACTTTCCAAGTCATGGACGTACCAGCTGCTTACAGTTGTTTACTAGGAAGACCTTGGATCCACGAGGCAGGAGCAGTGACTTCTACTCTCCATCAGAAATTAAAATTCACAGTAAATGGAAAGTTGGTGACCATCAGCGGTGAACAAGCTTTGCTTGTAAGCTATCTGTCCAGTTTCTCTTTCATCACGGCAAATGACGTCGAAGGGACACATCTCCCCGAGCATCCGTTAGAAGATGAATCTACCAGCAAAAACAGATCATCTATCTCTTCATATAAAGAAGCGGCACAGATGGTGAAGGATGGCAACATTGAAGGATGGGGACAAGTAATCAAACCTGTCAACAACGAAACAAAAGCCGGACTTGGGTTCACACCTGTATTCTCCAAAGACAAACTAAAGGATGAAGCACTTTGTTCAATCAAAGAAGTGTTCAGCAGTGGGGGTTTCTTAAACCCTGTCCTCCAAGAAGTTAGCGTTGTAACCATTGAAGAAGATGAAGACGATCCCTCCGAATCTGAAGAGTGGAGCACTTATTTAAACAGCCCTGAATATGTGTCTCAAGAGGAATTGTACTTACCAACTGATCAATTCAAAGACATGTCCCTGCAAAGACATGAAAATCCACCTGTCCCTGTTGAAGTTTGGGATACCTTGGGAGAACCAAGTGGTAAATTTGACTATATGGTGAAATACACTGCACCAGAAAGCTCGAAAATCCGGATCGAAGATATCTAGCCCACTGGATGGGGTGATTCTTTTGAGTACCCTAGTCAATCAGAAGAGGAATACACGTCTTCTCAGCCTAATCAGCAAATCGAGATCCCAAACGAAGATCTCTGCTTCAACATGCCTGTGGAATTCACTGAACCAGATCCTGGTTATCACCACATCAACATGATCACTGAAGATCAAGAGTATGATTCAGGATACGATGCGGAAAGTGTCGCTGACAATGAGTCTCTTCACTCGGAAGACTGGAAGGTACATCCCCAGTATTCAACACAAAGGTCAACAGGAAGTACACGTGCTAGATCTCATACTTCCCGATCTGTTAATCAAGAAGATCGCTTTAGCAGCACAAAAGGTAAAGGCCATCGTCCAGAGTCTTCAAAGCCTGCTCAGCCAGCAACCAAAGTCTACTCGAGGGTTAAACCAAGCGGAAAATTACCCGATTATCTCGATATCCAAGGGGTTCGCCACTATTGGAAACCTGTTGAAGTTTGGACTAACGCTCCTAGTTCTAAGTAGTTTATCTTTGCTTTTTGTTTTGAACTCTCGCCTCGCCCAAAGCGAAGAGATGTTTTATAGGGCTTAGCTTTTATAATAAATTTCTCTTTGTCTTGCCCAAGATGAATGAGTTTGTATTTTAGGGCCCTGTTCATATTGTGAATCATAAATAAAACGCGTTGTTTTGATTCCACACTTTGTGTTTATTTTTATTTTTACCCTTTTCTGGAAATGATAATCCTAAAAAACACAGTAAAAAAAAATCTTCCAAAATCTTCAAAGAAACAATTAATC
The DNA here is from genome assembly GCA_021764765.1 of Vicia sativa. Taxonomy (NCBI): domain Eukaryota; kingdom Viridiplantae; phylum Streptophyta; class Magnoliopsida; order Fabales; family Fabaceae; genus Vicia; species Vicia sativa. The sequence continues at coordinate 113,780,684 of CM038795.1, read as the reverse complement.
TGCATACACTTTTCATATTAACTTTCTTAAAAAAAATGATAAGGAGTTAATCAAACATAAATCAAAAATGAATATTAAACAGATGGACAAATCCATTGAAAGCAATAACTCTATGCTCTCTCCCAACTTTGAAATCCCCTGTGAAGTCGCCGAGGAAGAAGTTGAAGAAGAAATCCCAGATGAAATTTCTAGACTGCTAAGGCATGAAGAAAGGATCATTCAGCCTCATAAAGAACCTCTAGAAGCAATCAACTTGGGTTCTGATGAAGATAGAAAAGAAGTAAATATCGGAGCATCACTCAACAGCAGTGTCAATTGCAAACTGATAAGTCTTCTCAAAGAATATGTTGATGTGTTCGCTTGGTCCTACCAGGACATGCCAGGTTTAGATACCAGCATCGTGGAGCATCACCTGCCGTTAAGACCAGAGTGTCCACCAGTTAAACAAAAACTGAGGAGAGTTCACCCTAAAATGGCCGACAAAATCAAAAAGGAAGGTCAAAAACACCTTGACGCAGGTTTCCTCGTCACTTCTGAATATCCTCAATGGCTAGCCAACATAGTACCTGTCTCCAAGAAAGATGGAAAGGTCAGAATGTGTGTTGACTACCGGGACTTGAACAAAGCTAGTCCAAAAGACGATTTCCCACTACCGCATATCGACATGCTAGTGGATAGAACTGCAAAATTCAACATCTTTTCCTTCATGGACGGTTTCTCTGGTTACAATCAGATCAGAATGGCTCCCGAAGACATGGAGAAGACATATTTCATCACGCCATGGGGCACCTTTTGCTACAAAGTAATGCCGTTTGGATTAAAGAATGCAGGCGCTACTTACCAAAGGGCAATGACTACTCTCTTTCATGACATGATGCACAAAGAGATCGAAGTCTACGTGGATGACATGATAGCAAAGTCTGACACTGAAGAGGAGCATATAGACTATCTCTTGAAGTTGTTTCAACGACTAAGGAAATTTCAGCTTCGCCTGAATCCTAACAAATGCACCTTTGGGGTAAGGTCCGGAAAACTCCTAGGTTTCATCGTCAGCCAAAGAGGTATTGAAGTTGACCCTGACAAAGTCAAGGCTATTCAGGAAATGCCTACGCCACATACGGAAAAGCAAGTAAGAGGATTTCTCGGACGACTGAATTACATCTCCAGATTTATCTCTCAAATGACTGCTACCTGTGGGCCGATATTCAAGCTTCTCCGCAAAGATCAAAAGGTTGTGTGGACAGCCGATTGCCAAAAAGCATTCGACAGTATCAAGGAATACCTGTTAGAACCACCAATATTGATCCCTCCAGTTGAAGGAAGACCGCTAATCATGTACCTTACCATACTAGAAGAGTCCATGGGCTGCGTACTTGGACAGGAAGATGACACTGGTAAGAAGGAGCATGCCATCTACTACCTGAGTAAGAAATTCACAGACTGTGAAACTCGTTACTCCATGCTCGAGAAAACATGTTGTGCTTTGGTGTGGGCTTCAAAACGTCTCCGCCAATACATGATCAATCACACGACTTGGTTAATCTCCAAAATGGATCCAATCAAGTACGTCTTTGAAAAGCCTGCCTTAACAGGGAGAATCGCTCGATGGCAGATGCTACTATCCAAATATGACATCCAGTACCGCGCTCAAAAAGCGGTCAAAGGAAGCATTCTCGCTGATCACTTGGCTTATCTGCCGCTCAACGAATACCAATCTCTCAAGTTTGACTTCCCAGACGAGGATGTTATGTACTTAAAGATGAAAGATTGTGACGAACCGCTACCCGGAGAAGGACCAGATCCAGAATCTAGATGGGGATTAGTCTTTGATGGAGCAGTAAATGTTTTTGGTAATGGAATTGGGGCAGTCATCATTACTCCCGAGGGTTCTCACATCCCGTTTTCCGCCAGGTTGCTATTTGATTGCACCAACAACATAGCAGAATATGAAGCTTGCATCATGGGTATCGAAGAAGCCATCGACTTAAGGATCAAGATCCTTGACATATATGGAGATTCAGCCTTAGTGATCAATCAAATCAAAGACAAGTATGAGACTCATCATCTTGGTTTAATTCCTTACAGAGATTATGCGAGACGACTGTTGACTTTCTTCAACAAAGTAGAGCTGCATCATATCCCTCGAGATCAGAATCGAAAGGCAGACGCCTTGGCTACTCTATCTTCCATGTTCAAAGTCAACGATTGGAACGATATGCCCAGAATTCGCATTAGACGCCTTGAAAGACCTGCATATGTCTTCGCAACTGAAGCAGTCTTCGATGATAAACTGTGGTTCCACGACATCAAACGTTTCCTTCAAACACGAGAGTACCCACTCGGGGCATCGTACAAAGATAAGAAAACTCTAAGGAGGCTTTCTAGGAATTTCTTCCTGAACGAGGATGTGCTATACAAAAGAAACTTCGACATGGTTCTGCTCAGATGCGTCGACAGACAAGAAGCAGACACAATCATCCATGAAGTGCATGAGGGATCCTTTGGAACTCACTCAAATGGGCATGCAATGTCCAGAAAAATCTTGAGAGCAGGATACTATTGGATAACAATGGAATATGATTGCTGTAAACACGTCAAAAGATGTCACAAGTGCCAGATCTACGCAGATAAGATCCATGTGCCGCCGACTCTACTCAACGTTCTCTCCTCTCCATGGCCTTTCTCCATGTGGGGCATTGACATGATTGGAATGATTGAACCAAAAGCGTCCAACGGACATCGCTTCATTCTAGTGGCTATTGATTACTTCACCAAATGGGTCGAAGCAGCATCTTACGCCAATGTCACAAGACAAGTGGTTGTGAGGTTCATCAAGAACAACCTCATTTGCCGATACGGAATTCCGAGTAAGATCATTACAGACAATGGATCGAACTTGAACAACAAAGTGATGACAAAACTGTGTGAGGAATTCAAGATCGAGCATCATAAATCATCTCCTTACCGGCCAAAGATGAACGGCGCCGTTGAAGCAGCCAATAAAAACATCAAAAAGATCATCCAGAAGATGGTCATCACCTACAAAGACTGGCACGAAATGCTTCCATTTGCTCTGTATGGATATCGTACTTCAGTACGCACTTCAACAGGGGCAACTCCTTTTTCTCTAGTATACGGCATGGAGGCAGTGCTCCCCGTAAAAGTTGAGATCCCATCAATGAGAGTTCTCATGGAAACTAAGCTATCTGAGGCCGAATGGTGTCAAAGCAGATACGACCAACTGAACTTAATTGAAGAAAAGCGCCTGACCGCTCTGTGTCACGGACAACTGTATCAAAGAAGAATGAAGAAAGCTTTCGACAAAAAGGTCCGACCTCGTGAATTCCGAGAAGGTGACCTTGTGCTTAAAAAGATTCTGTCTTTTCAACCAGATTCTAGGGGCAAATGGGCTCCTAACTACGAAGGCCCATACGTCGTCAAAAGAAGCTTTTCTGGCGGTGCTATGACTCTCACAACCATGGACGGTGATGAACTCCCGCATCCTGTAAATGCTGACGCAGTCAAAAAATACTTTGTCTAAAAAAAAACAAAAGAACAGCTCGGTAAGTCGAAAACTCGAAAAGGGCGGCTTAGGCAAAAATGAGCGTCTCGGTGGATTGAAAACCTGAAAAGGCGATCCAGGCAAAAATTAGAGACAATAAACAGAAATTATCCTGATAGATTGAAAACCTGAAAAGGCAATCTAGGCAAAAACAAGGATACATAAAAATGACAAAGTAACTGCATCAGTCCATACTTCGTCACTCTGAAGAATTTTCCATCAACGGATCTTCAATCAACTCTTCTGAAGCAACAAACACAGTTGGAATTCAAGGTTGTTAGGGATAGTAGCGGTTATTTGCTTTCAATGTAGCCTTTTCCCAATAAATTATCATTTTGAACTTTTGTAAATAGTTCATGGAATCACGCCTTTGGCTGATTACCATTCTATCAATAAATTTGAACCTTGTGCTTTTTGTTTGCAATTCCTACTTTGTTCTGTTTTGCAAAATAACGCTTTTTATTGTGAAAATCACTTTTTGAAACTAAAATGTTTTAAACGAATTTTTACTTCAAAATTTTGAAATAAAAAGCAAAAATTTTCCTTTGAATTATGAACATAGAAAGAACTTCAACAGTTTTCTCCGTAAGTGTTTCGATCTCCGAAGGATAGAATGGCTGCTACAGAAGTCTTCTCCTCAGCAGAAATCATCAAAGGACGGTATTCTTATCCAAAAAAAGAATCCCCAACCGAGTTGCCAATGAAATGCCTTTCTCCGAAAGATTCGAGCATGCAACTCAAATTCTTCATTAGTGAACGTCTGCATTAGCTGCAATTTCTACTGAGTATTTGTTCGAACTGTGACATGGTCCTTTTCCCAAATATCTTTTTAGTGTCTTTGTCAAAGTATTGTTAGCATGCATATAACATTCATGACATTCATACATAATAGCATCATTCATGCATTTTTGCATTTTTTGAAATGTTTGCTCCCATATCACTGGTGTAAATCACACTTACTCATGTAAGTATAAATCTATCCCCAGTAGAGTATCTCCAAATAGGAAAGATACATCTTCTTTTTCCCCGGCGGAGTATCCCCAAACAAAGAAGTATATCTCCTCTCTCGTATTCCCCAGTGGAGATCATTCCTCATTTGGAACAAAGCCTTGATTGATTGTTTCTTTCCAGTTCATTCCTAGGTAGAACCTTGTCTATAATCAACAAAGCAATAAGCAATAGCCTCATTGTCTGAGCCTCTTATTTTCATTCCTCGACATTGTCACTAAAGTTTGTCTTCTCAACAAGGCTAAATCACGACAATTCAAAAATCCCCAACAGTTGTCTTTCTGTCAAAAAAAGAAAACCTGTGTCTGTCAATCAAAATGCCCGCATCTTCTCAAAAGAGAGATCCTCGGCAAGATTTTATCCAAGAAAGTAGAAACTCATTTGAGTTCTGTTTCTCTTCTTGTTTGTTATTCACAAGGCTGAATAATCAATAAAAATCTTTCAAAGATTTACCTTGTTATAGTTATCACTTTGCTGATAATTGGTAATATCTTTAAGACTCATTTTGAGATCTGTTTCCGTCACTTGTCTGTTATTCACAAAAGCTGAATATACAGCAATTTTCTCAAGATCTACCTTGTTATAGTTATCACTTCGCTGATAATTGGTAATATCTTCAGAACTCATTACCGCACAATATCACAAGGCTGATAATTGGTAATATCATCTTCACTTACCTTAAACATTGTCACAAGGCTGACAGAAGGTAATCTCTTTGTTTCCCAAAATGAAACAGATATTCACCTATTATTGTGAATCACTCTGTTTCCCCAGCAAGGCATATTGATTGTTTCTCAACAAACAGGATCCTCTTTCCTCAAACAGATCGAGACATCCTCATGAATTTTTCCCAACGTGTCATTTCTTTGATATCATCTGGGTAAAAACTTTTTTCAATCATTTTGCATCATTCGCATCTTTTTGGTATCTTAGGTCCAAAATTTGCGTATTCTGATATTTAAGTCTCTTTACACCTATCAAAACAAAGATATTCATCTTCATCTCTCAGGTTAAAGAAACTTAAATAGGGGCATCTGTCATACCCCAAATTTTGACCTAATATACCACCTTACATTTGCATCATTTGCATCACTAACAGCTCAGACAGCATTAATCGGGTATAGCATTCACAGGTCAAAACAAGGGTTTCATCAGATTTTCATCTGATTCAAGAGGCAACCAATTAGGGTTTGAGTTTTTCTCACCTCATTTGATCTATCTTGATCAAATCATCAACCTCTGATCATCAGATACCCATTTCTCTCATAGATCAATCGAGGATCGACCAATTAGGGTTTTGATCGAGCATGAGTATTCTCTGACTTTTTGAGCAAGAAATGACTTTTTTAGATAGAGATTGGTCATTATATCTTAGATACAACATCTTGACCTAATTTCTGGATTCAAAACATCACGAAGCTCACGACTTCATCATTTAAACATCGATGAAAATTCATCTGCACAGAAAAGTCAAACTTTGACTTTTGGTCAAATTTTTCAAGACAAAACTTTTTCAATCATCAAAATACTTCAAATGATCCATCATGATCATCAAAAATCAAAGAATTTGGAAAAGTCAACAAAAAGTCAAAAGTTTCTATACTTAGAAAAATTTCTAAGTGTTGAAATTTCTTATTTTTTTCAAACTTCATGCCATTTTTTCACCTAATTCCATTTTGAATTGGAAAAAACTCAAAACATGAAAGTTGTAGCTTGTGAAACAAGCTTTCCAAAATGTCCAAGAACCCTCAAATTCATCGAGTCTAGCTATACTTTTGAAATTGAAACATAAGGCTCCATGAACTTGATTTTTCAAAGTTCAAAACATCAATTATAGGTCATTTTGAGTTTTCTTCATCTAGAAGCAATACAAACTTGCCAACTTGATCATTGAGCTGATAAATATCAGCTAGATATAATTGAGATGGGATAGAATCAAATTGAAGATTTTTCACACATGGTAAAAAGAGGAAACTTCCTTTTTCTTTTGAAAAGTCATTCTTACCCCTTAAGGCATCTTTGATTCTCCAATTGCCATGTACTTGTGCCTAACAATTTCAGAATCTTTGGCCTATAAATAGATCACAATTTCAAGTTAAAGCTACACCAAGGCATTGCAAAGTTATGCTTTCTCACTTCTTTCTTCAAAATCAAGCAACATAGTGCATAAGTGAGCAAACTTGCAATTTTGAAATTCAGTTAAAATCATGATGAACTTTGGTGTCAAACATGTTTCAATATCACTACCAATCTTGTTTAGAACTTAAAATCATAACAAGAACAAGAAAAAATCAGAAATCACATGCCATGCTTTCAAACCTTCCAAAACTGCCATAGCATTCGAATTTGAAGTTTGGCTTGATTAATTTATGTTGTAATCATCCTAACACCTTCCATGTACCTCATGTACATGATCCAGATCATTGGCAAGCAACTGTAACAGGTTTTACATCAAAATCGAGCTTCCATTTTTGAACTGTGCAGGTGAACTTGTGTAGCATAATCCAGGCAAGCTCGAAGCAAGTAGACCATCCATTTAGCTTCCATGTGAGCCGATGATGCTGTAGCAATCCACAAACAAGTTCTGGAAGCACTCTTGCACTGAATTCAATCTCCACTTGCACAGGTATGAACACGAACTGGGATATCAATATTCTTTGAACTTAAATGAAAAAACTCTTGGCCAATCTCTTTCTGCACCTAACACGATCATAAGCCCTCAAGAAAATCAAAGAATCATCAACTATGCATCATTTAATTTGAAATTTTCAGTTTAGGGTTCATAGTGTTCTTCAAAAATTAAATCATTCTGGGCTTAAAATAAATACAATTAACATCCACCTTCGTGTTCGTGATGAAAAACCGAGCAATTTTGATGTTTACTTCGTCCAATTTCGTTGAGAAACAAGGATTTTAGCCTGGATTGAAGGATTGGAAGATCAAAGAGAACGAAGAACACTGCGCACGTGTTCTTGAGTTTGAATTTTTAAACTTTCCAATATTATGTTTACACGTGTTTCTGATCCACTAACACCAAAACGCGTTTGTCCCAGTGGTAGCTTGTTCGCCCTTAAGGTTTTCTGCCACGTGTGCTACCCAATGGTCATGGGTTCAATCCCTCTCAAGATCATTCTTTTTCAAACTTTTCCATATTTTCATGTTTTTTTACAAAACTTTCACATTTTTTTAACCAATCAAAACTCCTCATTTTGAGGTGATTTTTTGAACACTTGTCAATAAATACATCTATTTTATGATAGTGCAAAAATTTTCAGAAAAAACTTTCATCTGATTATATTTTAATCGAGCCGAAAATGACGTTCTGAGCACTTTTCAAAACACCTTTTAAAGGTGAATTTTTCAAGTTTTCGACTTCCGATTCTTTTCAAAATTTCTCATAAATGAACTTCACATTTCAAAATACTTTCAAAATCATTTTTCAAAACATTTCATCAAACTTGCATCTTTTTACCATGATCGATCCGATTTAAACGATAAAACCGAATTCGTTTTCTCTCGAATTTCTCAATCGATCATGGGCCTCCCTCACGGTGTAAGTCCCATAACATTCTTTTATGTACATAATATTTCTTTGCACATATCAAACTCTCTTCAGATACATAAAATTTTTTATATGTACATAACACAGATACTTTTTATACTCAAGTACAGACAAACTTCGATCGTTTGTTTCCACTTCACTTGTGTATACTCAAACCAACATTATGTACATACATACCTTTTCCTTGTACATATCAATTTCTTTTCATACAAATTTTTATCTGTACATAATACAGATACCATTTACAGATAAACTTCAATCGTTCGTTTCTGTTTCGTCTGTACATATACACTGAATACCATTGGTATTAAAAGGAGCATTATTCCCGGTGAAACTGCTTTTAAACCAATGGGCCACCCTTACGGTGTAAGTCCCAACCCTCCTATGTACATCCACATCTTCTTGTACATAAATACTCGTTCGTGTACATATTCACTTCCTTGTACGCAAATCAAACTTGTAAATAATCAAGTTGCGCTCGTTTTAAACGTTCGTTTCACAGACACTTGTTTATATATCATAAACTTCTGTAAATAAACATCATGCATTGTTTATATTTACTTCATAAACTCCTGTGAATACATATCACACACACACTTGTTTATACAACTGTCTAGTTATAACATAACAATTAGACTAATCAATAGGTTCCCCACAGTATAGCCTCCGCTTGGGCTTCATACAAGATAATTCATCACCAGTATGAATTTAGCCTCCTCTTGGGCTTTATACAAGATAACTCTCCCCACAGATTTAGCCTTCTCTTGGGCTTTGTACAAAGAAACTCATTCATCTGAGTTTAGCCTCCGCTTAGGCTTCATATAAGACAACACTCCTGCTGAGTCGCCTCCTCTTGGGCTTCGTTCAAAAGAACTCCTCATTGAGTTTAGCCTTCTCTTGGGCATCATACAATGAAAGAGACAGAAATCTCTACCTCCTATTGGGCTTCCAATACAAAGAATCACCCGCGTTAGGATAGAACCCAGAGTATAATTTCCCGGTGAAATTGCTGTTATTCCAAAAGGATGGTTTCCCGGTGAAATCCCTTTTAACACAAAGCCAGCCATACCCTATAGCTTCCTCTTGAGCTTCATACAAGGACCATCGATGACCCTCGATGACCCTCGGAATGCCTCCTCTTGGGCTAACAATACAAGGACCCATGGGCTTCTTAAAAGCATCCCTTTAATCCAATCCATTTCTCCTTGAGATTTAGACATCTATCATCTCTATGGAAGAAGTATCTCATCTATCACATCACATACAGTCAAAAATTCTTTCCAAACTTTTTTTCAAACAAAAACATCTCTTAATTGTAAGTGGTAACGCTTGTACACTCAAGCAAAACACCCAATACTTACAGTTAAAAGATTCAATCATCTTTTTCAAACATCTTTCTTAAACATGTAAGTGGTAACGCTTGTACACTCAAGCAAAACACCCAATACTTACAGTTAAAAGATTCAATCATCTTTTTCAAACATCTTTCTTAAACATGTAAGTGGTAACGCTTGTACACTCAAGCAAAACACCTGTAACTTACGACGAAAGATTTTAATCAGTCAAACTTTTCAAAAATGTATGTGATGAAATAGATTAGATACATTTTTCATTAAGATGACATTTGTCTGTCTCTTACTAACATCCTGTTGCTTTCCACTAGCATAAGTGGGAACTACGATTGCTCTGACTTTCTCAACATCCTTTTGAGAATACGTAGGCACAAGGTCTCATCCTTGGCGAGCAAATTTCTATCTCTCTCAGACCAAACAAACCATAGATCCCTGTAGATCCGTGCTACAAATGCTCTGATTCCCACTAGGGGATATGTATGCAGAAGATCCACAGATCTTTGCGAGCACAATAATAACAAACACTAGGATCCCACACAATCTATCCTTCTTGAAATCCCAAAGGAGAAACTTTCCCAATCATAGAAATAGCATTTAAAACACACAAACATATCAAATATATTCATATATAAAGCTATAGATAACTATATATATTTAGGGTGCTCCATCTATTCCCTTTATATAACAATCCCCCTTACTCAGAATCTCCCTAATGCGTTGCGTCTAGTTCGCGCTAGTCGTTACGCATATCAATATCAATTGAGGGTATTTCAGCTTTCCCCTTTTTCATAATCATTAAATCATATTTCTTGTGTTGAAAATAATAAAGCTTGATGCTCGTGGCATCTTTATAAACAAATCAAAAGAGTAAATCGTTTCGAGCCAGAGAATCCGAATTCACGTTCGCATCCTCTAGCGCGTAACCTTTTAACGCGAACAATTCGCATATTTTCATTCAATAAATAATTGGACTTTTGCATTCAAATATTGTGCTCCCTATCTTTATTTTTATCTATCACCTTTTTCAAAAGCTATGTGTTCTTACACACACCCAGGTAATAAACTGCAGATCCACATTCACTTCGGATCACGTCGATAACGACTCTGCTATTGCTAAATATGACTTTGATAATCCGATCTACCAAGCTGAAGATGAAGGTGAGGAAGATTGTAAAGTGCCAGGAGAGCTTGCCAGACTGCTACAGCAAGAGGAAAGGGCTATACAGCCACACGAAGAACCGGTCGCGGTTGTAAATCTAGGTACCGACGAACATAGAAAAGAAATCAATATAGGAGCGGGTGTTGAGAACAGTGTTAAAGAAAGAATTATCCAGATACTGCGAGATTACATCGAGATTTTTTCTTGGTCCTACGAAGACTTTCCAGGTTTAGATATCGACATTGTGGTACACCAACTACCTACGAAGGAAGGTTTTCTCCCTGTGAAGCAGAAGGTTCGTCGTATGCGTCCTGAGATGTCCGAGAAAATTAAAGCCGAAGTTATGAAGCAGTTAAATGCCAATTTCTTAGTTGTTACTTCTTATCCACAGTGGGTTGCAAACGTGGTACTCGTACCTAAGAAGGATGACAAGGTGCATATGTGCGTGGACTACCGAGATCTGAATATGGTGAGCCCGAAAGATGATTTCCCGCTTCCACTTATTGATGTTCTGGTTGACAACACTGCTCAGGATAAGGTTTTCTCTTTCATGGGTGGTTTCTCCGGTTATAATCAGATCAAGATGGCTCCTAAAGACATGGAAAAGACTGCTTTCATTACACAGTGGGGCACTTTCTGTTACAAGGTCATGTCGTTTGGGTTGAAGAATGTTGGCGCCACTTATCAGCGTGCTATGGTAGCTTTATTCCACGATATGATCCATCACGAGATAGAGGTCTACGTCGAAGACATGATCTTGAGGATTTGCGTAAGCTGTTTGATTGATTGAAAAAATACAGGTTGAGATTGAATCTGAGCAAATGCACATTTGGAGTCAGATCCGACAAGCTCATGGGATTCGTTGTCAGTAGTAAAGGTATCGAAGTTGACCCCGCTAAGGTCAAAGCTATTCAAGAAATGCTAGTTCCCCATACTAAGAAAGAAGTCAGAGGTTTCTTGGAACGACTGAATTACATTGCCAGATTCATTACACCTCTAACTGCTATTTCTAAGCCAATTTTCAAATTACTGAAGAAAGATCAAGTAGTAAAATGGAACGACGATTTCCAGACAGCTTTTGACAAAACCAAGGAGTACCTACAAGCACCTCTTATCCTGATGCCATCAGTCAAAGGAAGACCTCTCATCATGTACTTAACAATATTGGAGAATTCAATGGGGTGTGTGTTGGGACAACATGACGAGTCTGGTCGAAAAGAGTATGCAATATACTACCTTATCAAAGAGTTTACCGACTGTGAAACAAGATACTCATAGCTCGAGAAAACTTGCAGCGCTTTGGCTTAGGCTTCTCGCCGACTAATACAGTATATATTGACTCGCACTACCTTGTTGATCTCTAAGATGGATCCGATAAAATACATATTCGAGAAACCTGCTCTCTCTGGAAGAATAACAAGATGGCAAATGATCTTGACCGAGTATGACATTTAGTATACTACCCAAAATGCAATCAAAGGAAGTTTGGTAGCTAATCATTTGGTTCATCAAACCATAGATGACTACCAGTATATGCATTTTGAGTTCCCATACGAGGATATTATGCTAGTCACTGATTGCGAAGAGCCTGGACCAGATGAAGGACCCTGAGCCAGGATCCCGATGGACCATGGTATTAGATGGAGCTTCTAACGCACTTAGCAATGGTATTGGCATTGTGATTGTATCTCTCAACAGCGGTCGTACACCTTTCACCGCCAGACTATGTTTCGACTGCACCAACAATATGGCTGAATACGAAGCATGCATCATAGGTATCATAGATGTTATTGACTTGAGGATAAAATTCTTGCAATTATATGGAGACTCGGCTTTGGTGATCATTCAGATTAAGGGAGAATGGGACACAAAGCATCCAAACCCCATTCCATATCGAGAACATGTGTTAAATTTGATCCCCTACTTCGAAGAAATCACTTTCGAGCACGTCCCACGAGAAGAGAATTAGTTGGAAGTGTTACCTACCATGTCATCTATGTTCAAAGTCAGATGGGACAACGAAGCTCCTCAAATTATGATTGAAAGACTATACAAACCAGTGTATTGTTATGAACTTGATGCTGAAGGAGTAGAGGAGAAACCTTGGTTCTAAGAAGTGAAGAGGTATCTCGAGGCTCAAGAATACCCTGAAGAGGCATCTATCAACGATACGAAATTCCTAAGGAGATTCTCCGCCAAGTTCTTTCTCAGTAATGACATCTTATACAAACACAATCATGACTTGCCTTACTCCGATGTGTAGATCAGAAGACAACCGAATGAAATATAGAAGAGTTACATAAAGATGCATTTGGTACTCATTCCACTGGACATACAATGGCTAAGAAGATTCTGAGAGCAGGTTACTATTGGTCCACTATGGCGGCTGATTGTTATCAATATCCCGATCTTGTCACAAATTCCAGATATACGCAGACAAAGTTCATGTAACTCTAGTTCCATTGAATATTCTGACTGCCCTGTGGCCTTTCAGGATGTGGGGCATTGACATGATTGGGGAAATCAAACCTACCTCTTCTAATAGGCATTGTTTCATCCTCGTTGCCATCGATCACTTTACCAAGTGGGTACAAGCAGCCTCGTTCGCATCTGTTACCAAGAATGTTATGGCTCGATTCATCAAACATAATCTCATCTGCCGATACAACGTTGCCAAAAGGATTATCATAAACAATGGTACAAATCTCAACAAGAAAATGATCGTCGAACTCTACACGTAGTTCAAGATTAAACATCACAACTCTTCTCCATATCGACCAAAGATGAATGGCACAGTGGAAGCCGCCAACAAGAATCTTAAAAAGATCATACAGAAAATGACAGTGACGTATAAAGATTGGCATGATATGTTGCCATTTTCTCTCCACGGTTATCGCACTTCAGTACGAACATCTATAGGGGCAACCCCTTTCTCTCTCGTATATGGTACAAAAGGAGTTCCATCTATCGAGGTTCAGATACCCTCACTCATAGTACACAAGGACACAGAGTTAGACGAAGCTGAATGGGTCCAGACTCGGCTCGACCAGATCAACCTGATTGATGAGAAACGACTCACAACCATCTACCATGGGCAGATATATCATAAACGAATGATCAAAGCCTTCAATAAGAAAGTCAAGCACCAAGTGTACCAAGTTGGAGATCTAGAAGTCAAGCGCATCATCCTACCACAAGGTGATCTTATGGTAGTCAAGATAGTATTTTAGAGCAGAGCCATGATACCGAGCACTATGGATGGAGAAGATTTCCCACACCCTGTGAACGCAGACATAGTCAAAAAATACTATGCATAAACGAGACCCGCTAGATCGATTGGCCTAGGCAAAAGTAAGGGTGTCCTAGAGAACCAAAAGGGTTCGGCAAAAGTTATGGACATATATATAAAAAATGTACACCTGGCAAGTCGAAAACCTGCAAAGGCGGCTTGGGCAAAAAAGGGTATCCTGGTAGGCTGAAAACCCGAATGGGAGGTCTAGGCAAAAGTTAGGGATTAAAGTGTATAACTATGTCTCGTCAAGATCATCTACTTATAAACTACACTACTATCAAGCTGCAAGATTCAAATGGCGTAGATCAGTTCAAGCACCTTATTATGGAAGCGAGGAGATGAGATAGTCGAAAATATATGAGCAATAGTAGAGTTGAAACTCGAAGAGATTGTTTCCACATAGATTTTACTATTTTCCAAATGTTTCCGACAATTTCCTCTTACTAGGATATTTGTCTCTTTGTACACGAACTTCCTGTCTATAGGCTTACTTTTCAAAATTAATACAATTCCCCTTTTCTAGTTTCAAACTTTTTACTTTTATTTGTTTTGTTTGCATAAAGTTCAATGATTACTTTGAATGATTATATGCGTCTGACAATAAATATTTGTTCATAAATACACAAAAAGCAAACAGAAACAACAATTACTATAGGCTCAAGGAATTGAGATGACAACCCAAGTCACCAACAAATCTCCACAAAGTCATCGCTCCCTCGACAAAGACAGATTTCCCAACAAGATCACTACTCTATCATCTCCTTTCAGCAATGTCCAACGCTTTTGTTCATCACGTTAGTCCCCGAGCAGTGATCATCTTAACTCATCATGTTAGTCGCCAAGCAGTGATCATCTCAACTAATCATATTAGTCCCCGAGTGGTGATCGTCTCAATTCATCACGTCAGTCCCTGAGCAGTGGCCCTATCAACTCATCACGTTAGTCCCCAAGAAGTGATCATATCAACTCATCACATTAGTCCCTGAGCAGTGATCATCTACAAACATCATCATATTAGTCCCCGAGCAGTGACCATATCAACTCATCACATTAGTCCCCGAGCAGTGATCGTCTACATTATCACGTCATTCCCCGCGCACTGAACGTCAACCTTGTTATATTGGTTCTCAAGCAGTAACCAATCACCAATCAACTTATTATGTCAGCCTCCGAGCAGTAATAGGTTATACAAAACCACATCATTCCCCATCAAGATTCATACACAAGATGTTCATCCCCAGCTGAGTATCTCTCAAGGATTATCATTCCCCAACAACATCAATATCCAGACCTGAAACTTGGTCAGATAGTGCATCGAAGGAATTCACATCTCTCTTATTCCCCAGTCAGGGTCTCCAACAACTACATCCCCAAGCAGAAATCAAAAACCCCAGGAAGAACATTCTCATCTTCTTCAATATGGATACGTTTTGAAATACCATGACATCTACATTCATACATTATTCATAAAAATCATAACGTGTGCATATATCATTCACGAGCATTATCATATACTCGCATGCATCATAACATACATAGAAATGATCTTGTTCTCTCAGTTTAATTTCTTAAATAAGTGAAAATTATCCGCAAACTCCTAGACAGAAGGTCAAAGATTAATACCCGAAACAAGATGGGAAAACTACCTGAATGACCAGACGAGCTTACCAACAGACAACAGGATACATATTAATACCCAAAACAAGACGGGAAAACTATCTACATCTAGACGAATACTCATTTCAGATAAAGCCAAGATAAAGGTTTATTCTGACTCTCTCTTATCATAAACTATCCCCGATGGCATCTTTAAGCCAATCTCCGACTACACATGGTCATTCTCCACCTGCAGAATGCTGGGTATCTGGTTAAAAATCAAAACATACCAGTAACCTCATTCAAAGATGAGCATGAAGTCTAACGTACGACTCGCTCCCTAACATCAGCTTCTCCAAATGGCATTTATAATCCCATTGCAGTACATCGCCAACTGACGATCTTATTCCATACACCAGCGAGTGCAAATTTTCAGGTGTACTCGAGTGTTCAATCATCTTCTAGCATCAAGTCACGAAAGGATAGCATACCAGTCTAACCCTTAAGGTATAAGAAGATTGAACAAAGGCAACTTTTATACCCTAAAATTTTCCCTCCTGTTTTCTCAAGTCAATCCACATATCCATACTCAAGAATTTCTCAAGGGTGACTAGATGAGCCTTATCCTAAGCAATCAACCCATAACTCGGGTTTTGATTCTCTCAAGTCAAGGATGAGTTCCATTATTTCGAGTGATCATCATACCTCCTCCTATGTCTCAAGGTATCACCATGTCAAGTTTTAAGCCTCACAACTCAAGTTTGCTCAGTCAATGACTAAAATGGTTTAAACTCAATTATATTGGACAAAAAGTCAATTGTAGTCAACATACAGTCAAACTTCATCATTTTTATTCAGCATCAAGATTTTGAAGTCACAATCATCATTTGATCAAGGGTTGATCATGATTCATCAAGAAAATTCAAGATTTGATCAAAAATCTAAATTTCTAAATTAGGGTTTCTTGATAAAACGTTAATAGAACATTGACCAGACATAACTTTCACATGCTTTATCAGAAATTTTTCCACCAAAACTCATTTTGAAGAGAATTCAATTATCTAAAACTTTGTGTCTCACAAGAGTTGGCCAAAAATGCTCCATTTGAGAGTTATGGATCAAGACATTACAGGTCCTTCTAAAACTCAACAAAAAGTCATCTATTTCAAAGAAGTGTACATGGGCATGAAAACTTCAATGAAGATGAAACCAAAAGGAGTGTTTATAGGACATCTTAAGATTTCTAAAAATTCCAAGAAAACTTCAAAATGTTAAAAATTGAGCAAGATAAAACTTGTGCAAGTTTGAGAAATTTTAAGAAGTGCATGAAGAGAAATACTAAGCAAATTCAATTTTTTTTCAAATGGGCCTAAGGTTTTGTGATCCAAACTTGTTTCTAAGATAGTCCATGACCCCTAAGTCCAGTTACACGCCCTCTTGCTATTTATTTTATTTACTTTTGAATTAATTCATTAAAAGTCAAATTTAATTAAAATAAAATACAAAAATAAGGAGCATGCGTGTAAGGCCTTGGATTTTAGTATCTTAAGGACCAAGGAAGCCCATAATAGCTGGCCAAATCGTGTAAAAGCTGATTGCATGAAGATTGAGCAATTTTGGAAATATTACATTTGGTTTTTCAATCAAATATTTTCCAATGATTGCAATCTATTTTCTCGCAAGTTTTTGACCTAATACAGTCTTCACTATATATTCTACAAGACCAAGAGCAAAACACACGGATTGAAGCAGCCAAAAACCTAGGGTTTTGTTCAAAAATATTCAAGCAAACTTGCACTTTTGATACCCTAGTTGCAGCCTCTTTTAAAAGCTTCCAAGCATTCCATCGTGCTCCTGAGGTATAGTAGGGTAAGAATGCATCATTATACATGGTTAAAACATACTGAATCATGCCATACATGAATCTCCATTTGCATATTTTTCTTGAATTCGTATTTTGATTTTCGTTGTGTTTTGATTGAAACTAACTATGCTAATCGTTTCCTGAGGTTCATTAGCGCAGGTTACAACCATCGTTTGCAAGCTTTAGTGGCTGAAATGTAAAACACCATTGTTAGGGATCAGAACTGAGAAGCTTCGTATCTCTCTTTCCAGGCCGATTTAGTTTAAACCAACGCCATCAATCAATTCGCAGGGGTTGATTTAGGGGGTAGGCTTAACCTTGTGCTTCGATTCTCTTTATTTTACAAGTTTGAATTCTATGATGGCTGGATAAGATGATCAGAGGGTTGACTCCGGCGTTATCTAGCCGTTTGACCAAAAACCCTAGGCGTGGCGTTCGGAAATTGGTTCATTCAAATATCATGGGCCCCAGCGCGTTTGGCTTTTAATTGTTTTGATTTTCAAAAAATAGCATCACTTATATATTTATGAACAGTAAAATAAATGGATGTATCACCACCCCAGTGGTTAACCATGCGCGCGCTAGTCCTTTCACTCTTTCAAGGCGTGGGTTCGATCCCTGTCTTTTGCAATTTTTCATAATTTTTCTAATTTCCACAGGTTTTGACATACATACAATTGAATGTGTGTTATTGACAACACATGCAGATGGCGCAGTGGTCTAGTTTTGTGCCAATGACTTCAAGGTCCTGGGTTCAAGCCTTGCAAAGACCTTCCTTATTTTTTAACACTAATCCTCTTAACATTTTTTCTATTTCTTTTATTTTTCTAACTAACTTAATTTCTTTTCTAAATTAATTAAAACATTTTCAATAACTCCAAAAATGATTTAATTTCAAAATTAGGTTAATTAAACATTAATTTTTGACATAAAAATAATTTATTTTTCTCATGATTTAAATTATTTTTCATAATTAATTGTTAATTAACTTAGAATTAGGTTTTTATTAACTAAATCGATTTCAAAAAATATTAAAATATATTTTTCTTTTACAATTAGGGTTTAGATGTTCTTTCCTATCATTAGACATTTATCTTTCAATTTATTTACTTTATTTCGCATTTAAATATTAGAAATCGCTGTATAGGTTGCAAAGTTTTTTGTAATAGCGCAGGACTATATTTTTCTGCCTTTACTTTCCGACCTCATATTATGTAACTGCCCCAAAGCCATGTAATAGTGTAGGACATTTACTTTCCGCACTTTAACTTCCTGTATATAACTACTTAGATGTACGCTAACTAGGGTATGTATGGAAAGATTAAAAACAATCTTAGAATAACCCTAACTCAAAGATAAATATTTGAATTGAACACACTCTTTGTACCCACTCACACCCTCTAGGGTATCCTCTCTTGTTGCCTTCAGATAAATAATGGTCATGTCCCTCGAACGTAGGGGTACCATTAGCAAAGACGCTTACGAATAACATCATCACAGTCCCTTCGATATAAAGATCATAGTCCCTCGATGACCCTCGATGTTGCCTACGAATATATGATCTCGTCCCTCGGTTGTTGCCTACGAATAAGTGATGATCATCCCTTTGAATTTCTTACAATATCCTTACATGTTTCCTTCTATGACCATATGATGACCCTACGATTGTCCCTTCACATCCAATGGATAGGGTTACCTACCAACTAAAGGTATGGATAGCAATGTCCTTAAGGAGAAGGAAAATAACAAGAAACGACCATTCTGAGTAGCTAATAAAGACTCTAAATTGCTTGCTTAATCCAAATCAAAATACTTTTCACACCTCACACTCCTTTCAAAATATTTTCAAACAAACACTTTGTATACATTCCAACGAGAATCATGACAAAGTTAAACATTTTCCAAACGAAATATTTCCGAACACTTCGTATACATTCTTTAGGACTGATACAAGAATCGTTATGAAGTCAAAGCGAAATACTCTTCAAAATACTGTTCAAATCACACAAACACTGAAAACAAATTTTCATAAGTGAGCTAAGCAATTAAGAGCCCGTAGATAACTACGGATAGAAAGAGTGTTAATACATTCCATTTTCATAATCACATCCCTTACTCAGAATCGATAAAAGGTCTTTCCTGTTCTTTCCACCTTTCATTTATTGGATAAAAAAAAGTCGGTGGAGACTCTTGCTATCCGCAACATTTGCGATAAAATGCAAAACAAACAAGCCAGTTCTTCCACCGTGTTACAGTAGGTAAGAACCTACGATGACTGTCAAACCATGAACTTTTTGAATAATTTTCCAAAGTAAATACTTTTGTGTGAATCATGCAATGCATACATTCAATTTTACCATGCGTACCCCACCCAAACTACATGCCATATGCATGAAATTTGTTAATTATCCATATCAAAGAAGCTCGTCTATTAAAGTTTTGTTTACGAGACACATCATAAGTCCACTCTCTCACCCACAACCTCTTGAGATCGTCAATTAAAGGTTGCAAATAAACATATATTCATGTAAACAATGATCTGGAACATTCCAATTTAACTTCGCAGCCAACAACCTCACACACATTGATAGCCTAGATTTAGAAGACCCCTCAAACAACTGTATATTTATTTCTTTTAGCAACTGATAAAACTTTTGCGCTTTCTCATTCAGGAGCTCTTTTGCGTCAATGTTTTGGGGGTCATCATAAGCCACATTCACCCCTAATGTGTCACCGACCATATCCTTGACTAAATTAAATTTTTCTTGACATTGCATATGTGATAAACTACCTGCAACATCTCTATTTATTCTTATCCGACACATGTATGACTGCAAGAAGCCTCTCTATTCATCTCTTTCATTTTCTCCTCATTAGATGTCCAAACTCAATAATTTCGCCTAAAACCCACTCTCTCCAAGTGACGTTTGACTTCACTAGGATCACTAATTATATTTTTGCAACCACATCTTAAACACAGACATCTTATCCCGCTTTTGCTTCGACAACAGTCTTGAGCAAACGCATACGCGAGAAACGCAACAACTCCTTCCTTAAAATGTGATTTAAGCCCGCGTTTTCTAGAAAATGTTCTATCATACATCCAACTACAATAGAATTGATAATATTCCATACTGCACGTATACATGTTTAATTTTATTAAATAAAATGAGGAATTATCTATCAATAAATTTTTAAATTTTTGTCGATTATATCATATATCTAGGTAAACATATATTTACTTTAAAAATTTACTATTCAATTATTATAAATATCCACTCGCTACTGTCACGTTGACAATTGGCTTAAGCAGTCACAAAATATATTGAACTTTAGCGCTATTTTATTTTTCCAAAGATCCATCCCTCGCAATGCAATATTTTAAAAATAAAGAATTCTCTCTTTCCTATTTGCGAAAGGTTATTCACTACGCCAAAAAAGACCTACCAGCTTTTTGGCCTTTAAGCAAAAGCGCTCGGTAGGTGGCTAAAGGTTTTAGCCATCAAAAGCGCCTGGTAGGGGTAGATGAGGCGCTTTTATGGAAAGCTTTAGTAGGCCTACTTTAGAATGACTTTTGCTTTCTAGTAACCTACCAAAGCGCTTTTCAAAGCGCTTAGAAACCTACCAGCGTTAAGCGCTCCCTACCAAAGCGCTTTGAAAAGCGCTTTGGTAGGGTGGCCTATGAGAGCGCTTTTTCTGGAAAAGCGCTTTGGTAGGTTGCCCTATTAGAGCGCTTTTAAAAGCGCTTTGGTAGGGTGGCCTTTGAGAGCGCTTTTTCTGACAAAGCGCTTTGGTAGGTCCCCTATTATTTTTGATGGTTGAATTGATAAAGTTTAAATATTAAACTATTTTGGTCATTTCCCTTTAAAAAACTATAACTGATTCTAACAGTTCCCACATGATACACTTCTATACTACACACCCACAAAGGTGTTATCCTCATGTACTTCAATGTGAAATCGAGTTACTATTCAACTATTTTGATTCTAAAGCTACTTCTATTTTGAAATTGGGATGATATGAAAGGTTGAAGGTGCAGAAATGAAGATGGCAGGAAACCAAGCATATGGGATACCTATGCAAACGCCGACAATGGTGCTCTTTCATATTTATTTGTTTCATGTATATTTATTTGTTAGTGTTTCCAGATGATAAATAAGAATCTCTAGTTAGAGCTATAGAATATTGTAACCCTAATTTACGGAGACGTACCTTGAGCTTGTGACAGAGAGCAACGAAATCGATGAAGGAATCAGAAGAAGGAGGATCTTCGGGAATGGAGACGGCGCTGAATCGATGAAGGCGATGGCGTTGATGGATCTGGGGTCGGACGGAGACGAAGGAGGTTGAAGATGAAGAGGTTGAAGGGTTTAGAGTTTGGCTTGGGTTTTGCAGAAAACGCGAAAAGAGTGTGAAGAAGTAAAACCACGCGTGTTTTGTTTATGAAAATATAATATTAAATAACCTACCAGAGCGCTTTTATCCCAAAAGCGCTTTCAGAGCCACTATAAGAGCGCCCAAAAGCGCTTTCATTACCCATCCTAAACCCTAAACCCTACACCCTAAACCCATCCTACCGCGCCGAAAGCGCCTCATAAACCCCTACCGTAGCGCTTTTAGAAAGCGCTCTCATAACCCCCCTTTTTTTAACGCTTTTTTTCCCTTTTTTTTAATTTGGCATATAGCGAAACCTATTAGGGCGCTTTTCCTAAAAGCGCCCTCGTAGGTGTGCTGGTAAAAATAGTTTTTGGCGTAGTGATTCCACGTATTTTTATTTTTATTTTTTTAAAATTTTCACTTTGCGAAAGATTTTATCTCAATCAACATTGTTTTTTTATTTATTTGGGATTTAACCCTGACTAAATCTCTTAGAAAATGTCAAATTTTCTTGCAGTGAAAACTGTGATTTAAGTAGATACGGTCGAAATCATAAAATTAGAAGGAAAGAAGAAAAAGCAAAGATCAATGCATGCTGGATTTGTAGAATGCTAACATTTTATGAGTAGAAGGATCCGTGCTGGAACTAGGATTCTCGAAGCAAAACACCTACTACATGGAGAAAATGAGAACCATCGGAGCATGTCTTATAGAGTAGCCTTCAAATATAAAATAAATGATTTTTAGGGTTTACACCTACATGTTAAATGAAAAAAGTCAACACATTGATATTTATAATGATGAACTATATTATTAATGATTAGTTATTTTTACTTTTCAATTAAAAAAGATAATTAAAAAATAATAAAATTTGCTAAAACGAAAATGATGATAAGTTTTAATGATTGGTACGCTTTTTAGGCAAACTCTTTAGTAAGTGGTCCAAAGGGTCAAATACAACACATTAAATGTTATTAAATAGTAAAAGTTTAGAGACATTTAATAACTAAAAATCTAAAATATCCTTTCTAAGTACATAAAAGGTGGAAAACACATTGACTAACTTAAAAGACAAATAATAATCATAAAATCTAAAATATTTATTTTTAAAACTTTACAAGTACTACCTGTTAAAACACTCAATAAGTGTTAAAAAAATATAAGTGTTGATATTTTAAATCATAGAGTAATTAAATACTTTCCTACTTATTACATTCTATCTCTATGGCTAAAATTGTTATGTTTGTTCATGTTATGACTTTCATTCTATCTCTATGTTTTTTCACAATGAACGTTAACGGTAAGCTTTTTCTTCTTACATAATGTTTTATCCTATTTTAGCAATAATTATTTTTATTCTCTCTTTTCATCATAGCGGGGCGTCGTAAATGTTGTAGGGATGACGATTGTCCAGCAAGTGATTGCCGCACTCCTTTGATGGCTATCTGTTTTTTCAAAATTTGTGTGTGTATTTGAGTGACTTCACTGCCTTCATATATATATATATATATATATATATATATATATATATATATATATATATATATATATATATATATATATATATATATATATATATATATATATATATATATATATATATATATATATATATATATATATATATATATATATATATATCAAATCCTATAATATTAAATAAGTTTTTCTTTGTTGTTGTATTGACACATATGATAATTTGATTTTTAATGGTGAAATAATATATAATTTATATTAGTATAAATAATATTTTATGATAATAATTTTATCTCATCCAATAAAAATTGATGTATAATATCACAGTGGTCATGTTTTATTTTTTTAACATAAATATTATATAATCCCTCGATTTCATAATATAATTAAGGAAAAAATAATTAAAGACATGAATTCCAACAAAAATCATTTATGTTTTTATTCCTTTAAAAGTGATATTTCTGTATTTTTAAATTAAATGATATCTTCATCATCTATGAATTCATGAAAAATTGTACATGTGCAATCATTTTCACTATATGAATTCATGAAAAATTGAAATTTTTTAAACCCTTTGCAAAGTGTACATTCTCAATATTTCTTTCTCTTATTTAACAAAATTTATGAATGAATCAAACTGAAATATAATAAAAGTTCACTCGAACTCGAACTGAACCAAACTCTTTTAATTATTTAGAACAAAATTGAACCAAGTATTGGTTCCTTACACCGATTTTGAATTGTGAACCGTACCATACCATTATTAAATAATATGTTTTAAAAAAAGAACCATTCAACTAGTGAATTGAACTGTAATACAATTAAACCATACCTAAATTAAAATAAATAATTTATAATCTAATGCTTATATACAATTAACGTCTCATATGAAAAGTTAATGTTTTAAATTTATTTATTAATCGTTAAATAAAATTCAATTATTTTATGAAAATAATTTTTACTTTTCAAAATAAACTGCAAGTTTAAATTATGTTTAAAGCAATGAAACAGTAATCCAAGGTACCAAACAAACATATATGTACTAGCAGTAATACCAATGCAGTGTCACTATTACAGTAATAGTTAACGGTTGTTTTTGGTTTTGTATAGAAAACATGAATGAAAAGCTTACATTTCGGGAATTTTTAAATGAAAATTTCTAGAATATCACAGCTTCAGCCTCAGTATCTTTTTGTCATTTGGAATGGTGAAAGGGCTCACAATTTTTTCCTTGCATCTTTTCATTATTTGAAATGGAGAAATGGTTATTTATTTATTTATTTTTATTTTTTAATTCCGAGAAATAAATAAGGATTTTAATTTTTTTATATTAAATAATTAATTAAAATTTAATATAACATATTTTTAAATAATTAAAATTAATTAAATTTAATTAAACATAATTAATTAAAATTTAATTAAATATAATTTTAAATAATAATAATTAATTAAAATTTAATTAAACATAATATAAAATTAAATATAAAAATTATAAATAAAAATTTCATTCATTAACTAATAATTAAATTACAATAAAGGATAAAAAAAATACAAATTATTGTTGATGTTGAAGATGCAAACAAGAACCGAGTGACAATGACGCGGTACTGGAACACGAAAACCAAAATCATATTGTTGTGTTGGTTGGGTCTCTTGTGTTGGATATGGGGGCAGTGGATTTTCTTGTGCAGGAGCATTATCTTGTGTTGGAGCCGCAGGTGGAAGATGAGCAAAAACCATTTCTTGAAATTCAAAACCACTAACATTAAGATCCACGTCAAAATTGAAATTGGTTTGGGTGTATGGGATTGGTTGTGGGTGGCAAATGGTAGGAATATAAGAGGTCGTGGTTGGTTCGATGTTAGAGGTTGATGGGTTATGTTAGGAGTATGGGGGAGTCAAATTTTGGTGGATGAATAGATGTGAATTGCATGGTTGGACGGTTGTATGTTTGAGGTAGTTGGGCTTCATATGAATAGTTTGATTGGGAGTGAGAGGGGGTATTTTGTGTGTTCGATGTTTGTTGTTGATAATAGTATAGGGTAGGAGTTTGTAGTGGGGAATAATGTGGGTTAGAAGTTTGTTGTTGGGAATAGTGGGGGTTTGGAGTTTGTTGTTGGGAATAGTGGGGGTTAGGAGCTTGTTGTTGTGAAGAATAGGGGTGAGGGGCTTGCTGTTGGAAGGGTTGGGGATTAGGATGTTGTTGTTGGTATGGTTGTTGGGGAAAGTTTGGCTCAGGATTTTGTTGTTGGTAGGGTTGTTGGGAAATGTTAGTATTAGGATTTTGACGAGGATCAATGAGAAAATGCTCGTACGATGCAAATCTATGTGGCAGTTGTTTATACCATTGCATGTACTCATCTGAATGTTTAAGGTCTTCAATATTTTCAATCACTTGATCTTCATCCAATGTCCATAATTGGAGATTCATCCAATAATATTTCTCTTCGGTGTAAATTTGGGTCCATGGATACTTACGTGATTTGTTCTTGTTCATTTTGTGGTGTTCTGCGAGGCATCAAGGAACTTGAGGTATATCTTGGGGAATGCTAAATTGTAGCTCGACCTATTTATTTGATGCATTTCAACAAGATAAAAATAGATTAGAAATGTTGTTGAACTCCAAATTGATCTATCCTCTTCGCTTTGCGGTTCGAAACCAATATACGACCTCCACAAGAACTAATAATAATAAATAAGAGATTTGTAAGTGTCTTCCCAAAAAAATGTAATAAAAAATGTGAATTAGTTGAGCAAGGAATAAAAACTTGTGATGGTTGCATGTGGTCTATCCTAAAACGGTATCCTTAGAGATGGTGCCGCGGGTTATTTTTGTAATCAACATTCCTGATGCACCACCTAAAAAGTAATAGATGTAAAATAAAAATAAAAATTATAACATAAAAAAATAGAATATTTACTAAAAATAGACTTACATTCTTGCGTAAGGATATGGTTTGAGAATTGGATTGACCAGAGATATAATAGGCATGCGTGTAAAAGCCCAAGCTTGGAGTAATAAAACATACCCCCTATCTCTTTGACTTTGCATTTCACAGCATTGCACATGTTCCTCATTAAAGTGCACAAAACATCGCTTCCCCAACTATAGGTGCCACATTGTTCTAGATCTCGTGGACAGTATTACCGTTTTGTCCGGAAACAAAGTTTGTCCAATTAGCAATAGAATATAAATACGAGCATACTATATTTTATATTCTTCGCTTGATTCACTTGTTGGTGGATTTTGGTATTACTTAGCCTTAAGTCATGTCAACTTCAAAGTCTTTCCCCTACTGTAACACCCCCTCTAATTCCCCATATAATTATTGCACAATCAGAGTAAATAAATTGCATAACACGAGGGCGTCACATGATTTACTTTACAATTAAAACAATACATGCACACTGGTCATAATCATAACACATATTTGAATCTCATGCTTTAGAATAATTCATGCATTTTCACAGCGAATCATTTAATGTTCACAGATACTATCAATGATTACATCCCATACTATAATCATTGGATGAAAAAGCGATGAATCCATAACATATTCAAGTCATCAGAATTCATACATCGGCACCAAGGCCACATCAGCATAGTATCTCAATCATACAAATAAAAATAGATGAGTGTACATAACAAATATCTCATCAAATCAGAAATCCAGATAAAATCTCGTGTTACATGACCAGAGCAATAACTAGACAACCTAGTAACGAATAAACTAGCTAGACTCTTCAACTAGTCTCGTGTGAAGCACCACTATCATCGGAACCTGCACGTTACTCACGTAAAGGCAACATCATAACAGAAGGGTGAGAATTCACATCATTATCCAAGATTACATGATCATACAAACATTCCAAGTATAATATATTCATACATAGCATAATTATCATCCATTCAAACAATCCAATTAATCCATATGATTAGACATCACAATTTCATTTCACACATTGCATATTCAATAATGACTCATGTGACAACAATGAAATGTGACTCAATATACATGTGGTACCAAGTTTTTGGGAACATTTCGTTAACCCTGCTTCCGATTCATTCATAGAATCCAAGCCCTTACTTCCAATCTGGACAAGACCAAAAAGCCTTTGCTACTTATTCCCAATGGAATCGAGCCAAATGTGAACCCAAAGTTTGACCACTACTTATCCATCATGGATCGAGCCAATTTGTGAACCCACAGTTTCACCGCTACTTATCCATACAAGGATCGAGCCAAATGTATGCATGTACAACTCACCAAGACAACATATGCAAATTAAGATTATTCACAAAATCTCAATTATCCAAGCATATCATCACAATTCATCTCATATGAATTAAACATCAATTTCACAACATCATATGCTAACTTTTATACCCCAAAATTTGCCCTCCTACTTCTCAAGACAATCCACAACTCCATACTCAAAGATTTCACAAGGGTTGACCAGACAAACCCTCTCCTAAGCAATCAACCCAAACTAGGGTTTTGCTATTCTAAAGCCAAGATGGATTTCTAATACTTAAAGTGGTCATCATACCTCATCATATGCTTCAAGGGATCACCATATCAAGTTTCAAGCCTTACAAGTCAAATTTGCTCATCTAATTGCTCAGATGGTTGAAAATCAGCTGTATTAGACAAAAAGTCAACTGTGGTGAACATACAGTCAAACTTCATAATTTTTGGTCAACATCAATATTTTGAAGTAATATTCATCATTTTATTAAGAGTTGATCATAATTCATCAAGAAAAGTCAAGATTTGATCAAAAGTCAAAGTTTCTAAATTAGGATTTTTTAGACAAAAGTCAACAAAACTTTGACTAGGCATAACTTTCACATACTTTATCAGAAATTTTTCCATGAAAACTCATTTAAAAGGGAATTCAATTCTCTACAACTTCATGTCTCACAAGCTTTTGGCTAGAAATTCTTCATTTGGAAGTTATGGATCAAAACATTACAAGTCTTTTTAAAAGTCAACAAAAAAGCCATCTTTTTGCAAAGAAGTGTTCATGAACATGGAAACTTCAATGAAGATGAAACCAAAAGGGTTGTTTATAGGACATCTTGAGCTTTCTAAAAAGTCCAAGAACACCTAAAAATGTTTAAAATTTAGCAAGATACAAGTATTATAAGTTGAGCATTTTTGAGGAGGTGCATAAAGGAAAATACTTGACAAATGCAAATATTTTTCAAATAGGCCTAGAATTTTATGATCCAAACTTGATCTTAACATTATCCATGGTCTTTATGCTCCTTTCCACACCTCATTTCCAATTTAAATATTTAAATTAAATTTTAATTAAATAAAATACAAAAGAAAGGTCTAAGACAAGTTGGGATGGATTTCTACTTATATTGAGGACCAAGGAAGCCCAAACAAGATGCCAAATTCGTGCAAGAAGCTACAAAGAAGGAAATATCCACCATTGGCAAGTATGGATCAATATTTGTTTGGAATATTTTTGCATTGAAAGCAATATATTTTCCATTTATTGCTTATCAAATCACTTGCTCTCTATATAAAGAAAAAGATCAAATGCTCAAGGGACGAAACCCTAGCCTCAAGAACAACCCTAATTCTCACAAAAAATATCAAGAAACTTGCATCATTCGAAATCTAATCTCCAACCATTCCCAAGGTGATTTGAGCATTCCATCATTCTCCTGAACATCCCAGGAGTTGATCCCAGGCCTTACACGATCCCAAAGCATTCAGAAATTGCTTCCCTAAGTGCACCGATTTGGTAAAGGTTTTTGAAACTCAAACTGTTGATTCATGTAAAATAAACCGTGTTTATACATTCATCCATGTTTATGATGTTATTTAGAGTCAATTTGATGCTTTGCTTCTGAGGTTTAACGCAAGAACAAGTGTTTGCCATTGTTAGGGAAAACTGGTTGAGAGCTTCGAAGCTCATGATGTAGGGTTTTTCAGGGAAAACTGATACCACCATTGAACTCACAGGGTTCGATTTAATGGGGGTAGACTTAATGTCTTGCGTGAATTCTCTTTATTTTACAGGTTTGAAAAATTATCCCGCCCGAGAAGACGATCGGAATTAGGTTTCCAGCGAGGTCTTTTGTGTTGAAACGTTGACTCTCTGCGTGGCTGCGTGTGATTAGTTGATTCAAATATACAGGGACCCACGCGCGTGTTTGGCTTTTAACTTGATTTTTAGGAATTAATCTTGCACATATATTAATCCATGTAACATAATTCATGGATGTATCACCGCTGTAACACCCTTCTAATATACCCCGCGAATTATCATATTATGTTTCAGAGTTAACATGTAATAAGGGATGTCACAATTTATTTTTCAAAATATAATTAACCAAAACAGGTGTCATGCATTACCGAGGAACATAAACATCCATAATCAGGAAATAACATGTTTTACACAGCGGAATGAAATCAAAACTAGGATAATTTCAAAACAACAATGATCCAAATAATCTCAAATAAATCAACAGAGTTTCATTGGCACTCTAATCCAATCGTTCCCCAGTGTTACAACTACCAGAGCATGACACTGACACACGGATAAACTAAATGCATAGCTCAAGAGCCATCCTCACCAGCTCCTAAACAGCTAAGACTTCAATATGAAATCATCAAAATAAGGGTGAGACTTCATCATAATTAGAATGCATTATAAGTTCATCAAAAGCAATAAAATATCATAAGACATCAGTCCATCCTATTCAGCATAATCAGATCTGCTTCATACACAAGTCATAAATATACGTCATACACAAACAACACACTATAACACTTGAATCCATCCTAACATGTTATAATCCAAACAAATAATGATGCAGACTCTATGTATGTGGTACTAACCGTGAACTAAATTCACACACTGTTCCATTTCCATCTTGGACACAACGTTAATCCTCGATTCTCCCATACACCATTGGGACACGAATCCAGCCTCACCACCACTAAACCACTGGGTACAGGTATTGGCTCTGCAAGTCCAATTCCACACAATGGGAATTAACTCAACCAGAATGCATATGCATGCACATCAAAAGCATGCAACATTCAACACAGGTTATGACCACATCAGACATCATAAACCATCGTCAACCACAACATGATATCATCACCTATCATGAAATAATTCATCACAAAGCTTAAATATGCCAAACGTTTATGCTTCAATTAATAAGACTATCACCAGTATATACAACAACAACAACTGAGATCAACAACTACCAGGTATATACAACATCAACAACAACATAAGATATCAATAACCATCATGAATATACAACATCGACAACAACACATGATATCAATACAATCATGAATAAACAACAGGAAAATAGCATACAAGCTTCATTCCATGTTCAACCTGTCAGAACAATCCTATACTCATTCATCCGCCATTCCCATAACTCCCATTGTTCACAAATTGGAAAAACGACTCTTTTCAAAATAAAATCCATTAATTATAATTTTCTTCATTTTATAAAATATAGTATTTAATTTAAGAAACAACATCCAAAACGGCGACTAAAACGAACTTACAGTTTGAAAGTTATGAATTTTTAAAGTTTAGTATTTTTCAAAAAGTAACAGTGGGAACGGGTTCCTCCAAACAAGGAACCGGTTCCTGCAAAAATGTCATTTTCATGTGTAAAATTTGCAATGAGAACCCGGTTCCTCCCAGGAGTAACCGGTTCCTGCGTTCAAAATTGACAATTTTAGTGAGTTTTACAAAGGGAACCCAGTTCCTCCATACTGGGAACCGGTTCCAGAGACACAAAATTGTTCCCTCTCTGGAATTTACTATGGGAACTCGGTTCATCCATACTGGGAACCGATTTCCACGCGTTCTGTGGCAGAAAATACTTAATTTGACAGCATTCTTCTTCCCAACTCAAAATCCAACCATTCCTTTACGAATCAACACATCCAATATCAAAAAAATCATCCGAACAACAGTATCATAGTGACATTTAACACAATTCAACCACATCCAACAATCCTATAACATCCATTCATTCTAATTTCATGCAATTGGATAAATTTGGGTCAAATCCTACAAACCTAGAGAATTCTAAATTGGGATTTCTAACATGTTAATCAATTCTATTGATTATAAAAACTCATAAGGCATAACAATCAGAGAAAATCACCCCTTACCTTAATGATTCGTCGGATTCTGACACTTTTGGCTTTTCCTCCTTCCTTTTCCTCTTCTCACTTTCACGTAGAATGCTTTTCTCCAAAAATAAATCCCAATTCTCTTTTCCTTCTTTTATTCCTTTTATTCTTATTACTCTAAAAATAATAATAATAAAACAAATAGTGTGAGTAGAGCATTTTACTCCTCACACCCCCACTTCACACCACCAACAATCCCACTTTTATTTTAATTAATTAATTCCAATAATTCAAAAATACCAATAATTAAACTTCTAATTAAATTAATAATTAAAAATTCTAATCATTTAATAATCGGATTATTTTGGGTGTCACAACCGTCCCAACGGTCTACCATGCGCGCGCTATGTCTCTTCTTCCTCTAGGTCGCGGGTTCGAACCCCACCGTTTGCTATTTTTTCCAAAATCTGATTTTTCATGCAGGTTAACACATACATACAAATGGAAGCATAATTTTGTCACTACAAACAAGTGGCGTGGTGGTCATGTTTTGCCTCAAGAACATGAGGGTCCTGGTTTCAAACCTTGCAAGGACAAAACCTATTTTTTTACCACTTTTCACTCTTTTCCTTATTTTCTAATTCTTTTTTTAATGAACCAATTAATTTAATTAATTAGTAAATTAGGTTAAATAAATCAAAAAAATCATATTTCACAAATATTTTTCTTAATCAAATTAATTAATTTAATTAGTTTAATTTAGGTTAATCATTTAATTTAAATTAAACTCCTTTTATTAATTAAAATCAATTAGACTTAGGGTTTCCGATTCACCCGATTTTCACTTGGTAATTAGGTTAAAATCAGACTCTTTTCTACTAACCTATAACTTTTCACTAACTATTTTCCAAGCTTCTCCCGACTTTTCATTCTGATTATTTTATCTCGCATTTTCAATTCTAGAAAGGATGTATAGATCATAAATTTTTGCTTTGTAATAGTGTAGATTTATCTTTCTCGCAATTTACTTTCCACACCTATATTATGTATCTGCCCCAAAGCCATGTAATAGTCTAGGGTTTTACTTTCCCGCACTTTACATTTCCATAATTTATTTTTCGCGCATATTAACTTCTAGTAATTAGGCGTGTATGACAAGATTAACTTAATCAACCTAGATCACTAATAATCAGGATAAATATCTGAATACAACACACTCTCTTCACACATGCACTCACCTTAGGGTATCCTCTCTCGTTGCCTTATGAATAATGGTCATGTCCCTCAAACGTAGGGATATCTTAGCTAAGACGCTTACAAAACATATCATCACAGTCCCTTCGAATTAAAGATCATAGTCTCTCGATGACCCTCGATGTTGCCTATGAATACATGATCTCGTCCCTCGATTGTTGCCTACGAAAAGTGATGATTGTTCCTACGAATATGCTAAGATATCCTTACAAGTTGCCTTCTATGACCATCCGATGTCCCTTCGAATGTCCCTTTTACATCCAACGGATAGAGTTACCTACCAACTAATGGTATGGATAGCGCTATTCTAAAGGAAAGCAAAATAACACGGAAATGACCGTTTTGAGTGGGTAAAATAAGTCTCTTTTGCTTGCTCAATGAAAATATTTTCTACACCTCACACTTTTTTTCAAAACTTTTCAAAACACTTTGTAATCATTCTAGCGTGAATCATTACAAAGTCCTCTTCCAAAACAAAACATTTTCTAAACACTTTGTATACATTCCAGCGTGAATGATTACGAAGTCAAAGCGAAATGCCTTTTCAAAACATTTTCAAGCACACACACAAAAAGAAATTTATAAAGTGAGCTAAGCAATTAAGAGCCCGTAGATAACTACGGATGTAAAGGATGCTAACACCTTCCCTTTTCATAACTGCCTCCCGTACTCAGAATCTAACGGAGGTTTTTTCCTGTTATTTTCGCCTTCCCTTAATTGGATAAAAGAAACGTCGGTGGAAACTCTTGCTATCCGCAACAGTTGCGATAAAATGCAAAACAAACAAGTTAGTTCTCCCACCGTCTTACAGAACTGGCGACTCTGCTGGGGAGACACCCTAAAGAGAGGTTACCTTAGGGTTTTTAGATCACTTTACTACTTTTTGTTTGACTTGTATGCTTTATCTTAAGGGCTGCTTGGGTATTATACTTGTGGGGGATCCTACACCAGGATCTAGGTTTCGTTAGGTAAGTAGCAATAAATGATTGTGACCGTTAAGCATATACCAAAACGGCCAACATGATGGCTACGTTAGTGCGACACTCTGGATGTCCCGATGCTCCTCACGTTCATTTGAGGAAAGTATTTGGCATCTGCGTGGTGTCGTAAGAACTAACTCAACTTTTAGAACCATAATTGACCCATCCTGGCCATTAGAAGGTAGTGAGATGACCGGCTTCGGTGTAGACTGAGGTTGGTTGATACTCGATGCTACGCTCATTAAGATTCGACTTTCGGGATGTTTCGGTCGACCACTTGGTAGTCGTATTGAAATAAAGCCTACGAGAAAGATCAATGATATGAGATTCCTAGAACCTGGTTGCTATTATAGGACAGGTTGAACCCACTTAAACTCTGGTAGAGTAGACGCCTATACCTCATGCAAGCCTTAAACCTAGGTCTATGTGTGAATTTCTTGTGCTTGCTACTTGTTTTAAACATGACATCATGATATCATAACATCATAACATCATATCATTTTTAACTATATCAAGGACCTAGGGATTTATCCTTGCTCTGTTTTGTAGGAGTTATGGCTTCCAGGAGGACTATTCGAATCAACTTCGTGGGTATACCTTCTCGACTCAAAGAATTAGTTTCAGAAGTTCCCGACCATGCTCAGTGTATCAAAAGGTATGGTTATCTACTTGAATTGGTTATCTCCAGTTTTGAAGAAGATATGATGCACGTTGTATTCCAGTTCTTCGATCCGAAACATCACCGCTTTACATTCCCAGATTATCAGTTGGTGCCTACATTGGAAGAGTTCTCTAAGCTACTTGGGATACCTATCCTTGATCATATACCATTCACCGGTTCGTAAAATTCTCCGAAATACGAAGACATCGCATCAGGGTTACATCTAAAGCAATCAGACATTGAAACTAATTGGGAAACAAGAAGCGGAGTTAAGGGTTTGCTTGCTAAGTTTCTAATAAAGAAAGCTCGAGAATTCCTAAAGGCTCTGAGTTTCCATGCATTCGGATACATTTTGGCCTTGCTAATCTATGGCTTGGTGCTATTTCCTAATCCAGATAAGTTCATAGATGTGAACGCCATCAAGATATTTCTCACTCGTAATCCTGTACCTACCTTACTTGGGGACATTATGCATTCTCTCCACACTTGTACTATCAAAATACAAGGAACTCTCATGTGTTGCATACCGTTACTTTCCAGGTGGTTTATTTCGCACCTTACTCAATCAGTAATGAAGAACGAGCAAAGATTGAAGTGGTCTCAAAGGCTGATGTCACTCTCTCATTCAGATATCTGTTGGTGTCTTTTTTTCTCAAAAGGACTTCACTTTCATTGAGCGTTGTAGGGAATTCCCTAATGTACCACTCCTTGGCATAAGGGGAGATATAACTTACAACCCTTCTTTAGCTCTACGTCAGTTTGGTTATGCTTGAGGAGATGGTCCTCATGATATGCTTCTCCAAGACGTTGTGTTTGACTACGAAAACGATCTCCAGAACTACCATCAAAGATTTGTGCACGCTTGGGGCATGGTAAAGAAGACTGACACCAAGACTTTGGGACACAAAAATCCCATTCCTTAGGAACCTTACCTCAAATGGGTGCGAGCTCAAGCTCAAAACCTCACGATGTCGTTTATAGCTGTTCTACCAGTGCTCATGGAACCTGTTGCTATAGGTGACGAACCCTTTACCATTCTCCATCCACACATGCCTACTAACTTCGAAGACTTGAAGAGATCCTGGATTCAGCTTAGAGAAGAAAGGGATATCTTCGAAGCTCGGTGCTATGCAAGCGAGAAGAAGGTATTAGAGTTGAAAAATCTACTTCATGAGGAGCAAAGCATCAATACCTACATCAACACAAAGAGGAAGCGCCCATGGGAGACCTAGAACTCTAGGAATTTCTTTTTTTATTATTTTATTTTAAAACTTTCTTTTGTACTTGCTAAAAGTAAACTAATAAAAAGTTTGTTCGTGCTTGTTTAACAAATTTAAATTCCTAAGGTCCTTGAAAATATTGCATTGCATAACATTGCATATCATAGCATAACATTGCATAACAGATACATCGAAGACCGGTTTTCTTATTCTCTTGCTGTTTATTTCAGTAGAAATGGCTCTTGAACAGACTCTCAAAGATCTCCAAGATCAGAACGCTCAATTCTAGGAGATGTTCACCAACTTGGTCCAAGGCCAGAAAGATCTGAAGAAGCTCATCACCAGAAAGAAGAAGACCATTGGTATTCTCAACATGGGAAGACATCACAAAGGTCCAGCTAGGGTGGTCCGACAGTTCGAACTCTCAGACAATAGTGGTGAAACTGACGGAAGCATAAAAACAATGAAGGAAGCCATCGTGAGTTTGAAAACGAAGATGAAGACTATGTGAGTGAGCAGTATCCTCCTGACAACGAAAAGTACAAACAACTTGAAGACCGTCTGAATGTTGTGGAAAATATGAAAATGTCCGGGCTGAACTTTGATGATCTGAGTCTTGTTCCTGGTGTGGTAATTCCCCGTAAGTTCAAAGTTCCGACCTTTGTTAAGTATGATGGTATCTCTTGTCTGAAGCTACATCTGAAGTCCTATGTTCAGAAGATCCATCCTCATACTAAAGACAAGAAATTGTGGATCCATTTCTTTCAAGAGAGTTTATCCGGAACTCAGTTGGAGTGGTATTATCAGCTAGAGAATACCCATATTCATACCTTGAATGACTTAGAAGATGCTTTCTACAAGAAGTACCAGTATAATGCTGAATTGGCCTCTACCTGCATGCAGCTGCAGAGCATGTCAATGGGCCGTGACGAGAAGTTCAAAGAGTATGCCCAGAAATGGAGAGATCTAGAAGGCAGAGTTCAACCACCCTTGTCCAATAGGGAGTTGGTTGACATGTTTATGGGAACACTGATAGACCCATTCTTCAATTATCTGATTGGAAACTCTTCTGCCGGATTCACCAAGTTGATATTGACCGGCGAACGTATCAAAGCTGGAATCAAGAGCGGAAAGATTTAAGTAGAGTCATCTTCAAATGCTGCGAAGAGATCTTTTGGTGGTAAGAAAGAATCCAGTGTTGTGTATGGTCAGAAGAGCCGTGACAAAACTGATCGCACTCAATCTGTGGGGGTAGTTGTGATCTCCAATCCTACACCAGCGCAACCTCAATGAGACAATGCGCGTAGCCAGAATGCGCCACGAAGATAGTTTACAATGATCAACATGTCGTTATCGCAAGCACTACAACACATGTTAAAAGAAAAGCTCATTACTTTGAGGGATACTTCTCAACACGTCAATCTTCCTCTCCCAAATATAATCCTAATGCAAGTTGTGCATACCACTCCAACAGCCCAGGGCACGACACTAACAACTGTTGGGCTCTGAAGAACAAGATTCAAGACATGATTGAAGCAAGGGAAATTGAATTCGACCCTCCCGTCGAAACTCTTAATGTGATCAACACACCAATGCCCGACCATGGTAAAAGTGCCAATGCTATTGATGATGACTCCTATGTTTATGATGTGAACAAGATGATTGTTTATCTGATGACTGTCAAGAAAGATTTGTTGTAAGCCGATGTATTTCCAGGATGCCGTGATGACTGTTGTTGGTGTGCACCAGAATCTGACATATGTGCTTGGTTGAAGAGGCGTATTCAACGCATGATGGACAACCAAGAAGTGCTATTTTTGAAACCTCCATCTGTGGAGAATCTGTGTGAAGACATTTCTAAGAATCTAAAGATCGATAATGTAAGCGAAGCTATATCAGAAGTTTGGGATACCTTGGGGAAGCCAAGTGGAAAATTTGATTTCATGGTGAATATACCGCTCCTAAAAGTTACAAGATTCCAATCAAAGACATCAACGCAACCGGGTGGGGAGAAGATTATCAGAAAAGCATGCTGATGTGAACACAATAAGGATCACCTCTGTCGATCCTACACCTAGAGTGGCACCTCTCATTATTACCTCTCCCAGAACAATTCCATATTCCTCTGACAAAGCTATACCTTGGAATTATGGAGCCGAAGTGTACTATCATGGCATCAAGCTAGAACCTTCGACTATTGAAGATATTGTAGTTGAAGCCACCAATCCTGATATCGGAAACATCACCGGATCAAGCAAGGTGACCAGAACCGGAATCGTATTTTCTCCTGAGATCTCTCCTCCAATTCGCATTCCTGCTATCGAACCAGTTCCCGAAGTGAGAGGAAATGAACGAATAACTCATCCTGCTCAGACAGAAGTAATAAAGGAAGTTGCTGAGGATACCTCCAAGCAAGAAATGGAGGAAATTTTGAAGATCATCAAGAAGAGCGACTACGGTGTTGTGGAACAGTTGGGAAAAACTCCATCTAAGATATACAAGCTAGCTCTGCTATTGTGCTCTGAGGCTCATGCTAAAGCCTTAGTAAAGTTCTGAAGAATGCTCAAATATCGCAAGATACTACTGCTAATCAATTCGAAGGTTGTATTTCTAGCCTGACCGCTAATAATGGTTTAGGTTTCTCTGATGCTGATTTAACTCCTGCCAGAAGGAAACACAACAAAGCCTTGCACATCTCCATTGAATGCAATGGCACTATATTGTCTCACGTATTGGTGGATAATGGTTCTGCTCTGAATGTTTTACCGAAGAGCGCTCTCGACCGAATTAATGCTGAAGAAGTGGTCATGAAGCCCAGTGACATAATCGTAAGAGCTTTTGATGGTTCGAAAAGAACGGTACTTGGAGATCTCATCCTGCCATTTAAAGTCGGTTCCCAGACTATTAACTCTATTTTCTTTGTCATGGACATTCTTCCAGCTTATTCTTGCCTACTCAGACGCCCTTGGGTACGTGAGGCAGGCACTATCACCTCTACCCTACATCAGAAGCTGAAGTACCCAATGAAGGGGAAGATTGTTACGGTATGCGGAGAAGAAGAATATATGGTAAGCCATCTGCAGTCATTCTGATACATCAAAATGGAAGGTGAATTTGACGAAACTCCCTGTCAAGCTTTCGAAGCAATTCCATAAATCATGCCTGTTGACTCTCCTGTCACTCCTGAAGTTACTAGAGTTCCACCGAAGATGGCCTCACTAAAAGACGCCAAAGCTGCGGTTGAAGAAGGAGAGTGTACTATTTGGGGTCAACTCCCTGATTTTCCATTCAAATCTGACAAGACTGATTTAGGCTTCACTATCAAAGGTCAGAAGATGATACGTCGTGAACGTGCCGGCAAACTTCCTTTCCACATCAACAAAAGCGGAGTCCATGCTATAGAAGACGACGATGGCGACTTCGACATCAATTAGATCTTCCTAACTCCAGACGACGGACTCAACAATTGGAAGACTGAAGATGTCATACCAATCTACTTTAGACAGGAGTAATTGCTTTTTCTGTTATGCTTTTCGCTTTATACGTTTCGAACAATGAACTTTAAGCCTAG
This sequence comes from Vicia sativa, assembly GCA_021764765.1. Taxonomy (NCBI): domain Eukaryota; kingdom Viridiplantae; phylum Streptophyta; class Magnoliopsida; order Fabales; family Fabaceae; genus Vicia; species Vicia sativa. The sequence continues at coordinate 113,741,615 of CM038795.1, read as the reverse complement.
TGCCTTGCCCGGGGCACTACGGCTCGTTTGTGAGGCTTATTATTTGTCATTCGCATATTTTCATTCAATAAATCATTGGACTTTCGGTTTCAAATACTGTGCTATTTTATTTCTTTTTACTTTATCACCCTTTCAAAAATCTATGTGTTCTTACACGCACCCACATGATACACTGCAGATTCACTCTGAATCCTGTCGATAACAACTCTGTTATTGCTAAATATGACTTCGATAATCCGATCTACCAAGCCGAAGACGAAGGTGAGGAAGATTGTGAAGTCCCACGAGAACTTGTTAGGCTACTACAATAGGAAGAACAGGTTATACAGCCACATGAGGAACCAGTTAAGATTGTGAATCTAGGTACTGACTAAGACAGAAAGGAAATCAAGATAGGAGCAGGTCTTGAGAACAATGTCAAAGAGAGATTGGTCCAAATGTTGTGAGACTATATCGAGATTTTTGCTAGGTCCTACGAAGACATGCCAGGTTTAGACATTGACATTATGGTACACTAACTACCGACGAAAGAAGGTTTTCTCCATGTGAAGTAGAAGGTTCGTCGTATGCGTCCTGAGATGTCTGAGAAAATCAAAGCCGAAGTTATGAAACAGTTCAATGCAGGTTTCCTAGCTGTTACTTCTTATCCATAGTGGCTTGCGAACGTGGTGCCCGTACCTAAGAAGGATGGTAAAGTGCGCATGTGTATGGACTACCGAGATTTGAACAGAGCGAGTCCGAAAGACGATTTTCCACTTCCTCATATTGATGTACTGGTTGATAACACCACTCAGCACAAGGTTTTATCCTTCAAGGATGGTTTCTCCGATTATAATCAGATCAAAATGGCTCCCGAAGACATGGAAAAGACTACTTTCGTTACACAGTGGGGCACATTCTATTACAAGGTCATGCCGTTCGGACTGAAGAACATTGGCGCCACATACCAACATGCCATGGTAGCTTTGTTTCATGACATGATTCATCACGAGATAGAGGTCTATGTCGATGATATGATAGGTCGATCGCAAAATGAAGAAGAACATCTCGATCATTTGCAAAAGCTGTTTGATAGACTAAAGAAATACAGACTAAGACTTAATCCTAACAAGTGCACTTTTGGAGTCATATTCGGTAAACTCCTGGGATTTATTGTAACACCCCAATATTACCCACAGTTTAATATGCACAAATCAGAGTAATTTAAAATTTCATAAATTAAATATTGAGGCGTCACACCTTCAAAACCAAATCACTTTAAACAATTCAATTTAAAGTATAAATCTCAGATACATAGCCTCGTCGCAAATCATAAATTGATTCATAAAAATGAAACATCTCCTTTATTAAACTTTCTCATCAAAATCATGTTTTTATAAATTATGATTCTTATTTACAAAGGAAAACAACAAAAGAACAACAACAAGACAACATAATAATTCCCCCCGAGTGCTACGTATCAGAGCGACACCGACTCGACTAATAGCAGCTATATACTCCGTCTTCATAACCTGCACGTTACCAATATAAAGGTAACAGCAAAACAAGTAAAGGGTGAGATACTCCAAAACATATAATTAAAGGCATGATAATGTATATATATATATATATAGTTTTGGAATATAAATGGTATAGATTAATAAGTGCATTCAAACACAATCCAAACTCACTTACTCTTATCGTCATTCTAAATTGTATATCCTATACTTAATCGCCTTAGCCTCATCGGCACAAATCATCACAACAAGACGTAAACCTTCGTCACCACGAAATCGTCACAAGCTCATACATCGCTAATTAACACGGCAATCATAAACAACAAAATCAACCAACAACATTAGCAAAATCGTCACAAATTGGCTAAATCCAATCGTCGCATTTGGCATAAATCCCATCGTCGCTTTTGGCATAAAGCCCATCATCACATTTGGCATAAAGCCCATCATCACAAACATCATCACATCCTATTTGCACTAAGCATTTCATCAAGTTAAATCATCGCAAAACTCATCATTTATATTCATCGCATAGTTATCATAAAATTATCAATTCATATTCATTTCATTTTCATCATAAAGATCATCACCAAACAAAGCATCATATATCATCGCAATCCAACATCATTCATCAATTAAAAACTCAACGCCAAATAACTCAAACATAAACATAACCGACTCCATGAGACACAACTATGTTATGCATGTGGTACCCGTCGCTATGTCCATAAATAGGAACACTTGGCATAAAATCCTCGTCGCTTGGCATAAAAGCCTCGTCGCTTGGCATAAAAGCCCCGTCGCTTGGCATAAAAGCCCATCGTCGCCAATGCAATGTATGTGACTCGACAATAAACAACACAACACAAAAACATCATCGTCGCTTATCAAAATTGGCATAAAGCCCACATCGACATAATTTATCCAAATCAAGATAAATATATCATCGCATTATAATTGCATTATGCAAAACGTCACCTATAATTCATCATCATCAAAATCATGCATTCATAAATCGGAAGCATTTATTAATAACATCAATATAATCATCACATTATCATGTACAAAGACATATAACCTCGTATCGCATAATCAACAAGTATTCACTAACTACTACGTCGTCGCAAACATTATGTTTAATCACTCCACCTCATTATCGATTTGTTCCCTAAATTCTACATACGGAAAGATAGTTAAACACCTATCATGATCGCAAAAGCCATCCCTAATAACCGGCATTTCTCCTAATCGTCAACATCGCAATCGGATTATCCATACGTGTCTTAAATCCACTAAAACGAAATCCGATTCAATTTAACCGTAATTAAGCCTATTTCGGGTCATCTCTTAAAAACTCGCAATTTATAAAACTAACCTCACCACTACGTTTTACACGTCAAACTTAGCTAGCACGTCAATTTTCGTTGAATTCGGATCAACTTGCTCCGTCGTCGAATTTACCGTAATCGGAAAATCAGAACACAATTGGGTTCCAAAAGAAATGCGAAAAATCAGAATTTTGGATGCTTCCGAAGCATCAACACGGGCCCCCGTGTGCATCAACACGACCCGTGTTGAAAAGCCATCAGAAACACAGAAAAACACCAAGACAGTGAATCAACACGGGCACCCGTGTGAATCAACACGGCCCGTGTTGATTTGTCTGTCAACAACACTTCCTCGTTTAAGGGATCAACACGGGCACCCGTGTGAATCAACACGGCCCGTGTTGATTGATCTGTGTGAAAACTTCATTTTTCCCATTCCCAACTTCACTTTTACCATTCCCATTGATTCTAATCATCATCAACCTCATAATCCCTACACCTAATTCAACTTTTCTAATCTATTCCAATCAAACAATCAAACACACAACTCATAAATCAACCTATCAATTTTTCCCCCAAATCCAAAACACAAACATAAAAACCTAACAATATGAGATGGAGAATCAAACCCCTTACCTCTAGCTTGGATGATCCATGATGATTCTACAAGACTCCATCCTCAAGCTTCCTCTCTTGCTCTCATGCTCTTCTTCTTCTTCTTCTTCTTCTTCTTCTCAAACCCTCATCTTTCTCTCAAACTCTAGGTTTGGTTTTGTGTGGAAAAAATGGAAAGAAAAGGAGAAGGAAATGGTTTTATAACTTACTAGCTTCCAAATTCTACGTTTGGTTTTGGTATTTGAATGGAAGGAAAATGAGGAGAAATGGTTTATAAAGGTATTTCTACAAGTAAGCCAAGGGTGAAAACCCAATACTCAACAATTGCTCCCCATACCCCTAACTTACTAATTATATCATCAATTCAATTAATTCAAATAATTTCGGGGAATTAAATATCGGATCCGAACAAAACGTCGCCAAATATATATATATATATATATATATATATATATATATATATATCGATTAATATATTTTATCTCGTCGCAAAATAAACATCAATTGGTAATTCAAAAATATTAATATAATATAATATTAATTAAAACAGGGCGTTACAACTCTCCCCCACTGATAAACTTTTCGTCCTCGAAAATTTCAACCAAAACGAACAATACGGGACATGCCTACGCATTCGTCCACTCAATCCTCGTGTCAATTAAACAACATATAAAATACACCAAAACAAGGAACTATCCCTAACTACATCGTCCCGCCAAGAACAACCATGCCGAGATGCAAAGCCCATACAATGCACTCGACAACCAACTAACACCCAACAACTAAACAAGTCGCAGACACACCGGTTCACTCGAGAACCAAACAAACAAGTTCGATATTATCTTAACGTCTCAACCATAGGATTAGTCACACACTCGAACCGACGCCTCGGAAACGAGTCACCAAAGGTAGGAACATAAAGTCCTACAACACAACACCGACACCATCGCTAAATCGAAAACAACAAAATGGTTATACAAACCAAAACTGAAACAATCAGAAAAGGATTAAACCACGCGTGCTACGCAAACACGAAAAGATGCCTTCATACACGCATAAGTACGAACTCAAGAATTACACTTGCAGTTATCGCTCTTATCCAGAAAATCACAAGGTCACATCATCCTTGTAGATCACCAACGTACCACCCTTGAACAATAACAAGTTACCCAAACATAACAGAACTGCGATACACTACGCATTTAGGGCTTATACAGACGACTTGTGACTATACCTCACTAGCCCAAATCCAACAACCTCGCTTACTCGCTAATCAATTCAATGCTCGATATCTAAACCATGTTGCGTCACTTTAATGCATAAGATGCAAACCATAAAACAACTTGGTTAATTCCTCAGCTTCACAATTACTCAGAATGGATACGTTCAAAGCGTACACCCATCAAGACACCTCGCAACATCAGCTTCATCAACTCAAAGAATCACTCTTCCATTCTCGATTGATCAACGTCCATTGGTCCTCTAAATACATGACATAGTTTGACCTTTTCAAGTATTGTCCAAATATTCACTTGTGAAACTTCGACGTATACACCTTACTTCAACGAAGTCTTCCCTTATAACAATTTAATTCCCAAAGTTGAATTGAGTAATCACCATCTTCGCATCGTCGCAACAATCAATACACAGGCTTCTTCTTCGAAGCACCTTTCACAACTTTCAATCTTCCAAAGTGGTAATTCAAACCAAAACACTCTCTCAAGAACTCAACCCATCAACGTCGTCTCATACTCCTGGAATTATAAAACGGGTTGGACTTAGAACCATAACACCAATTTCTATGGAACCCAACAAGAACGCCGTCGCGACTGACTTCGGTCACAATAGAACACCTTCCTTTATAAAACATCAATCATCTTAAAGTACCTGTGGTTACCAAACCACCACCAAATTCTCACCGTCAAGACTTATCTTGGTCGTAATCTAATAATCCACTATGACTATTAGTGTCCGACGAAATCCATATGTTAGTAGTGAACAAATCCTTAATAACCTTCTGAGCTTAATCTCAACAAGCATCTCAAAATAAACATGCAACATTCTTCAAAATAATAAATCCCAAATCAAATATTCTTGGGTTATCCTCAATATCAACTTACTAAACTCAACAACAGACGAAGTCTCTTTATAGATCGTACCCAAATTGAATTATCTTCAACAATTCCAATCTCCTCGTCGCTAACATCTGCCCTGTAAGGTTCCAATGAGCACAACAACATCAAACTCTAACTCACACGTCCGACAATTTTTCCTTATGAAAAATCAAATTGTCCCAAGGTAGTAATACACTTGTCCAACTCTACGTTGAAATATGTAACACCCCAATATTACCCAAGGTTTTTAACTATGAAAATCAGAGTAAATTAAAATTTCATAAATTTAATACTGAGGCATCACACCTTCAAAAACAACTTACTTTAAACAGTTTGTTTTAAAGCATAAATCTCGGATACATAGCATCGTCGGAAAATACAAATTGGTTCATAAAGATCACAACATCTTCATTAATAAACTTCCTCATCAAATCATGTTTTCATAAATTATAATTCTTCCTTACAAAAGGGAAATAACAAAAGAACAACAACAAAAACAACATAAATATTCCCCCGAGTGCTACGTATCAGAGCGACACCGACTCGACTAACAGCCGCTATAAATTCCGTCTTCATAACTTGCACGTTACCAATATAAAGGTAACGACGAAACAAGTAAAGGGTGAGATACTCCAAAACATATAATTAAAGGCATGATAAAATATATATATAGTTTCGGAATATAAAGGATATAGATTAATAAGTGGACTCAACGCATAACCAAAACTCAACTACTCTTATCGTCGTTCTAATGTGTATAGACTACACTTTATCGCCATAATCTCATCACAACGACACATAAATTTCCATCACCACAAGAATCATCACAAGTACACACGTCACTAAATCCATACGGAAATCATAAACAACAACATCAAACAACACTAATAACATAAACAACATAGTTGAAATCATCACCAATTGGCTAAAGCCCATCGTCGCTTTTGGCATAAAAGCCCGTCGTCACAAACATCATCACATCATAATTGCATTAAGCATTTCATTAAGATTAAACCATTGCAATACTCATCATTTATATTCATCGCGTAGTTATCATAAAATTATAAAGATCATCACCAAACAAAACATCATATATCATCTCAATTCAATATCATCCATCAATCAACAAAAACCCAACGCCAAACAACTCAAACATAAACATAACCGACTCCATGAGACACGACTATGTTATGCATGTGGTACCCATCGCTTCGTCCATAATTAGGGACACTAGGCATAAAGCCCATCATCGCTCGGCATAAAAGCCATCATCGCTTGGCATAAAAGCCATCATCGCTTGGCATGAAAGCCCTCTTCGCTTATGCAATGTATGTGACTCGACAATAAAACAACACAACACAAACACACCATCATCGCTCGTCAAAATTGGCATAAAGCCCACATCGCTATAATTTATCCACATCAAGATAAATATATCATCACATCATATTTGCATTATGCAAAACATAACTAATAATTCATCATCATCAAACTCATGCATTTACAAATCGGAAGCATTAATTAACAACATCAATATAATCGTCACATCATCATGTACAAAGACATATATCATCGCATTGCATATCACAAGTATTCATTAAGTAATACGTCGTCGCAACATTATGTTTTATCACACCACATCATTATCGATTCCCTCCCTAAATTCTAAAAACGGAGGAATAGTCAAAACATCAATAATCGCCGCGTAAGACATTCCTAATAACCGGAATTAATCATAATCGTCAACGTCGAAATCGGATAGTTCACATATGTCTTAAATTGACTAAAACACCATCTGGTTCAATTTACCGGAAATTGGCCTATTTCGGGTCACTCTGTAAAAACTCAATATTTCAAAAAACTAACCTCACCACTACGTTCTACACATCGAACTTAGCTAGCACGTCAATTTTCGTTGAATTCAGAGCAACTTGCTCCGTCGTCGAATTTATCAAAATCGAAAAATCAAAATATAATCGGGTTCTAAATTTAATCGGCTATCTTATCCCCTAATTATATTTTATGGATACTAAATATTACTAGGTGAAATTGGCATTTTTCAAAGAGACAGAATGTATTTGAGAAATTATGCAGAAACTGGTTTTTTGACAGAAAAACAAAAAAATGCAACATACAGAAACAGCAAAACACAAGAAAATCTGTTTCCTCCTCCTTTCTAATGGGATGCACGCCCCAGCATAATTGAAAGAAGGGAGGCGGGGGCCTCATAGTGGGGGACGGCCGCCCCACTCCCTGAGGTGGGCGCCTCCTCCTCCCCACACGCCATCCTCATTATCTTCTTCCCTGCATGTCATTTTTCTAGTTTTCTGCATTTTTCCAACAGTTAACATTTTTCTAATTATTTTTCTTTTATTTTATTTTATGACTTTCATTACCACAATATTACTAACAACATACCCATAATCCCTACTCCTAATCCAACTTTCTAAATCATTTCAACAATCACACAACCAAAACTCAAGAATCAACCTATCAATTTTTCCCCAAATCTAACATATATCATCAAACCCTAACTATAATGAAATGGAAGATCAAACCCCTTACCTCACAAGCTTGGATGATTCAAGATGCTCCAACAAAACCCCAAATCCATGCTTTCTGTTGCTCCTTTTCTTCTTCTTCTCCAAACCCTCTCTTTCTCTCAAGCTTCTATGTTAGGTTTTTGTTGTTGGAAAAGTAAAGAAAAACAAAGGAAATGGTTTTATAAGGTTATTTCCACTAGCTTCCCTCTTTGATCTTGTTTGGATTTGGTGTGTTATGTTGGAAGAAAAACAAGGAAAGTGTTTGGATGGAAAGAAAATGAGGAAAGTGGTTTTATGATAACCTTACTAGTAAACTAAGGTGTAAACCCAATTCTTCCCAATTAATCCTCACACTCCTAATTTATTCTTATAAATTAACACACTAATAATATCTACCAATATTATTAATTCAATCAATTAAAATAACTCCGGGGAATTAAATATCGGATCCGAATAATATTTTACAAGACCGAACAGAACGTCGCCAAATATATTAATAGATATATTGATTAATATAAATATCGATCGGAAATTCGAAAATATTAATATAATATAATGTTAATTAAAAACGGGCGTTACAACTCTCTCCCACTTAGAAACTTTTCGTCCTCGAAATTTCGGCCAAAATGAACAAATCGGGACATGCCTACACATTCGTCTATTCAATCCTCGCGTCAATTAAGCAACATACAAAAATACACCAAACCCAAGGGTATCTCCCTATCCACAACGTCTAAACAAGAACAACCATGCCGAGATGTAAAGCCCATACAATGCACTCGACAACCAACTAACACTCAGCAACTAAACAAGTCGCAGACACACCGGTTCACTCGAGAACCAAACAAACAAGATCGATACTATCCTAAAGTCTCAACCATAGGATTAATCACGCACTCGAACCGACGCCTCGGAAACGAGTCACCCAAGATAGGAACATAAAGTCCTACAACACAACACCAACACCATCGCTAAAACGAAAACAGCAAAATGGTTATACAAACCAAAACTGAAACAATCAGAAAGGATAAAACCACGCGTGCTACGCAAACACGGAAAGATGCCTTCCTCTATGCATAAGTACGGACTCAAGAATTACAGTTGCAGTTACTGTTCTCATACTAGAAGTCACAAGATCACATCGTCCTTGTAAAATACCAACGCACAACCCTTGATCAATAACAAGTTACACAAACGTAACAGAACTGCGGTACACCACTCATCTTAGGGCATATATAGACGACTTGCGACTATAACTCGCTAGCCCAAATCCAACAATCCCTCATACCCTCTACAACTCAAAGCTCGATACCTAAACTATGCTGCATCACTTCTATGCATAAGATGCCAACCATAAACAACTTGGTTAATTCCTCAACTTCACAATTACTCAAAATGGATATGTTCAAAGCGTACACCCCTCAAGATACCTCACAACATCAGCTTCATCAACTCGAAGAATCACTCTTTCATTCTCGATTGGTCAACGTCCATTGGTCCTCTAAATATACGACATAGTTTGTCCTTTTCAAATACTGTCCAAATATTTCACTTGTGAAACTTCGATGTATACACTTGGCTTCAACGAAGTCTTCCCTTATAACAATTCAATTCCCAAAGTTGAATTGAGTAATCACCATCTTCGTATCGTCGCAACGATCAATACACAGGCTTCTTCTTCGAAGCACCTTTCACAACTTTCAATCTTCCAAGGTGGTAATCCAAATCAGAACACTCTCTCAAGAAATCAACCCATCAAAGTCGTCTCATACTCTTGACCTACAACTCAGGTCGGACTTAGAACCATAACATCAATTTCTATGGAACCCAACAAGAACACCGTCGCGACCGACTTCAGTCCCAAATAGAATACTTTCTTTTATGAAACATCAATCATCTTAAGGTACCTGTGGCTACCAAACCATCACAAAATTCCTTACCGTCAAGACTTATCTTAGTCGTAATCTAATAATCCACCACGACCATTAGTATCCGATGAATCCATAAGTTAGTAGTGAACAAATCCCTAATAACCTTCTGAGCTTAATCTCAACAAGTGTCCCAGAACAAACATGCGACATTCTTCACAGTGGTAAAATCCCACATCAGATATTCTTGGGTTTTCCATGACACTAACTTACTAAACTCAACAACAGATGAAGTCTCTATATAGTTCACTCTCAAACTTGAATTGTCTTCCACAATTCCAATCTCTTCGTCGTTAACATCTGCATTAAAGGATTTCAAATGATCACAACGGCATCAACCTCTAACTCACAAGTCCGACAATTTTTTCTTATGAAGTTCAAATTGTTCCAAGGTAGTAATACACTTTTCCAACTCTATGTCGAAATACATCTTAAGTCCAAAATGAAATATCACAATACACCCCACAAGGTTCTTCAGTACAAAACAAGACCAAATTCGAAGCATTCGCTAAACTTCCACTGGCTCAAACAAATTCGCTTCCCATTGCGAAGTCCAAATAGCGACTCAACCATCTCATACCAAGCTACTCACGATCAATGCCATCTTATAAAAAGATCTTTCATCAAACTCACAAAGCTAACCATCCAAAACAAAGGAACTTCTAAGCTCTGAAATGCCTCTTGAGGTCTCCTACAAGATAAAAAATAAATCCTCGCGGAACTGTCCAAAATATCACCATCTAAGTCGCTTACTTAAGGCATTCACGTCCAACAGTTCGAAACTCTATCTTTAGAATACTTGACATGCACTGGTCTAACTTCACTACTGATAACGCAACGCTCGGATGCTTGCCACAATTCCTTAACTTGATGTGAACCAAATAATATCTATCAACACGAAATAACTCTTATAACTACTCATGAGAGTACTGCCCGAACATTCCAAAATCATACCTGACGCTTTACTCACACTAATTTCATCAATAAACACTCGCCAGGGCCATACACTATCTTGAAAAGTATTGTCTAAACATCTTCTGCTCACACACTAACCCGTAGACAGCCAGACATCGCATCAATCTCAATAAACACATAAAATCCAATTGACTGATTCATCCAAATATCAATCCTCGGAAGTAGACACTTGCCCTCAATATCCACTCGTTCCTTGACTACAAATGACACACCAACTCGGGTAACCCTTTGCTCTTCTCGAACAACACAACGGTAGCACTCTACGGTGACCCGCTCGAATAAACAACTCTGCTCAACCAATCCTCAAGTTGACTCTTCAACTCTAATTCAGAAGCAAACATCCCTTAAGGATACTTCGAATCACAACTAGTTCCAGAAACTAAATCCATCAAAACTTCACCTCGCACTACGGAGGTAACTCACTCACATCTTCACAATATGCCTCGGAAGAATCACAACAAGAAGTTCGCTTGCCAAAATCTTGTTCCTCACCAAAATCCAAATTCGCTCATAACTCAAGTAACCACGCACCTCCTTGTGCAAACACATCTTCTTTACACACTATTAACCTTGCAAGACAAGTTCATCCCAACCAACACAATTCCCGACTACTATCAACAAGAGATTAAGGATGATCAGTCCCTCAATTTGTCAATAGACAGCCGACAATCATGATGGTGACATAAACCATCTCTACCACACTACAACAGCGTCTTCAAACTTACCCTACAAGTTACCGAAGCGTAACACTGCTTGAGGCTCCATCCTAAGCCATAAGCGCCACCAAGAAGTAAAACTTCTCCCCCACTTGTTTCAAAGTCATCTCTGCAGACAAACAATTTGAAACAAACAAGTACCGACAGTGTTTCACACACATGTCGCATACAACAGGATTAAACACACTAATAACTTGGTCGACAGACCGACCTGCTCTGATACCACTAATGTAACACGTCAATATTACCCAAGGTTTTTAACTATGAAAATCAGAGTAAATTAAAATTTCATAAATTTAATACTGAGGCATCACACCTTCAAAAACAACTTACTTTAAACAGTTTGTTTTAAAGCATAAATCTCGGATACATAGCATCGTCGGAAAATACAAATTGGTTCATAAAGATCACAACATCTTCATTAATAAACTTCCTCATCAAATCATGTTTTCATAAATTATAATTCTTCCTTACAAAAGGGAAATAACAAAAGAACAACAACAAAAACAACATAAATATTCCCCCCGAGTGCTACGTATCAGAGCGACACCGACTCGACTAACAGCCGCTATAAATTTCGTCTTCATAACCTGCACGTTACCAATATAAAGGTAACGGCGAAACAAGTAAAGGGTGAGATACTCCAAAACATATAATTAAAGGCATGATAAAATATATATATATATATATATATATATATATATATATATAGTTTCGGAATATAAAGGATATAGAATAATAAGTGCACTCAACGCATACCAAAACTCAACTACTCTTATCGTCGTTCTAATGTGTATAGACTACACTTTATCGCCATAATCTCATCACAACGACACATAAATTTCCATCACCACAAGAATCATCACAAGTACACACGTCACTAAATCCATACGGAAATCATAAACAACAACATCAAACAACACTAATAACATAAACAACATAGTTGAAATCATCACAAATTGGCTAAAGCCCATCGTCGCTTTTGGCATAAAAGCCCGTCGTCACAAACATCATCACATCATAATTGCATTAAGCATTTCATTAAGATTAAACCATCGCAATACTCATCATTTATATTCATCGCGTAGTTATCATAAAATTATAAAGATCATCACCAAACAAAACATCATATATCATCTCAATTCAATATCATCCATCAATCAACAAAAACCCAACGCCAAACAACTCAAACATAAACATAACCGACTCCATGAGACACGACTATGTTATGCATGTGGTACCCATCGCTTCGTCCATAATTAGGGACACTAGGCATAAAGCCCATCATCGCTCGGCATAAAAGCCATCATCGTTTGGCATAAAAGCCATCATCGCTTGGCATGAAAGCCCTCTTCGCTTATGCAATGTATGTGACTCGACAATAAAACAACACAACACAAACACACCATCATCGCTCGTCAAAATTGGCATAAAGCCCACATCGCTATAATTTATCCACATCAAGATAAATATATCATCGCATCATATTTGCATTATGCAAAACATCACTAATAATTCATCATCATCAAACTCATGCATTTACAAATCGGAAGCATTAATTAACAACATCAATATAATCGTCACATCATCATGTATAAAGACATATATCATCACATTGCATATCACAAGTATTCATTAAGTAATACGTCGTCGCAACATTATGTTTTATCACACCACATAATTATCGATTCATTCCCTAAATTCTAAAAACGGAGGAATAGTCAAAACATCAATAATTGCCATGAAAGATATTCCTAATAACCGGTATTAATCATAATCGTCAACGTCGAAATCGTATAGTTCACATATGTCTTAAATTGACTAAAACACCATCCGGTTCAATTTACCATAAATTGGCCTATTTCGGGTCACTCTGTAAAAACTCAATATTTCGAAAAACTAACCTCACCACTATGTTCTACACATCGAACTTAGCTAGCACGTCAATTTTCGTTGAATTCGGAGCAACTTGGCCCGTCGTCGAATTTATCGAAATCGAAAAATCAAAACATAATCCGGTTCTAAATTTAATCGGCTATCTTATCCCCTAATTATATTTTATGGATACTAAATATTACTAGGTGAAATTGGCATTTTTCAAAGAGACAGAATGTATTTGAGAAATTATGCAGAAACTGGTTTTTTGACAGAAAAACAGAAAAATGCAACATACAGAAACATCAAAACACAAGAAAATCTGTTAACTCCTCCTTTCCAATGGGACGCACGCCCCAGCATAATTGAAAGAAGGGAGGCGGGGGCCTCATAGTGGGGGATGACCGCCCCACTCCCTGAGGTGGGCGCCTCCCCCTCCCCACACGCCATCCTCATCATCTTCTTCCCTGCATGTTATTTTTCTGGTTTTCTGCATTTTTCCAACAGTTAACATTTTCCTAATTATTTTTCTTTTATTTTATTTTATGACTTTCATTACCACAATACTACTAACGACATACCCATAATCCCTACTCCTAATCTAACTTTCTAAATCATTTCAACAATCACACAACCAAAACTCAAGAATCAACCTATCAATTTTTCCCCAAATCTAACATATATCATCAAACCCTAACTTTAATGAAATGGAAGATCAAACCCCTTACCTCACAAGCTTGGATGATTCAAGATGCTCCAACAAAACCCCAAATCTATGCTTTCTCTTGCTCCTCTTCTTCTTCTTCTCCAAACCCTCTCTTTCTCTCAAGCTTCTATGTTAGGTTTTTGTTGTTGGAAATGGAAAGAAAAACAAAGGAAATGGTTTTATAAGGTTATTTCCACTAGCTTCCCTTCTTGCTCTTGTTTGGCTTTGGTGTGTTATGTTGGAAGAAAAGACAAGGAAAGTGTTTGGATGGAAACAAAATGAGGAAAGTGGTTTTATGATAACCTTACTAGTAAACTAAGGTGTAAACCCAATTCTTCCCAATTAATCCTCACACTCCTAATTTATTCTTATAAATTAACACACTAATGATATCTACCAATATTATTAATTCAATCAATTAAAATAACTCCGGGGAATTAAATATCGGATCCGAATAATATTTTATCGACCGAACTAACGCTAAATATATTAATAGATATATTGATTAATATAAATATCGATCGGAAATTCGAAAATATTAATATAATATAATATTAATTAAAAACGGGCGTTACAAAATACATCTTAAGTCCAAAATGAAATATCACAGTACACCGCACAAGGGTCCTCAGTACCAAACAAAACCAAAATCGAAGCATTCGCTAAAACTTTTCACCGGCTCAAATAAATTCGCTTCTCATTACGAAGTCCAAATAGCGACTCAACCATCTCGAGTCTAAAATACTCACGATCAATACCAACTTGTAAAAAGATCTTCCATCAACTCACAAAGCTAACCATCCAAAACAAAAGAACTTCTAAACACTGAATTAACCCCTTAATGTCTTCTACAAGACACAAAATAAATCTTCGCAGAACTGTCCAAAATATCACCGTCTAAGTTGGTTACTTAAGACACTCACGTCCAACAAGTCCAAAACTCCTTCTTGGGATACTCGACATGTACCGATCTAACTTCACTACTGATAACGCAATGCTCGGATGCTTGCCACAATTCCTTAACTTTATGTGAACCAAATAATATCCATGAACACGAAATAACTCTTATAGCCACTCATGAGAGTACTGTCTGAACATCCCAAAATCATACCTGACGCATCAGTCACACTAATGCCATCAACAAACACTCGCCAGAACCATACACTATCTTGTAAAGCATTGTCTAAAGATCTTCACCTATCACACTAACCCGTCGACAGCCAGACTTCACATCAATCTCACTAAACACTTAAACTCCAAATAATCGCTTCACTTAAATATCAATCCCCGGAAGCAGACACTCGTCCTCAACATCCACTTTGTTCCTTGACTACAAACGACACACCGACTCAGGCAACCTTTGCTCTTCTCGAACGACACAACGGTAGCACTCCACTGTGACCCGCTCGAATAAACAACTCTGCTCAAACCAATCCTCAAGTTGACTCTTTAACTCTAATCCAGAAGCAAACGTCCCTTAAGGATACTTCGAATCACAACTAGTTCCAGAAACTAAATCCATCAAAACTTCACCTCGCACTACGGAGGTAACTCACTCACATCTTCACAATATGCCTCGGAAGAATCACAACAAGAAGTTCGCTTGCCAAAATCTTGTTCCTCACCAAAATCCAAATTCGCTCATAACTCAAGTAACCACGCACCTCCTTGTGCAAACACATCTTCTTTACACACTATTAACCTTGCAAGACAAGTTCATCCCAACCAACACAATTCCCGACTACTATCAACAAGAGATTAAGGATGATCAGTCCCTCAATTTGTCAATAGACAGCCGACAATCATGATGGTGACATAAACCATCTCTACCACACTACAACAGCGTCTTCAAACTTACCCTACAAGTTACCGAAGCGTAACACTGCTTGAGGCTCCATCCTAAGCCATAAGCGCCACCAAGAAGTAAAACTTCTCCCCCACTTGTTTCAAAGTCATCTCTGCAGACAAACAATTTGAAACAAACAAGTACCGACAGTGTTTCACACACATGTCGCATACAACAGGGTTAAACACACTAATAACTTGGTCGACAGACTGACCTGCTCTGATACCACTAATGTAACACCCCAATATTACCCAAAGTTTAATATGCACAAATCAGAGTAATTTAAAATTTCATAAATTAAATATTGAGGCGTCACACCTTCAAAACCAAATCACTTTAAACAATTCAATTTAAAGTATAAATCTCAGATACATAGCCTCGTCGCAAATCATAAATTGATTCATAAAAATGAAACATCTCCTTTATTAAACTTTCTCATCAAAATCTTATTTTTATAAATTATGATTCTTATTTACAAAGGAAAACAACAAAAGAACAACAACAAGACAACATAATAATTCCCCCCGAGTGCTACGTATCAGAGCGACACCGACTCGACTAATAGCAGCTATATACTCCGTCTTCATAACCTGCACGTTACCAATATAAAGGTAACGACAAAACAAGTAAAGGGTGAGATACTCCAAAACATATAATTAATGGCATGATAAAATATATATATATAGTTTTGGAATATAAATGGTATAGATTAATAAGTGCATTCCAACACAATCCAAACTCACTTACTCTTATCGTCATTCTAAATTGTATATCCTATACTTAATCGCCTTAGCCTCATCGGCACAAATCATCACAACAAGACGTAAACCTCCGTCACCACGAAATCGTCACAAGCTAATACATCGCTAATTAACACGGCAATCGTAAACAACAAAATCAACCAATAACATTAGCAAAATCATCACAAATTGGCTAAAGCCCATCGTTGCATTTGGCATAAAGCCCATCGTCGCTTTTGGCATAAAGCCCATCATCACTTTTGGCATAAAGCCCATCATCACAGACATCATCACATCCTATTTGCATTAAGCATTTCATCAAGTTAAATCATCGCAAAACTCATCATTTATATTCATCGCATAGTTATCAAGAAATTATCAATTCATATTCATTTCATGTTCATCATAAAGATCATCACCAAACAAAGCATCATATATCATCGCATTCCAACATTATTCATCAATTAAAAACTCAACGCCAAACAACTCAAACATAAACATAACAGACTGCATGAGACACGACTATGTTATGCATGTGGTACCCATCGCTTTGTCCATAAATAGGAACACTTGGCATAAAAGCTTCGTCGCTTGGCATAAAATCCTCGTCGCTTGGCATAAAAGCCCCGTTGCTTGGCATAAAAGCCCATCGTTGCCAATGCAATGCATGTGACTCGACAATAAACAACACAACACAAAAACATCATCGTCGCTTATCAAAATTGGCATAAAGCCCACATAGCCATAATTTATCCAAATCAAGATAAATATATCATCGCATTATAATTGCATTATGAAAAACGTCACATATAATTCATCATCATCAAAATCATGCATTCACAAATCGAAAGCATTTATTAATAACATCAATATAATCATCACATTATCACTAACTACTACGTCGTCGCAAACATTATGTTTAATCACTCCACCTCATTATCGATTCGTTCCCTAAATTCTACATACGGAAAGATAGTTAAACACCTAACATCATCGCAAAAGCCATCCCTAATAACTGGCATTTCTCCTAATCGTCAACATCGCAATCGGATTGTCCATACGTGTCTTAAATCCACTAAAACGAAATCCGATTCAATTTAACCGTAATTAAGCCTACTTCGGGTCATCTCTTAAAAACTCGCAATTTCTAAAAACTAACCTCACCACTACGTTCTACACGTCAAACTTAGCTAGCACGTCAATTTTCGTTGAATTCGGATCAACTTGCTCCGTCGTCGAATTTACCGAAATCGGAAAATCATAACACAATTGGGTTCCAAAAGAAATGCGAAAAATCAGAATTTTGGAGGCTACAGAAGCATCAACACGGGCCTCAGGTGCATCAACACGCCCGTGTTGAAAAGCCATCGAAACACGTAAAACACCAAGATGTTGAATCAACACGGGCACCCGTGTGAATCAACACGGCCCGTGTTGATTTGTCTGTCAACAACACTTCCTCGTTTAAGGGATCAACACGGGCACCCGTGTGAATCAACACGGCCCGTGTTGATTGATCTGTGTGAAAACTTCATTTTTCCCATTCCCAACTTCACTTTTACCATTCCCATTGATTCTAATCATCATCAACCTCATAATCCCTACACCTAATTCAACTTTTCTAATCTATTCCAATCAAACAATCAAACACACAACTCATAAATCAACCTATCAATTTTTCCCCCAAATCCAAAACACAAACATCAAAATCTAACAATATGAGATGGAGAATCAAACCCCTTACCTCTAGCTTGGATGATCCATGATGATTCTACAAGACTCCATCCTCAAGCTTCCTCTCTTGCTCTCATGCTCTTCTTCTTCTCAAACCCTCATCTTTCTCTCAAACTCTAGGTTTGGTTTTGTGTGGAAAAAATGGAAAGAAAAGGAGAAGGAGATGGTTTTAATAACTTACTAGCTTCCAAATTCTATGTTTGGTTTTGGTATTTGAATGGAAGGAAAATGAGGAGAAATGGTTTATAAAGGTATTTCTACTAGTAAGCCAAGGGTGAAAACCCAATCCTCAACAATTGCTCCCTACACCCCTAACTTACTAATTATATCATCAATTCAATTAATTCAAATAATTTCGGGGAATTAAATATCGGGTCCGAACAAAACGTCGCCAAATATATTATCATATATATCGATTAATATATTTAATCTCGTCGCAAAATAAACATCAATTGGTAATTCGAAAATATTAATATAATATAATATTAATTTAAACAGGGCGTTACATTTATTGTAAGTGATAAAGGTATTGAAGTTGACCCTGCCAAGGTTAAAGCTATTTAAGAAATGCCCGCTCCCCGTACCGAGAAGAAAGTCAGAGGTTTCTTGGGACGACTAAACTACATTTCTAGATTCATTGCACATCTAACTGCTACTTGTGAGCCAATCTTAAAGTTACTAAAGAAAGATCAAGTAGTGAAATGGAACGATGATTTCCAGACAGCTTTTGACAAAATCAAGGAGTACCTACAAAATCCTCCTATCCTGATGCCACTAGTCAAAGGAAGACCTCTCATCATGTACTTAACAGTATTAGAGAACTCGATGGGGTGTGTGTTGGGGCAACATGACGAGTCTGGTCGAAAAGAGTATGCAATATACTACCTTAGCAAAAAGTTTATCGAATGTGAAACAAGATACTCACAGCTTGAGAAAACTTGCAGCGCTTTGGCTTAGGCTGCTCCCCGACTAAGACATTATATCTTGACTAACACTACCTTGTTGATATCTTAGATGGATCCGATAAAATACATATTTGAGAAACCTGCTCTCTCCGGAAGAATAGCAAGATGGAAAATGATCTTGACCAAATACGACATCCAGTATACTACTCAGAAAGCGATCAAAGGAAGTATAATATCCGATCATTTGTCTCATCAAGTCGTAGATGACTATAATTCTATGCATTTCGAGTTTCCAAACAAAGATATTATGTTAGTCACTGATTACTAAGAACCAGGACCAGACGAAGGACCTGAACCAGGATCCCGATGGACCATGGTCTTTGATGGAGCCTCAAACGCACTTGGCAACGGTATTGGCGCCATCATTACATCTCCTACAGGCGGACACACACCTTTCACCGCCGGACTATGTTTCGACTTCACCAACAACATGGCCGAATACGAAGCATGCATCATGGGTATCAAAGCTGCTATTGACTTAAGAATCAAATTCTTGCAAGTATACGGAGACTCAACTTTAGTGATCAGTCAGATTAAAAGCAAGTGGGATACAAAGCATCCGAATGTCATTCCGTATCGAGAGCATGTGTTAAGTCTGATCCCTTACTTCGAAGAAATCACTTTTGGTCACATTCCACGAGAAGAGAATCAGTTGGCAGACGCATTAGCTACCATGTCATCTATGTTCAAGGTCACATGGGACAACGAAGCTCCCCAGATCATCATTGAAAGACTAGACGAACCATCATACTGTTGTGAACTTAATACCGAAGAGAAACCTTGGTTATACGAAGTAAAGAGGTATCTCAAAGCTCAGGAATATCCCGCAGGGGCATCTGTCAACGATAA
The DNA here is from genome assembly GCA_021764765.1 of Vicia sativa. NCBI lineage: Eukaryota > Viridiplantae > Streptophyta > Magnoliopsida > Fabales > Fabaceae > Vicia > Vicia sativa. The sequence continues at coordinate 113,721,185 of CM038795.1, read as the reverse complement.
GAAGTTCTTAAGAAGATTCACCTCCAAATTCTTTCTCAACAACGACATCTTATACAAGCGTAATCACGACTTGTGCTTACTCCGGTGTGTAGATCAGAAAACAGCAGAGCGAATCATTGAAGAGTTACATGAAGGCGCATTCGGTACCCACTCCAGTGGACATACAATGGCTAAGAAGATTCTAAGAGCAGGTTACTATTGGTCTACCATGGAGGCTGATTGTTACCGCTATGTTCGGTATTGTCACAAATGCCAGATATACGCATATAAAGTGCACGTACCTGCAGTCCCATTGAATGTTCTGACTGCTTCGTGGCCTTTCGCAATGTGGGGCATTGACATGATTGGAGAGATCAAATCCACCGCATCCAACGGACATCATTTCATCCTTGTTGCTATTGATTACTTTACCAAATGGGTAGAGGCAGCCTCGTTCATGTCTGTTACCAAGAATGTTGTGGCTCGATTCATCAAGCATAATCTTATCTGTTGGTATGGCATTCCCGAAAGGTTTATCATGGACAATGGTACCAATCTTAATAACAAAATGATCACCGAACTCTGCACGCAGTTCAAGATTAAGCATCACAACTCTTCTCCATGTCGGCCAAAAATGAACGGCGCAGTGGAACCCGCCAACAAAAACCTCAAGAAGATCATACAGAAGATGACAGTGACCTATAAGGATTGGCATGAGATGTTGCCATTTGCTCTCCACGGTTATCGCACTATAGTACGGACATCTACAGGGGCAACTCCCTTCTCTCTCATATATGGTATGAAAGCAGACCTACCTATCGAGGTTCAGATACCCTCAACTAGAGTACTCCAGGACGCAGAGTTAGGCGAAGACGAGTGGCTCCAGACTCGTCTTGACCAGATCAACTTGATCGACGAAAAATGGCTCGCAGCCATCTGCCATGGACAAATATACTAGAAGCGAATGATTCGAGCATTCAATAAAAAGGTCAAGCACCGAGTCTACCAAGTCGGTGATCTAGTAGTCAAGCGCATCATTCTTCCACAAGGTGACCCCAGGAGCAAATGGAACCCCACCTATGAGGGATCATGTGTAGTCAAAGTAGTATTTTCCGGCGGAGCTACGATACTTAGCACCATGGATGGAGAAGACTTTCCATACCCTGTGAATGCAGACATAGTCAAAACATACTACGCATAAACGAGACCCGCTAGGTCGACTGGCCTATGAAAAAATAAGGGCGTCCTGATGAACCAAAAGGGTTCGGGCAAAAATTAAGGACATATACAAAAAAATGTACACCTGGCAAGTCGAAAACCTGCAAAGGCGGCTTGGGAAAAAAAGGGTATCTCGGTAGACTGAAAACCCGAAAGGGCGGTCTAGGCAAAAGTTAGGGATTTAAGCGTACGACTATGTCTTGTTCGAATCACTTACTTACAAACTACACTACTATCAGCTTCAAGATTCAAATAGCGCAAATCAGTTCAATCACTTTCTTCTAACAGCAAGGAGATGAGATAGTCGAAAATATATGAGCAATAGCATAGTTGAAACTCGACGAGATTGTTTCCACATAGCTTTTTACTATTCTGACAATTTTCGCTTACTAGGATATTTGTATCTTGTATACAAACTGCCTGACTATAGTCCACTTTTAAAATTCAATGCAAATTCCTCTTTTCCAGTTGCAATTTTTATTCTTTTGTTTGCATAAAGTCCAATGATTGCTTTGAATGATTTTATGCATCTGATAATAAACATTTATTCACAAACATAAGAAAAATGAACAGAAACAGTAATTACTACAAGCTCTAGGAGTTAAGATGACGACTAAATTCACCAATACAACCCCCACAGAGTCACTTTCACAAAGAAATACATCCACAGGATCATCAATCCCTCATAGAGCCATCGCTCTCTGTACAAAGACAAATATTCTCCGACGAAGTACTAATATCCTTCTAATAGTGCTCAAACACTTCAACTTCATCACATTAGTCTCCGAGCAGTGATCCTATCAGCTTTATCAGCTTCAACCTCATCACGTTAGTCCCCGAGCAGTGATCCTATCAACCTCATCACGTTAGTCCCCGAGCAATGATCCTATCAGCTTCATCAACTTCATTTTCATCACGTTAGTCCCCGAGCAGTGATCCTATCAGCTTTATCAACTTCATTTTCATCACGTTAGTCCCCGAGCGGTGATCCTCTATATTCATCACGTCAGTCCCCGAGCAGTGATCCTATCAGACTTATCTACATTCTCAAGTCATCACGATACATTGGTCCCCGAGTAGTAACACATCAACCAATTACATCAATCTCCATCAAGGTATATACACAAGATATTCATCCTCAGTTGAGTATCTCTCAATGATTATCATTCCCCCAACAACAGCAATATCCAGACTCGAAACTTGGTCAGATAGTGCATCGGAGGAATTCACATCTCTCTTATTCTCCAGTCAGGGTTTTCAACAACTTCATCCCCAAGCGGAAATCAAAGATCTCCAGCAGAACGTCCCTATCTTCTTCAAGATGGATATGTTTTGAAATACCACAACATCTACCTTCATACATTATTCATAAAAATCATAATAACATTTTCATATACTCGCATGCATCATAATCTGCATAGGACTAACCATATCCTGTCAAGATTTATTTCCCCAGTAGGTAAAAGTTGTTTTCCAAAACAGAAGGTCAAAGATTAATACCCGAAACAAGACGGCAGAACTATCTGAACGACCGTACAAATTATTTCCAGGCAACAGATCATGGATTAACACCCGAAACAAGACGGGAAAGTTATTCACATGTTGACAACTATCCATCTTAGGAATAGCCAAGACGAAGGTTTATTTTGACGCTCTCTTATTATCAACCGCCCCTGATGGCATCTTAAGCCCATCTCCGACTACACGTCTTCATCTCCCCGGATGGCATCTTTAAGCCCATCTCCAATATTTCTCTCATCCAAAAGAAAAATACAGAGTCTAGCGTACGACTCACTCTCCAGCATCAGCTTCTCCAAATGGCATCTGTAAGCCCATTCCAACGCATTGTCAACTGACAATCCCATTCCGTACAACAACGAGTGCAAATTTTCAAGTGTACTCGTGTGTTCAATCATCTTCTACCGACAGGTCACGAAAGGCAAGCATACCAATCTAACCCTTCCGGTACAAGAAGATTAAACAGGGGAAACTGTTATACCCCGAAATTTTCCCTCCTACTTCTCAAGACAATCCACAACTCCATACTCAAGGATTTCACAAGGGTTGACCAGATAAACCCTCTCCTAAGCAATCAAACCAAACTAGGGTTTTGCTATTCTCAAGCCAATATGGATTTCTAATACTTAAAATGGTCATCATACCTCATCATGTGCTTTAATGGATCACCATATCAAGTTTTAACCCTTACAAGTCAAATTTGCTCATCCAATTGCTCAGATGGTTGAAAATCAACTGTATTGGACAAAAAGTCAATTATGGTCAACATACAGTCAAACTTCATAATTTTTGGTCAACATCAATATTTTGAAGTAATATTCATCATTTGATCAAGGGTTGATCATGATTCATCAAGAAAAGTCAAGATTTGATCAAAAGTCAAAGTTTCTAAATTAGGGTTTTTTAGACAAAAGTCAACAGAAGTTTGACCATGCATAACTTTCACATACTTTATCAAAATTTTTTCCACCACAGCTAATTTTAAAGAGAATTCAATTCTATACAACTTCATGTCTCACAAGCTTTGGCTAGAAATGCTTCATTTGGAAGTTATGGATCAAAACATTACAAGTCCTTTTAAAAGTCAACAAAGAAGCCATCTTTTTGCAAAGAAGTGTTCATGAACATGGAATCTTCAATGAAGATGAAACCAAAAGGGATACTTAGAGGACATATTGAGCTTTCTAAAAAGTCCAAGAACACCTAAAAATGTTGAAAATTGAGAAGGATACAAGTTGTATAAGTTGAGCATTTTTGAGGAGGTGCATAAAGGAAAATACTTGATAAATGCAAATATTTTTCAAATGGGCCTAGAATTTTATGATCTAAACTTGATCTTAACATTATCCATGGTCTCTATGCTCCTTGCCACGCCTATTTTCCAATTTATTTAATTTATTTTGGAATTAAAGCATTTAAATTCAATTTTAATTAAATAAAATACAAAAGCAAGGTCTAAGACAAGTTGGGCTGGGTTTCTACTTATCTTAAGGACCAAGGAAGCCCAAACAAGATGCCAAATTTGTGCAAGAAGCTACAAGGAAGGAAATATCCACTTTTGGAAAGTTAGGATCAATATTTGTGTGGAAATATTTTTGCATTGAAAGCAATATATTTTCCCTTTATTGCTTATCAAATCACTTGCTCTCTATATAAAGAACAAGATCAAATGCTCAAGGGACGAAACCCTAGCCTCAAGAACAACCCTAATTCTTAAAAAAATTCTCAAGAAACTTGCATCATTCGAAATCTAATCTCCAGTCGTTCCCAAGGCGATTTGAGCATTCCATCATTCTCCTGAACATCCCAGGAGTTGATCCCAGGCCTTACACGACCCAAAAGCATTCAGAAATCGCTTTGGTAAAGGTTTTTGAAACTCAAACTGTTGATTCATGTAAAATAAATCGTGTTTATACATTCATACATATTCATGATGTTATTTAGAGACAATTTGATGCTTTTCTTCTGAGGTTTAACGCATGAATAAGTGTTTGCCATTGTTAGGGAAAAATTGGTTAAGAGCTTCGAAGCTCATGATGTAGGGATTTTCAGGGCAAACCGATACCACCATGGAACTCGCAGGGGTCGATTTAGGGGGGGTAGCCTTAATCTCTTGCGTGAATTCTCTTTATTTTGCAGGTTTGAAAAATCATCCCGCCAGAGAAGATGATCAGAATTAGGTTTCCGGCGAGGTCCTTTGTGTTGAAACATTGACTCTCTGTGTGGCTGTGTGTGATTGGTTGATTCAAACATACAGGGACCCACGCGCGTGTTTGGGTTTTAACTTGATTTTCAGGAATTAATCTTGCACATATATTAATGCATGTAACATAATTCATGGATGTATCACCACCCCAACGGTCTACCATGCGCATGCTATGTCTCTTCTTCGTCTACGTCGCGGGTTCGAACCCCACCTTTTGCTATTTTTTCCAAAATCTGATTTTTCATGCAGGTTAACACATACATACAAATGGAATCATGGTTTTGTCACTACAAATCGGTGGCGTGGTGGTCATGTTTTGCCTCAATAACATGAGGGTCCTAGGTTCAAACCTTGCAGGGACCAAACCTATTTTTTTTTACCACTTTTCACTCTTTTCCTTATTTTCTAATTCTTTTTTTTAATTAACCAATTAATTTAATTAATTAGTAAATTAGGTTAAATAAATCAATAAATCATATTTCACAAATATTTTTCTTAATAAAATTAATTAATTTAATTAGGTTAATTTAGGTTAATCATTTAATTTAAATTAAACTCCTTTTATTAATTAAAATCAATTAGACTTAGGGTTTCCGATTCACCCGATTCTCACTTGGTAATTAAGTTAAAATCAGACTCTTTTCTACTAATCTAAAACTTTTCACTAACTATTTTCCAAGCTTCTCCCGACTTTTCATTCTAATTATTTTATCTCGCATTTTCAATTCTAGAAAGGATGTATAGGTCGCAAATTTTTTCTTTGTAATAACGTAGATTTATCTTTCTCGCAATTTACTTTCCGCACCTATATTATGTATCTGCCCCAAAGCCATGTAATAGTCTAGGGTTTCACTTTCCCGCACTTTACATTTCCGCAATTTATTTTCCGCGCATATTAACTGCTAGTAATTAGGAGTTGTTCGCGTTAAAAGGTGACACGCTAGAGGATGCGAACGTGAATTCGGATTCTCTGGCTCGAAACGATTTACTCTTTTGATTTGTTTATAAAGATGCCGCGAGCATCAAGCTTTATTATTTTCAACACAAGAAAGATGATTTAATGATTATGAAAAAGGGGAAAGCTGAAATACCCTCAATTGATATTGATATGCGAACGACTAGCGCAAACTAGGCAACGCATTGGGAGATTCGAGTAAGGGGGATTGTTATATAAAAGGAATAGATGGAGCACCCTAAATATATATAGTTATCTATAGCTTTATATATGAATATATTTGATATGTTTGTGTGTTTTAAATGCTATTTCTATGATTGGGAAAGTTTCTCCTTTGGGATTTCAAGAAGGATAGATTGTGTGGGATCCTAGTGTTTGTTATTATTGTGCTCGCAAAGATCTTTGGATCTTCTGCATACATATCCCTAGTGGGAATCGAGCATTTGTAGCTCGGATCTGGGGATCTATGGTTTGTTTGGTGCGAGAGAGATAGAAATTTGCTCGGCAAGGATGAGACCTTGTGCCTACGTATTCTCAAAAGGATGTTGAGAAAGTCGAGCAATCGTAGTTCCACTTATGCTAGTGGAAAGCAACGGGATGTTAGTAAGAGAGACAAATGTCATCTTAATGAAAATGTATCTAATCTATTTCATCACATACATTTTTGAAAAGTTTGATGATTAAAATCTTTTCGTAAGTTACGGTGTTTTCTTTGAGTGTACAAGCGTTACCACTTACATGTTTAAGAAAGATGTTTGAAAAAGATGATTGAATCTTTTAACTGTAAGTATTGGGTGTTTTGCTTGAGTGTACTAGCGTTACCACTTACAATTAAGAGATATTTTTGTTTGAAAAAAAAATTTGGAAAGAGTTTTTGACTATATGTGATGTGATAGATGAGATACTTCTTCCATAGAGATGATAGATGTCTAAATCTTGAGGAGAAATGGATTGGATTAAAGGGATTCTTTTAAGAAGTCCATGGGTCCTTGTATTGTTAGCCCAAAAGGAGGCATTCCGAGGGTCATCGAGGGTCATCGAGGGTCCTTGTATGAAGCTCAAGAGGAAGCTATAGGGTATGGGCGGCTTTGTGTTAAAAGGGATTTCAAGGAAACCATCCTTTTGGAATAAGAGCAATTTCACCGGAAATTATACTGGTTCTATCCTACGCTGGTGATTCTTTGTATTGGAAGCCCAATAGGAGGCATTAAGAGATTTCTGTCTCTTTCATTGTATGATGCCCAAGAGAAGGCTAAACTCAATGAGGAGTTCTTTTGAACGAAGCCCAAGAGGAGGCTGACTCAACAGGGGAGTGTTGTCTTATATGAAGCCTAAGCGGAGGCTAAGCTCAGATGAATGAGTTTCTTTGTACAAAGCCCAAGAGAAGGCTAACTCTGTGGGGAGAGTTATCTTGTATAAAGCCCAAGCGGAGGCTAAATTCATACTGGTGATGAATTATCTTGTATGAAGCCCAAGCGGAGGCTATACTGTGGGGAACCTATTGATTAGTCTAATTGTTATGTTATAACTAGACAGTTGTATAAACAAGTGTTTTTGTGTGATATGTATTCACAGGAGTTTATGAAGGAAATATAAACAATGCATGATGTTTATTTACAGCAGTTTATGAAATATAAACAAGTGTCTGTAAAACGGACGTTTTAAAACGAGCGTAACTTGATTATTTACAAGTTTGAACTTGTGTACAAGGAAGTAAATATGTACACGAACGAGTATTTATGTACAGACAAAGATGGATGTACATAGGAGGGGTTGGGACTTACACCATAAGGGTGGCCCATTGGTTTAAAAGCAGTTTCATCGGGAATAATGCTCCTTTCAATACCAATGGTATTCAGTGTATATGTACAAACGAAACAGAAACGAACGATCGAAGTTTATCTGTAAAATGTATTTGTATTATGTACAGATAAAAATTTGTATGAAAATCATTTTGATATGTACAAGGAAAACATGTATGTACATAAAAGAATGTTGGTTTGAGTATACACAAGTGGGGTGAAAACAAACGATCGAAGTTTGTCTGTACTTGAGTATAAAAAGTATCTGTGTTATGTACAGATGAAAATTGTATGTATCTGAAGAGAGTTTGATATGTACAAAGAAATATTATGTACATAAAAGAATGTTATGGGACTTACACCGTGAGGGAGGCCCATGATCGATTGAGAAATTCGAGAGAAAACGAATTCGGTTTTATTGTTTAAATCGGATCGATCATGGTAAAAAGATGCAAGTTTGATGAAATGTTTTGAAAAATGATTTTGAAAGTATTTTGAAATGTGAAGTTCATTTATGAGAAATTTTGAAAAGAATCGGAAGTCGAAAACTTGAAAAATTCACCTTTAAAAGGTGTTTTGAAAAGTGCTCAGAACGTCATTTTCGGCTCGATTAAAATATAATCAGATGAAAGTTTTTTCTGAAAATTTTTGCACTATCATAAAATAGATGTATTTATTGACAAGTGTTCAAAAAATGACCTCAAAATGAGGAGTTTTGATTGGTTAAAAAAATGTGAAAGTTTTGTAAAAAAAAACATGAAAATATGGAAAAGTTTGAAAAAGAATGGTCTTGAGAGGGATTGAACCCATGACCATTGGGTAGCACACGTGGCAGAAAACCTTAAGGGCGAGCAAGCTACCACTGGGACAAACGCGTTTTGGTGTTAGTGGATCAGAAACACGTGTAAACAAAATATTGGAAAGTTTTAAAAATTCAAATTCAAGAACACGCGCGCAGTGTTCTTCGTTCTCTTTGATCTTCCAATCCTTCAATCCAGGCTAAAATCCTTGTTTCTCAACGAAATTGGACGAAGTAAACATCAAAATTGCTCGGTTTTTCATCACGAACAAGGTGGATGTTAATTGTATTTATTTTAAGCCCAGAATGATTTAATTTTTGAAGAACACTATGAACCCTAAACTGAAAATTTCAAATTAAATGATGCATAGTTGATGATTCTTTGATTTTCTTGAGGGCTTATGACCGTGTTAGGTGCAGAAAGAGATTGGCCAAGAGTTTTTTCATTTAAGTTCAAATAATATTGATATCCCAGTTCGTGTTCATACCTGTGCAAGTGGAGATCGAATTCAGTGCAAGAGTGCTTCCAGAACTTGTTTGTGGATTGCTACAGCATCATCGGCTCACATGGAAGCTAAATGGATGGTCTGCTTGCATCGAGCTTGCCTGGATTATGCTACACAAGTTCACCTGCACAGTTCAAAAATGGAAGCTCGATTTTGATGTAAAACCTGTTACAGTTGCTTGCCAATGATCTGGATCATGTACATGAGGTACATGGAAGGTGTTAGGATGATTACAACATAAATTAATCAAGCCAAACTTCAAATTCGAATGCTATGGCAGTTTTGGAAGGTTTGAAAGCATGGCATGTGATTTCTGATTTTTGCTTGTTCTTGTTATGATTTTAAGTTCTAAACAAGTTTGGTAGTGATATTGAAACATGTTTGACACCAAAGTTCATCATGATTTTAACTGAATTTCAAAATTGCAAGTTTGCTCACTTTTGCACTATGTTGCTTGATTTTGAAGAAAGAAGTGAGAAAGCATAACTTTGCAATGCTTTGGTGTGGCTTTAACTTTAAATTGTGATCTATTTATAGGCCAAAGATTCTGAAATTGTTAGGCATAAGTACATGGCAATTGGAAAATCAAAGATGCCTTAAGGGGTAAGAATGACTTTTTACCATGTGTGAAAAATATTCAATTTGATTCTATCCCATCTCAATTATATCTAGCTGATATTTATCAGCTCAATGATCAAGTTGGCAAGTTTGTATTGCTTCTAGATGAAGAAAACTCAAAATGACCTATAATTGATGTTTTGAACTTTGAAAAATCAAGTTCATGGAGCCTTATGTTTCAATTTCAAAAGTATAGCTAGACTCCATGGATTTGAGAGTTCTTGGACATTTTGGAAAGCTTGTTTCACAAGCTACAACTTTCATGTTTTGAGTTTTTTCCAATTCAAAATGGAATTAGGTGAAAAAATGGCATGAAGTTTCAAAAAAATAAGAAATTTCAACACTTAGAAATTTTTCTAAATATAGAAACTTTTGACTTTTTGTTGACTTTTCCAAATTCCTTGATTTTTGATGATCATGATGGATCATTTGAAGTATTTTGATGATTGAAAAGTTTTGTCTTGAAAAATTTGACCAAAAGTCAAAGTTTGACTTTTCTGTGCAAATGAATTTTCATCAGATGTTTCTGAAATTGACTGATGAAGTCTGTGAGCTTCTGTGATGTTTTGAATCCAGAAATTAGGTCAAGATGTTGTATCTAAGATATAATGACCAATATCTATCTAAAAAAGTCATTTCTTGCTCAAAAAGTCAGAGAATACTCATGCTCGATCAAAACCCTAATTGGTCGATCCTCGATTGATCTATGAGAGAAATGGGTATCTGATGATCAGAGGTTGATGATTTGATCAAGATAGATCAAATGAGGTGAGAAAAACTCAAACCCTAATTGGTTGCCTCTTGAATCAGATGAAAATCTGATGAAACCCTAGTTTTGACCTGTGAATGCTATACCCGATTAATGGCTGTCTGAGCTGTTAGTGATGTAAATGATGCAAATGTAAGGTGGTATATTAGGTCAAAAATTGGGGTATGACAGGAGTGTATGGCCAGATTAACTTAACCAACCTAGATCACTAATAATCAAGATAAATATCTGAATACAACACACTCTCTTCACACATGCACTCACCTTAAGGCATCCTCTCTCGTTGCCTTACGAAAAATGGTCATGTCCCTCGAACGTAAGAATATCTTAGCTAAGACGCTTACAAAACATATCATCATAGTCCCTTCTAATTAAAGATCATATTCCCTCGATGACCCTCGATGTTGCCTACAAATACATGATCTCGTCCCTCGATTGTTGCCTACGAAAAGTGATGATCGTCCCTACGAATATGCTATGCTAAGATATCCTTACAAGTTGCCTTCTATGACCATTCGATGTCCCTTCGAATGTCCCTTTTACATCCAACGGATAGAATTACCTACCAACTAATGGTACGGATAGCGTTATTCTAAACGAAAGTAAAATAACACGAAAACGACCATTTTGAGTGGGTAAAATAAGTCTCTTTTGCTTGCTCAATCAAAATATTTTCTACACCTCACACTTTTTTTCAAAACTTTTCAAAATACTTTGTATACATTCCAGCGTGGATCATTACAAAGTCCTCTTCCAAAACAAAACATTTTCAAACACTTCGTATACATTCAGCGTGAATTATTACGAAGTCAAAGCGAAATGCCTTTTCAAAATATTTTCAAGCACACACACAAAAAGAAATTTATAAAGTAAGCTAAGCAATTAAGAGCCCGTAGATAACTACGAATGGAAAGGATGCTAACACCTTCCCTTTTCATAACTGCCTCCCGTACTCAAAATCTAACGAAGGTCTTTTCCTGTTCTATTCGCCTTCCCTTAATTGGACAAAAGAAAAGTCGGTGGTGACTCTTGCTATCCGCAGCATTTGCGATAAAACGCAAAACAAACAAGTCAGTTCTCCCACCGTATTACACTAACAACAAGATCATCACATGTATCTTATACATATCATCACACATAACCAATACCATTATGACATATCATTCCACCAATGTTATTCAACACAATCCATCAAATAAGATTAACACATATTATACTCAAGTAATCAAACATACATTGAAATAGTATTCAAAACCAATCTAAAACACATTCAATCACAATTGGATCAATTAATCACATATATGAAAATACTACAATAAATATAATCATATAAGATTTCATATCAAAAGATCCTAAAAAATAACATTTTTCATTCAAGGTCACGCTAAGCCCGACCTATCGCGCTAAGCACACTTTTCTAAACAAACAACCCAAAAGTCAGAACATTTCGCACTAAGCGTGCCTTTTCTCGCGCTAAGTGTCGCAGCGGGAAAAATTCAATGAAGTCACTACTATTGTTTATTTATCCAAAGGACGGGGAAACTATAGTAAAACCCTAAAAATATGGATACGGCGGTCATCGGGACCAAGTTAAGGGTTCGGGAGTCGGTTAAGCGAGGGGAAGGTGTTAGCACCCCTCACTTCCCTTGTACTCAAGGGGAACCTTCTCTAATTTTAGGGTTAAGGTGTGTTTGTCTAAGGTTTCTTACTCTATTTTCTAAATTATATTACACAACAAGTAGATATTTGACTATGATTAGTAGTTAGTGACTCGTTAAAGCATCGCGCTTTATGCCTATGTATTCATCAAGATGAAATCAGAGTCTACGTAGTTCTCATGGGTTTGGTTAGTATTTTTATGGAATTAAAATTGGTCACTTTTAAGCGATAAACTTATGCGAGCTCGCGTAATAGCGGCTAATATCTAATATCTCGTTTGCATTAAAGAGTATCAATATAATTCCTTTTTTTTAATTGTCTTGATTTTCTTAAGTTAGTAAAAAAAACATTTTGAATTGGTTAGACGATTTAAACTAATAGTAAAGGGAAGCATATTTTTTTGTGTTTTATTTAATAGAAAAAAAGTAAAGAAAATAACATATATATATATATATATATATATATATATATATATATATATATATATATATATATATGATAGTAAATTCATTCTAATAAAAACTAATAAAATTTAAATTGATTAAAATTAACTAAGTAACTAAAAAAAAAACTTAGATTTTTTTTAAAATTTTTATATATGTTTTTTTTAGCCCTAAATCTAGCATAAAGATAATTACATTAGAATATATAAAGGGAAATGGCTAAACTAAGAGAGGTGGAGAAAATACAAACAAAATCTCATCAATAATATTAGAATACGTTTTTCCTCATGTTAATTCACACTCTTGTATCATCTTTCAACTTATTGATATATTAACTGCCATGAACTACTAATTTTATGATACATGTCCAAACTTAATTTAGAAAAAAAAATAAAATAAGAAACAACTACTCATAAGATATACTAGTACTAGTAAAAAGAAATAATTGAAAGTCTTAGATCAAAAGAAACAGCAACCGCCCCAGTCCCATCTTTCTACAAAATTGGTCCAATTAAGGGCTGACACATGGCAGACAAATTAAGAAAAGAAAAAATTACATGCATTGATACATACACGCATAGACTAATGCATAGGGGAGACAACAACTTTATATTCTTTTCTCTCTCTCTGTCCATTCACACTCTCCTTCTTCTCTTAAAAGAAGAACAACCCATTTTCTACTCACAAAGTTAAAATCATTCCTCCAATAAACATAAAAATGGAAGAGCAAAAGTAAGTACCTCTGTATACTCAATATCTCAAAACTAGAGAAATCTCGTCAAAACATAGACTGTAGAGGACGCGTAAGACTCGTCACCAGTGATGGTGGCTTTTCGCAGTGACGTTTGTGGCGACCAGAGTGGTGCAGAAATGGGCAGAGGTTGCACGTGTATTTCTAGATCCGGATTCGGAAGTTTCTTGTACGATTAGTATGGATGCTAAGCTCCAAGTTCTTGAAATTTCGATGTAAAACTTTAGAAACTTGTTACAAATCGGAGCTCTGGTAAGGGTTTGGAATTGCAAGGTTGCCGAAGAATTCTGTGTGCTTTTTCGTTTGTTTTCGGTGGTTTTTATAGTGAAGAATCATGTTTTTTGCAATTAATGTGTCATTGATAGAAATACATGGTGATTGATCTGTATCTGTAAAGTTTGTGATTTGATTTCATTTATAGCTCTTGAAATTTGATTTTGTGTGCTTTTTGAATTTGATTTCTCTCATAATCTTAGAGATTTCATTCTGTTTTGGGATGAAGATTATAACGGAAAATTATATATTGAATGGAGATCTGAAGTTATTGCAAACAAATTTGAAAATATTTGATTTTGAAAGTTTGTGACTTGTCTTTGCCTCTCCTTCACGTGTAATCAGATTCGTATTTGGAAGTTATTGTATTTTTTTTTTGGAATTGTTACTTGTGCTTCTTGATTTGGTCCTTGAGATATTTTTTATTTATTTTGTAAAACAAAGACAATTTAATACGAAAATTACAATGATAGTAAGAACATGGACACTCTTTTTTTGGATTTTTCATTATGACGAAATAATTAAAATAAATAGTAACAATAATAAATAGAAATAATATTAATCTAAATTTAATTTTGATAACTAAATTAATAATGGAAAAGGTATAAATAATAGTAAAATCTTAAACCAAAACTAATACTACCTCTGTTCCTATATATAAGAGACAATTCATTTTTTAAATTCATTGAATAATCAATGTATTTGGTCAATTTATAGACTAGGTACATTGATTATTCAATGAATCTAAAAATTGAATTGCCTCTTATATATAGGAACGGAGGTAGTAATTGATAATAAAATTCTAAAACTATATATATAACGGTTTAAAATTTAATTTAATTTTTTCCCTGATACTTATAATAATAAAAATCTAATGTTAATAGTAATAAGACAAAATATTAAAATTAAAATTAGAGCAAGTGTGAGAAAGAAGATAGGAAAAAAATGATAATATATAAATGGTAAAATGTGGGATTTTAACTCATGTTCTTCCACTCTTGTACTCCTTGCTTACCTTATATCCACTAGGCCAATTGATTCATTCAAGATCAAATGGCGTTCAAAAATTTATGAAGGGTGGACAATTTAGGGTATGGCAGTGAGCTCATCATTATCCCCTTGATTACTATATCATCTCTTTAGAGTAGGGAAAACCAAATTTACAAGAAATATAATATTCCATGTTTTTAGAAGTTCAATGTAATGCATGATTATGATTGTGATGATAATGCATACAAATGTAAAGAAAAAATCCGATTAAGAGTAAAATTAAGATGACAAATTTTGGGGTGCAACACTAAGCGCAGTCTGCGATACTACACTTTTTCTTCTATGAACCAGTTTCTTTCTCCCATAAAATTACCACATAAAACTCATTTCAATCAACCAAATAACATCATTAAAGGGTATCCTAACATGTTTCTAATCATGGGTCATCATTCTAAGTTGAAAAACATAATTTCCTTTTAAACCCTAACATTCAAAGATTCTAGAAATTGAAATTGAACAACCTAGCATGTTACTAATCATTACCCACAACATACAATCAAATAATAACATGGATTCTCCACCCTTACCTCTCGAATATTCCTCTTCTAGGGTTTCCTCTTCACTTTTCCTCTTTCTCCTCTCCTCTTCTCTTCTTTCTCTTCTTTCTCCAAATGAAAATTCTAATTATGTTTCCCTTCTAATCCTTACTAACTAGGATTGTCTTATTGTGATTAATACTTAACACCTCTCCATTACTTTTATGTTTATAAATAGGCCCAATACTAAATAACCACTATTTTACTCATAAAACACAATTATTTAAATAACACACATATTCAAATAATTCACATTTAAATTAAAACACTCAATTAAATTAATTATCACATAATATAATATATAATAATAATAATTAATAATTAGCTATTAAAAATCGTGATGTTACACCTACCACTTTCTTCTGGTTCCTCCCCTAAAATGGAACTCTATGCACCAGTACCTATCTCAGTGGTCCCATTAACAGCTTTACCATCAACGTCAAGACCCAATAACATACAAACATCTTCCAATGTTATTGTGCATTCACCGGTTGGAAAATGAAATGTACGAGTCTCAGGTCTCCAACGTTCTGGCAATGCTACACATAAACTTGCATCAATATGCGTAGCACTGATTTTGGATAGTTAACTTTAGTTACAATTAACTTTAGTTTTTTATCGATATCCAATTGTTAATCAAATGGATAACAGTGTCATTTACAACTCTGCAAAAATCGAAGATGATTTAGATGTTTGTTCAATGATACAATGTCACTCTATGTTTGGGAGTCGACAACATGGAGTTGTATGTTTCTTTTCAAGAGGCACAAGAAGTATATCCCACACAGTCGTCCCAAACACATCAATATCTACAAAGCTAGAACTCACTGCAAGAAGAGAAAGTCGAAACACAACATAACGAGCCGTTTTTTCCTGAAGAGGATGTTGGCGATGATAGCGATTCAGACGATGCTAGGAAGCTTGATTTGTTTGGTAATGGCTCGAGTGATGAAGAAATACCCGATCAAGAACCGACTCCTATTCTTGATATGTACAACCCACTATATCACCTCAGAAATGTTTCCTTTGAAAATGTGGAACCCATTTCAATCTTTGAAACTAGAGACCAAGGAGATTCAAGTGGAGGCTTAAAGGTTGGAATGGCGTTTGAAAGCAAATAAGTTTGTCAGCATGCTATCCATCTATGGCACATAAAAAATAGTTACTACTATGATGTTTATAAGTCTGATAGGAAACGAAATCTAGTTAAACGTGACAAGGAAGGGTGCAATTTCACGTGCAAAGCATCCTTACGAGAGGGAGTGTTCAGTGGGTTATTGGAAATATCGGTGGACAACACACATGTATGTCATCTGCTATATCTCAGGATCATTGAAAGCTTACCTCGAGAATGATCTCTACCATCAGCAAACCTCTTGTGGAAAGTGACGCTTCAGTCAAGGTACGACATATTATTTCTACCATCTGTACGACACACAATTACATAATATCGTATAAGAAGGCGTGGTTAGCAAAGCATAATGCAATTGAAGCTATCTACGAAAATTGGGAGGGCTCATACAATGCCTTCCCACAATGGTTGATGGTCATGAAAGAGTGTCTTCCTGGCACCGTCATAGATATAGAAACACTCCCCTGGATTTCAGATGATGGAACAAACTATCTGGCCAAAGAATATTTCATCGTCTGTTTTGGGTCTTTCAGCCCTGTATTAGGGGTTACGCGTATTGCAAACCAATTGTGCAAGTAGATGGAATATGGTTGTACGAAAGATATAAAGGCACATTGCTTTTGGCTATTTCACAAGATGGGAATGGTAATATTTTCGCAATCGCATATGCATTGGTCGAAGGTGAGACGGGAGGGGCTTGGAGCTTCTTTCTGAAAAAATTTGAGGCTACACGTCACACCTCAGCCAGACATATATTTGATATCTGACCGACATGAGATCCATCAAGAGTGCCTATGATAACCCCGAAAATGGCTGGAAAAATCCTTCATCTTCTCATGTGTCCTTCATTAGACACATCGCCCAAAACTTTATGCGAGCGATCAAGGATAAAGTCCTCCGCAAGAAAGTTGTAAACATGGGTATGTTTTTCTCTATTTTTTACAATTATAATTATACTATTACGTTTGTTGTAGTTCTTTTATACTAATGTTTTAAATACATTTGCACAGGTTATGCGTTGAATGAGTCTACCTACGCATACTATCGGGATGAGATCCGCCAAGCAAACACAGAAGCTTTCAACTGGGTCGAGAATCTTCCAAAATAAAATGGTCGCGAGCTTACAAAGGAGGAGCAAGATGGGGCCACATGACAGCCAACCCTTCTAAATCGTTGAATTTAGTGCTGAAAGAAACTCGCAATTTACCTATTATGGCCCTAGTTAGAGCAAACTACTTCAGGATTGGAACATTGTTTGGGAAGCGAGGACATGATGCGACAAAAATGTTGTCATCGAAGAAGGAGTTCATAGATAACTGCATGAAAGGGATTTCCAAAGAAGTAGAAGAATCCCAGTATAATGTCTTGAGCTTTGACCGTGGAAGACACTACTTCGTGGTACAAGAGACGTTTCATAATAAACATGGTCGGCCACCTAGCTATTTCAACGTCGACTTCCAAAAACAAACATGTGACTGTGGGAAATTTCAAACATTTCATGTGCCTTGCTCCCACGCTATTGCAGCTTGTTCTAGCATCAACCACGATTATAAGTTTTTATCCCTCCTGTATATATGGTTCTATCAGTCTTCAAAGTTTACGAGATGAGCTTCTCCGGTCCTCCCAAGTAAGAAAAATGGTCTGAATATCTAGGCCCTACAATCATACATGATGAAAGGATGCGACGAAACAAAAAAGGTCGTCCGAAGAGTACTCGCATTAGAACAGAAATGGACACGGTTGATAAAATCAAAAGAAGATGTAGTATATGTCAAGGAATTCATATGTGCAAAAAAAGTCTGCATCGCCCCAATGTTGCAGGGTCTTCTAATTAGTTACACCGACTTAGCTTTTAATTTTAATAATTATAATAATTTTTATTTTTTAATTATTAATTGTATTTTATTTATTAGATAATGAATGAAATTTTCATTTATAATTATTTTTTTATTTTTTTAAATATTTTAATTATTTAAAATTATATTTAACTAAATTTTAATAAATTATTTAATAAAAATACATAAAAAATCATTTATTTATTTTTCAGAATTAAAAAATGAAAAAAATAAAATAAAATAACCCTTTCTCCATTTCAAATGGCGAAAAGGTGAAGGGAGAATTTATGGTGGGCCCTTTCGCCATTCCAAATGGCAAAAAGGTACTACATGTGTGGCATTCTGAGTATTTTGTTTTCAGCTATGACATTTTGGGATATTTGAAATTAGGATGTGGAAAAGTGGGAAAAATTCATATTTTAGAGGTGAGAGCAACAAGTTCTTCGAGTTATGCCGAAGTAAGGTAGCCATCGGCATGAAAGTGGAGAAATCGCAACTCTCTGTTTGTGCAGAGAGAAGAAAAAATATTTAGGGTTTAAAACACCCAATTTTATTTTTAACTTTTGTTTTGATTAATTTCTGAAAAGTACAAAATGTATATATAAATACATTTGAGGATATTTAAAGTATACATGTTAGTTTAAAGTATATTTAAATTCAAATTTAAGAAAATTAACCCGCAGTCTTTAATGATAGCCTTCAATTTATAATTGTTGTCTTTTAAATTAGTTATAGCCGCACATAGATATCCGTAGCATAAAAGAAATAAGAGAAAGTTATACTATTGCCACAGTTTATTAAGTGTCGCTTATAGTGAATAAATGACGGTTAATTTATACCTGCGATTTGAAAACCGTAGTATAAAATAAATAAGGGACGAATTTTCCTCAAAATTATGGAAACTTGTCAACACATAAAAACCATAGTCTATTCGAGTTTAACGACGGTTTTACAACCGTTGGCTATTCGTTCGTTGCCTAAAGAAAAAAAAATGATATAGTGAGGCAATGTTTTGAAATTTCGTGGAGATTATTGAATTGTCCCAAACCTAACGCCGAATGGGGGTTGAAAGCTTAACGATGAATGAGGCTTTATTGGTGGTTATGTGTCTTCGTGATGTGGACCCGTTAGGACCGGTAAGGATAACATTAGTACCACATGCATATTACATAGAATTGCATTGGAACCACATGTGCTGATGTGAAATGTATGTTTTGATGTATTTTATGTGATTATAATGTGAATGTGGAATTATGATAATTGTGATTGAATTATCTTTAAATCTTGAATGATTGAGCTGTGTCGTATATGTGATTTTGGGAAATGAACTATTTGATGTAGTTTACATGATTATATGAAGCGTGATGAATTTAATTGTTATTTGTATGTAATACATTGCTTATGATTATATATATTTTCATGATGATATGAATTCTCATTCTTTTGTTGAAATGATGTTTTATATGATGTTGCTTAGGTACCGAAGTTAGTGGCGCTTCAATCAAGGATTAGGCGGAGGAGCTAGTTCTATTTACCGCTTTCTTAGGTAGCGAGCCATTGGTCTGGTCTATGTAACACAAGGTTATTTAGGCTCATGTTTTCTTGTATGGAGGGATATTTGTATCACTCTCTTTTATTCTGACATATGTATGAGATTATGTGATGATCGGTCGTGGTTTCTAGTGCTCTGTAATATGATTGTAATTATGGGACTTCAATCATAAATTATTTTATGAAGTGAAAATATTTTCCGCTGCGAGTTGCATATTATTTGGATATTGGAACATGAATTTAAATACGTGTTATGATCATGACCAGTATGCATTATTTTTAACTATTGTTTCGTGAAGCATATGTGACGCCCTCGTGGATTGTGCATTATGTTATTTTGTTGTATGTTATTGTTTACTGTGGAAAATGGTAAACAACTGCTGGTCCTCCCTAAGTCCTAAAACTAAGGGTTACTAGCGAGATCGACCAGTTGATCTCAAGACACGTGTTATAGTTTCTGGTGAATTAAACTACTTCTGTAAACGAAATAACCTTGGTCCAGAAACGGTTTCCAGAGCCTAAGGGAAACAGTGCAATGGTTTTCCACACAAGAAGGATTCTGACTATTGGTGACTCGTGACCAACAGTTTATGTATGTTTTTGGTGAAATAAGGCTAGTGGTGACTCGTGGCCAACAAGCAAGCAAATGAACAGAAGTAAAAACAATAAAGACAAAGTTAAATGTAAATTAATTGCATTGAAATAAAAGTGTGGTAATTCACGTACATCAAAGCTTGCGTTACTCTTTCTTCCTTTAGCGTGGAATTGGGCAGAGTGTTAGCAAATAATTTGAGAGTACAAATGAACACCTCGAATTCTTAACATTCTAATTTATTTATAATAATTACACGGTAACTGCTAAAGCTAATCAACGGATGAGATCCAATCTTCAGAAGCAACTTCTACCCACGTTTCATCATCCATTCAAAAACTTCTAACCCACGATCTTCTGAGGCAACTACCCACGATCTCCTCATTTGTCTTTTCCTGCTTCGTGTCTTCAGAAGGAAACTACCTTCAGATTCTGTCTACTTCCTTGAAGCACAACAAAATTTCCTAAGTCCAACTAGCAAACTCCTTCGACAGCAGCAGTGCTTCGACTAATGCCTTCATTTGACTCAAACCTATATCGATTCAACCATTATACAATATCTTAACATGGTCTTATTTTCGACGTTGTTTCGCCCTGGTCGGCTTAGCCTGGCCTTCTGAACCAAATCCTCAACCGACAAGCATTCACTTTGGAGCTTCTGACTTAGCTTTGTTAAAATATCTCCAGAAGCTACCTCCATTTAAGATTGGTCTTTAAGCTATAGGAACCTTTGCCTCTGAATCATGCCCTTAGTCCACTTTACGAATTTCCAGCTAACAAAATGCCCCCCAGAGATACCATTTTTGATTTCTTGATGTTGTCGAACATGAGACAGTGGTGTCTATGAAGTTTCACCTTGCATCGGTTTAGGCGTTTCTGCTACCTTAGTGCTAACAAATTTAGTGCTCCAGTCTTTTCATGACATTATGCAATCATGAAAACATGCATTTCCTCTCCTCGAGACGTGGGAGCATTTAATGTTTAGCCATCATGGTCTAGGTATCTGGAATGACCCCACTACGCTAGAGGCTTAATCCTCCTAAACGTGTCCTTCGACGGAGACGATTGAAACCCTAGGGAAATGCCACGAATCCTTTTTCCTTTTCATTTTTCTCATTCCCACGCCTATAAATAGCCATTTCTTTTTCTTTCTTTCTTTTTCCCTTCTGCGCCTTCACTCTCTAAACAGCAAAACCCAGAACAAACTTCATCTTCTCCGTTCCTAACCTTCGAACCAGGAAACTAAGAACAACTGCAACAATCCCTAATCACTTGATTCCTTCATTTTCAACCGTCCAAAGTTTCCAGTTTGCATTTCAATCCTAAAGAACCATGATTTTTAGGGTTTTTCAACTTCTTTCTCGGTTTCCATCAAGAATCTTTAACCCCTTTCAATCTCTTCAACTTCAACAATGGCAGACAAAGAAGTTGTTGTCACCGCTCCCACCCCCAGTCTCCAACTTCGCCTTGTTGATGGCAAGCCTTACATCCCAGAGCCACCGCTTTCTGAGGAGAAAACCAAAATATGGCAATCTCAGGTACTTATTCCCTTCAGACTGGTTGATGAACCTTATGCTTTTTTAGGGCCATTACCTTCAGACGTCTCTTCTAAAATACACGTAGATGATGAGGGTGCATTTTTCCCAACCAGCCAACGGAGTTCTCCCTTAATCACCTCAACAAACCCTATTTCATTATAGTTTGTTGACAGAAACTTATGTACCGCTCCTCCCTTGTATTGCCCTAAATTTGGGGCTTGGATGGATAGATTGGAGCAACACAAAGGCCAACAATGGAAAACAATGGGTATCTATGATCTATTGCGACTTGCTCATGTCGGCTCTCTTTACTCATGTGGCATGTTATTAGCTGCCTTATATTTCTAGGAGGGATCCACTAATACTTTCCACACAAGGTGTGGCATGATGACTCCTACGCTACTGGACGTAGTTGCTTTAACAGGTGTAAAACCTGCTGGGATCGGGTTCAACTACTCCAACCACGAAGTTATCCCCATCAAATTCGACGTTGGCGAATCAAAACATCCAACTTACAACAACTTTATTCTACACCATCACTGCGAAACTGAAGAAGTTTCTAATGAAGAACATGTTGCTTTCCTAACCCTCTGGTTATCTCGCTTCGTTTTCTGTTCGAGGTCGATGCAGATAGCTAAGCAATTTGCTTATTTGGCTTCAGCGTTGCATAGAGGTGAGAATGTTGCTTTAGTCCAATTAATTTTGGCCTCTTTGTACTCCTTTATAACCGACGTGGTCGGCCAAATCAAGAGTTTTGATCCCACAAATCCAAAGAAGAAGAGTGTGCTGGTGCATGGACCCTTCTGGCTCTTGCAATTGTGGCTAAATGCCACTTTTTCTGCTAATGTAAGGCCTTTTCGACAGAAGAAGTTTTCAATCTCCCAAGACAGAAGTGGGGCGCTATGGCCATGTTACCTGCCCTTGACTCCTACCGACAAGACTTCTCCAAATGAAGAAATCTTCAAAATGCTTTTTAACATAATGCTGACAAGGGAGGATTTCACACCTTCAATGGCTCCCTTTGCTGATGGAAAAAGTGGGCCATTGTGGCTCACTGAGTCCTTTCCTCCTGTCGAAGAGAAGCATTAGAAAATATCTTTGGTTATTTGGAGACATTTTCTGACTCCCCAATTTCTGTCAGGTGCTATCACTCAAATGACCCTCTGTTTGGCAGCTTATCAACCCAACTTGGTAGCTAGGCAATTTGGGCTCTGCCAAATCGTGCATAAATCACTCTATCCATCCCATGAATTACTCATGGATATTTTATATGACCAAATCTGGGAAGTCGTTAAAGAAACCGTTGCCACCTTATGGGATCGTAGTGCCATACTTACCTTTACCCCTTTTAAGCCAGCATTTTTCTGCACTCATGAGTTCAAGATTTGGTGGCAGTCATATCTTGTTACCTTTATAAATGATGTTGCTGGAAAAATGGGTGAGCTAACTGTGGCTTTTGATATTTTGCAGGGGAAAACAACAAAATGTAAGGCAATTCACATTTGGTGGCAAGCATTCCAGAACTTTTTCAGAGTGGTGTACTTTCCAAACAATCTTCGTCGAACCATTCATGATGCGGCCCAAGAGCTAAAGGAGAAGGTAACTGGGAAAATTCCCCATCTCAAGATTCCCAGTTACGCGAAAGACAAATATCTTTACGCACTTCACTTTGGAAAACTCAAATTTCCTCCTCTATCGACTAGCCCCTTGGCTCTAGCCTTTCGACCACCATTTCCAGATTGGTGGTATTTCTCTTGGTCGAACGTTCAAAATGCTTACAAAAAGAAAGCTGATAGGGTGGTTCGATGAAGTATTGGTTGCATAGCTACCCAGGCTTTCTTCACATTGACCTTAGATATGTGAGAGAGCTTGTTGTAGTACCCAAGGGTAACCACTTCTAGAAAGTTCTGTTTCTTTCACAGTTTGTCTTACATCGTTATTTGACTTAGCTTCTTTTCTAGATGTACCACTGCCATAGGTGGTTGCCCCCAGGCAAGAAGCTGCTGCTGTCGAAACCCAAAAGAAGTCGTCGACCCAACGTGCCAAAGCCAGCGCTGTAGGAGGCCCTTCACAATCCAAGGTATGTTCTACTCACACTTACGCGTATCTTTCTTGTTCGACACCTCACTAATACTTGATGTCTTTACAGTTCATACCCATCCACACTCTCTCAGATGATGAACCCATTTCTGCTTCTGTCAAGAAAGCAGATTCTTCTGTAAGTGTGAATATCCCTATTTCGACGTCTTGTATCTTATCTATTTACTAACGTCTCGATTTCTTTTGTAACAGAGTCGAAA
Source organism: Vicia sativa (assembly GCA_021764765.1). Lineage (NCBI taxonomy): Eukaryota > Viridiplantae > Streptophyta > Magnoliopsida > Fabales > Fabaceae > Vicia > Vicia sativa. Next base: position 113,697,155 of record CM038795.1, on the reverse strand, counting down.
ATGCTCAGCGGATTCGGCTGCTCCCTCCATAATATCCAAAAGGTCCAAGTAGGACAAAGAATCCCAACACAGTGGGGGAACTGCGGTAAACATCTCATCACTTTCTGACTGCTTTTGATGGAGAATTAAGATTTCTCTTCTGAAACCTTCTTTATTTATGCAGCCATCACCTGATGCTCAGTCTCGTCACCCTAAAAATTCCAAAAGCCATAAAAGGAGGCACACTAACATGCCTGAAAGAAAGGCAAAAACAAAGAAAAATAAAGCCCCCACGGCCGAAGGCTCAAGGATGTAGGCCAATGATGAAATGGAGTCGACAGAGGTCGATGACCAACCGCTTATCACAAGGCGGCGAGGTAAAGTGATCTTGACTACTTGTCATGACGCTGCCTTACTTTCACATGCTGGTAGTAATATCATAATAAATACAACCATTGTCACTCCAGACCCCACACCTATCCCTGATGTCAATAAGGAGACAACAGAAGAAATTGTTAATGCTTCTGCTGGAGGCAATGAAACGAGGATTCCCTCACCACCCCCACAGGTATTTTTTGCACCCTCTAGAGTGTCTTTTAACTTGCCAAGTTATACCTATCTGATGTGAAGTTCACCCTTTTCTTAGGTCGAAGCTTCTGAGCTACACCACAGTGTGCCAGACTATGCTCCACTCTCAGAAGTTTCTTCCCCTCAGCACCAACAGACTCCCGACGTAGCATCTGGTGAGTTTGTTGAATTCACCACTTGGGATTCTCACAGTGGCTCTAATTCAGTCACTAGTCCTGTCAGGCACCACGCTTATTGTTCGACTAGCTATGACTCTAGTCTTTCAGATTCCCTGCAGGATTCAGGGGTTCCTCAAACTGTTGTCGAGCCAATTCAGATTCAGAGTTCTCTTGAGAAGGATAATCCAGCTGGCCCTTCTAGAGTAAAGGATGTTTCCGTCGACATGGATGTCGACGATGTTGAGGCTGCTTTAGCAAGATTGAATCAGTTCATGAATCGGTACGCTACCTCTTCAGATTCTAACCATTCTCAGATTCATAGTGATAAGCTAGGACCTGAGGCTGCTAAGGTCAAGAAATTGAATGACACTATTTGTACTCATGCCTTTAATCATGACTTGCCTCGTGCACTGCGTGAAGATTCAACTCTTGGGCCTGAGCTTCTGGATGCTATCACCCAGTTGAAAGGTCTTGAGATTTCTGAGTTCTCAAAGCTGATGATAGCAGCCTTCGAAAACATCCTTTCTCCTCTTCTAGCCAACATTACTCAAGCGAAGGAGACTGAACAATTGGTTGACACCAAACAGGCAATAGTGAGGAAGAATGTGGAGATGGTGAAGAAAACCACAACGGCGGTCGAAGAGATAAAGACCTGCATTAATCAGAGGCGCAAGAACAGAGCCCCAAAAGAAAAAGAGCTGCTGAAATACGCATTCAAATTGCCGAATTGACGAAAGAGCTGGAACTTGTCGAAAGACAAGACAAAGAAATCGACCAGGCCAACACTTCTAATAAAAAAGAAATGCGCCAGTTGACCAAAGATGCTCTTATCGTCAGTAATGCTATGACTCAGGTCAAAGAGGAATTGCACACTCTCGCGGCCAAAGCTGATGGACTAGGTGACACTGTTGCTCGTCTTGAGAGTGATTTGGGCAGCTTCCAAAGGAAATTTGGCAACTTCTGATTGATGTGACCTTTTTTAATGTATTTGTTGTGGTTTTCATTCCTTGTAATATGAACTTCCATCATTTATAAAATATCATCCTTTTTGGCATTCTTGTCTTATAATTATTTGCACAGTTTATATTTTGTACAATTAAGGTGCTGACTTTATTACTATGTTCCAGCTCTGTTCGACATACAGACTTTACGTAGTCGAAATTGAGATTTCTTGAAGAATAGGCTTGTATTTCTTCAAGTATTTACCATTTACCCTCAAGAAACGTCGATCTGGGGCCAATTCTTCCAATTCATATGCATTGTTGGAAAAAACCTGGATTATTTTAAACGGTCCTTCCCAGTTTGGGGACCATTTACCTAGCACCCTATCATTTTTGTCCATAGGCAATATTACCTTCCAAACTAAATCATCAACATGAAATACTTTGTCTTTTACCTTTTTATTATAGGCTTTAGTTATCCTATCTTTCTGCCTTCTCAAGGAATCAAGGGCTAACATCCTTTCTTCGTCCAAATCGACCAACTCGTCAGTCATCATCTTCCAATAATCTTCAGACGGTATTTCATGTTGTCGTTGAATTCCCACAGATTGAACATGTATTTCTACTAGTAAAACAACATCATGTCTATATGCCAGTCGAAATGGGGTTGCCCCCGTTGCCTCCTTGGGAGACGTTCGACATGCCCATAAAGCTTGATCTAATGTTTGGTGCCAGTTTCTGGGTTTTTTACCCACATGCTTCTTGATCAGGCTAATTATTACTTTATCTACAGCTTCGACCTGGCCATTTGCTTGAGCATAATAGGGGGTAGAAGTTAGTAGTTTTATTCCAACTTCCTTCGTGAAGTCTTGCATTTTCTGGCCTGTGAACATTGTGCCTTGGCCGGTTTTAATTATTTCAGGAACTCCAAACCAACACATAATGTGATTATGTATAAAATCAATCACAGCCTCTTGGTCGACATTTCTTAACGCTATGGCTTTGAAACACTTTGTGAAATAATCAATACCGACCAAAATGTACCTTTGTTGTTTAGATGGCGCTAGTTTTATTTCACCAATTACATCTAAGGCCCATCCTCTGAATGGCCGAGGTTTTATAATAGCATGCAATTCGCTTGCTGGTACGTGCTGGATGCCCCCATGCATTTGGTATTCATGGCATCCTCTGGCAAACTCAATATAGTCTTTCAACATTGAGGGCCAACATACACCTGTTCGCATCAGCAACCATTTCATCTTGGTGTGCACCGCATGCTCCACTATTCACACTCGACACTGCTACATATGCCTCACTTTCTCCTAGGCACTTAAGTAATACCCCTTCGACAGTTTTCTTAAATAATTCGTTTTCAATTAAAACAAAACTCAAGGCGCGATATTTTATTTTACGATCTGTCAAACCAGTTGGCGAACGCAAGTAATCGACCAAAGGTTTTTGCCAGTCATTGTCTTGCCCATTATCAATTTCTAAGATTTCAAAATTTTCTGCATCTATGGCTCCTAATTTTATAATTGATAAATCTGAAGGGGATAACGAAGTAGCTCTAACCTTCTTCTTTACTTGGACAAGCTCTTCATTCTCATTCTTTTTGTATCCTGAAGCTTCTTATGCTAGATCATTAGCTTCTTGATTTTCTCGCCGGGGTATGTGTCGAAGGCTTGTTTGTTCGAACCGTTTCAACAATCTTATGGCAATCACGAAGTACATAATCAAATTTTCCTTAACGTATCTATATTCTTTTGATACTTGTTTGATTACCAATTCAGAGTCTCCCATAATTTCGACATTCCTTGCCCCCAAATCCAGCAGTAGTTCAAGTCCAGTAATAAGGGACTCATATTCTGCTTCATTATTAGTGAAAATTCCGTCGATGGTGTATTTGAACTCGGCTGGAATTCCACTAGGAGAAATTATCACTCCACCAATTCCTGCACCGTTTCTGTGACTAGAACTGTCGAAGTATAATTTCCAAGGTACTAAATCAACAAAATTCTCTGGCATAGCCACCATAGAATGGTCGACTAGAAAATCTACCACTATTTTCCCTTTCATTGCTTTTAAGGGCACATACGTTAAGGAATATTCAGTTAATGCTAAAGCCCATTTACCAATTCGACTATGCAAAATTGGTTTAGACAACATATGCTTAATGATGTCGAAATGAGAAGAGATATAAACATCAACTGGTTTTATGTATTGCTTAAGTTTGATACAAGAGAAATACAAACATAGGCATAGTTTTTCTATGTCACTATACCTAGTTTCAGGACCATTTAACATACGACTAAGGTAATACACAAGACGTTTAACATGATTATCATCCTCTTGCACTAACATACTACCTATGGTCGAATCTGAGGCTGCTATATACAACCTCATAGGCCTATTTCTAAGTGGAGGTGCCAACATAGGAGGCTTCACCAGATACTCTTTTATTCTATCGAAAGCCTCTTGATGTTCCTTTCACTATATAAATTCTTCATTCTTCAGTCGAAGCAGTGGTGAAAATGCCTTAGTTTTTCCAGTTAAGTTGGAAATGAATCGCCTTAGGAAATTTACTTTGCCCAACAATGACTGAAGCTCCTTTTTGGTCAATGGAGGTTTTACGTCCATGATGGCTTTGGTCTTGCTTTGATTGACTTCAATGCATTTCTTATGCACAACAAAACCAAGAAAATCTCCTGCTTGCACACAAAAAGCACATTTCAATGGATTCATTTTCAACCCATATTCGCGCATCCTTTCGAAAGATTTTCGAAGGTGCTCTAAGTGTGTCGGTTTACTATTCGACTTGATTACAATATCGTCGATGTAAACTTGCATGAAGTTTTCAATAAAATCATGGAACATAGTATTCATTACCCTCTGGTACGTTGCTCTGGCATTCTTCAAGCCGAATGGCATGACTACCCACTCATAGGTGCCTAATTCCCCTGGGCAATGTAACGCCGTCTTCGACACATCATCATCTGTAATAAAGATTTGGTTATAACCAGTATAACCATCAAGCATACTTAAATATTCAAAGCCAGCAGCAGAGTCGACTAATATTTCAGCCACTGGCATAACATACTCATCTTTAGGAGTGGCAGCATTTAAATCTCTAAAATTAATGCACACTCTTAATTTTCCATTTTTCTTAATAATTGGCATAATATTAGCCAACCATTCGACATACCTTGCAGTTCTGATGAACTTGCTTTGGAGGAGTCTTTCTACTTCCTCCTTGATCTTCGACATGACTGCAGGTGCAAACCATCGAGGCGTTTGTTTTACTGGTTTTTTGCCAGCTTTTATTGGTAGTTTCAGTTCGACCAATGCCCTGCTCAAACCAGGCATTTCATTATAATCCCAAGCAAAATAATCTTTAAATTCTTTTAATATAGATATTACCTCAGTTCTGAGCTTTGGGTCGATGTTGGCACTAATATAAGTTGGTCTTTTATCACCTTCTGCGCCAAGGTCGATTTCTTCCAAAGGATCTTGTGGCTTCATCTTCTTAGGTGCCATAGGATCCTTTTCGAAGCCTAAAGGTTCATCGTCGTATATGCAATCTAGACGTTGCTCACCGACGCTTCTGTTGACCATGTTATTGTTGTCTGGTAGTTCTGGCTCTACAGCCAGAATTACTTCCTCTGGGACTGGAAGTTTAGCAACTTCTGTTGTCAACTTCGCTTCTTCAGCTTCCATAGCCGAATTTATTCTATTTTCGGCAATATACGCCGAAATCCTTCGTAGAGCCTCTAGCTCAGGCATCATCCTCACGATGATTTTCCCACCCTGTCGGTGCGGGTTCTTCTGCATTTAGATCTTCCAGATATTCAACATCCCATGTAAACCCATGGGTTTCATGCAGCTTTAGTGAAACGAATGCCTCTTGTAAGTTGGCATACGTGTTTTCTGTTGGATGGCAGGGAGCAATGTTGGCCAATTTCCTGTCGAATTGATTTTGACCTACAACATAAACATCTACATTGAAATACCCTTGATCGGCTTCTATGTTTTCTACAATGCCGTCTTCTCGCCATATAATTAGGCGTTGATGCATAGAAGAAGGTACAACACCAACTCCATGCAGCCATTCTCTGCCCATAAGCAGATTGTAACTTGGTCGACCTTGGATGACCATAAATATTATCGGCCTTGTAACTGAGCCGGCAGTAACATCCACCTGGATTACTCCCATGGTATTTTTTGTCCCTCCTTCGTAGTTTGCCAAGACCATGTTATGAGACCTTATGTCGGTGTCATACTTACCGACTCTTTTCAGAATATGGTGTGACATTATGTTCACCGTAGTGCCACAATCCACCAACACCTTGTTGATGGTTGTTTCTTCAACCTTTGCTCTAATCAACAATGGCTTTAAATGGCTTCTCATTTCCATATCAGGCTTCTCGAAAAAAGCATATTGGCTCTCGACAGAGCCATTGGTCATCATAAAATAGCAAGTTGGCCTATATAAGGCCATTTCAGCAGCATCAAGGTCACTAGTGTTCTCCACCTCCGTCGGTATGTTGTACTCTAGTATAGACATCACACTGACCAAAATATCCAAGCTTGCTTCAGAGTCAGAGGAAAAATCATCAGTTGCCTCATCAGAGCCATGGTCGACTAGCCTATTCACACACTCCTTGATCTATTGATTAACAACAGGGTCGACTTTTGGCTTGTACTGTCGAGGGTTCTTGCCTTTGTTGACAACACTTTGTTTGGCAGTAGCGACTTGTCTTTCAGCCTGCTTTTTCCTTTGGAAACGTCTCCACTGAGTTCGACTCTTTGGATTGTTTCCCATATAATTTTTAGATACGTGACTCTTTTTCTCAGAGCGCACTTCAAGACGATATCTCATTGGGGCTTTCCCTTTAGCCTCTCTTATGACGCCAGTAACATTGGATGGCCCAGCAGCCATTTGAGGTTTAAGCCATGTTCCTTTGGGTGCAGTAGCCGACGGAACAAATGTTTTTAGCTTAAACTGGGAAGATTGACATGGATCTCTTCTGTTCCATTGGGCTCTTCCTCTTTCATGCGGTTTCGGAAGTTTCGATGGCGCCCTATCGATCGGGCATCGGGGCAAACCAACTTGGCGCCTTGTTCTTGCATCGATCTGACTCGATAAATCTTCATCATCCATGGGGTAGACGTCAGCTAAATTGACGTGAGGACTTTCATCAGTGCTTTCTTCCAACATAGCATTGTCGGGCACTTCAATAATTTCGACCATGTTAATGGCCACAGGTTCAGCAAACAAGGCCTTTTCTTGCCTCAGGGGGTCAGTGTCGATCTTTTGTTTTCTGGCAGCGAATTTCAAGCGCCCCTCTTGGAGAGCTTTCTGTACCAGATCCCTGAAAATAAAACATTGAGAGGTTGTATGACCAAGATAATTGTGATATTTACAAAAACCTATCTTCTGTCTTTGTTCTAATGGTGGCAATTTAGCATTTGGGGGTACTAAAATTTGACCATCTTTAACTATTAAATCAAAAATCTCCTCACACTTACTAACGTCGAAAGTATAAGTTTTTGTAGGAGTTCTGGAACTAGTTTCGACTGTAGGGCTCTTTCCTTTTGCAGGAAATAGCAATTTACATTCATATGCTGGACCTGATTTCAATTCAGCCACATCCACGTCTGCCTCTATCGGCGACATATAATCAGCCTCATATATGGGATCCGTATCGTCGAAATCGACATAGGCTACTTTCTCTTTCTTAGATTTATCCTTAGCGTGTCTAACTTTCTCTATTCTAAGACATTCAAGGTGTCGAACCTTGTCTTCCAATTGTGACATACTCTTAACAAAAGTTGGATCTATTTTCTTCCTAATAGAATAGTCCAAACATCCAGCAGCCATTTGAACAAGTTCATGTTCAGGAACTTGGGTAAAACACCTCGCTTTTAAGGATCTAAACCTATTTAGATAGTCGTCTATTGTCTCAGCAACCTTTCTCTTAATGCTGGACAATTAGACCAAACTAATTTTTGAATGCCCCTCATAAAACTGTTCGTGAAACAACTTCTCCAACTTCGACCATGAGTCGATTGTATCAGGGGGAAAGGTAGTAAACCATGTAAAGGCTGCTTTAGTAAGGGATGAAGGGAAATGTTTCACCCTTAAGCCTTCATTGTTTTCCATATCCCCTGACTCAGTCAGATACCACGCAATGTGTTCGACTATCGATTCACCCGTTTCTCCCCAAAACTTGGTATACTTAGGTATTTTCCATCCTCTAGGGTTTTCAGTTTGTAATATATACTCTGACAATGGAGAAGAATACATTGGCCTTGGCATGGTGTTTATACCATTTCTGGCCATAATTCTCTCGATAATATTGGTTAAATTATTTTCCACCACCAACTCCTCTTGTCGAACTTGGTCAAGGACTTGGTCAGCTTCTTGGTGCCTCTGCACTAAGACCCTAGGTTGGTTAATAACAACGTTCCTTTGAGGCGTTGCAGCTTGTCCTTGATACACAATGTCCTCTTCTGCTGCCCCCATGTCCCCTTGGACATGTACAGGTTGTCGAACCGGATATACCTGTCGAGCAACTTCTTGAGGGGCGCCTAAGAAGTTACATAGGCGTGTTAATTGCGCAATAACCCGTCGGTTTATTTAAGAAGATTGCCTATTAGTCTCAACCGACTATTGCACTATGGGGTTAAACACATTCCCCATTTGGTTAGTTAACATATTTACTAACTCATGGTTACTATCATCCATCTGTTGCCTTAATACTACCACAGAGGTAGTATTCAAGTGTTGTGCAAGCATTTCCCTATTTGCCCCCACTACAGATCCTTGTAAAGGGGCGTTAGCATTTTGCAAGTTATCAAAAACTATTGCTACACTAGGGGTTGAATGATATCCGCCATTAAAGAATACGACATTCTATAAGGGAGATTTGTAGCAGTACCAAATCTAGGTATCACTGTGTTTGGAATGGCACTCGTGGCCATCACAGGTGTGGTCTGGGGAATGGGAATTAATACTGAAGCAGTTGGCCCAAAGGCAGTTGTGTTGCTTAAAGGGGGAAATGACGTTACTTGCAACACAACTCTGTCGGCAACACACAACGTTCTAGATGGAACTTCGTCCATGTTCGACGCGGACGCGTGGTTTGTCATCTTAACTGTACGTTTCTTAGGGGGTGGTGGTTTCTTACTTGCTGAATTTCCACTCCTAAGTTTCATACACTTCTAAGATAAATTCTAATGAAACTCTAACACTTAGCACTGCGTCCCACCAGGTGTGCCAATTTGTTTACTGTGGAAAATGGTAAACAACCGCTGGTCCTCCCTAAGTCCTAAAACTAAGGGTTACTAGCGAGATCGACCAGTTGATCTCAAGACACGTGCTAAGGTTTCTGGTGAATTAAACTACTTCTGTAAACGAAATAACGTTGGCCCAGAAACGGTTTCTAGAGCCTAAGGGAAATAGTGCAATGGTTTTCCACACAAGAAGGATTCTGACTATTGTGACTCGTGACCAACAATTTATGCATGTTTTTGGTGAAATAAGGCTAGTGGTGACTCGTGGCCAACAAGCACGAAAATGAACAGAAGTAAAAACAATAAAGACAAAGTTAAATGTAAATTGATTGCATTGAAATAAAAGTTTGGTAATTCACGTACATCAAAGCTTGCGTTACTCTTTCTTCCTTTAGCGCGGAATTGGGCAGAGTGTTAGCAAATAATTTGAGAGTACAAATGAACACCTCAAATTCTTAACATTCTAACTTATTTATACTAATTACACGGTAACTGCTAAATCTAATCAACGAATGAGATCCAATCGTCAGAAGCAACTTTTGCCCACGTTTCGTCACCCATTCAAAAAATTCTAACCCACGATCTTCTGAGGCAACTACCCACGATCTCCTCATTTGTCTTTTCCCGCTTCGTGCCTTCAGAAGGAAACTGCCTTCAGATTTTGTCTACTTTCATAAAGCACAACAAAATTTCCTAAGTCCAACTAGCAAACACCTTCGACAGCAGCAGTGCTTCGACTAATGCCTTCATTCGACTCAAACCTCTGTCGATTCAACCATTATACAGTATCTTAGCATGGTCTTGTTTTCGACGCTATTTCGCCCTGGTCGACTTAGCCTGGCCTTCTGAACCAAATCCTCAACCAACAAGCATTCACTTTGGAGCTTCTGACTTAGCTTTGTTAAAATATCTCCAGAAGCTACCTTCATTTAAGATTGGTCTCTGAACCATGCCCTTAGTCCACTTTACGAATTTCCAGCTAACAATTATATTATATGTTTTGGATTAGAGGGTGTTACAGTGACTTCATCTAAAATCAAGCATTCATCTTTGGTGAAGTTGATCTTGAAGCCTTTGTCACAAAGTTGTCTTATAGTTAAAAAGTTATGCTTTAATCCTTCAACATAAAAAAACGTCTTCAATGGATGTGAAAGGTGGTGCTCCAACTTTGCCACTACCAATAATTCTTCCCTTATTATTGTCTCTATAAGTTACAAAACCCTTGGCCTTTAGCACTACATTTTAAAATTAGTTTATGTCTCCCGCCATATGTTTGAAACAACCACTATCGAGATACCAATGATTTGAAGAGGTTTTCAAGCATTCCTACAAAACAAATTAATATTTGTGAGGTACCCAAATTACTTTGGGTCATTCATAATTAGTACATCTCTTTATATATACATAATGCCCACTTACTACACTAAAGTTTCTAACATAGCAAGCATTAGATGTATGGCCTATAATATCATAATAAAAGTAAGTAGGTTCAAAATTACTTCTATATTTAGGATAATGATGAAGTAATTTAGGCTTGTTCACTTTCTCTTGGATTGTTTAGTTACTAACTTTAACAAAGAAAGTTTTGTTAGGACTTGGTTTTGAAAACTTTGAATAACCAAACCCACTTTTATCTTTAGGATACCTTTGTTTGTTAAGAACATTTTTCAATCCAACTTGTCTCTTTTCATATATTTCAAGGCTCTTTTTAATTTAAAAATTTGAAAATAAAGTGATTCACAATTATTGCATACAATTTTTTTTGTTCATTAATAATCTTTTGTTTTTCATCCTTGAAATCATTTTTCCATTTTCTCAACTTTTTCTTCTAAAGATGAAATATGTTTCTTTTGAGATGAAATAGTTTTGTACAAATTTTTGCATTCATTTAATAGTTCATCCATGCCACATTGTCCATCATTATCATGAAGAGAAAATTCATTACTAACCTCATTATCTTTATCATTAGAATGGTGTGAAGCCATAAATGCTAGATTTTCACTTTCGTCACTATCTAAATCGAATGAAGAACTTATCTCACTATCTTCCCATGCAACATAGGCCTTATTTTTATTCTTAAACTCCTTTTTGCCTTTGAAGTCACCTTTCTTGGAGAGGTTTGGACAATCCAGATTTATGTGACTTTGCTTACCACATTCATAACATGTGACATCTTGTGTTGAAGTGGAAGTCTCTGTTTTCCTAAAATGTTTCTTTCTTTTTGCATAATAATAAGATTTATCATTTTTATCAAAGAACTTACTAATCCTTTTTACAAGAAGCATGAAGTTTTCATCTTCCTCCGGTGCATCCTTATTTTTACTTTCTTTTAAATCTACTTTCAAAGTGATGCCTTTGGATTTCGTCTCTTGATTTTCATGATTTTCAAGTCTTCCGAGTTCCGTCTCATATTCTTGAAGTTTTCTAAACAATGTTGCAGATGTCATTGATGAAAGGCTTTTCTTTTCCGAAATTGTCGTCACTTTTGGTTGGCATTCTATGGTTAAAGATCTGAGCACTTTAAGATTAAGTTCATCGTTAGTTAATTTCTTACCAAGTGCTTTTAAGTGCTTTGTCAAATTCACGAACCTTTTCTGCAAGTCGAGGATTGATTCTCTGGGCTGCATTATGAACATTTTGTATTCTTGACTTAATGTATTCAATCTTGATATTTTAACTTCAGTGGTTCCTTCATGAGTTTCTACCAAGGTATCCCATATTTCTTTTTCCATTATGCAATTGGAAACAAAAAAAAATCATTAATGCTAAGTGCACCTTGGAGAATATTAATTGCCTTTTTGTCATAGAGAACCTTTTTCTTATCATCGTCATCCCATGATGCTTTAGGATTTGACGTTCCAACACCATTGACAGCATAAGTTGGAGAAAATAGACCATTTTGGACAGCATCACATATTTCTTCTCCTTGCGCTTATAAGTGAACCTTCATGCGGATTTTTCAAAAATCAAAATTTTCACCACAAAACAATGGAGGGTTGTTATTGCTACCACCATCTCTAAAAACCGCATTTTGATTTGCAGAAGCCTTTTTGGATCTTTAGGATCAGGTTACCTATAACCAGGCTCTGATACCAATTGTAAGTATGAAATACACCTAAGAGAGTGGTGAATTAGATAGTAAATTTTTTATTCGATTTTAGTGATGTTTAGATTATTTTTATGGTTTATGATGAGTTTATGAAATTAGTAAAATGCAGAAAAATAAATGACACAAGGATATTTCCTTTTTCCCTTCACAATCCAAAGGTACGTCTAGTCCCCTTACTGTATGTAAGACATTTCATTATTGTTTGGAATTGTACATGACCAATACCAAAAATCACCAAGAACAATCCTCTTAGATTTTCACTAAGTCCACTAAGAGAGCAATGCTCTCAAACTGACTTCTCTTGCTTCCAATAATCCTGGACAACAAGGTTACACAAAGTATATTTGAAATTCTATAAGAGCTTGGAATGATGTAAATAGTGTATCAATCACGTGATTGATCTTCTCTTTCAATCATTCAAATTATAAAGATAATAGTTCTCAAGTGTTGATGAATATGATCTGAATTTTCTGGACTGGTTTTGAAATAAATGCAGAAAATTATTTTGAAAAGTTTGATAATCACAACACTTTGTTTTGACAATTTGAATGATATAGTAAAGTTAATTTGCAATGAATGAGGGGAGTTTCAAATATGAAAAATATATAGTTTTTATAGTGCCTTAACACCTTTTTGAAAATGTGTAAAACATAGAAACAATGCAAAAATGAAAAGGTGTTATTTTCAAAGCGTTCAGATTTTTCAACAATCAAATTTTCCTCTACCAGTACGTAGAAACCGGTTTCTAAAAAAGAGAAAACTGGTTTCCAGTGAAACATTGCAACTTGCCAGGAAAAATTTCGAAAGGGAAACTAGATTCTGCAATAAAATTTTGATTTTTCAAAAACAAAATAGATACTTACACGAAAGGGAAACCAATTTCTAAAAAGAGGAAAACCGGATTCCTGAACTGTAACTTGAAAAATGCAGAAAATGTTTTTGATAGAATAAAGATAAAAAAACTTTACATAAATGACATGAATGTAGAGGATAATTGACAAGGATTTGAGTACTATTTATCAAAGTAATTTTGCATGATTATATCTTTATCAACCAAGGACGATGCTAAGTCTTCAAATGAGCTTCAAATAATCTTGAGTTTTGATGCTAGCTTTTGTCCATGATACAACTTGATCACTTGACTTGATAACAATGGTCTTGAATATTTTTCCATTTCTTTTGACATTGATACATGATGTGCACTTTATCTTCATCAAAACACATAGGATGGATAATTTTGACTTCACAAATACCCCCCTTAACCGAACGAATAGCTTTATCAAAGCTACCCACTCTCGACACCTCCTTCAAAATAACTTGTATGCCTTCATTACTACCGTTTGAGATTGAATTGACATACCCACCGCTTCTGACCCCTTACCAACGCCCATAATCTTTGATGGACTAACGATTTTCCCATTTACAAAAAATTCAAAAATACTATCACCTGAATCCCCCCTCTCCGTTCACATTATTAATATTAAGATCGTTCGACCAAGCCTCGATAGAAACAGAAGAAGAAGAAGACACATCACTAGTAATTTGAGTTAACGAGTTACTTGATAACATAAGTTGTGATATGGAAATTTCTTCTTGAGGCAAAAGCTTGAAACATTTTCCGTCAATAAATACACCAAAGGAATCCGCAAGCTGGACAGAGAAATCTAGCCTAACTAACACTCTAACAGCCTCAAAACAAACACATTTAGAGGTGTTACCATCCAAACAAACGAACTTACCACATGAATTTTTGCAAGCTTCTCAAAAAAATCGCCACCCCAACATGACACGGAACACCATAGATGTTAATCCACACTGTTCTAACATTATCTACGTCCTCCTCTTTCCACTTTCTCACCTCCACACCTCCACGAAACGTTCTTTCCACCATAAATCTCCTTCTTTCGTCAAACCATCTATGACCCCCAACAAAACCATATTCACTCCCATCTATGTAGCTTTTATAGTATAATAACCCTCAATCTCTAAATTATTATTATTATTATTATTATTATTATTATTATTATTATAATTATTTTATTTATTTTTTATTTGTATAAATATCAACTACTTGCCTAACAGTAAATTTAAATAATTATTGCCCCAGAAATAAAATTTAAAAAGTAAATGACTTTCATACTGATGAATATTGGGCATTGAAAAAAAAGAGACTTGAGTGTCAATATATATTAAATTTCAAAATATAAATAATTGAGGTGCCAATAAAATAAGTTTTTATTTGTCAGATTTTTTCAAGATAAATCAATCAAAACTTTGTGTTTGTGGTAGTGACAATATGTATCATTTTTCAAAATAATGAGAAGCTATAACAACCTTGAAAGAGATATTTAGACCAAACTTAAAGTAGTTTTTTTTTTCTTTTGTGAAAAATGGGTTAGTGGTATAATAACACTAATAAAATTAATTTTGTGTTTTTTAATTAAAAATAAATAATTTTTTGCAATTTGTAAATTTGAAAAAGAAAATTAATAAAATAATAAATATAGTGATGGATAAAAAATAAATGTTAAATTTTATTTTGTTTTATGAAATTCATTAAAGAAGTTTAATTAAAAATTACATGTTTTTTGAAATATTTTCATTTGTCCGAATAAAATTGAAGTACTACTATAAAAATATATTTTATGAATTGGAATTGAAAAGATAATTTGAGAAGATCCTGATAATATCACAAAACTAACAGAAAAGAAGATAATTGATAAAATCATCATTGATGTAGTATTTTATTTTATTTGTACCATTTTAAGGTACAAAGTAGTAACTACAAGTTTAATAACATTGTAAAAATTAAATAAGAAATTCAATTATTAGATGCCAACATAATATCTAATTGAAAGCAGAATTGAAATATTCCATGGAAGTCTCATTTAGTTCTCTTGGGCTTCAAAATACATATACACATAAATTGACTACAACCTCGTGTCAAACCAAAAGGACACAAAGTTTTAGGACAATCTCTACGATGTGAACATGGAACATCCGTAACTGTAATAAAATTTGAGAGAGAAAGATTATGTATTATAATAGAAAATAAATAAATAACTTTAAAAGACATAAAAAATGGCTTACCGTAACTTTGATGCGCTGCATCAAGAAATTGAAAAATAAAAATAATCATAATATAAACAATTTTGAAAACCATAATGATATTTTTTCCCATTTGTATATTTCAAATAACATAAGCTTGTATCTTTTATAATTAAAAATTTCATGCTTCAGTTCAAGATATTTATATTGATCGATGTATAATAGTTATAGAGTTTTGAAAAATATGTCTTAAATTTTAAATATATATTAAATGTCTTTTGGAACATCAATATGTGGATTTGTCCCTTTAATACATTTAATTGAGGATCAATTAGGAAACTTATCCATCATAGGAATTTATTTTTATTTTTTTAATAGTTATAATTATTGTATAACCTTTGAAGAGAGAGAAAATGAAAAATGATAAAACAAAAAAAATATAGTTAATTAATATTAAAGTTAAATTATTATTATTTTTATGATTATTAATTGAGAAAAACTAAAATGACACTATATATTGTTGAATATAATGTATAAGTCAAGTGCAATTAGAGAGTTTCAGAAGTTAATATGAAAAACAACTTAATTGAAAAAGCTATTATGCACTGAAGCAGAAAAACTGATATTCAAAGAGGAAATCGGTTTTCAGTTTTGGGGAAATCGGTTTCTGCTGCGAAACAGAATTTTCATGTGTTAGCAGTTTTCAGTTTTTGTTTGTTGTTTTGTCTTGTGTTGTTTTTTATGCTTATAAATAGCACCCTCATGTATGTTGTGTCAAATGCCATTTTGTGAATAATAAATATTTTAGTTTTCTCCTCTCTCTCTCTCTCTCTCTCTCTCTCTCTCTCTCTCAAATCTCTATTTTCTCTCTAAACTTCATCTTCTCTAATTACACTTTTTACCATTGATTCACCTCCTCCCAATTGTGTATATATGTTCCAACATCTGACATCAAGAGCATTGGTTTTGATCCATTAATCCGCTGCAAACATGACAACCACCGATAGAATCCCTAACAACCTCCCAATTCATGATTCCAAGAACTATGACAAATGGTGCAAACAAATGAAAATTTTGTTTGGGTATCAAGATGTCCTTGAAGTGGTGAATGATGGAATTACACCACTTATTGCAGAGGCTATAGCTGCACAACAAGCCACATTCAAGGAAGAAAAGAAGAAAGACTAAAAAGCCCTCTTCTTAATACATTGTTGCGTCAACAACGACAACTTTGAGAAAGTTGGTTATTGTACGTCGGCAAAGCAAGCTTAGGAGATTTTGAAGAAAGCGTATGAAGGTGCCGACAAAGAGAAGCTGGTGAGGTTACAAACTCACAAGAGGCAGTTCGAGTTGGTACAAATGGAAGAGAAGGAATCGATCAACGACTACATTACACGCATAACGTCTTTGGTGAATCAAATGAAGGCTTGCGGTGAAATTGTTACGGTGCAAAATGTAGTGGCAAAAATCTTGCGTTCTTTAACGTCAAGATTTGACAACATAGTGGTAGCCATAAAAGAGTCAAAGGACCTTCTCACTATGAGAAAGGAGGAGCTTTAAAGCACATTGGAGGCACATGAGCAAAGATTGGATGAAAGAGAAAATGACAAGGCCAACGCAAAAATTGCATTGCAAGCAAGGTTCAATGAGAAGAACAAGAGATCGAAAGGCAAGTGGCATTCGAAGGGCAAGGCAAATTTTCAGAATTTTGGTGGAAAAGATTCACAAAATTCAAAGGGTTCCATGGCGCAAAGAGGAGAGAGAAGCTCCAAAGGTGGTGGTCAAGGAAACAACTACAAGATAGGTGACAAAAGTAATGTGAAGTGTTTCAATTGTCAAAAGTTTGGCCACTTCGCAAAAGAATGTAATGCGAAATCGAAGGAAAATCATGGAGATGAGGCCAAAGTTGATAGGAAAGAGGTAGAGGATGATGATACTTCTTTTTGCACAAACACGGAGCGAAACACAATGGTAAGGTGAAGTCCAAGTGATGATTAATTGTTGAAATATGGCAAAATTGGTTTTGAAGTCAAGAATAGAGTGAGATTCATCAATTCGATGGGTGAAGATGGAATCCATTCCCAAAACATTGGTAATGAGTTTTGGAACACAATTTAAGATGGTTTAAATCATTTTAAAAGTGAAAGATGATGAGTTTGATGTGTAGGTTTTGAATACCATGGTACATTTGAAAAGTGTATGCCGGTGAACAATTTCTCAAATGTGATGGTGAGGTGGTATCCACCTCAAGTGACTTATGGTGGAAATTACTTTGTTGATGAAAGGGTCATAGTGATTGAGGTTGTGTTCCCCATCGCCTCAACAAAATGGAATTGCTGAAAGGAGAAATCGCTTAATTATTAACATGGTTCTTAGCATGTTGAAAGGGAAGAACTTACCGAAGGAACTACGGGGAGAAGCGGTTTCTACAGCAACCTATTTGTTGAATAGTTCCCTACTAAGAAGCTTGACAAAGTTACAGCGGAAAAGGTATGGTCTGGCCATAAACCGAATTTGACGCATTTGAGATTTTTCATTTCGATTGTATTTCAGCACATTCCGGGTCAACTTCAAAAGAAGTTGGATGATAAAAGAGAAGTAATGTTACTTGCCGGATATCACCCTACTGGAGGCTACAAGCTATTTGATGTAAATATTAAGAAGATCGTAATTAGTCGAGATGTGGTGGTGGATGAACTGAGGCTGTTTGACAGCAGATTTTTTCTGAGAACAGTAGAAGAAACCGATTTCTCAACATAAGAAACCAATTTCCCTCGCGAAATCTACGTTTTGAAGGTTTTGGAATGGGATTTCTAGAACTAGAAACTAGTTCCCCTGATCCTGGAAACCGGTTTCCACCAGAAAATGCAGAAAATATGGAACAACAGCAGGCTGATGTACAGATTTTGATTCCGATTAAAGGTGGCAATGGTGAATCCAATAGACGATCGATAAGGCGTAAAGGTCTACCTCAACGACTCCAAGATTGTGAAGTATTCCATGATAGTGAGATAAAAAATGATGATGACTCATACACTTTGCTCTTATAGCTGAATCCGAACCGGTGAGTACGGAAGAGGCATTGAGTGATGCAAAGTGGGTGTGTGCAATTAAAGAAGAAGTGGAATCTATTGAGAAAAACAGTACTTGAGAGTTGGTTGATTTACCGAAAAGAAAAAAGGCAATCAGAGTAAAGTGGGTCTACAAAGTGAAGGCGAATCCTATAGGCGAAATTGTCAAGCATAAGGCTCGACTAGTAGCAAAGGGATTTTTGCAGCGTAAGGCATAGAATATGATGAGGTATCTGCTCCGGTAGCTAGATTGGAGACCATACGGTTGATAGTTGGTATCGCCAATAGCAAAAATTGGCGGATGTATTAAATGTATGTGAAATCCGCATTTTTGAACGATCCACTTGAGGAGGAAGTCTATGTAGAGAAGCCCCCTAGTTTTGTGATAAATAACCAAGAGGGGAGAGTCTACAAGTTGAGGAAAGCACTTTATGGTTTGAAACAAGCACCTAGAGCTTGAAACAAATGCGTAAATACTTTTCTTATTGAGGTTGGCTTCAAGCAAAGGTGTCGAATGCAAGTAAAGGTGTGATTATACTTTGCTTATATGTGGATGATATTTTGATTACGGCCAGCAATGAGGAGTTTATTTTCAAGTTCAAAGGTGAGCTTACGGAAGAATTTGAGATGAGCGATCTTGGTATCATGACATACTTCCTTGGCATAGAGTTTCGCAAGTCAACGTTGAGAATTCTTATGCATCAAAGGAAGTATGCTCTTGAGATATTGAAGAGGTGTGATATGGAGCATTGTAATGTTGCCAATTCACCAATGGAACTAAGATTGCAGTTATCCAAGAATGAGGATGAGGGTGACGTTAATCCAACTCAACATAGAAGTTTGATTGGATCATTATGTTACTTGTGCAATACACGTACGAATTTGACGTTTAGTGTCGGTATTTTTAGTAAATTTATGGAGATACCAAAGGTGTCTCATTTAGAAGCGGTCAAGAGGATCCTTCGTTACATCGAAGATACTATTGGCTGCAGAATTCTCTTTCCCGCGACTGATGTGGGTAACATGTGTGAGTTACTCGGTTATACGGATTCCAATTGGTGCGGAGATAAAGATGATTGAAAGTCTACGGCCGATTATGTATTTATTCGGAGGAGCTTCAATATATTGGTTCCCTAAAAAGGAACCTATGATGGCACTGTCTTGTGAGGCTGAGTATATCGCAGCGTCGAGGTGTGCATGTTAAGTCGTGTGGCTAATGAATCTACTTAAGGAGTTGGACAACATTGAGGTAAAATTTTTCACACTATTTGTTGACAATCTCTTGGCTATCAACCTTGGAAGGAATCCTATAGCACATGGGAAGAGCAAGCACATATAGATGAGGTTTCATTACTTGAGGGAGTTGGAGTGTGAAGGACAGTTGAAGCTAGCTCATTGTCGAAGCGAAGAACAACTTGCAGATTTATTGACGAAAGAGGTAACAAATGAAGTATTCATGAGGCTTGTGAAGAAATTGAGCTTGAGAAATGTGGAACACTTGGCTTAAGGTGGTGTGTTGAATGTAGTGTATAAGACAAGTGAAATTAGAGAGCTTCAGAAGCTATCTTGGAAAACAGCTTAACTGGAAAATTTGTTCTGCACTGAAGCAGAAAAACTGATATTCAAAGAGGAAACTGGTTTCCAGTTTTGAGGAAACTGGTTTCTGCTGCAAAACAGGATTTTCATGTGTTGCTAGTTTTCAGTTTTTGTTTGTGGTTTTGTCTTGTGTTGTTTCTTATTCTTATAAATAACACCCTCATGTATGTTGTGTCAAATTCCATTTTGTGAATAATAAACATTTTATTTTTCTCCTCAATTACTCTCACTCTTAATTCTCTATTTCCTCTATAAACTTCATCTTCTCCAATTACATTTTTTCACCATTGATTCACCTCATCCCAATTGTGTATGTCCAACATATATGACACTATTTTCATGAAATGCACTAATTTTATTTTTTTAAATAATATTTTAATCTTTTTTTTATTTATTTCTATGAGATACATATGGCACATGCATTTTTGTTGGACCCAACTTTATCTCGTGGAGCTCCAAGAAACAAACTCTTGTAGCTCGAGTGCTGAAGCAGAGTACAGGGCATTGGCACATACTACAATAGAGTTACTTTGACTGCAATCACTACTCACTGAGTTATAGGTGAAATGCTTCCCTCCAACTCTGCTTTGTGCAACCTTAGTGCTGTCTTACTGAGTTAAAATCCTGTGTTGCACGCTCGCACTAAACACATTGAGTTGGATATACATTTTGTTCGTGAGAGAGTTGTGGCAAATAAACTTTGAATCCAACATGTACCAGCTTCTGCATAACAGGCTGACATACTCACTAAGCCTCTCTCCAGATTTGCATTCAAAGATCTCAAGAGCAAACTCAAAGTTGTTGTTGTTCCATCTTGCAAGGTCACTGCAGAATCCATGTCTCCACACTGATCTTGAGGGGGAGTATTAGTGTATTTGGTTCTGCTCACATAGTTGGGCTTAGTGGTTTATTGTATAATGGGATTGTGAGTCATTGGGCTACAATCTCTTTTCATTCTTAGTAAGCCATCTTATCCATAGATTTATGGCTATATATATATATATATATATATATATATATATATATAGGTGGCTGTGAGAGATAGTATGTGTATGATTTAAAACTCCTCTTTGTAACAAAACTCCTGAATCATTCCTTCAAGAACTTCTGGAAACCTTGTTATCATTCCTTCCAGAACTTCTAGAAATCTTGTTATCATTCTTTCCATTGAGAATGCAAACTAGTCAAAAATCTAACAAATCCCAAAAGGATTTGATCTAAATAATATTAATGAATCCTAGAAGGATTACATCAATTATGTTTTAAAAAATTAGCAAAATGATTGCATCAATAATATTACCCAATTTCAAAAGGATTGCATCATAATAGTGAAGTATCCCGAGAGGATTTCACAATTGCATAATTTTTTTCTTCTTTAGTCTTACTTGAAGATTTGAAAAACAAGCAAAAATATTACATCGTCCCTGAAGGATTGTTCAAAGAATGTATTTTTTTTATCATCCCATAAGGATTTCAAATAATATCGTTATTTTAATATCAAACATTTTTGAAGAATTATAATTTTTTGTTGATCATAGTTGATAAATTTTATTGGTCAATTCTATAAGAATCAGACAATCAAGGAAATACTTTCAAGAATATCTTCAAAATATTTTATACTTTTAATATAGCAGTTTAAAATATTATATTGTAATGATAGTGTCTCTTAATATCAATATTGATTTTTCTGATTCTTATTAATTCCTTATATTATTCTATTGAAATTTGCTTATGATATTTTTATTTTATTTAGTTATTAATGAATAACTTTTTTTATTCTTTAGATTTAGTTTATAACAATTAAATCAAATGAAAATTAATCATTTGTTTAAAATATCTATTTTATCTTAATGTTTTGATAACAACAAAATTTCAGTTATATTTTCACTATATATTGTAAGCAAGCATAATTGTAAACTAGAAGTTTACAAATCAAATTTAAGAATGTTGGCAAGATCGGCTGGGTCATCCCGAATGTATTATGATGCGAGAATTAGTTTTGGAGAACTAGAAGTTTCTTCAATCCAATAAAATTTGTGTGTTTCTAAAGGAAATTTTGAGAAATTGAATTTTTTAGACATTAATTGTTGCATCAACTAAAAGATCATGCATATGTCTACTCACAAGTCACAACCAGAAGTTTGTGAAATTGTTTTCTCAACTAATTAGAGTCAAATCTTATTATCTGGATTTTTCAGAAATTTCTTGATAAGTATCACATATATTATTAAAATTGATATTGAACATCATGTAGCATATGTTCATAAAAATGGACTTGAAGATCCATTATTTAGATGTCGAAAGTTAATTATATGGTTGATACTTGTAAGATCATAAGTTCTAAATTAGTTATTTGAAACACAAAATATGAATATTAATATATTCATTTGCATTAAGCCAACAAGATAGTATATGTTAATTCTCCTCATAACTTACAAATTGTTGTAGGTCAATAACCTAATGCATCTCATCTAAGTAAATTTCAGATGTGTTGAAATTATTCAATTGCTCCAGTATAGTACGCTAAGATGAGTTTTGAAAGAAAGTTGAGAAAATTCGTTTTATATGAATATCATATTTGAAGTTTATTTTGGTCTGATAATTGTATATATGCTTGAAGCCCGGTAGGATGATTATCAATTGATAAATTAATTTTCCCAACATTAGGGGGAGAGAATAATCAACTCAGAGTGTGAACCAGAAGTTCAACAGAATAATTTAAAATAACATTATTATAGTATTTGATCCTCGAAGTTCAAAATACAATTCATTTGTAAAATCTATGAAACAAAATATGAACTGCTAATACTCCACTCAAAGTGGATTTTCCAATTGTACAATCTAATATTGAAAATGAGTTATAGTTGTGCTTGAAGCGTGGTAGAAAAATTTGTTCCAATGTTAAAAATCCTCTACCAAGAAAAGTAACTAAATTTAAAGATGACCCAAGTGAGGATATAAATATTCTAAGAGAATATTGACATAATTTATTTTTCAGTTCCAGAAGAACTAATCAAGTACTTGAAATATCAAATAAAGAGATCTCAATAAATTATGTCATGGATGAAATGGAAAGGAACTAATATTAAGATAATCAAATAAAGTCGACATTGACAATGTATTTATATACAGTATAGCGCTAAAGATGATAAACGATAACGAGGATCGTGAGACAAAGTCTACCAAAGATTGTAGACAAAGTAAGAATTAGTCGAAATGAACAAATCATGAATCAAAGTCTACCAAAGATAGTAGACAATGTGCCCAAAATGACCAGATCATGAATCAGAGTCTATCAAAGACATGTAGTCTAGACGCCTCAAGGTGTAAAACCAATGGGATACGACTGAGTTTTTGTGAAAAAGAAAAATATGAATTGTATAAAGTTTGATTTGTTGCTCAAATATTTAAGATTTATTTATATGAAACATATCCACATGCAGTGGATTTAATTAATTTTTCAATATTTGATTAGCCTTGAAGAGCATGAAGGATTTAATATGAATATGGTGGATGTTCTTATTTATACGGCTCACTTGATAGTGACATTTACATGAAGGGTTTAATATATCATAGACACGTAATTTTGGATATGGAGAAAGCTACTCCATAAAATTGAACAAATCTCTCTATGGGCTGAAATAATCTGGACGCATGTGGTTTAATCGTCTTAGTGAATATTTGCTTAGAGAGGGGTATACAAATAACTCCAATTGTCCTTGTATTTTTATAAAAAGACCAGGAAAAGAATTTGCAATAATAGTTGTCTATCTTGATGACATAAATATTATTGGAACTCCTGAAGAGCTTCCAAAAGCTATGAATTACTTAGAGAAAGAGTTTGAGATGAAGGACCTGGGAAAGAAAAAATTATGTCTAGGTTTACAAATTGAGCATTTGGACAAAGGAATATTTATACATCAAGAAGGCTATATATAAAAGGTGTTAAAACACTTATATATAGACAAATGTCACCTATTATCTACTCCAATGGTCGTTAGATCATTATATGTAGAGAAAGATCCTTTTAGGCCTCGTGAAAAGGATGCAAAATTTCTTGGTCCTGAAGTACCATATCTTAGTGCGATTAGAGCATTGATGCACGTTGCTAATTATACACGTCCTGGTATACCATTTGCGCTCAATCTATTAGGAAGATACAATCTCACCTACACAAAGACATTAGAAAGGAGTAAAACATATACTTTGTTATCTTAGAGGTACAATAGACATGAGTCTGTTATATACCAAAGTACCCAAACTCAAATTAACAGGTTATGCAGATTACTTGTTAGATCTTCACAATGGTAGATCACAAACAGGTTATTTGTTTACATGTTGGGGTACAACTATTTTATGGAGATCAGTGAAACAAAAAATAACAACAACTTCATCTAATCATGCAAAATTTTTAGCACTACATGAGGAAAGTCAAGAATGCGTTTGGTCGAGATCCTTAATCCAACACATACAAAATGCTTGTGGATTGTCTTTAGGAAAAATAAATACAACGACCATATATGAAGATAAAAGTGCATGCATCATTCACTTGAAAGATGGTTACACTAAAAGAGACCAAACAAAACATATCTCTCCAAAGTTCTTTTTCACTCATGATCTTCAGAAGAACAGACATATAAACATTCAACAAATTCGTTCATGTGACAATCTTGCAGACCTTTTCAAAAAGTCACTTCCAAGTAGAACTTTTAATTAACTAATACAAAATATTAGTCTTCATCCTCGAAGAAATAATCGTTCAGCCGAGGGAAAAAAATAAATTTGTTTTAAAAGGATATTGTACTCTTTTCCCTTCACTATATTTTTTCCCACTGGGTTTTTTCTAGTAAGATTTTAATGAGGCATATCCAAAACAAACATCCAAGGGGGAGTGTTATGAATAATTGGATGATTTGTCTCCCAATAACTTCATTCTTTATTTAAATCAATATGTCTTTATTATATTGTTTGTATGATGTCCTATAAATAGGACCTATTTCATTATATCTGATTACATTGAATGAAATAATACATAATCATTCTATCTTTCTTTCTTCCATTTATTCTTTATTTCTCTGTATTTCATAACAATATTCATTTAATTCAAATAATACATGGTAGTTACACTACTTTATGTATATTAAAATTATTATTATTATTATTATTATTATTAT
This sequence comes from Vicia sativa, assembly GCA_021764765.1. Taxonomy (NCBI): domain Eukaryota; kingdom Viridiplantae; phylum Streptophyta; class Magnoliopsida; order Fabales; family Fabaceae; genus Vicia; species Vicia sativa. The sequence goes on along the minus strand of CM038795.1, from coordinate 113,672,198 downwards.
TATTATTATTATTATTATTATTATTATTATTATTATTACTTTTATTATTATAATATGATAATAATAATAATAACATTTATTATTACTATTATTATTATTACTATTATTATTATTATTATTATTATTATTATTTTATTATGATTATTATTATTATTACTATTATTATTATTATTACTATTATTATTATTATTACTATTATTTTTTTTACTATTATTATTATTATTATTATTATTACTATTGTTATTATTAATATTATTATTACTATTATTATTGTCATTATTATTATTATTATTATTATTATTATTATTGTTGTTATTACTATTATTATTATTATTATTTTATTATTATTATTATTATTATTATTATTATTGTTATTATTATTATTATTATTTTCTCAAAAATCAAATGAAATGATGAAAAATGTGGTGATATTGGTTTGGACTCGAAATTCTACATAAATTGTTCGTGTAGCAAAAATATTAGACTTTATAAACAATGATAATAATTTTCTTATTAATAAAATAATTAATTGAGAGCAAAAAATCCCATTAAAAAGTACTAACATCCTATCACAAAATATAACTAATTATTGATGGATTTTTTAATGCCTCACAAATTATGACTAAATAAATTTGTCGTTAAAAATAGACCAAAATTCTTTTCAAATGAGTTGGAGAGTTTTGTTGGAAATCCACTAAAATTTATGATGAATTTCTATCAATTTTGATGAACAAACTTGTTATTACCACAGACACAATAACAATGAATTATATGAAAGAAAGAAAGAGAAGATAATTATTTTCTGTAGAGTTTTTTTCTGCCCACAAACTGTGGAAAATTTTATTATTCACTTGCAACTGCAAATTCTGTTAATACAACTTGATTAATTATAAAATTAGGGATTACTCCCTCTATTTATAAATTTAGATTAGCTTGCTCCCTAAGCCAAAACCCAAAACTATAAAAGTCCAAAATACCTATTTTAGTACTAAATCAAATTTATCTATTTTAGACCTAACTTAAATCTACCTATTTTAGATCTAAATCAAATTTGTGTGTAATAAACTACTTCCACACTTAGATATAACCTTTTCGACATGTTCTTGTTTTCTACCGATCAAGCTGCTTCGACACAAGGAACTATACTTTCAACACACTACCTAATTCATTATGTCTAAGTTATCTATATTCATCATATCTCTTAGTCTTCAAATACTCCGACTTGCACTCCCTTCGTCATGATGTCTGCAATCTGATTCTCAGTTCTGCAGTTTTCCAAGTTCATCTTTCCATCTACTACCTGCTCTCAAAGATAGTGGAACCTTATTTCGATGTGCTTCCTTTGGACATATGCTATCGGGTTCTTCGTCGGATTGATAGCTGATGTGATATCGATCTTCATGGTAATTTATCCATGATCATTACCTATTATCTCTTCGACCGAGTTCATCATCCACGTTGCTTGACATGCAGAAAGAGAAGCAGTTGTGTATTCTGCTTCGCTTGATGATAGTGCCTTTACTGGTTCCTTTCTCAAACTCCAAGCAATTGGTGCACCACCTAGGATACACACATATCCTGCTGTGGATTTTCGATCCTCAACATTAATACATCAACTCAAATCATTGTACCCCACAAAATTGCACTATTTTCCTGTATCAACTATAAGAAACAAAATGCCATAGTCAAGAATTCCATTTAGATACCTCAGTATCCTCTTCATTACTGCTAGGTGTGATACCTTTGACTTCTACATGAATCTACTTACCATATCCACACAGTATAATATGTCAAGCCTTGTGTGACAAATGTATCTTAATGACCCAATGAGTCTTATGTATTAGGTTGGGTAGACATCATCTTCTTCTGAATATTTCGACAATTACAGTCTTGGTTCTGCAGGTATCGAAGTTGAGTTGCATTCTTCCATATAAAATCTCTTGAGAATTTCTCCTGCATACCTTCTTTGATGCATCACCAAGCCTATATTACTCTTGTAGAATTCGATGGCAAAGAAAGATGAAATGTTACCCAGATCAAATTTTTTGAATTCCTTGCTAAGATCACCTTTGAAGTCTTTGATCACTTTCATGCAGCTACCTACTATTAACAAGTCATCGACATAAAGATATAGTCTAAGCAATTCACTATTGCTTCTACTTACATATACTCCATGTTCAGTTGTGAAATTCACAAATTCCTTCTCTTTTAAAAAACTATAAATCTTCTTATTCCAAGCTCTTGGAGCTTGTTTCAACCCATACAGGGCTTTATGTAGCCTGTACACTTTTCTCTCTTCGTCATGTTTCACAAACCCAACAAGTTGTTTAACATACACTTCTTCGTCTAAAGGTCCGGTTAGGAATGCACACTTTACGTCCATCAGACATATGTGACAACTGTTTATTTATACTAGACTAATAACCAACCTGATTGTTTTGATTCTAGCAAAATATGCAAGAAACTCATCAAAGTCTATTCCTTCTTTCTGGATAAATCCTTTAACCACGAGCTTTGCTTTGTGTCGAGTTACCTCCCCTTTTGGATTCATATTTACTTTGTATACTCACTTGACATCAATTGCCTTCTTGCCATGAGGAAATTCAACAAGTGACCGAGTATTATTGTATTCGATTGACTTTACTTCTTCATTCATTGCTTTCACCCACTTCAAATCCTTCAATGCTTCAACTGCATTGACTGGTTCAAAATCTGCATAGAAAGCGTAATGTACCAGCTCACCTTCATTATCAACCACATAATGTAATGTAATTTCACAATCTTGCAACCTTTCTGGCATGCATCTTATTCTGTGAGGTTTGCTTGTACTTGGTTCTTCTCTAACCTCCTCTTGTCGAACTTCTCTTTCGACTGGAGTTTTTAGTTCTTCAAGGAAGATTCTCACTGAATATTTCTTGATATTTTGTGTCTAATCCCATTCTTTTAGCTCATCTATGATCATGTCCCTGTTGATCATAATCTACTTGTTCACTGAGTCGAACAAATTGTAACCTCATGTCAAATGATATCCAACTAGAATCATTTGACTCGACTTATCATCAAGTTTTCTTCTCAATTGATCAGACACATGTCTATGTGCAATATATCCAAATACCTTCAGATGTCTTAAGTTATGCTTCACACCAGACCAACATTTTTTTGGAGTAATTCCTTCTAACTTCTTTGTCGGACATCTGGTCAAAATATATGTTGCGGTAGACACGACTTCACTCCAAAACTCTTTAGTTAAATTCTTTTCTTTCAACACATTTCTCACAATATTCATGATGGTTCAATTCTTCCTTTCTACAGTACCATTATGATATGGAGTGTAGGGTGACACCGCCTCATGCACAATCTCTTCTTTTTGACATAATTTGTCGAAATATTTTGACACATACTCTCCACAATCATCAATTCTCAAAACTTTGAGCTTTCGACCACTTTGTCTTTCGACCATAGATTTAAACTTGGTAAATGCATCGATCACTTCACTTTTCTTATTGATCAGGTAAGTTTACAATTTTCGACTGAAATCATCTATGAATGTGACAAAGTATTTATTACCTTATACGAATCCATATGGATTGGCCCACATACATTATAGTATATGACTTCAAGAATAACCTTCAACTTGCCTCTTGAATCCTTGATGAAGTTATTCTTGCGTTGCATTGCTTACACACATTCCTCACACACTTCATTTGGAATGTTGATTTATGGAAATCTTGAAACCATATTCTTCCTTTTTAAAATATCTGATGTATCTTAAGTTGAGATGGCTTAGTTGATAGTTCCACATCCATTCGTCTCTTCTAGCTGCAGTCGAAATGTATTGATACTCCATCACATTTAGTTTAATCTTGAAGGTTCTATTCTGAGATATAGGAGTCTTAAAGATTAATCTTCCATTTCCGTCGATGAATCTCATCATCTTGTCTTTCATCATTACTTTATAATTATTTTTGACATACTACCCGATGCTAAGAAAGTTGATCTTCATGTCTGGTATGTACAGCTGTCATACCCCAAAATTTGCCCTCCTACTTCTCAAGACATTTCATACATCTATCCTCAAGGATTCCTCAAGGGTTGATCAGACAAACCCTCTCCTAGACAATCAACCCAAACTAGGGTTTGGCTATCCACAGATCAAGATGGACTTCCAACATCTCCAATGGTCACCATGCCTCCTCATATACTTCAAAGATTCTCCATGACAAGTTTCAAGCCTCACAAGTCAAGTTTCCTCGGACAATTGCTCAGATAATTGAAAATCAGTTGTATTGGACAAAAAGTCAACTGTGGTCAACATACAGTCAAACTTCATGATTTTTGGTCAACATCCTCATTTTGAATTTACATTCATCATTTGATCAAGGGTTGATCATGATTCATCAAGAAAACTCAAGATTTGCACAAAAGTCAAACTTTCCAAATTAGGGTTTCTTAGTGAAAAGTCAACTGAACTTTGAGTGAGCATAACTTCTTCATACTTTCTCAAATATTTTTCCACCACCTCTCATTTTGAAGGAAATTCAATTCTCTACAACTTCATGTCTCATAAGAATGTTCAAAAAATGCTTCATTTGGAAGGTATGGATCAAAACATTACAGGTCCTTTTCAAAGTCAACAAAAAGTCAACTTTTTGTTTTGGAGATTTATTGAGCATGGAAACTCCAATTGAGATGAAACCAAATAGGTTGATTATAGGACACCTAGAGCTTTCTAAAAAGTCCAAGAACACTCAAAAATATGGAAAATTGAGCAAAATACACCATTCAGAAGTTGGGCATTTTTGAACAATTGCACAAAAGGAGATATTTGTCAAAATCCATTTTTTTTCCAAATGGGCCTATAATTTTATGATCCAAACTTGATCATAGTATTATTTGTGACCTATTGATGCCTTCCCATGACCACATTTTATTTTATTGATTTATTTTTGAATTTTAAACCATTTAATTCAAAATTAAATTATATATGAAAATAAGATATATTTTCAAGAGGAGTGGATTTTTATCAAGCTTGAGGAACAAGATAGCCCATGAAACATACCAAATTCGTGCTAGCCTCTCACATGGAAGGAAAATCAAATTTTCAAAGAAATTTGATTTGATTTGAATGAGAAAATTTTTGCATTCAATATCCAATCTTTTTTCACTCTCTTTGCCCTCTCAATTCACTCTATAAATACCAAGCATGCTGCACATCAAAGAACACGAAAGCCTAGCCCCAACAACAACCCTTATTTTGCCAAATTTTTTCTCAAAGTTGTGAAATTCGAGTTTTACTTTGCAGCCACTTTCAGCCTCTCTCAACCATCCAAACGTGTTCCTGAGGTAATTTAGAGTGAGTATGCATCATTGTTCATGACTGAAACTGCCTGGATCGAGCTACATACATTCATACATATTCAAATTTTTCTTGAAATTGAATTTTTATTATCTGTTTGTTTTAATCGATTCTAACCGTTTTAATGAGTTCATGAGATGCTAAGGGATGGATCTGGGCAATCGTTTGTAAGCTTGAACGTCAGAATCACATATTGCCATGTTTAGGGTTTTCAAGCTGTTGAGCTTCGAACTGGTAGCTAGAGGCATTTTCAATCGAAACTGATACCACCATTGAATCTGAAATGGTCGATTTAGGGGGTAGGGTCCTCCTTTCCTGTTTATTTCGCTTATTTTTGCAGGTTTAAAAATCACGTGGTCGGAGAAGACGACCGGAGCTAGGGCTCCGGCGTCGTTGACCAGTGGACTCCGGTGGGAAGCATGCGTGGCACTTTCGTGGCTTTCGATTCGCTCCTTCCGTTCAACCTGGTCCCCGCGCGCTGACTGTGCTTTGATTTCAAATATCCATGACACGTATTCGTTGATAAACAATTGATTCAAACTTCCAGACACCAAGTGCACTGTGGCGTAGTGGTTAAGGCATTGGCAAGGAAAGATACTCTCAATGGTCACCAGTTCGATCCCTGGCAAGACCAACTCTTTTTTCTCTTTTACAAACTTAACTATTCTTTCATATTTTCTTATTTTCTTTAATATTTTCATTCAAATTTATTTTATCTTCTAATATTTTTATCATGCATTTAAAAATATTTATTTTTGCATCATCAGAAAAATGTTTATTTAATTTTTAAAATTAAAATTATTATTTTTGCATGCATATTTAATTTAATTGCTAATTTATCATTTAAATAGCTTTTAATTGATTTTTAATTATCAAATTAACTCCAAAAATTCCCAAAAAAAATTATTTTAGCATATTAATGTCATTATTAGCATGAAAACTTTTTCTCATTCAAAAATACTTATTTTTACTAACATTTTCCTCTTATGCAATTTTCTTCCATTTTTCGATTTTGCATCTTTTCACAGGTTATACCGTTTCGGACGATTTTTATTGCTTTTCTTTTCCAATTATGTAATTGCCTATTGTCATACCCCAATTTTTGACCTAATATACCACCTTACATTTGCATCATTTGCATCACTAACAGCTCAGACAGCATTAATCGGGTATAACATTCATAGGTCAAAACCAGGGTTTCATCAGATTTTCATCTGATTCAAGAGGCAACCAATTAGGGTTTGAGTTTTTCTCACCTCATTTGATCTATCTTGATCAAATCATCAGCCTCTGATCATCAGATACCCATTTCTCTCATAGATCAATCGAGGATCGACCAATTAGGGTTTTGATCGAGCATGAGTATTCTCTGACTTTTTGGGCAAGAAATGACTTTTTTGGATAGAGATTGGTCATTATATCTTAGATACAACATCTTGACCTAATTTCTGGATTCAAAACATCACAGAAGTTCACAGACTTCATCAGTCAATTTCAGAAACATCTGATGAAAATTCATCTGCACAGAAAAGTCAAACTTTGACTTTTGGTCAAATTTTTCAAAACAAAACTTTTTCAATCATCAAAATACTTCAAATGATCCATCATGATCATCAAAAATCAAAGAATTTGGAAAAGTCAACAAAAAGTCAAAAGTTTCTATACTTAGAAAAATTTCTAAGTGTTGAAATTTCTTATTTTTTTCAAACTTCATGCCATTTTTTCACCTAGTTCCATTTTGAATTGGAAAAAACTCAAAACATGAAAGTTGTAGCTTGTGAAACAAGCTTTCCAAAATGTCCAAGAACTCTCAAATCCATGGAGTCTAGCTATACTTTTGAAATTGAAATATAAGGCTCCATGAACTTGATTTTTCAAAAGTCAAAACATCACATTATAGGTCATTTTGTGATTTTCTCATCTAGAACACTTGCCACCTTGCCAAATTAGGATAAGAACTGATAAAAATCAGTGAGAAGTAATAATTGAGGGATTGGATCAAGTTGGAAAGAATAACACATGGTAAAAAAGGAAACTTCCTTTTTCTTTACAAAATACCTTTCTTACCCCTTAAGTTAACTTTGATTTACCAAAAGCTTGTACTCTTGCCTAACAATTTCAGAGACATTGGCCTATAAATAGCTTCCCATTTCAAGTTCAAACCACACCAAAGCAATGCAAGTTCATGCTTTCACTTTCCATCTTTGAAATTTCAAGAATCATGTGTCAAATTGCCAAAACTTGCATTTTTGAAAATTGATGAAAAATATGATGAACTTTGGTGTCAAACACATTCCATGATCAATATCAAACTTGTTTAGAACTTAAAAACAACTTGATCAAAGCTAAAAATCAGAAATCACATGCCATGGACACATGCTTGTACAAACTGCCTTAACTTTCGAATTCCATTCTAAGCTTGATTAAGTTGTGTTCTAATCATCCTAACACCTTCCATATACATCATAGGGATGATCCAAAACATAAACAACTAACTGTAACAGCTTAAACATAGAATTCGAGTTTCTATTTCTAAACTGTGCAGGTGGACTTGGCTGGAGTGATTTGAGGTGATTCAAAGCAAGCAGACCATCCATTTAGCTTCCATACATGCCGATGGTGTTGTAGCAATCAAGAAACAAGTTCTGGAAACACGTTTACACCTTCTTCGATCTCCACTTGAACAGGTATGAACTCGAACTGGGATATCACAATTCTTTGAACTCAAACAAAAAAACTCTTGGCCGATCTCTTTCTGCACTCATCACAATCATAAGCCCTCAAGAAAATCAAAGAATCATTAACTACACATCATTTAATTTGAAAAATTCAGTTCTAGGGTTCTTCGTGGTTCCCAGAAATTTAAGCATGTTAGGTTAAAAATAAATGCAATTAACATCTGCCATCATGTTCGTTGTTCAAAATCGAGCAATTTTCGTTTTTACTTCATCCAATTTCATTAAGAAATGAAGATTTTAGCTTGAATTGATGAATCTGAAGATCAAAACGAAGAACATAGCTTGCGTGCGTGTTCTTGAGTTTAAATTTTTAAAACTTTCCAATGTTTTGTCTACACGCGTTTCTGATCCACTAACACCAAAACGCGTTTGTCCCAGTGGTAGCTTGCTCGCCCTTAAGGCTTTCTGCCACGTGTGCTACCCAATGGTCCCGGGTTCAACTCCCATCAAGACCATTCTTTTTCAAACTTTTCCATATTTTCATGTTTTTTTACAAAACTTTCACAATTTTTTTAACCAATCAAAACTCCTTATTTTAAGGTGATTTTTTGTACACTTTTCAATAAATACATCTATTTTATTATAGTGCAAAAATTTTCAGAAAAAACTTTCATCTGATTATATTTTAATCGAGCCGAAAACGACGTTCTGAGCACTTTTCAAAACACCTTTTAAAGGTGAATTTTTCAAGTTTTCGACTTCCGATTCTTTTCAAAACTTCTCATAAATCAACTTCATATTTAAAAATACTTTCAAAATCATTTTTCAAAACTTTTTTCATCAAACTTGCATCTTTTTGCCATGATCGATCCGATTTAAACGATAAAACTGAATTTGTTTTCTCTCGAATTTCTCAATCGACCATGGGCCTCCCTCACGGTGTAAGTCCCATAACATTCTTTTATGTACATAATATTTCTTTGTAAATATCAAATTCTTTCCAAATACATACAAATTTTTTATTTGTACATAATACAGATACTTCTTTTATACTCAAGTACAAACAAACTTCGATCGTTTGATTTCATTTCACTTGTGTATACACAAACAAAACATTCTTTATGTACATTATTTTCCTTGTACATAACAAATTCTTTTCATATAAACTTTTATCTGTACATAACACAGATACTCTTTTTGAAAATACTTAAAGACAGATAAACTTCGATCTTTTATTTCCGTTTCATCTGTACATTCAACTGAATTACCATTGATATTGAAAGGAGCATTATTCCCGGTGAAACTGCTTTTAAATCAATGGCCACCCTTATGGTGTAAGTCCCAACCCTCCTATGTACATCCATATTTCTCTGTACATAAAATACTCGTTCGTGTACATACTCATTTCCTTGTACACAGTTCAAACTTGTAAATAATCAAGTTACGCTCGTTTTAAACGTTCGTTTCACAGACACTTGTTTATATTTCATAAAATGCTGTAAATAAACATCATGCATTGTTTATATTTCCTTCATAAACTCCTGTGAATACATATCACACACACACACACACACACCTGTTTATACAACTGTCTAGTTATAACATAACAATTAGACTAATCAATAGGTTCCCCACAGTTATAGCCTCCGCTTGGGCTTTATACAAGATAATTCATCATCAGTATGAATTTAGCCTCCGCTTGGGCTTCATACAAGATAACTCTTCCACAGAGTTAGCCTTCTCTTGGGCTTTGTACAAAGAAACTCATTCATCTGAGTTTAGCCTCCGCTTAGGCTTCATATAAGACAACACTCCCCTGCTGAGTCAGCCTCCTCTTGGGCTTCGTTCAAAAGAACTCCTCATTGAGTTTAGCCTTCTCTTGGGCATCATACAATGAAAGAGATAGGAAATCTCTTAACAGCCTCCTATTGGGCTTCCAATACAAAGAATCACCCGCGTTAGGATAGAACCCAGAGTATAATTTCCCGGTGAAATTGCTCTTAATTCCAAAAGGATGGTTTCTCGGTGAAATCCCTTTTAACACAAAGCCAGCCATACCCTATAGCTTCCTCTTGAGCTTCATACAAGGACCCTCGATGACCCTCGATGACCCTCGGAATGCCTCCTCTTGGGCTAACAATACAAGGAACCATGGGCTTCTTAAAAGCATCCCTTTAATCCAATCAATTTCTCCTAGAGATTTAGACATCTATCATCTCTATGGAAGACGTATCTCATCTATCACATCACATACAGTCAAAAACTTTTCAAACTCTTTTCAAACTTTTTTCAAACTATTTTCAAATAAAAACATCTCTTAACAGTAAGTGGTAACGCTTGTATACTCAAGCAAAACACCCAAAGCTTACAGTTAGAAGATTTAATCACTTTTTCAAACATCTTTCTTAAACATGTAAGTGGTAACGCTTGTACACTCAAGCAAAACACCTATAACTTACGCAGAAAGATTTTAAACAGTCAAACTTTCAAAATGTATGTGATGAAATAGATTAGATACATTTTTCATTAAGATGACATTTGTCTGTCTCTTACTAACATCCAGTTGCTTTCCACTTGCATAAGTGGGAACTACGATTGCTCTGACTTTCTCAACATCCTTTTGAGAATACGTAGGCACAAGGTCTCATCCTTGCCGAGAAAATTTCTTTCTCCCTCAGACCAAACAAACCATAGAACCCTGTAGATCCGAGCTACAAATGCTCTGATTCCCACTAGGGGATATGTATGCAGAAGATCCACAGATCTTTGCGAGCACAATAATAACAAACACTAGAATCCCACATAATCTATCATTCTTACAATCCCAAAGGAGAAACTTTCCCAATCATAGAAATAGCAATTAAAACACACAAACATATCAAATATATTCATATATAAAGCTATAGATAACTATATATATTTTGGGTGCTCCATCTATTCCCTTTATATAACAATCCCCCTTACTCAGAATCTCCCCAATGCGTTGCGTCTAGTTTGCGCTAGTCGTTACGCATATCAAAATCAATTGAGGGTATTACAGCTTTCCCCTTTTTCATAATCATTAAATCATCTTTCTTGTGTTGAAAATAATAAAGCTTGATGCTCGCGGCATCTTTATAAACAAATCAAAAGAGTAAATCGTTTCGAGCCAGAGAATCCGAATTCACGTTCACATTCTCTAGCGCGTCACCTTTTAACGCGAACAGGAAAAATGGTGACTCTGTTGGGGAGTACGCTGAAACTTTGATTTTTCAAAAAAAAAAAAAGTGACTCTGCTCAAGAGCATCAAGCTTTTTTTTGTTTTCAAAAAGAAAGAAAGGGGATAAGCTTTCATGTTTTGCATATATCTGTTTTTCTTTATTGTGTGTTTTGCGATTTCATCTGATGGAAAGAAATCCTAACCCGGATTTAAGAAACATTTTAAGATATAGGTGGAGGTATTAATACGTGAGAAGTCTCAATACTCACGAAGTTAATATCTCCCGCTCAATGGAGGTTGTCTTGGGGGTATTGTGTTTAGCAAGTATTTGCGAAGACACTGTGCTTTCGAGGGAACTTGAGAAGCTGAGTGGGCTGTAGAACACATAACCCATCCTGGCCATTTAGGATGTAGTGCAGAGATTATTCGGGCGTAAGCCTAGAGTAATTGTCATGCGAGACTACGATCAGGCGAGTTTCTCTTGAAAAATATTATTGGACCATCGAGTATTCAACAAATTCGATAATATTTCAAAGAGGAGTGTTGAGCCTGTATTATCGAGAACCCGCTTCACGATGAATAAGCCCATAGAACTTAACCACGTTGATTCTTATCGTTGGCTTCATGCTCGTGACTTCGAACGCTTGACCGTGTGTATAACTACTAACCATGTTTGCCGCATTCATGCATTCATTCATTCATAAAAAAAAAAACTTCATTTCTCTTCCCATTTCCAAAGAATTTAGAGATTTTTCTTTGTAAAATATTTTAGGTTAGAGTGATGGACGTCAGAGGAAGATTCACCAAGAGATACAGTTTTAGAATTCCTGACGTAGGAAAGTTGAAAGAGTTAGCATCCTTGGTAGAAGATCCCTCGGATTTCAGAAAACGCAATGAAACTCTTTTAACTCTTCTGAACGCTAACGTTGATGAAGGACTTCTCAAAAATCTCGTTCAGTTCTACGACCCAGTCTATCGCTGTTTCACTTTTCCTGATTATCAGTTGATGCCTACTTTGGAAGAGTATGCGCATATCCTAGGTATCTCAGTATCAGACAAAGTGCCTTTCAATGGTTTGGAAGCCATTCCTAAGTCACCAGTCATTGCAACGATGACTCACATTAAGAAATCTGAGATAGACAAAAACCTAACTACCAGAGGAAAACTCTTAGGACTAACTTCAAAGTTCCTAATGGAGAAGGCTCTCAAATTCTCTGAGGCCGGTAGTATGGTAGCCTTTGAAGCCATTTTGGCTTTACTCCTCTATGGATTGGTGTTGTTTCCCAACGTCCCAAATTTCGTCGATATCAACGCCATAAGGATCTTTCTGATTGGAAATCCCGTCCCCACCTTGCTTGGTGATACGTACGTCTCTATTCATCATAGGAATCGTCAAGGAGATGGAACTATCGTGTGTTGTGTACCTCTGCTTTTCAAATGGATTACCTCACACTTGCCTAAATCTCCTATCTTCCGCGAAAACAAAGACGAGTGGCATTGGTCAAGAAGACTCATGTCTCTTACAAACGACGATATCCATTGGTATACCTTGGCAGACAATGAGATGGAAATCATTGAGAGCTGTGGAGAATTTGCCAACGTACCTCTCATTGGTACGAAAGGAGGAATCAACTACAACCCATTCTTGGCGAGACGTCAACTCGGATACGCAAACTCTAGTAAACCTCTTGGATTTACAGTAGAAAGCTACCTCTACCACGAAGGAGAGGATTCCCAAGGATTGAAAGCTAGGATGATCAAAGCTTGGCATCACATCCGAAGGAAAGAAAAAGGGAAAACAAAGAATTGTGTAACCATGGAAACCTACACTTCTTGGGTAAAGAAAAGAGCGAAGGAATTTCGAATGCCTTACGCTTATGAGGATCCCATGTTCTCAATCGCTTCCAAATCAACAAATTTTCCCGTCGAAGCTGTGGGAGAATACCAAGAAGCCTTGACCAAGATAAGGTTTGAGAAAGAAGCTTTGGAAAACAAATTCCTTAAGACGAATCTTGAGAATGAGAAGCTCAAGAAGCAAGTCAAAGAGCATGAAAAGACGCTCTACTTCCAGGATGAATGGCTCATGGAGAAAGATGAGAAGATTCGCCAGAAGGATAACGCAATCCAGAGATACGTCAAGGAAAGGAAAAGAAAGCTTGAGGAAATGACAACCAGCGATCCCGCTCCCAACGAGTGGAAGAGAGTCATTAGCAAGCTAAAAGCCGAGAAAGCCGAACTAAAAGCTCACTATGGGAAGGAAATCCTGAAGCTGAAGCTGCATCAAGCCTTTGGATCGTCATCCGACGAAGACGTTTAATTAGTTCAATTTAGTTTGTAATTTTATCATTTATTTTATCATTCGTGTGAGCAATGCTCCAACAAAAAACAATTGTTGTAATCTTCCTTCATTAATCAATAAAATTCGTATTTTCCATCCAAATATTTGCCAGAAATATCTCTTTTAGCGTAAATTCTTTGGAAATCTTTCTTTACAATCATATTCATGCATCATACTTTGCATTTAAGTCTATTGTCTAGAGTTTGATACTTGAACAGTTTCATACTTGAACAGCTCGAACAGTTTGAACAGTTCGAACAGATAGGAAAAGATCGTCAAGCTGTCGCGTCTTAGAATTTCTCGACCGCGTCCACAGCCTACTCGAACATACGATACACGTTCAAAAAGAAGAAAAGTAATGGAAGGATTTGAGCAAGATAATGTTGAACTTCGTAGCACAGTAACAACACTGCAAGAAGAAGTGGAGAGACTCACGTCTTTGGTCAACTCATTATCAGCAGCGCAAAGTCAACAAGCGACATCGAGCAGTCAAAATCAAGCAGCAATTTCAGAAGATACTACTACTCCAGTTTCAGCTGTCGCAGCTAGTAGCTCACTCTTCAGTATGCCAGAAGGCTATCCATGGGACATGCCTTTCAATTTTGGTATCGGAATTCACCAGCCAACTTCTCAAATACAAACAACCCAGCTTGAAATACCTACTTTGCAGCAGAACTCAACGCTCACTCCGCAACGTGGAGTAACTCTTCCTCAAGTAACAATGACGATTTCTCAACCAATCATGACGAACTCAGCTTCTGTAGTGCACGCTACCATAGACGAAGAAGTTCACCATACTCCAAGCAATAACGCGAATTCTCGTGGCTCAATGGAGAATCTCCAGGAACAACTTCTCAAGATGCAGCTTGAGATAAAAACAATTCGAGGGAAAGAACTGTTTGGGAAAAACGCCCAGGATCTATGCTTAGTTCCTCGCGTAAGGATACCTGCCAAATTCAAAGTCCCTGACTTCGAAAAGTACAAAGGAAACTCCTGTCCACAAAGTCATCTCACGATGTATGCCAGGAAAATGTCCACCTACAACGAGGATCATCAGTTGCTAATCCATTACTTCCAAGACAATCTCACCGGTGCCGCACTGAAGTGGTACATGGGTTTAGACAGCACGAATATCCAAACGTTCAACGACTTAGGTGAAGCCTTTGTCCAGCAATACAAGTTCAACTTGGATATGGCTCCCGATAGGGATCAACTCCGCTCCATGTCTCAAAAGGAAAGAGAGACATTCAAAGAATATGCTCAACGATGGAGGGAAATTGCTGCCCAAGTCAACCCACCGTTAGAAGAAAAGGAGATGACTAAGATATTCTTGAATACTCTCGGCTCATTATACTATGAGTGAATGATCGCTAGCGCTCCCGGAGATTTCACCGAGATGGTAAGCATGGGAATGCGATTAGAAGAAGGAGTTCGAACCAGACGCCTAACCAAGGAAGCAGGATCTTCTAGTGGAACAAAGAAGGTTGGAACAAGTTTCCCAAGGAAAAAGGAACATGACATAGGAATGGTATCCCGAGGAAAACCACGTAAGAATGTCATTCAACAACGACAGGTAGCTGCCATAGCACCCGCCGTCAACACAACTCCAAACACAGGAATTGCGCCGCAATTTCAACAAAATCAACAAACTCAACAGCCTCGTCAAAAGGCTCAGCAGTTTAATAACCAAAACCGTGCGCCTCGGGTCACTCAATTCGACCCAATCCCAATGACGTACATAGAACTTTACCCTGCGCTAATAGAATGAAATCTGATACAGGCAAGGTCACCACCTCCGATTCCCGAAAAATTGCCGTGGTGGTACAAAACAGACGTATCTTGCCCTTTTCACCAAGGGGCACCAGGCCATGACCTCGAGCATTGCATAGCATTAAAGGCAGAAGTACAGAGATTAGTGAAAGCTAATCTTCTTTCCTTCAAGAATACAAGCCCAAATGTACAAGTCAATCCACTTCCCAGTCACAGTGGACATTCAGTGAATCTAATGCTGAGAGATACAGACAGGTATCTTGTCACGAACGTAAACTTAATCAGAGGTAATTTAGTACATCTCCATGAAGCATACAGTGCAATGAGCGCTTTCACCAAGCACGATTACACAGCTTGTAACGTTTGCTTCAAAGATATTCGAGGATGTCCCATCATAAGAGCCGACATTCAGCGGTTGTTAGATATCGGTGATTTACAAGTCTACCGAAACAGAGATGATCACGACGTAAATACAGTAGGGCATTTTCCGCATGAGCTTTTAGTCTCAGATATCAACTCGGAAAATCCCGAAGTAAACGTTATCATCCCTTGTTTCAACGTACCCAAGCATGTGGAGATTGAATACAATGGTTCCAGCGTTCCAACATCTCCTTTGGTGATTTGCCCATCCAGTCCTGTTCCATACAGTTCTACCAGAGCAATTCCTTACCAGTACAATGCAACCCTGATAGAGGATGGGAAGGAGAAACCCATGCCTACACTTTTAGCTAATGTCAATATAACAGAAATCGGACGAGTCGCACGAAGTGGACGAGTACACACTCCATTACCACCAAGATCGCCTGCAGCTCCCGTTGTTAGACAGAACCCAGTTAACATATCTGCCGAGAATCCTGCAACGATTCCCGTTGTTAACCCATACGCAAATGTTGGTCCTCCTGATAGAACCAACGTCAACACAGACTTTGATGAGATAATAAAGTTAATCAAGAAAAGTGAATACCAAGTCGTGGATCAACTGATGCAAACTCCTTCAAAGATTTCGATACTGTCCTTACTCCTCGACTCCGAAGCTCACCGAGAAGCTTGGATGAGAGTACTAGACCAGGCTTATGTGGATCATGATGTGACTACAGACCAGTTTGGCGGCATTGTTGCCAACATAACAGCCGGCAATAATCTAAGCTTCAGTGACGAAGAACTCCCAGAAGAAGGAAAAAATCACAACTTGGCCCTCCACATTTCAATGATTTGTCAATCTGATTCCCTGTCCAATGTGTTGGTAGACACAGGTTCATCTTTGAATGTAATCCCAAAAACGACACTCGCTCGTTTAGCTTACAAAGGGACGCCAATGAAGTTGAATGACATAATAGTAAGAGCCTTTGACGGATCCAGAAAGTCAGTTATTGGGGAAGTAGATCTCTCGATGACGATTGGTCCGCACACTTTCCAAATTACTTTCCAAGTCATGGACGTACCAGCTGCATACAGTTGCCTACTAGGAAGACCATGGATTCATGAGGCAGGAGCAGTGACTTCTACTCTCCATCAGAAATTAAAATTCACAGTAAACGGAAAGTTGGTGACCATCAGCGGTGAACAAGCTTTGCTTGTAAGCCATCTGTCCAGTTTCTCTTTCATCACGGCTAATGACATTGAAGGGGCACATCTCCCCGAGCATCCATTAGAAGATGAATCTACCATCAAAAACAGATCATCTATCTCTTCATATAAAGAAGCGGCACGGATGGTGAAGGATGGCAATACCGAAGGTTGGGGACAAGTAATCAAACCTGTCAACAACGGAACAAAAGCCGGACTTGGGTTCACACCTGTATTCTCCAAGGACAAACAAAAGGATGAAGCACTTCGTCCAATCAAAGAAGTGTTCAGCAGTGGGGGTTTCTTAAACCCTGTCCTCCAAGAAGTTAGTGTTGTAACCATTGAAGAGGATGAAGACGATCCCTCCGAATCTGAAGAATGGAGCACTTATTTAAACAGCCCTGAATATGTGTCTCAAGAGGAATCATATGCACCGACTAATTAGTTCAAAGACATGTCCCTGCAAAGACATGAAAATCCACCTGTCCCTGCTGAAGTTTGGGATACCTTGGGAGAACCGAGTGGTAAATTCGACTACATGGTGAAATACACTGTTGTGATACGGTGAACTGACTTTTTTAGTGTTTGTATCGCAAATGTGCGGATAGCAAGAGTCGCCACCGACTTTTATTTTTATCCAATTAAGGGAAGGTAAAAGTACAGAAAAAGACCTTCGTTAGATTCTGAGTACGGGAGAATGGTTATGAAAAGGGAAGGTATTAGCACCCCCTTTCCATCCGTAGTTATCTACGGGCTCTTAGTTGCTCTAGATTACCTTTTAAAATTGCTTTCTGTGTGTTTGAAAAAATGTTTTGAAAAAAAGGGCATTTCGCTTTGACTTTGTAATGACTCATGTAGGAGTGTATACAAAGTGTTCGGAAATGTTTTGTTTTTGAAAAGAGTTTGAACTTTGACAAAAAGTGTGAGGTGTAAAAAGTATTTTGATAGAGCAAGCAACTAAAAGTCTTATTACCTACTCAGAATGGTCGTTTTCGTACTTCTACGTTCCTTTAGAATAGCGCTAGCCTTACCATTAGTTAGTAGGTAGCTCCATTCGTTGGATGTAAGCGGGACATTCGAAGGGACATCGGATGGTCATCGAAGGCAACTTGTAGGAAGTATCCTAGCACATTCAAAGGGACTATCATCATTTTTTCGTAGGCGACAATCGAGGGTCAGGATCATGTATTCGGAGGCGACATCGTGGGTCATATGATCTTTGTATCGAAGGGACTATGATGATTTGTTTGGAAGGCAACGGTGCTAGGATACCTCTACGTTCGAGGGACATGACCATTTGTAATCGTAAAGGCAACGAGAGAGAATTACCCTAAGGGGTGTATGTGTGAAAAAGTGTGTTGATTCAGATATTTTATCTTGAAATTTGAGGTTATCTATGTCGATTTTATCTTGCCATACACGCCTAGTTACTAGCAATTTATAGGGTGCAGAAAGTAAAATGCGGAATGTAAAATGCGGAAAGTAAATGTCCTACGCTATTACAAGGCTTTGGGGCAGATACATAATTTTAAAAATGCGGAAAGTAAAGACCTAATTTTAAACTATTACATCCCATATACAGTTACATTATTGGAAAATAAAATGAAAACGGTAAAGAAACGTCCGAATTGGAAGAACCTGTGAAACGAACGAGAAATCGGAAAATATGATGAAATCGAGATAAGAGAAAATGTTAGAAAAAATGCAAATTTTTAATTGAAAAAAATATGACATGCTGGAAATAATGTAAACATGCTAAAATAAATTTTTGGGATTTTTTAGATGCAATTTAATAATTTAAAATGAATTTACAATGATTTAAATGCAAAATTACAAATAAAAATAAATATGCATGCAAAAATATATTTTTTAATTTATTAAATTAAATAAAGATTTTATGAGAATAATGTAAAAAGAAAATTAATTTTTGATGAATTTTAAATGCAGGAATAAAAACATGAAAAGAAATTAAAATGTATGGAAAATATTAAAAATATGAAAATATGAAAAATATGAAGAAATTGCAAACTTGTAAAAGAATGGTCCCAGCATGGTTCGAACAGGGGACCTGACCCTCAAACCTTGAAAACCAACGCCTTGACCAACTGAGCTGGCATGTTCTACTGTTTGGAAACGGAGTGAGTGGAATATACACGCGTTGCCTTTCCATTGCTTCCTCCTTCGCGCCAGACTGCGTCTTCAACCTTTCAAATATTTGAATTTTCAGCGTCGGCCATTGCTCGACGCTATGTCCCTGGCTACAATCAAAAATCCAGCATACATAATATAAATAAGTTCTAAAAGCATGGTTCGATTCTCGAGATCGTTCGAACACGATGGTATAGGTCCTATTGTCCAATTTTTCCATTTAAGCAAAGCCCTAAATCGAGCTCAGAAACCCTAGCTATGGTGTAACACAATTCAGGCCATGGAAATTCAATTGGTTTGCCCAGAAAGCTTGCAAACACATCACTAAACACAAAAACAACAACAAATCGAGTTAATAATGCATGAATGAAGGAATTCGAATTTTGAAAATTCAAGAACAAACCGATTTCAGTTTTCACGATTCTTGATGTTTTTTGGCAAAGTAAAGGTCTGAATCGATTCTGGAGATGTCAAGGGATGTGTTTGACACCTTAAAATTGATTGAAAACGGCTGGAAGTAGGATTGCCAATAGCTTGCTTGTCACGGTTTTTTGAGCTTTGGAATAGGGTTTCTAAGGCAATTTTTTCGTCCTCTTTCGATTGGTATGCATCAGGTATAAATACTGGAAGGATTTGGCATTGTTTTTGGTAAGAATCAATCACCATTCAATGAAAATCAATTTTGATTTTTGTACAAAATCAAATTTTCAAAATTTGATTAATTCTCAATCCAATCTTGCCAAATTGATCAATTTTCGAAAATTGCTGGCATTTGTAAGTTACTTGAGTCTCAAGGAAAGAATAAAATCAATCTTTGCAATTAATTTTAATTTTGTACTTTATTTTTAAATTTAATTTGCATTTAAATGAATAAATTACAAATTAAATAGAAAAATAAATCAAAAATTCGTGACATTGGGCTTGGATATTCCTAATTGTATGAGGAATAAGTTTGGATGGAGAAAAAGCAAGCCCATTTGCAAAAATTTGATTTTAAGTATCTCTCTTTGTGCATTCTTTCAAAATTGCCCAACTTGTGAATGGTGTATCTTGCTCAATTTTCCACATTTTTGAGTGTTCTTGGACTTTTTGGAAAGCTATAAGAGTCCTCTAACCAACGTTTTTGGTCTCATCTCAATTGGAGTTTCCATGCTCAATATATCTTCAAAACAAAAGTTGACTTTTGTTGACTTTGAAAATGACCTGTAATGTTTTGAGCTATACCTCTCAAATGAAGCATTTTTGGACATTCTTGTGAGACATGAAGTTGTAGAGAATTGAATTTCCTTCAAAAAAAGAGGTGGTGGAAATTTTTTTGAGAAAGTATGAGAAAGTTATGATCAGTCAAAGTTCAGTTGACTTTTCACCTAGAAACCCTAATTTAGAAAGTTTGACTTTTGAGCAAATCTTGAGTTTTCTTGATGAATCATGATCAACCCTTGATCAAATGATGAATGTAACTTCAAAATGAGGATGTTGACCAAAAATTATGAAGTTTGACTGTATGTTGACCACAATTGACTTTTTGTTCAATACAACTGATTTTCAACCATCTGAGCAATTGTCTGAGGAAACTTGATCTATGAAGCTTGAAACTTGACATGGAGAATCTTTGAAGCATATGAGGAGGCATGAAGACCATTGGAGATGTTGGAAATTCATCTTGACTTGAGAGATACCAAACCCTAGTTTGGGTTGATTGTCTAAGAGAGAGTTTGTCTGATCAACTCTTGAGGAATCCTTGAGTATAGATGTATGAAATCTCTTGAGTAGATGGAGGGCAAATTTTGGGGTATGACAGCTGCCCCTGTTCAATCTTCTTGTACTGGAGGGTTAGATTGACACGCTTGTCTTTCGTGACCTGGAGGTAGAAGATGATTGAACACTCGAGTACACCTGAAAATTTGCACTCGCGGTTGGCTGATGATGCGGGAATGCCATTTGGAGAAGCTGGGGAATGAGTCGTACGTTAGACTTGATATCAGGAGGATTGCTGGAAAGTGAGCCGCACGCTAGGTTCTGTGGGCGTTCCTGGAAAGGAAAGGAGATGGGCTTAAGATGCCATCCGGAGGGAATCATACGTTAGACTTCGTGTTCATTTTGAATGAAGTTATTGGCTTGTATTGATTTTTAACCATATGTGCAGCATTTTGAAAGTGAAGCATTGTTGCCAAATAGTCGGAGATGGGCTTAAGATGCCATCCAAGGCAACTGAGTCGTACGCCAGACTCTGTAGTCGCTGTTGATAATAAGAAGGGATCAGAATAAATCTTCGTGCTGATTACTCTGAGGGGGGTTGTAGTTGGCAAAAATGTGGATAACTTCCCTGTTGTGCATCGGGTGTTGATCCATTGCCTGTTATCGGAGGATAACCAGAGGCGGTCTTTCGGATAGTTTTCCCATCGATCGGGGCTTAATCCTGGACTAGTCGTCGGAGGACAACCAAGGGCGGTCTTTCAGATAGTTTTCCTGTCGATTCGGGGCTTAATCCTGGACCAGTCGTCGGAGGACAACCAAGGGCGGTCTTTCAGATAGTTTTCCCGTCGATTCGGGGCTTAATCCTGGACCTGTTTGCGTCATAAGTGACTGTTACCTGTTTTGGAGAAAACAAGAGAAACTTTGATAGAATATTCGTTAGTTTTATGCAGAGTATGATGCATGGCAGTGTATGAATGACATATGCATGAATTATGACTTTATGAGTAATGTATGAATGATAGATGTTGTTGTATTTCAAAACATATCCATCTTGGAGAAGATGCGGATGTTCTGTTTGAGGATTCCTGACTTCTGCTTGGGGAATTGAGTAGGTGAGAACCCCGCTTTTGAAGGAAAATAAAGATATCCTGGATTCCTCCGATGCACTATCTGACCAAGTCTTGGGCCTAGATATTGTTGAGGAAGGTAGAGATTTGAGAAGCTCGTTGTTGGAGATCTCATATATAGACCCTGCTGAGGAGAATCTGGGAGGCGATCCGTTGGGGACCTTGTATGTAGATCCTGCTGAGGAAATTTAGGAGGCGCTCTACTGGGGATTCAGAGTGTAGATCTCGCTGGAGAGCAATTGATAGTTGCCGGGGAGGCCGAGCTGGGAGAGTCAGGATCCCGTTGTGATCTTTGGCTGGGGGATGAGGATGTAGTTTCCTCCGGTGCACTATCTGACCAAGTTTCGGGTCTGGATACTGCCGTTGGGGAAAAAGGAAAGAACTGAGATATACCCGCTGGGGATAAATACCTTGACTGGGGGTGAGGTGTTACTGCTTGGAGACCGATGTAACATTGCCTAGTTGAGTGGAATTGCTGCTCGTGGATTCCCTTTTGCTCTGCTGGGGAAGTTGTGTTGGTGACTTTTGTCGTCATCTCAATTCCCGGAGCCTGTAGTAAGTACTTTTGTATGTTCACTTTTCATATGTTTGCGATTAGATTCTTATTGTCAAGTGCGTATAATCATTCAAAGCAAACGTTGGACTTCATGCAAACAACAACAGTGAAAATTGTAAAGAGAAAGAACTTGCATTTATTTGAAATGTGGCGTATGGCCAAGTAGTTTTGTACACAAGAAAGGTAAAAAGCTATGCGAAAACAATCTCGTTAAGTTCCAACTGTGCTAGTACTCATATATTTCAACTATCTCATCTCCTTGCTGTCAGTAGAAAGTGAATGAATTGATCTTCGCCATTTGAATCTTGAATGATGATAGTAGTCTGGAAACAGGTGATCTGGAAGAGACATAGTCGTACGCTTGAATCCCTAACTTTTGCCTAGACCGCCCTTCGGGTTTCGTCTAGGGATACCCTTTTTGCCCAAGCCGCCTTTTCGGTTTCGACTTGCGGGTGTACATGTTTTGTATATATCCTTAACTTTGCCCGAACCTTTTGGTTCGCCAGATGCCCTTATTTTTGTCTAGGCCATCGACCTAGCGGGTCTTTTTATGCGTAGTATTTTTGACTATGTCTGCGTGGTGTGGGAAATCTTCACCATCCATGGTGCTAAGTATCATAGCTCCGCGGAAAATCTGTCTTGACTACAAATGGTCCCTCATGGGTGGGAGTCCATTTGCCCACAGGATCACCTTGTGGAAGAATGATGCGCTTGACTCCTAGATCACCGACTTGGTAGATTCGGTGCTTGACCTTCTTGTTAAATGCTTTGATCATTCGTTTCGATAAATCGTCCATGGCGGATGGACGCGAGTCGTTCTCATCAATCAAGTTAATCGGTCAAGGCGAGTCGGACCCAATCGTCTTCGCCTAACTCGCCTCCGGAGGACTCGGTTGAGGGTATCGAACCTCGATGGGTAAGACGGCTTCCATACCGTATCAGAGAGAAAGGGTTGCCCTGTGGATGTTCGTCTTGTAGTGCGATAACCATGAAGAAAATGGTAACATCTCATGCCAATCCTTGTAAGTCACAGTCATCTTATAATCTTCTTAATGTTTTTGTTGGCGGCTTCCACTGCGCCATTCATCTTAGGCCGATATGGAGAAGAATTGTGATGCTTGATCTTGAACTGCGTGCAGAGTTCAGTGATCATCTTGTTGTTGAGATTAGAGCCATTATCTGTGATAATCCTCTCGGGAGTGCCATATCGACAGATAAGATTGTGCTTGACGAATCGAGCCACTACATTCTTGGTAACAGACGCGAACGAGGCTGCTTCTACCCACTTGGTAAAGTAATCAATTGCCACAAGGATGAAACGATGTCCATTGGAAGCTGTGGGCTTGATTTCTCCAATCATGTCAATGCCCCACATTGCAAAAGGCCAAGGAGAAGTTAAAACATTCAGAGGTACTGGAGGTACGTGCACTTTGTCGGCATAAATCTGGCACTTGTGACAAGATCGAGCATAGCGGTGATAATCAGCTTCCATGGTGGACCAATAGTAGCCTGTCCTCAAAATCTTCTTAGCCATGGTGTGTCCACTGGAGTGGGTACCAAATGCCCCTTCGTGTAACTCTTCCATGATACGCATTGCTGTTTTTTGGTCTACACAGCGGAGTAAGCACAGATCGTGGTTGCGCTTGTATAAGATGTCGTTGCTGAGGTAGAATTTAGATGCAAATCTTCCCATGAACTTCTTATCGTTAACAGATGCCCCTGCGGGATATTCCTGAGTCTCAAGATACCTCTTCACGTCATAGTACCAAGGTCTCTCTTCGTCAAGCTCATAACAATCTGTTGGTTCGTCGAACTTCTCAATGATGATCCGGGAGCCTCGTTGTCCCATCTAACCTTGAACATAGACGACATAGTAGCCAATGCGTGCAACCGATTCTCTTCTCGTGGAATATGATTGAAAGTAATCTCTTGAGTAGGGATCAAACTCGAGAACATGCTCTCGATACGGAATGAGATTCGGATGCTTCGTATCCCACTCGCCTTTATCGGTGATCACTAAAGTGAGTCTCCATACACTTGTAAGAACTTGATTCTTAAGTCAATAGCTTTAAGACCCATGATGCACGCCGTACTCGGCCATGTTGTTAGTGCAATGAAACATAATCTGGCGGTGAAAGGCGTATGTCCGCCCGAGGGATGTAATGATGGCGCCAATGCCATTGCCAAGTGCGTTTGAGGCTCCATCAAAGACCATGGTCCATCGGGATCCTTGCTCGGGTCCTTCGTCGGGCACGGTTCTTCTAATCTGTAACTAGTAAAACATCTTCATCTGGAAATTGAACTGCATAGGCGATAGTCATCTACGGCTTGATGAGCCAAATGATCGGCTACCACACTTCCTTTGATCGCTTTCGAGAAGTGTCTTGGATGTCATATTCGGTCAAGATCATTTTCCATCTTGCTATTCTTCGGAGAGCTGGTTTCTCAAATATGTATTTTATCGGATCCATCTTGAAATCAACAAGGTAGTGTGAGTCAACATATCTTGCCTTAGTCGTGAGCAGCCAAGCCAAAGCGTTGCAAGTTTTCTCGAGTTGTGAGTATCTTGTTTCACGATCGGTAAACTTTTGCTAAGGTAGTATATTGCATGCTCTTTTCGACCAGACTTGTCATGTTGCCCCACACACACCCCATCGAGTTCTCTAACAATCAAGTACATGATAAGAGGTCTTCCTTGGCGGCATCGGGATAGGAGGATTCTGTAGGTACTCCTTGATTTTGTCAAAAGCGATCGGCAATCGTCGTTCCATTCTACTACTTGATCTTTCTTAAGTAACTTGAAGATTGGCTCACAAGTAGCGATTAGGTGTGCAATGAATGCAATGTAGTTTAATCGGCCCAAGAAACCTCGACTTCCTTCTCATGGCATTTCTTGAATGGCTTTAACCTTAGCGGGTCAACTTCAATACCTTTACCATCGACAACAAACCCTGGAGTTTTCGGATCGACTCAAAGGTGCACTTGTTAGGATTAAGTCTCGATCTATACTTCTTCAATCATCAAATAGTTTACGCAAATGACCAAGATGCTCTTCTTGATGCGTGATCGAGCTATCATGTCGACATAGACCTCTATCTCGTGATGAATCATGTCATGAAACAATGTCACCATGCACGCGATAGGTGGCACTGCGTTCTTCACCGAACGGCATAACCTTGTAGCGAAAGTGCCCCACCGTAAAGTAGTCTTCTCCATGTCTTGAGGAGCCATTTTGATCGATTGTAACGGAGAAACCATCCATGAAGGAGAAAACCTTATGCTGAGCGGTATTGTCAACCAGAACATCAATATGAGGGAGTGGGAAATCATCTTTCGGACTTGCCTTGTTCAGATCTCTGTAATCCACACACATTCGTACTTTGCCATCCTTCTTGGGTACGGGTACCACATTTGCAACCAGGGATAAGAGGTGTGACTAAGAAACCTGCGTTGAGCGCTTCATAACTTGGCTTTGATTTTCTCGACATCTCGGGACGCATCGACGAACCTTCATTTCTTGGGAGAAAACCTTCTTTTGTCGGCAATCGGTGTACCACAATATCAATGTCCAAACCAGGCATGTCTTCGTATGACCAAGCAAAAACCTCAATGTAGTCTCGTAGCATCCGAACCAATCTTTCTTTGACATTGTTCTCAAGACCCGCTCCTATCTTGATCTCTTTTTTGTCTTCGTCAGTACCCAAATTCACAACCTCAACTTGCTCTTCGTGCGGTTGTATAACTCGCTCTTCTTCTGCGATCTAGCAAGCTCTCTGGCACTTCACAATCTTCCTCACTTTCGTCTTGGCTTGGTAGATCGGATTATCGAAGTCATATTTAGCACTAGCATAATTATTAACGAGATTCGGAGTGATTCTGCGGTGTATCACGTGGGTGTGTGTAAGAACACACAGCTTTTGAAGGGTGATAAAGTAAAGAAAGAAAACAAACAATTGAATGCAAAGTCCAACGAATTTATTGAATGAAAATACGCAAGCGACGAGATAATAACCCTCAAACGAGCCATGATGCCCGGGCAAGGCACTAGGCTTTCAAAGTTTATTGTTCAAAACATAAATAAATACGAAAAGCAAAGCAAAACAAGAGCAATTACTCTAACTAAAGGAGATTGGTATACGTCTTGGTCTTCCAATTCTTGAGCCCTTTATCGGAGTGGGAAGATCCACTTGCGATGTCGAAGTCGTTGTCGTTGTCTTCTATAGCATGGATTCCACTGGCGATGCGGAAAGGAAGTTGGCGGCACGTTCGCGGCGTATCATCTTGACCCTTGATGGTGAAGCCTAGACCGTCTTGTCAAATTTGAAAGGAAGATCGGGAGTGACCCCAAATAGAACTACCTTCTTGTGACTTGGCGTCTTTCGTGAGGCCATCCTAGGCGGAGCTTGTGTAGCTTCAGGTGGTGGGAGAGTCAACAGGCATGACTCTGGACATTGTTTCAAAAGCTTGACAGGGAGTCTCAAAGAATTCACCCTCCACCTCGAGGTATCGGAATGACTGTAGATGACTGACCATATACTCCTCTTCACCACATACTGTGACAACCTTCCCTTTCACCGGGTACTTCAACTTCTGATGTAAGGTAGAGGTAACGCCGCCCCATGTATCCAAGGCGTCCAAGTAGGCAAGAGTAAGGGACGGATGTCCATGACAAAGAAAGTGGAGTCAAAAGTCTGGGAACCGACTTTAACAGGCAGAGTGAGCTCTCCAAGCACTGTTCGCTTAGAACCATCAAAAGCTCTCACAATAATGTCACTGGGTCTCAGAACCAACCCCTCGACATCAAGCCGATCAAAAGCAGTCTTCGGTAGGATGTTTAGAGCAGAACCAGTATCCACCAAAACATGAGACAATGTAATGCCCTTGCATTCAACAGAGATGTGCAAGGCTTTGTTGTGTTTCTTTCCGGTAGGAGTCAAATCAGCATCAGAGAAGCCTAGGCCGTTGTTGGCAGCCAGGCTAGCAATACAAACTTCAAACTGATCGGCAGTAGTATCTTGCGGCACATGAGCATTCTTCAGAAACTTCACCAAGGCGTTAGCATGAGCCTCGGAGCACAAGAGCAGAGCAAGCATGGAGATCTTGGACGGAGTCTGTCCCAACTGTTCCACAACATTGTAGTCACTCTTCTTGATAATCTTGATTTCCTCCATTTCTTGTTTGGAGGTATCTTGATAACTTCCTTTGGTACTTCTAGTTGAGCGGGATGAGTCGGTTCTTTCCTCTAGCTTGGGAATGGATTAAATAGCGGAATGCGGTGGAGTCAGATGTCTTTTGGAGGAGAGATATCGGAGAGAATACCCTTCGGTTCGGTCACCTTACTGGATCCGGTGATGTTGTCAATGTCAGGAATGGTAGCTTCAACTGTAAGATCCTTGATAGTCAGAGGGTCTTGCTTGAAGCCATGATAGTAAATATCAGCTCCATAATTCCAAGGAATAGCTTTGTCAGAGGAATACGGAACTGGCCTTGGAGAAGTGATGATGAGAGGTGCCACTCTAGGCACAGGATCGGTAGAGGAAATCCTTATGGTGTTAACATCAGCATAGTCTTCTGGGAAATCGTCACCCCATCCGGTCGCCTTAACATCTTCAATAGGAATCTTGTAGCTCTCAGGAGCAGTGTATTTCACCATGTAATCATATTTTCCGCTTGGCTGCCCCAAGGTGTCCCACACAGATGGTAAAGTTTCGTTTGCATTGTCGATCTTCAGCTTAGACATTTCTTCACACACTTCTGCACAGGTGGTTTCAGAAATAGTATCTCACGGTTGTTCATCATGCACTTGAACACGTCTTCTCAACCAAGCACAACCATCGTGCGAGATGGGCACCACGACAATTCTCTGGGCATCCTAGGTTGACACGGCTTGCAACAAATTCTTCTTAAGGTCATCGGAGGAATGGTCAAGTCATCTATGTTGAAAACATAAGTATCGTCACCAACAACATTGGAACCCTTGTCATGGTTAGGCATAGGCGCGTTGATCACATTCGAGTCTCAACAGAGGATCAAATTCAATGCAGCTTCAATCATATCTTGAATCTTGTTCTTGAGCCCAACAATCATCGATTACTATGTCAGGCTATTGGAGTGGTAAGCACACTTAGCATTTGGATTGTATCTCGAGAGGAAGTGTTGACATTCGAGGAGGATCCTCAAGTAATCTGCTTTCAACATGTGTTGCAAGGCTTGCGACAATGGCATGTTGATCTTTGCTGTCTTCGTGGCGTTAAGCTCTGGCGTTGTCTCTGAGGTTGTCTTGATGTAGGATTGGAGATCACCTGCCCCACGGATTGGCCGGTCGGTCTTGGCTCGGCTTTTCGACCATACACGACATTAGCTTCTTTCTTAGCACCAAAAGATCTCTTCGACATTTGAAGATGTCTCTACATGAATCTTTCCACTCTTGATACCGGCTTCAATACGCTCTTTGTCAATATCGATTCGGTGAACCGGTGAAGAATTTCAATCGATGATTGAAGAATGGGCTGTTAGTGTCCCCATAAACATATCAACCAACTCCCTATTGGACAAGGGTGGTTGAACTCTCCTGCTAAATCTCTCCATACGAGCATACTCTTTGAACTTCTCATCACGACCCATAGACATGCTTTGTAGTTGCATGCGAGTGGGTGTCAATTGACATTGTACTCATCTGCAGAAAGCATCGCTAAGTCACTCCAAGTATGGATACGGTCATTCTCTGGTCGATAGTACCATTCCAAGCGAGTTAGGACAAACTCTCTTGAAAATAGTGCATCCACAACTTTCATCATCGGTGTGGGATTGATCTTACGGACATAGGACTTCAAATGCGCTTAGGGCAAGACATGCCATCATACTTAGCAAAAGTTGGAACTTTGAACTTGGGAGGAATCACAACACAGGGACAAGGCTCGGATCATCAAAATTCAGCCGGACATCTTGGTTTTCCACAGATTGAGACGGTCTTCAAGTTGCTTGTACTTGTCATCCTCATCAGAGTATTGGCCATCATCATAGTTCTTCTCAGACTCATGCTGGCTGCCTTTGTCATCATCCTTGTTACTTTGCTCGTCTTCCTTCTTGAAACTTCCTTCTGAGAGCTCTATTCGACTGACCCTCTTAGGACCACCTTTGTAGCGTCTGCCCATGTTGAGGAGACCAACAACCTTCTTCGTTGATGAGCTTCTTCGATCTTCTTGGCCTTGGACCAAGCGGTGAACATCTCTGGCCGAGGCATTCGAGTTTGGAGATCTTTGTGACTGTTCAAGAGCCATTTCGCTAAAATAAATAGCGAGCAAATGAGAAAACCAATCTCAATGTACCGTGATGCAATGTTATGCTATGCTATGCGATGTTTATCACGAATGCAATGCAATGTTTTCAAGGACCTTAGAGATTTAAATTTGTTAAACAAGCAATGAACAAACATTTATTAGTACTCTTTTTATTATTCTTTTTCTTTTTAAGTACAAAGGATAGTTCAAGACAAATAAAACAAATAAATCCTAAATCTCTAAGTCTCCCATGGGCGCTTCCTCTTGGTGCCGATGTAGGCGTTGATGTTTCGCTCCTCGTGAAGTAGCTTGGTCAACTCTAGCACTTTCTTCTCACTTGCATAGCACTGAGCTTCAAAGGTATCCCTCTCTTCTTTAAGCTGAATCCAGGATCTCTTCAAGTCTTCAAAATCAGTAGGCATGTCGGGATGGAGAGCGGTATAGGGTACGTCACCTATAGCAGGTTCCATAATTCTTGGTAAAGCAGTGAATGGCATCATGAGGTTTTGAGCTCGAGCTCGCACCCATTTGAGGTAAGGTTCCCAAGGAATGGAGTTTTGGTGCCCCAAAGTCTTGGTATCGTCTTCTTTACCATGCCCCAGCGTGTATGAACCTTCGTCGGTAATTCGGAGATCGTGATTGTAATCGAACACAATATCTTGGAGAAGCATATCATGTGGACCATCTCTTGAGCAAAACCAAACGACGTAGAGCTAAAGAAGGGTTGTAAGTAATACCTCCCTTATACCAAGTAGTGGTACATTAGGAATTCTCCACGCTCGATGAAGGTGAAGTCCTTTTGAGAGAAAAGATTCCAACGGATATCGAATGAGAGAGTGACATCAATCTTTGAGACCATCTCAACCTTTGTTCATTCTTCAAAACGATGGAGGAAGGTGCGAAATAAACCACCTTGAAAGTAACGGTATACAACACATGAGAGTTCCTTGTCTTTTATAGTACGAGTGTGGAGAATGTAGGATGTCTCCAAGTAAGGTAGGCACGATTGCGGGTAAGAACAACTTGATGGCATTGATATCTATGAATTGATCCGAGTTAGGAAATAGAACCAAACCATAAATTAATAAGGCCACAATGTTTTCAAATGCATGGAAACTCATAACTTTGAGGAATTCGGGCTTTCTTAATTAGAAACTTGGAAAGTAAACCCTTAACTCCGCTTCTTGTTTCCCAATTGGCTTCAATATCGAGCGCTTAAGATGTAAGGCGATGCAATGTCTTCGTACTTAGGAACCTTTTCTAGACCGGTGAATGGCATTTGGTCAAGAATAGGTATCCCAAGTAGCTTAGAGAACTCTTCAAGGTAGGAACCAACTGTAATGGGAATGTAAAGCAATGGTGTTTCGGATCAAAGAAGCTGGAATAGGACATGCATCATATCTTCTTCAAAACCGGAGATAACCAAGTCGAGTAGATAACCATGTCTTTTGATGAACTGAGCATGGTCGGGAATTTTTGAAACCAATTCTTTGAGCTGAGAAGGTATACCCATAAAGTTGATTCGGATAGTCTTTCTAGAAGCCATAATACCCTACAAAACAGAGCAAAGATAAATCCCTAGGTCCTTGAAATAGTTAGAAATGATATGCAATGCGGATGATGTCATGATGTCATGTTTAGCACACACAAACAATTCACACAATGAGCCTAGGTTTAAGGCTTGCATGAGGTATAGGTGATTACCCTACCAAAAGTTTGAGTTGGTTCATCTGTCCTATAATAGTAACGGGTTCTAGGAATCTCACATCATCGATCTTTCTCGTAGGCGTTTATTTCAACGGCCAAGTGGTCGATCGAAAATATCCCAAAAGTCTGATCTCAATGAGCGTAGCATCGAGTATCAACCAACCTTAGTCTGTACCAAAGTCGGCCATCTCACTACCTTCTAATGGCTAAGATGGGTCAATTAAGGTTCTAAAAGTTTAGTTAGCGCTTGATGACACCACGCAGAAGCCAAATACTATCTTCAACTTGGGAATGAAGAGTATCGGGACAACCAAAGTGTCACGCTAACGTAGCCATCATGTTGACCGTTTAGTTATACGTCTAATGGTCGCAATGATCTAATGCTACTTACCTAAAAGGAAACCCGGATCCGGGTGTAGGATCCCCCACAAATATAATACCCAAGCAACCCTTAAAGATAAAGCATACAAGTCAAACAAAAAGCAATAAAGGTGATTTAGAAATCCCTAAGGCAATTCTCTCTTTAGGGTGTCCCCAGCAGAGTCGCCAGTTCTGTGATACGGTGAACTGACTTTTTTAGTGTTTGTATCGCAAATGTGCGGATAGCAAGAGTCGCCACCGACTTTTATTTTTATCCAATTAAGGGAAGGTAAAAGTACGAAAAAGACCTTCGTTAGATTCGAGTTCGGAGAATGGTTATGAAAAGGGAAGGTATTAGCACCCTTTCCATCCGTAGTTATCTCGGGCTCTTAGTTGCTCTAGATTACCTTTTAAAATTGCTTTCTGTGTGTTTGAAAAAATGTTTTGAAAAAAAGGGCATTTCGCTTTGACTTTGTAATGACTCATGTAGGAGTGTATACAAAGTGTTCGGAAATGTTTTGTTTTTGAAAAGAGTTTGAACTTTGACAAAAAGTGTGAGGTGTAAAAAGTATTTTGATAGAGCAAGCAACTAAAAGTCTTATTACCTACTCGAATGGTCGTTTTCATTCTACGTTCCTTTAGAATAGCGCTAGCCTTACCATTAGTTAGTAGGTAGCTCCATTCGTTGGATGTAAGCGGGACATTCGAAGGGACATCGGATGGTCATCGAAGGCAACTTGTAGGAAGTATCCTAGCACATTCAAAGGGACTATCATCATTTTTCGTAGGCGACAATCGAGGGTCAAGATCATGTATTCGGAGGCGACATCGTGGGTCTTATGATCTTTGTATCGAAGGGACTATGATGATTTGTTTGGAAGGCAACGGTGCTAGGATACCTCTACGTTCGAGGGACATGACCATTTGTAATCGTAAAGGCAGAGAGAATTACCTAAGGGTGTGTGTGAAAAGTGTGTTGATTCAGATATTTTATCTTGAAATTTGAGGTTATCTATGTCGATTTTATCTTGCCATACACGCCTAGTTACTAGCAATTTATAGGGTGCAGAAAGTAAAATGCGGAATGTAAAATGCGGAAAGTAAATGTCCTACGCTATTACAAGGCTTTGGGGCAGATACATAATTTAAAATGCGGAAAGTAAAGACCTAATTTTAAACTATTACATCCCATATACAGTTACATTATTGGAAAATAAAATGAAAACGGTAAAGAAACGTCCGAATTGGAAGAACCTGTGAAACGAACGAGAAATCGGAAAATATGATGAAATCGAGATAAGAGAAAATGTTAGAAAAAATGCAAATTTTTAATTGAAAAAAAATATGACATGCTAGAAATAATGTAAACATGCTAAAATAAATTTTTGGGATTTTTTAGATGCAATTTAATAATTTAAAATGAATTTACAATGATTTAAATGCAAAATTACAAATAAAAATAAATATGCATGCAAAAATATATTTTTTAATTTATTAAATTAAATAAAGAGTTTATGAGAATAATGTAAAAAGAAAATTAATTTTTGATGAATTTTAAATGCAGGAATAAAAACATGAAAAGAAATTAAAATGTATGGAAAATATTAAAAATATGAAAATATGAAAAATATGAAGAAATTGCAAACTTGTAAAAGAATGGTCCCAGCATGGTTCGAACAGGGGACCGACCCTCAAACCTTGAAAACCAACGCCTTGACCAACGAGTGGCATGTTCTCTTGTTTGGAAGCGGAGTGAGTGGAATATACACGCGTTGCCTTTCCATTGCTTCCTCCTTGGCATGAGCTTCAACCTTTCAAATATTTGAATTTTCGGTCGGCCATTGCTCGCGCTATGTCCCGCTACAATCAAAATCCAGCATACATAATATAAATAAGTTCTAAAAGCATGGTTCGATTCCTGAGATCGTTCCGAACACGATGGTATAGGTCCTATTGTCCAATTTTTCCATTTAAGCAAAGCCCTAAATCGAGCTCAGAAACCCTAGCTATGGTGTAACACGATTCAGGCCATGGAAATTCAATTGGCTTGCCCAGAAAGCTTGCAAACACATCACTAAACACAAAAACAACAACAAATCGAGTTAATAATGCATGAATGAAGGAATTCGAATTTTGAAAATTCAAGAACAAACCGATTTCAGTTTTCACGATTCTTGATGTTTTTTGGCAAAGTAAAGGTCTGAATCGATTCTGGAGATGTCAAGGGATGTGTTTGACACCTTAAAATTGATTGAAAACGGTTGGAAGTAGGATTGCCAATAGCTTGCTTGTCACGGTTTTTTGAGCTTTGGAATAGGGTTTCTAAGGCAATTTTTTCGTCCTCTTTCGATTGGTATGCATCAGGTATAAATACTGGAAGGATTTGGCATTGTTTTTGGTAAGAATCAATCACCATTCAATGAAAATCAATTTTGATTTTTGTACAAAATCAAATTTTCAAAATTTGATTAATTCTCAATCCAATCTTGCCAAATTGATCAATTTTCGAAAATTGCTGGCATTTGTAAGTTACTTGAGTCTCAAGGAAAGAATAAAATCAATCTTTGCAATTAATTTTAATTTTGTACTTTATTTTTAAATTTAATTTGCATTTAAATGAATAAATTACAAATTAAATAGAAAAATAAATCAAAATTCGTGGCATTGGGCTTGGATATTCCTAATTGTATGAGGAATAAGTTTGGATGGAGAAAAAGCAAGCCCATTTGCAAAAAATTTGATTTTCAGAAGTATCTCTCTTTGTGCATTCTTTCAAAATTGCCCAACTTGTGAATGGTGTATCTTGCTCAATTTTCCACATTTTTGAGTGTTCTTGGACTTTTGGAAAGCTATAAGAGTCCTCTAACCAACCTTTTGGTCTCATCTCAATTGGAGTTTCCATGCTCAATATATCTTCAAAACAAAAGTTGACTTTTGTTGACTTTGAAAATGACCTTAATGTTTTGAGCTATACCTCTCAAATGAAGCATTTTTGGACATTCTTGTGAGACATGAAGTTGTAGAGAATTGAATTTCCTTCAAAACAAGAGGTGGTGGAAAATTTTTGAGAAAGTATGAGAAAGTTATGATCGGTCAAAGTTCGATTGACTTTTCACCTAGAAACCCTAATTTAGAAAGTTTGACTTTTGAGCAAATCTTGAGTTTTCTTGATGAATCATGATCAACCCTTGATCAAATGATGAATGTAACTTCAAAATGAGGATGTTGACCAAAAATTATGAAGTTTGGTATGTTGACCACAGTTGACTTTTGTTCAATGGTGATTTTCAACCATCGAGCAATTATCTGAGGAAACTTGATCTGTGAAGCTTGAAACTTGACATGGAGAATCTTTGAAGCATATGAGGAGGCATGAAGACCATTGGAGATGTTGGAAATTCATCTTGACTTGAGAGATACCAAACCCTAGTTTGGGTTGATTGTCTAAGAGAGAGTTTGTCTGATCAACTCTTGAGGAATCCTTGAGTATAGATGTATGAAATCTCTTGAGTAGATGGAGGGCAAATTTTGGGGTATGACAACAGCGCCAGAAAGCTCGAAAATCCGGATCGAAGATATCCAGCCCACTGGATGGGGTGATTCTTTTGATTACCCTAGTCAATCAGAAGAGGAATACACGTCTTCTCAGCCTAATCAGTAAATCGAGATCCCAAACGAAGATCTCTGCCTCAACATGCCTGTGGAATTCACTGAACCAGATCCTGGTTATCACCACATCAACATGATTACTGAAGATCAAGAGTATGATTCAGGATACGATGCGGAAAGTGTCGCTGACAACGAGTCTCTTCACTCGGAAGACTGGAAGGAACATCCCCAGTATTCAACACAAAGGTCAACAGGAAGTACACGTTCTAGATCTCACACTTCCCGATTTGTTAATCAAGAAGATCGCTTTAGCAGCACAAAAGACAAAGGCCGTCGTCCAGAGTCTTCAAAGCCTGCTCAGCCAGCAACCAAAGTCTACTCAAGGGCTAAGCCAAGCGGAAAATTACCCGATTATCTCGATATCCAAGGGGTTCGCCAATACTGGAAACCTGTTGAAGTTCGGACTAATGTTCATAGCTCTAAGTAGTTTACCTTTTTGCTTTATGTTTTGAACTCTCGCTTCGCCCAAAGCGAAGAGATGTTTTATAGGGCTTAGCTTTAAATAAGTTTCTCTTTGTCTTTCCCAAGACAAATGAGTTTGTATTTTAGGGCCCTGTTCATATTGTGAATCATAAATAAAACGCGTTGTTTTGATTCCACACTTTGTGTTTATTTTCATTTTTACCCTTTTCTGGAAATGATAATCCTAAAAAACACAGTAAAAAAAAAACTTCTAAAAGCTTCAAAAGAATTAATTAATCAAACATAAATCAAAATTGCAGATTAAACAGATGGACAAATCCATTGAAAGCAATAACTCTATGTTCTCTCCCAACTTTGAAATCCCCTGTGAAGTCGCCGAGGAAGAAGTTGAAGAAGAGATCCCAGATGAAATTTCTAGACTGCTAAGGCACGAGGAAAGGATCATTCAGCCTCATAAAGAACCTTTAGAAGCAATCAACTTGGGTTCTGATGAAGATAGAAAAGAAGTAAATATCGGAGCTTCACTCAACAGCAGTGTCAAAGGCAAACTGATAAATCTTCTCAAAGAATATGTGGATGTGTTCGCTTGGTCCTACCAGGACATGCCAGGTTTAGATACCAGCATCGTGGAGCATCACTTGCCGTTAAGACCAGAGTGTCCGCCAGTTAAACAAAAACTGAGGAGAGTTCACCCTG
The DNA here is from genome assembly GCA_021764765.1 of Vicia sativa. NCBI lineage: Eukaryota > Viridiplantae > Streptophyta > Magnoliopsida > Fabales > Fabaceae > Vicia > Vicia sativa. The sequence goes on along the minus strand of CM038795.1, from coordinate 113,635,627 downwards.
AAATGGCCGACAAAATCAAAAAAGGAAGTTCAAAAGCAGCTCGACGTTGGTTTCCTCGTCACTTCTGAGTATCCTCAATGGCTAGCCAACATAGTGCCTGTCTCCAAAAAGGATGGAAAGGTCAGAATGTGTGTTGACTACCGGGATTTGAACAAAGCTAGTCCAAAAGACGATTTCCCACTACCGCATATCGACATGCTAGTGGATAACACTGCAAAATTCAACGTCTTTTCCTTCATGGATGGTTTCTCTGGTTATAATCAGATCAGAATGGCTCCCGAAGACATGGAGAAGACATCCTTCATCACGCCATGGGGCACCTTTTGCTACAAAGTAATGCCATTTGGATTAAAGAATGCAAGCGCAACTTACCAGAGGGCAATGACTACTCTCTTTCATGACATGATGCACAAAGAGATCGAAGTCTACGTGGACGACATGATAGCAATGTCTGACACTGAAGAGGAGCATATAGACTATCTCTTGAAGTTGTTTCAACGACTAAGGAAATTTCAGCTCCGCCTGAATCCTAACAAATGCACCTTTGGGGTAAGATCCGGAAAACTCCTAGGTTTCATCGTCAGCCAAAGAGGTATCGAAGTTGACCCTGACAAAGTCAAGGTTATTCAGGAAATGCCTATGCCGCATACGGAAAAGCAAGTAAGAGGATTTCTCGGACGATTGAATTACATCTCCAGATTTATCTCTCAAATGACTGCTACCTGTGGGCCGATATTCAAGCTTCTTCGCAAAGATCAAAAGGTTGTGTGGACAGAAGATTGCCAAAAAGCTTTCGACAGTATTAAGGAATACCTGTCAGAACCACCAATATTGATCCCTCCAGTTGAAGGAAGACCTCTAATCATGTACCTTACCGTACTAGAAGAGTCCATGGGCTGCGTACTTGGACAACAAGATGAAACCGGTAAGAGGGAGCATGTCATCTACTACCTGAGTAAGAAATTCACAGACTGTGAAACTCGGTACTCCATGCTCGAGAAAACATGTTGTGCTTTGGTATGGGCTTCAAAACGTCTTCGCCAATACATGATCAATCACACGACTTGGTTAATCTCCAAAATGGATCCAATCAAGTACGTCTTTGAAAAGCCTGCCTTAACAGGGAGAATCGCTCGATGGCGGTCTTGCTATCCGAATATGACATCGATCCGTGCGAGCGGTCAAAGGAAGCATTCTTGCCGATCACTTGGCTTATCATCCGCTCAACGAATACCAATCTCTCAAGTTTGACTTCCCAGACGAGGACATTATGTACTTAAAGATGAAAGATTGTGACGAACCGCTACCCGGAGAAGGACCAGATCCAGAATCCAGATGGGGATTAGTCTTTGATGGAGCAGTTAACGTTTTTGGCAATGGAATTGGGGCAGTTATCATTACTCCCGAGGGTTCTCATATCCCATTTTCCGCCAGATTGCTATTTGATTGCACCAACAACATAGCAGAATATGAAGCATGCATCATGGGTATCGAAGAAGCCATCGACTTAAGGATCAAGATCCTTGACATATATGGAGATTCAGCCCTTGTGATCAACCAAATCAAAGACAAGTATGAAACTCATCATCTTGGTTTGATTCCTTACAGGGATTACGCGAGACGATTGTTGACTTTCTTCAACAAAGTAGAACTGCATCATATCCCTCGAGATCAGAATCGAATGGCAGACGCCTTGGCCACTCTATCTTCCATGTTCAAAGTCAACGATTAGAATGATATGCCCAGAATTCGCATTAGACGCCTTGAAAGACCTGCATATGTCTTCGCAACTGAAGCAGTCTTCGATGATAAACCGTGGTTCCACGACATCAAGCGTTTCCTTCAAACACGAGAGTACCCGCTTGGGGCATCGTACAAAGATAAGAAAACTCTAAGGAGACTTTCTAGGAATTTCTTCCTGAACGAGGATGTGCTATACAAAAGAAACTTGACATGGTTACGCTCGGATCGTCGACAGACGAAGCGCGACCATCCATGAAGTACATGAAGGATCCTTTGGAACTCACTCAAATGGGCATGCAATGTCGAAAAATCTTGAGCGAGGATACTATTGGATAACAATGGAATCGATTCTTTGTAAACACGTCAAAAGATGTCACAAGTGCGAGATCTACGCAGATAAGATCCATGTGCCGCCGACTCTACTCAACGTTCTCTCCTCTCCGTGGCCTTTCTCCATGTGGGGAATTGACATGATTGGAATGATTGAACCAAAAGCGTCCAACGGACATCGCTTCATTCTAGTGGCTATTGATTACTTCACCAAATGGGTGGAAGCAACATCTTACGCCAATGTCACAAGACAAGTGGTTGTGAGGTTCATCAAGAACAACCTCATTTCGCGTCTGAATTCCAAGGAAGATCATTACGGACAATGGATCGAACTTGAATAACAAAATGATGAAAGAAGCGTGTGAGGAATTCAAGATCGAGCATCATAACTCATCTCTTACGGCCAAAGATGAGCGACTGTTGAAGCGCCAACAAGAACATCAAAAGATCGTCGGAAAATGGTCATCACTTACAAAGGCCACGCAATCGCCATTTGCTGCATGGGTATCGTACTTGATCGCACTTCAGGGCAACTCCTTTTCTCTAGTATACGGCATGGGCGGTGCTCCCGTAAGTTGAGATCCCATCAGAGAGTTCTCATGGAAACTAAGCTATCCGAGGCGAATGGTGTCAAAGCGGAATCGACCAAGCTGAACTTAATCGAAGCGATCGCTCGTGTCATGGACAACTATATCAAGAAGGATGAAGAAAGCTTTCGACAAAAGGTCCGACCTCGTGAATTCGGAAGGCGACCTCGTGCTTAAAAGATTACATCTTTTCAACCGATTCTAGGGAAAATGGACTCCTAACTACGAAGGCCCATCGTCGTCAAAGAAGCTTTTACGGCGGTGATATGACTCTCACAACCATGGACGGTGATGAACTCCCGCATCCTGTGAATCTTGCATCAAAAAATACTTTGTCTAAAAAAAAAACAAAACACTCGGTAAGTCGAAAACCGAAAAGGCGGCTTAGGCAAAAATGAGCGTCTCGGTGGACTGAAAACCTGAAAAGGCGGTCCAGGAAAAAATTAGAGACAATAAACAGAAATTATCCTGATAGATTGAAAACCTGAAAAGGCAATCTAGGCAAAAACAAGGATACAAAAAAAAATGACAAAGCAACTGCATCAGTCCATACTTCGTCACTCTGAAGAATTTTCCATCAACGGATCTTCAATCAAGTCTTTTGAAGCAACAAACACAGTGGGAATTCAAAGTTGTTAGGGATAGTAGCGGTTATTTGCTTTCAATGTAGCCTTTTCCCAATAAATTATCATTTCCAACTTTTGTAAATAGTTCATGGAATCACGCCTTTGGCAGATTACCATTCTATCAATAAATTTGAGCCTTGTGCTTTTTGTTTGCAATTCCTACTTTGTTCTGTTTTGAAAAATAACGCTTTTTATTGTGAAAATCACTTTTTGAAACTAAAATGTTTTAAATGAATTTTTACTTCAAAATTTTGAAACAAAAAGCAAAAATTTTCCTTCGAATTATGAACACGGAAAGAACTTCAACAGTTTCTCCACCAGTGTTTCGATCTCCGAAGGATATAACAACTGCTACTGGGGTCTTCTCCTCAGCAGAAATCATCAAAGGATGGTATTCTTATTCAAAAAGAATCCCCAGCCGAGCTGCCAATGAAATGCTTTTCTCAGAAAGTTTAAAGCATGTAACTCAAATTCTTCATTAGTGAACATCTGCACCATTGCTGCAATTTTCACCGAGTATTTGTTCGAACTGTGACGTGGTCCTTTTCCCAAATATCTTTTTAGTGTCTTTGTCAAAGTATTGTTAGCATGCATATAACATTCATGACATTCATACATAATAGCATCATTCATGCATTTTTGCATCTCTCAAAATGTTTGCTTCCATATCACTGGTGTAAATCACGCTTACTCATGTAAGTACAAGATTATCCCCAGTAGAATATCTCCAAACAGAAAAAAATACATTTTTCTTTTTCCCCAACGGAGTATTCCCAAACAAAGAAATACATTTTCTTTTCTCCACCACATTCCCCAGCTGAGATCATTCCTCATTGGGAATAATGTCTTGATTGGCTTTTTCTTTCCAGTTCATTCCTGGGTAGAACCTTGTCTATAATCAACAAAGCAATAAGCAATAGCCTCATTGTCTGAGCCGCTTATTTTCATTCCTCGACATTGTCACTAAAGTTTGTCTTCTCAACAAAGCCAAAATCACGACAATTCAAGAATCTCCAACAGTTGTCTTTCTGTCAAAAAAGAAGACCTGTGTCTGTCAATCAAAATGCCCGCATCTTCTCAAAAGAGGGATCCTCGGCAAGATTTTACCCAAGAAAATAGAAACTCATTTGAGTTCTGTTTCTTTCATTGTCTGTTATTCACAAAGCTGAATATACAGCAATCTTTCAAAGATTTACCTTGTTATAGTTATCACTTTGCTGATAATTGGTAATATCTTTAAAACTCATTTTGAGATTTGTTTCCGTCATTTGTCTGTTATTCACAAAAGCTGAATATACAGCAATTTTCTCAAGATCTACCTTGTTATAGTTATCACTTCGCTGATAATTGGTAATATCTTCAGAACTCATTACCGCACAATATCACAAGGCTGATAATTGGTAATATCATTTTCACATACCTTAAACATTGTCACAAGGCTGACAGAAGGTAATCTCTTTGTTTCCCAAAACGAAACAGATATTCACGTATTTTTGTGAATCACTCTGTTTCCCCAGCGAGACATATTGATTGTTTCTCAACAAACAGGATCCTCTTTCCTCAAACAGATCGAGTCATCCTCACCAATTTTTCCCACCGTGTCATTACTTTGATATCATCCGGGTAAAAAATCATTTCGCATCATCCGCATTTTTTGGTATCTTAGGTCCAAAATTTGCGTATTCCGATATTTAAGTCTCTTTACACCTATCAAAACGAAGATATTCATCTTCATCTCTCAGGTTAAAGAAACTTAAATAGGGGCATCTGTCATACCCCAATTTTTGACCTAATATACCACCATACATTTGCATCATTTGCATCACTAACAACTCAGACATCATTAATCGGGTATAGCATTCACAGGTCAAAACCAGGGTTTCATCAGATTTTCATCTGATTCAAGAGGCAACCAATTAGGGTTTGAGTTTTTCTCACCTCATTTGATCTATCTTGATCAAATCATCAGCCTCTGATCATCAGATACCCATTTCTCTCATAGATCAATCGAGGATCGACCAATTAGGGTTTTGATCGAGCATGAGTATTCTCTGACTTTTTGGGCAAGAAATGACTTTTTTGGATAGAGATTGGTCGTTATATCTTAGATACAACATCTTGACCTAATTTATGGATTCAAAACATCACAGAAGTTCACAGACTTCATCAGTCAATTTCAGAAACATCTGATGAAAATTCATCTACACAGAAAAGTCAAACTTTGACTTTTGGTCAAATTTTTCAAAACAAAACTTTTTCAATCATCAAAATACTTCAAATGATCCATCATGATCATCAAAAATCAAAGAATTTGGAAAAGTCAACAAAAAGTCAAAAGTTTCTATACTTAGAAAAATTTCTAAGTGTTGAAATTTCTTATTTTTTTCAAACTTCATGCCATTTTTTCACCTAGTTCCATTTTGAATTGGAAAAAACTCAAAACATGAAAGTTGTAGCTTGTGAAACAAGATTTCCAAAATGTCCAAGAACTCTCAAATCCATGGAGTCTAGCTATACTTTTTAAATTGAAACATAAGGCTCCATGAACTTGATTTTTCAAAAGTCAAAACATCACATTATAGGTCATTTTGTGATTTTCTCATCTAGAACACTTGCCACCTTGCCAAATTAGGATAAGAACTGATAAAAATCAGTGAGAAGTAATAATTGAGGGATTGGATCGAGTTGGAAAGAATAACACATGGTAAAAAAGGAAACTTCCTTTTTCTTTACAAAATACCTTTCTTACCCCTTAAGTTAACTTTGATTTACCAAAAGCTTGTACTCTTGCCTAACAATTTCAGAGACATTGGCCTATAAATAGCTTCCCATTTCAAGTTCAAACCACACCAAAGCAATGCAAGTTCATGCTTTCACTTTCTATCTTTGAAATTTCAAGAATCATGTGTCAAATTGCCAAAACTTGCATTTTTGAAAATTGATGAAAAATATGATGAACTTTGGTGTCAAACACATTCCATGATCAATATCAAACTTGTTTAGAACTTAAAAACAACTTGATCAAAGCTGAAAATCAGAAATCACATGCCATGGACACATGCTTGTACAAACTGCCTTAACTTTCGAATTCCATTCTAAGCTTGATTAAGTTGTGTTCTAATAATCCTAACACCTTCCATATACATCATAGGGATGATCCAAAACATAAACAACTAACTGTAACAGCTTAAACATAGAATTCGAGTTTCTATTTCTGAACTGTGCAGGTGAATTTGAGTTTGAACCTCTTGTTGAGACTCCGAATGTGATCAATGCGCCTATGCCTAACCATGACAAAAGTTTCAATGCTGTTGGTGAGGATACTTACGTTTTCTACATAGATGACCTGACTATTCCTCGATGGTTTAAGAAGAATTTTTCGCAAGCGGTGTCAATCAGGATGCCGGTGCGTTGGTGCCATCTGCACCTGATGGTTGTGCTTGGTTGAGAAGACGTGTCCAGTGCATGATGGATAACCGTGAAATACTATTCTTGAAACCACCTGTGGAGAGTCTGTGTGAAGACATGTCTAAAAAACTGAAGATCAAAGATGTGAATGAAGTTGCGCCAAACATGTGGGATACCTTGGGACAGCCAAGTAGAAAGTATGATTACATGGTGAAGTATACTGTTCCTGAAAGCTACAAGATTCCTATTGAAGATGTTAAGGCGACCGGATGGGGTGAAGATTTCCCAGAAGACTATCGATGTTAACACAATAAGGATTTCCTCTGTGATTACGTGCCTAGAGTGGCACCTCTCATCATTACTTCTCCCGGACCAGTTCCGTATTCCTCGACAAGGCTATCCTTGGAACTATGGGTGATGTTTACTATCGTCAAGCAAGACTCGACCATTGAAGATCTTACGATTGAAGCTACCATTCCTGACATTGACAACATCACCGAATCGAGTAAGGTGACCAGAACCGGAAGAGTATTCTCTCCAGATATCTCTCCCCCAAAAGACACTGCGACTCCAACTCGCATTCCAGCTATTCAATCCATTCCCCAAGCTAGAGGAAAGAACCGGTGACTCACCACTTTCGACGAAGTACCAAAGGAAGTTCTTGAAGACACCTCCAAACGAGAAATGGAGGAAATTCTGAAGATTATCAAGAAGAGTGACTACAATGTTGTGGAACAGTTGGGACAGACTCCGTCCAAGATCTCCATGCTTGCTCTGCTCTTGTGCTCTGAGGCTCATGCTAACGCCTTGGTGAAGTTTCTGAAGAATGCTCATGTACCGCAAGACACTACTACTGACCAGTTCAAAGTTTGTATTGCTAGCCTGGCTGCCAACAACGGCCTAGGCTTCTCTGATGTTGATTTGACTCCTGCCGGAAAGAAACACAACAAAGCCTTGCACATCTCTGTGGATTGCAAGGGCATTACATTATCTCATGTTTTGGTGGATACCGGTTCTGCTTTGAATATCCTGCCGAAAACTGCTTTTGACCGACTTGATGTTGAAGGATTGGTTCTGAAACCCAGTGACATTATTGTGAGAGCTTTTGATGGTTCTAAGCGAACAGTACTCGGAGAGCTCATTCTTCCAGTCAAAGTCGGTTCCCAGACTTTTGACTCCACTTTCTTTGTCATGGACATCCGTCCAGCTTACTCTTTCCTACTCGGACGCCCTTGGATACATGGGGCAGGCGCTGTTACCTCTACCTTGCATCAGAAGCTGAAATATCCGGTGAAAGGGAAGGTTGTTACAGTATGTGGTGAAGAAGAATATATGGTCAGTCATCTACAGTCATTCCGTTATCTCGAGATGGAAGGTGAATTCTTCAAGACTCCCTGTCAAGCTTTTGAAACAATCCCCAGAGTCATGCCTGTTGACTCTCCCATCACTCCTAAAGTTACACAAGTTCCGCCTAGGATGGCCTCGCTGAAGGATGCTCAAGCAGCAGTTGAAGAAGGAGGTAGTTCTATTTGGGGTCGCTCACGATCTTCCTTTCAAATCGACAAAGGCTGGTTTAGGCTTCACCATCAAAGGTCGAAGATGATACGCCGCGAACGTGCCGGCCAACTTCCTTTCGCATCGCCAGTGGAATCCATGCTATAGAGGACGAAGACGGCGACTTGACATCAGAAATGGATATTCCAACTCCGGACAATGGGCTCGGAATTGGAAGGCGAAGGCGTCATACCAATCTCCTTTAGGCAGAGTAATTGCTCTTGTTTTGTTTTGCTTTTCGTATTTTCTATGTTTTGAACAATAAACTCTAAAGCCTAGTGCCTTGCCGGCATCATGGCTCGTTGTGAGGGTTATTATCATCATTTCATATTTTCATTCAATAAAATCGTTGGACTTTTGCATTCAATTGTTGCTTTCTTTCTTTTACTTTATCACCCCTTCAAAAGCTATGTGTTTCTTACACACACGTGATACTGCGAATCACTCCGAATCTAGTTGATAACTATGCTATTGCTAAATATGACTTCGATAATCCGATCTACCAAGCCGAAGACGAAGGTGAGGAAGATTGTGAAGTGCCAGGAGAACTTGTCAGACTGCTACAGCAAGGGGAGCGAGTTATACAACCACACAAAGAGTCAGTTGAGGTTGTGAATTTGGGTACTGATGAAGACAGAAAAGAGATCAAGGTAGGAGCGGATCTTGAGAGCAGTGTCAGAGAAAGATTGGTTCAGATGCTACGAGACTATATCGAGGTTTTTGCTTGGTCATACGGAGACATGCCAGGGTTGGACATTGACGTTGTGGTACACCGATTGCCGACAAAAGAAGAATTTCTCCCAGTGAAACAGAAGGTTCGTCGCATGCGTCCAGAGATGTCAGAGAAAATCAAAGCCGAAGTTATGAAGCAGTTCAACGCGGTTTCTTAGTCATACTTCCTATCCATTGGGTTGCAAATGTGGTGCTGTGCCCAAGAAGGATGGCAAGAATGCGAATGTGCGTGATTGAGATCTAAACAAAGCAAGTCCGAAAGATGATTTCCCACTTCCTCATATTGATGTTCTGGTTGACAACACCGCTCAGCATAAGGTTTTCTCCTTCATGGATGGTTTCTATGGTTACAATCAGATTAAAATGGCTCCTTAAGACATGGAGAAGACTACTTTTGTTACACAGTGGGGCACTTTCTGCTACAAGGTTATGCCATTTGGGCTAAAGAACGCAGGCGCCACTTATCAGCGTGCTATGGTGACGTTATTTCATGACATGATTCATCACGAGATAGAGGTCTACGTCGACGACATGATAGCTCGATCACAGACTGAAGAAGAGCATCTTGATCATCTACGGAAACTATTTGATAGGTTGAAGAAGTACAGACTGAGACTTAATCCCAACAAGTGCACCTTTGGAGTCAGATCCGGAAAACTCCTAGGGTTCATTGTCAGTGGGAAAGGAATTGAGGTTGACCCTGCCAAGGTTAAAGCTATTCAAGAGATGCCAGCTCCCCGCACCGAGAAGGAAGTCAGAGGTTTCTTGGGCCGATTGAACTACATTGCCAGATTCATCGCACACCTAACTGCTACTTGTGAGCCAATCTTCAAGTTACTGAAGAAAGATCAAGTGGTAGAATGGAACGACGATTGCGAGATCGCTTTTGACAAAATCAAGGGTACCTCTGAATCCTCCTATCCCGATGCCCGCCCGAAAGACCTCTTATCATGTACTTGCGGTGTTAGAGAACTCGATGGGGTGTGTGTTGGGGCAACATAACAAGTCTGGTCGAAAGAGCATGCAATATACTACCTTAGCAAAAGTTTACCATTGTGAAACAAGATATTCACGGCTGAGAAAACTTGCAACGCTTTAAGGCTGCTCGCCGACTAAGGCATATATGTTGACTCACACTACCTTGTTGATTTCCAAGATGGATCCGATAAAATACATATTTGAGAAACCAGCTCTCTCCGGAAGAATAGCAAGATGGCAAATGATCTTGACCGAATACGACATCCAGTACACTTCTCGGAAAGCGATCAAAGGAAGTGTAGTAGCCGATCATTTGGCTCAACAAGCCATAGATGACTATCATCTATGCGATTCAATTTCAGACGAAGATGTTTTGTTAATTCTGATTACGAAGAACGAGGCCCGGACGAAGGACCTGAACAGGGATCCCGATGAACTATGGTCTTTGATGGAGCCTCAAACGCACTTGGCAATGGCATTGGCTCCATCATTACATCTCCTACAGGCGGACACACCCCTTTCACCGCCAGGTTATGTTTCAGTTGCACTAACAATATGGCCGAATACGAAGCGTGCATCATGGGTATCAAAGTTGCTATTGACTTAAGAATCAAGTTCTTACAAGTGTATGGAGACTCAGCTTTAGTGATCAGTCAGATTAAGGGCGAGTGGGATACGAAACATCCGAATCTCATTCCTTATCGAGAGAATGTTTTGAGTTTGATCCCCTACTTCGAAGAAATCACTTTCAATCACATTCCACGAGAAGAGAATCAGTTGGCAGACGCGTATTTGATTGATGAGAAACGACTCGCATCCATCTGCCATGGACAGATCTATCAGAAACGAATGATCAGAGCATTTAACAAGAAGGTCAAGCACCGAGTCTACCAAGTCGGTGATCTAGTAGTCAAGCGCATCATTCTTCCACAAGGTGATCCCAGGGGCAAATGGACTCCCACCAATGAGGGACCGTTTGTAGTCAAGACAGTATTTTCCGACGGAGCTATGATACTTAGCACCATGGATGGTGAAGACTTCCACACCACGTGAACGCAGACATAGTCAAAAAATACTACGCATAAAAGAGACCCGCTAGGTCGACTGACCTAGGCAAAAATAAGGGCATCCTAGCGAACCAAAAGGGTTCGGGCAAAAGTTAAGGATATATACAAAACATGTACACCCGGCAAGTCGAAAACCTGAAAAGGCGGCTTGGGCAAAAAAGGGTATCCATTGGTGAAAACCGAAAGGCGGTCTAGGCAAAAGTTAGGGATTTAAGCGTACGACTATGTCTCGTCCCGATCATCAACTTCCAGACTACTACAATCAGCATTCAAGATTCAAATGGCGAAAATCAATTCACTCACTTTCTACTGACAGCAAGGAGATGAGATAGTTGAAATATATGAGTACTAGCATAGTTGGAACTTAACGAGATTGTTTCCGCATAGCTTTTTACTTTTCTTGTGTACAAACTACTTGGCCATACGCCACATTTCAAATAAATACGAGTTTCTTTCTCCTTATAATTTTCACTGTTGTCGTTTGCATAAAGTCCAACGTTTGCTTTGAATGATTATATGCATTTGACGATAAAAATCTGCTTACAAACATGCGAAAAGTGAACGAACAAAAGTAATTACTACAGGCTCTAGGAATTGAGATGACGACGAAGGTCACCAATGCATTCCCCCGCAGAGCATGATCCCCACAGAGGTGTCACTCACAACAAACCTTCCCTAGAGGAGTATACGTTAGTCCCCGGGCAGTGATTCCACTCAACTAAATCATGTTACATCAGTCTTCGAGCAATAACATTTCATCCCCAGCCGAGGTATTTATCCCCCAGCGGAATATCTCTCAACAGTTCCCCTTTTCCCAGCGCGTAGCGGACACAGAAACTTGGTCAGATAGTGCATTGGAGGAAACCCACGTCTTTTATTCCCCAACCAGAGATTTCAACGGGCTCCAGATCCTTCTAGCCCGGTCTCCCAGCAACTATCAAATACTCTTCAGCAAGATCTACACGCAAGATCCCCAGTAGAGTACCTTCTAATTTCTCCCCAGCAGGCTCTATGCACAAGATCCTCAGCGGCGCATCTCTTGATCTCTATTATCCTCAACGATATCCAGGCTCAAGACTTGGTCAGATAGTGCATCGGAGGAATCAAAGTTATCTTTCTTCTCAGGGTTTCCATCCGTTTCATCCAGAAGTCAGAAATCTCCAAGTAGAACATCAACATCTTCTTCAAGATGGATATGTTTTGAAATACCATAACATCTACCATTCATACATTATTCATGAAAAGTCATATACATATGTCATTCATACATTGTCATGCATCATACTTTGCATAAGACTAACGATATTCTATCAAAGTTTCTTTTGTTTTTTCCAAAACAGGTGCAAATAACTTCTGAAATAAATAGGTCCAGGATTAATGCCCAAATCCAGACGGGAAAACTATCTGAACGACCGCCCTAGTTGTCCTCCGACAATGGTCGAGATTAATGCCGAAGCAGACGGAAAACTATCGAACGACCCCCTAGTTGTCCTCCGACAACTGGTCCAGATTAATGCCAGGCGGAAAACTATCTCGAGCGACCGCCCTAGTTGTCCTCCGACAACAGATCCAGGATTAATACCCGAATCCAGACGGGAGAACTATCTGAACAATCACAAGTTATCCTCCGATAACAGGCATTGGGCCAACACCCGAAGCACAACAGGGAAGCTGTCCATATTTTGCCAACTATTATCCCCTCAGAGTAATCAGCACAAAGATGTATTCTGACGTCCTCTTATTATCAACAGCAACTACAGAGTCTGGCGTACGACTCAGTTGCCTTGGATGGCATCTTAAGCCCATCTCCGACTACTTGTCGACATTTCTCCACTTGCAGAATGCTGCATATTTGGTTAAAAAACCAATACAAACCAATAACTTCATTCAAGGTTGAGCACGAAGTCTAACGTACGACTCCCTCCGGATGGCATCTTAAGCCCATCCCCATGCTCCTTCCACTTCTAGAAACATCTACAGCGCCTAGCGTACGGCTCACTCCCCAACATCGATCTTTCCATATGGCATCTTAAGCCCATCTCCGACGGTTCTCCTATCCAGACAACAATCTCGAGTCTAGCGTACGACTCATTCCCAGCGAAGTCTCTACCTTCTCCAAATGGCATCTGTAAGCCCATTCCCGCATCACCAGCGAGTGCAAATTTTCAGGTGTACTCGAGTGTTCAATCATCTTCTACCTCCAGGTCACGAAAGACAAACATACCAATCTAATCCTTCCAGTACAAGAAGATTGAACAGGGGCAGCTGTCATACCCCAAAATTTGCCCTCCTACTTCTCAAGACATTTCATACATCTATCCTCAAGGATTCCTCATGGGTTGATCAGACAAACCCTCTCCTAGACAATCAACCCAAACTAGGGTTTGGCTATCCACAGATCAAGATGGACTTCCAACATCTCCAATGGTCATCATGCCTCCTCATATACTTCAAAGATTCTCCATGACAAGTTTCAAGCCTCACAAGTCAAGTTTCCTCAAACAATTGCTCAGATGATTGAAAATCAGTTGTATTGGACAAAAAGTCAAATGTGGTCAACATACAGTCAAACTTCATGATTTTTGGTCAACATCCTTATTTTGAAGTTACATTCATCATTTGATCAATGGTTGATCATGATTCATCAAGAAAACTCAAGATTTGCACAAAAGTCAAACTTTCCAAATTAGGGTTTCTCAATGAAAAGTCAACTGAACTTTGACTGAGCATAACTTCTTCATATTTTCTCAAAAAAATTTCCACCACCTCGCATTTTGAAGGAAATTCAATTCTATACAACTTCATGTCTCACAAGAATGTTCAAAAAATGCTTCATTTGGAAGGTATGGATCAAAACATTACAGGTCCTTTTCAAAGTCAACAAAAAGTCAACTTTTTGTTTTGGAGATTTATTGAACATGGAAACTCCAATTGAGATGAAACCAAAGAGGTTGATCAGAGGACACCTAGAGTTTTCTAAAAAGTCCAAGAACACTCAAAAATATGGAAAATTGAGCAAAATACACCATTCAGAAGTTGGGCATTGTTGAACAATTGCACAAAAGGAGATATTTGTCAAAATCCAATTTTTTCCAAATGGGCCTATAATTTTATGATCCAAACTTGATCATAATATTATTTGTGACCTATTGATGCCTTGCCATGACCACATTTTATTTTATTGATTTATTTTTGAATTTTAAACCATTTAATTCAAAATTAAATTATATAAAATATGAAAATAAGATATATTTTCAAGAGGAGTGGATTTTTATCAAGCTTGAGGTCCAAGATAGCCCATGAAACATACCAAATTCGTGCTAGCCTCTCACATGGAAGGAAAATAAAATTTTCAAAGAAATTTGATTTGATTTGAATGAGAAAATTTTTGCATTCAATATCCAATCTTTTTTCACTCTCTTTGCCCTCTCAATTCACTCTATAAATACCAAGCATGCTGCACATCAAAGAACATGAAACCCTAGCCCCAAAAACAACCCTTATTTTGCCAAATTTTTTCCCAAAGTTGTGAAATTTGAGTTTTACTTTGCAGCCACTTTCAACCTCTCTCAACCATCCAAACGTGTTCCTGAGGTAATTTAGAGTGAGTATGCATCATTGTTCATGACTGAAACTGCCTAGATCGAGCTACATACATTCATACATATTCAAATTTTTCTTGAAATTGCATTTTTATTATCGGCTTGTTTTAATCGATTCTAACCGTTTTAATGAGTTCATGAGATGCTAAGGGATGGATCTGGGCAATCGTTTGTAAGCTTGAACGTCAGAATCACATATTGCCATGTTTAGGGTTTTCAAGCTGTTGAGCTTCGAACTGGTAGCTAGAGGCATTTTCAATCGAAACTGATACCACCATTGAATCCGGAATGGTCGATTTGCGGGGGTAGGGTCCTGCTTTCCTGTTTATTTCGCTTATTTTTGCAGGTTTAAAAATCACGTGGTCGGAGAAGACGACCGGAGCTAGGGCTCCGGCGTCGTTGACCAGTGGACTCCGGTGGGAAGCATGCGTGGCACTTTCGTGGCTTTCTATTCGCTCCTTCCGTTCAACCTGGGCCCCGCGCGCTGACTGTGCTTTGATTTCAAATATCCATGACACGTATTCGTTGATAAACAATTGATTCAAACTTCCAGACACCAAGTGCACTGTGGCGTAGTGGTTAAGGCATTGGCAAGGAAAGATACTCTCAATGGTCACCAGTTCGATCCCTGGCAAGACCAACTCTTTTTTCTCTTTTACAAACTTAACTATTCTTTCATATTTTCTTATTTTCTTTAATATTTTCATTCAAATTTATTTTATCTTCTAATATTTTTATCATGCATTTAAAAAACACCAAAAATATTTATTTTTTGCATACTCATCAGAAAAATGTTTATTTAATTTTTAAAATTAAAATTATTATTTTTGCATGCATATTTAATTTAATTGCTAATTTATCATTTAAATAGCTTTTAATTGATTTTTAATTATCAAATTAACTCCAAAAATTCCCAAAAAAAATTATTTTAGCATATTAATGTCATTATTAGCATGAAAACTTTTTCTCATTCAAAAATACTTATTTTTACTAACATTTTCCTCTTATGCAATTTTCTTCCATTTTTCGATTTTGCATCTTTTCACAGGTTATACCGTTTCGGACGATTTTTATTGCTTTTCTTTTCCAATTATGTAATTGCCTATGGGATGTAATAGGTTAATTAGGACTTTTATTTTCCGCACTTTCAATTATGTATCTGCCCCAAAGCCATGTAATAGCATAGGATTTATCTTTCCGCACTTTACATTTCCGCAATTTACTTTCCGCACCCTATAAACTGATAGTAACTAGGTGTGTATGGCAAGATTAAAATTGGACATAGCTCATTCATAATTCCAAGATAACATATTTGAATTTGACACACTCTCTCACACATGCACCCCTTAGGGTAATTCTCTCTCGTTGCCTTACGAATTCAAATGGTCATGTCCCTCGAACGTAGAGGTATTCTAGCACCGTTGCCTTCAAAACAAATCATCATAGTCCCTTCGATACAAAGATCATAGACCCACGATGTCGCCTACAAATACATGATCTTGACCCTCGATTGTCGCCTACGAAAAATGATGATAGTCCCTTCGAATGTGCTAGCATACTCCTACAAGTTGCCTTCTATGACCATCCGATGTCCCTTCGAATGTCCCTTCTACATCCAACGAATAGGGTTACCTACCAACTAATGGTATGGATTGCACTATTCTAAAGGAACGTAAAATAACATGAAAACAACCAATTCTGAGTAGGTAATAAGACTTTTAGTTGCTTGCTTTATCAAAATACATTTCACACCAAACACTTTTGTCAAAGTTCAAACTCTTTTCAAGAACGAAACATTTCCGAACACTTTGTATACATTCCTACATGAATCATTACAAAGTCAAAGCGAAATGCCTTTTCAAAACATTTTTGTCAAACACACAGAAAGCACAATTTTTAAAGTGATCTAAGAGCAACTAAGAGCCCGTAGATAACTACGGATGGAAAGGGGTGCTAATACCTTCCCTTTTCATAACCTTCTCCCTTACTCAGAATCTAACGAAGGTCTTTTCCTATTCTTTTCACCTTCCCTTAATTGGATAAAAGAAAAGTCGGTGGCGACTCTTGCTATCCGCACATTTGCGATACAAAAATCTCAAAGTCAGTTCACCGTATTACAACAACACATTGGAAATTACTGACCTTTTTCCATATTTCCCCATAACCAGAACATCTCCAATACTTTCATCTGCTAGAGTATTGTCATTTGCAAATTTTACCATGTTCTTCATTGAGGGTTTTAGATTAACAAAAAAATATTTCCTTGCAAACATGTGTGATGAGCATCCTGAATCCAAGTACCATCTGTAACAGCCCGGGCCTTCAGCGTTCCCAGCACTATTTGTTGCACCCAAAAATTTACCCTCTTTGATTTAGGCTTATGTTTCATCATATAAATCTCATGCTCTCACATATTTGAATCTTTCAAGTCACAAGACTTATTTATCTCAATACATCTCACTTGTATCATTAATTCATCAAGAGTTGAATATTTGCCAAAGATTGGAGAGAAATTTATCTATGTCATTCATCTGATGAAATTAGGGTTTTGGCCCATTGTAGAGTTTGAAGCTTGTCTAAGCCAATTTATTGAAGCATTATCTTCTCATTATCATTTGAAGAATCTTTATTCCAAGAATTGCTTAAGATATCCAGTGTTTTGAATTTAATCAGGAGTTCTTTAGATTTTTCATCCAAAATTGATTCCATGGGTTTCTATACGCTATTGGGATCTATGTTTGAAATATTTAGTTTAAATTTTGATTTGAAGCAATTCAATTGATCACAAGGGGAAAATTAGTCATTTTGGTCAAAATCACTCAAAGTCAGGAGTTGTCCAAGTGGACTTTTGGTCAACCATCGATTCAAATATCCTCTTTTCATATTTCATGACCAAATTCATCATTGAATCAAGAAAATTGAAGAAATTAGAGTTAACTTGTCCTTGAAGTTATTTGAAGTTTGAAAAATTTCCAAGTACTCACTCTATAAAACTTTGACACATCATAATTTGCTCAAATTTTATCAAATGGTTGCAAACTATACATGTTTGCAAAGCTTGAGAAAAATTCTACAAATTTGTCAATGTGTGACAAATCTCAAAAATGTATCATTTGAGAGATATTTGAGTTATAATTCCCATGCACAAGATATGCAAAATGCAAGGCAGACTTTCCTTCTCTAGGTCATCTTGCGCGCGTATTTTTGACAAACACATGGTGTGCCAAATGTGTGAGTCTGGTTTTTTGCTCAAGCTTCAATATGAAAAATTAAAGTATGAATCTTGTACTGTGCGATAAGGGCTCTTTAAGGAGCTTGGAATCATGTCAAATGGCCAAGGGATGATTGAGTTATGAACTCTCAAAGTTGGGCATTCAACCTAACCATGCATGCAACCCATGCAGGACATGCACGCGTGCATTCTGCCTTGCCCAGTTTCACTTTTTTCCTCAACTTTAAGTTATCGTATCTCCATTATCCAAGCTTCAAATTGCAAAATTCCAAACACCACTGTGATCTACATTGAATGATCTCTTGAAAGGCGAAAGATCTCTTGAAAGGCCTCTCAAACAACAAAAATGCTCGAGCCAATTTTGAAATGCCTAAGCATAAAGTGGGTTGATCAGGTGAGTTGTATAATCATAGCCATTTTCAAAATTCTGTGAAAATTGGTTTTGATTCATTATATGTCCTTATTTGTACAAGTTATACACATTACCCTCACTCTTATCTTGCCAAAACAAGCCAAACCATTTGGAAAGTGAGCATGAAACTCCCTCCATCGTGTATTGCCAAAAATGGAATACCATGTACTGATTGTTCCAGCTCATTATTCTCACTAAATTCCATTCAAAATAACTCACCGAAAGTGACCACAAGGCTCAGCAAAATGGAAGCATACGTAAGACACTCATTTTCTGATTTTTCTTGCAATTTCTCTCCAACGTATTTGTTGGCCTCCAAGGACCATTATAGCCTTTTTCATTCCTCTATATATAAGCCCAAGACCTCACTCTTCTTAGGGCACGCCTCATTGACACTAAAAACCAGATCTGAAGCATTTATTCTATGAAGGAAATTTTTCTTCAAAGCTTCTTATTCTTCCATTCCAGAGCTTAATTCTTTCTCATTTCTACTTCATTGGAGCTTAAAGGTCAAGTAAAGTTAGGTTTCGTTCGTGTCTAGAGGCCCTAGTTGGATTTATTTTCCAACTGTCAAGGTAAGTATCATAACTTGAATCTTCATTTTCAGTTGATTTTTGATGAAATAAAGCATATATGTGTGTGTATAGCTGGCCAAACAATAGGTTTGATGCATAAGGATGCTTGGTTTTGAAGTTTGTTTCGAGTTTTGAAGTTTTGAAATTTTTGAACTTGGATGATTTTTATGATTTTCGTGGCTGATTTCTTAATGTGTGGTTGATGATTTTGAAATCTACAAGTTGTGTTATATTCCTTGCCATGTAGTCTTTAATTTGCACTTGGATTCATGAAATTTGGTTGAAACTTGAGCATGTACGATAGCTCTGAAACTGGCATGTAACACTAAAAGTTAGGGTTTATTTGGAGAAGACGAAGTTGACTTTAGTTTGACTTAGGCCTTTTTACAGCGCTTCACCATAAAAGTAGGTGTAGTTAATCCTAACTTCATTTAAATTTTTATTTAATTATATTTATTTTGTCTGATTTTATTTTATGGTCAAAATATTTTCAAAAATTAAAAAAAAAGTGACATAGATAGATTTTAATTTCGAATATTTGATTATGATTTTTCTGGATTTTTAGAAATCATTTGATTGGTGGAAAAATGTGTAGATCAATTAATTTTGTTTAATTGATTTTTTCATACCATTTTTTGTTAATTTTTGTTTCTGACTTTTCCACCACCAAAAATTATACTAAAAATATTCTAAACATTTTAATAGGTCTATTTTATGATTTTAAGGTTTAGGTATATTATTCTAAACATTCTAAAAATATTCTAATAATTTATTGTTTTAAATACTTGATTTTCATCATATATTTTTCATTTTATTTATTTTCATCATTTTTCTTGAGCATAAAAAATCTAAAAAAATACTACCTGACCTTTTCATTGTTTTCAATCTTTCTCAAATATTCAAGGACCTAAGTTGTTGGTTTCTGACTTTTATAAGTCTTAGGTGTCTTAAAATATTTTTGTTTGGTTTTTATAGGTCATTTTCTTATTTTTGATTGGTTTATCAAACTTTTGTCAATATTGGTTGCTTATGTTAGAAGTTACAATTCTTTGACTAACTTCCTTAGACTTACAAGTCAAGCCTTGTTTAGATTAGGTTAGCATAATGTCTTAGAGTCTTAGAATTAATTTTATCTAATTTTAGGATTAGGTTTGCTATTTTCCCCATTTAGTCTAATTAGGGTTTCTAATTAGGGCATTTGCTAGGGTAGACAAACTTGTTTGATTTTGTTTGTAACATAAACTTTGCTAACCTTGTACTAAGATTTTTGATTATGACTTTTGGATGTCTTGAATACCTTAAATCATTATTGTTTCTATTTTAAAAGTTATATTTCTATCTTTAACTCAATCATCATTTCCATGTACGCATTGATGTTTGTTTGTACTAAAGATATAGGGAATGCACTTGTGCAACCCACGGGGGATATATTATTTTTATTTTTATCATCTTCATTGCTTGTTAGAGACTTGAATTAATCTTTGAACCATTCAAGCTCTCATAACTTATTTACCCTTTGTCAATATTTTTTGATGATTGCTTATGATCATGGTTTAGGAGGTAGCTTTTGTGCACCACCATAAATACCTCATGTGAAGCTATTTCAACTATGACCTATTATGATTATGATATTTTGAGGTTGGCTTTCTATTATACAATTCTCCTTTGACCCTTGGATGACATACCATTGTCTATTGAACATCTCTATCTATGATCTTCATGCTTCAATGAACCCTTGTGTGACACTTCATTGTCATTTCATTTTGGTCTCATTTGAAAGCTAGATCGGCCATTTTGGTGGTCTTTATTTTATTTCTCTTTGAATTTTGATCATGATCTTATGATCCATGTTTAATTGAGGTATCTTGATGTTGGTTTCATCCCTATAACATCTAAGAACCCTAATTGCAACATATTTTGGTCACCTATGCTTTTGTGCATTAGAGACTAAATTTTTGATATATTGTCATGACACTTTAACATGTTGGAGTAATAACATTGATTAGAGTTCTTTGAAGCTCATGGTAGATACTTTTAGTAGAGAGATGCCATTGACCTAGGACCTATAAGTATCAAATTCTCTCTCTCCACAATTAATTTATATCATCCATCATTGATTTTAGACAAGTGTTTTCCATCTCTTGTGATGTTGACTATCAATCGGGTGACTTGCTTTGTGTATTGAAGTTTCATCTTCCACTTTGGTTACTCATGAATACTATCTTGATTTTAACTTATGACACAAGTCACACATGTCTTAACTT
The DNA here is from genome assembly GCA_021764765.1 of Vicia sativa. NCBI lineage: Eukaryota > Viridiplantae > Streptophyta > Magnoliopsida > Fabales > Fabaceae > Vicia > Vicia sativa. Next base: position 113,614,517 of record CM038795.1, on the reverse strand, counting down.
TCTAATTAAGACCATTTTGTTTGATCTGTATCAATTATCTTAAATTTGTGCAAGTTTTGTTGCTTCTAAGCCCTAGTTTTGTGTGCTTTGGTGAGTGATCCTTATTTTATGTTGGAGACACCTTTGAATATGAGTTCATTTAAATTTTAAGCTACTGACCTTGTAATTCCTATAGGTTCCCAACCTCACCTTATGTTTATCGTTGTGATATTTTGTTCTACTAACCTCTTAGGATTAGGATTATGGTAGGATTTTGACTCTTCCTCGTGTTAACTTTGGTGTGGGTTTGGATGGTGTTGTTTAAATATTGATTATAGATTATGCATGTGTGTTATATCTATGTCTTGTTTATGATATCACCCACATATGAAATTGTGATGACTGGTTTTTTTCATCGGTTGTTTTAAAAACAATGAAGTCGCCACCTAATTTTATTTGTTCTAAAAAGAACGGGGAAATATGGATAAAACCCACAAAGATGGATAAGGCGGTCTACGTGACCAAAAGATGTGAACTCGGGAGTCGGTTATGCAAGGGGAAGGTATTAGCACCCCTTACATCCATCGTACTCAATGGGACCCCTTTACTTCTAAGTGTTTGTGTGTTTGTTAAATTGCTAAGTTCATGAATTAAAATCGAGAAATAAAAGAAATGGGGTTTATTTATTATTATTTTGATTTTGGCACGGTTTCGGAACCGTGTGCCTACGTATTCCCATGTGCAATGGGAAAGTCAAAACTCCGTAGTTGCTCTTAAAAAGGTTTTTATTGGTTGTGTTAATTTTATAAGAAAAATCGTGCTTTAGACATTTCAAATGCTTGAACTTGGACTTGTTTTGTTTGTTTGAAAAGCTTAAGTCTTTGTTCGTGTTTGAAATGGTTATTGCACATTCTTTGTAAGAAAAGAGTTTGATGATCGCATATGAGCGATAAAAGAGTTTGATGATCGCATATGAGCGATAAAAGAGTTTGAGTGAGTTGAGTTATTTTTATGTGGGAGACGAGTATTGGACCATAAGCATTCAACGGCTAATGCCCCAAATACTCGGATGAGTGGACAGAAACATCCTAATCATCTTTTTCTACCCAAAAAGTTTGTTGAGAACAGGTGAGGTGAAACAAGGTTCACGTTAATTAGATTCATTTAAGAAGCCAAACATACAGTCGAGGGTCGATACAGGACTGACTACCATATGTTTGGGAGGAGAGAGAAGTAGAATATTTATTTATGAAAATATTTTGAAAAGAATCTCGACGTTGGATCGAGGTTTAGAAATTTAATAATGAAAGTGTTTTTTAGGAGGTTTTGAAAATGATTTTGAAAAGTGAACGCTATTCACAAGAAGTTTTGAAAAGATTTAAGTTTGAAAATTGGAAAGAAAACATTTTTGAAAAGTATTAAAAATACTTAAAATGTCCCATTTTTTAAATTAGTAAAAATATAATCAAAAAGAAAATATTTGGATGTTTTTGACATAATCATAAAATAGGTATATTAAATGACAAGTGTACAAAAAATCATCTCAAAATGAGAAGTTTTGATTAGTTTTTGAAAATGTTTAAGTTTGCTAGAAACTTGAGAAATTAGTGATAAAAAAAAAAGAATTTTTGGTCCTAAGGAGGTTTGAACCTTGGACTTTTGTCTTAGAAGTGAATATTTTCTAATGAGCCATTTGCTTGACTTGTCATTTAATTATCTTGCTTAGAAGGAGTTTTAAAAAAGAAGTTTTAAAAATGTCCAGAAGTTGCACTTCTGAAGGGTTCAGAAGTTGTCTACTTCTGGAAGAGTTAGAAGGCTTGGCTTCTGGAGCGTGTGAGAAGGCATGCTTCTGGAGCGCTTTTGGATTCAAACTTCTGGGGCGTGTTGCTAGCAGTTTCTGGGGCGTATGGGCTAGCATGCTGATTCTGGCTGCTGGAGAAAGCTTGTTTCTGGGCTAGAAACACTAGAAACTTCAAGTTTCTAAGGATAGAAGTACTAGAAGTACTTCTGATCATAGTGGAAATGGAGAGTTTCTGGGGGCAGAAGCTTCAAAAGCACTTCTGGAGGCTGAGCCCCAGAAGGACTTCTGGAAGAACAATCTCCAGAAAGCTTGTGTTTCCTTTTAATAAAAAAAGGTTCCAGGGGGATTCGAACCCTGGACCTTTGGCAAAGGAAAGGATTTGAAAAGCGCGTTGACTACCACTGGGGTGGCTATACATCCATTGTTTTAACTTAAACTAGAAATATATATTATAAGCCTAGCTTCAGAAATTGAAATTCAAACTTCATCTTCTTCGCTGGATAGCGCGCAAACACCATAGCCATGGATAATTCGTGTTTCTTCATTTCTTGATCAATTTTAAAAGTTCAAAATACCATTTTGTCTAGATTTTCATCACGATTATGAATATGTATCTTGTTAAAAATTTTAATCAAAGATGAACACGAATTTTGTCTATCCCAATTAAACCCTAACTGAAAAAGTGATTAATTCTTCAAACTCAATTGATTTTAGTTCAAATTAAGGACCCAGATAGCTTTAGTGATTGAATATCTACATTTTCCTTTTCAATTTTAAAGCTAAAAGTGCATGAATGGAGGAATCAAAGTTTGAGAAACTCACCTCTTGGTATGAAATACCAATTCGAGCTAGACATCTTCCAAATGCAAAGTAAGGATTGCTTTAGCTTCCTTGAACCTCACTGAGTGTGTTCCTACTCTTAGATTATTCTGAAAGTGGCTGGAACTCTCTGACCAAGTCAAGTTGCAGGTTGCTAATTTGAAAATGGAAGATGATGATGGAGCTATTCCAGAACTTGTTTAAGTGCATGGATAGTCTCTATATGTTGTATGGGATGTGTTTGAAGTGAGAAATCAAGACTAGCACGAGTAGTTTTCTAGTTTGGAAGTTATGGCTCAAATTTGCATTTTATGAGTTTTGGAAGTGATTTTTGGAGCAAACTGATTTTGACTTGTTTTCTGATGGTTTGTAGTTTCAAACAACTTCTAAATGATGTTTAGAAGATGTTTGAATGACACCATTGGTTAGAACTTGCAAGAATTGCAATTTGGAATTCTAACCTCTTTGAAAACTTAGAAACTTGCAAAATAAGAAAGAAATGAGAAAACAAGTTTGGAATTGTTTTGGTGTGTTTTTTGAATGAAGTAGGAACCTCTATTTATAGGCAAAGGAATTATGAAATGGCAAGGCAAAATAAGCATAGAGCTTGCAACTTGGAAGCTTAAGGCTTAAGAAAAGAATATTCCTTCATTAAATGCACATGGAATCTTTTTAATCATTACTTATAAAACTCAAGTGTTTCTATCCTTTCCTAGCCATTTCCCTCAGATTTTTTCCTCTAAAATCCTATCTCTTTTGGTGACAAGACTTCTAGAAGGGAGAAAGTTGCAAAATAACTTATAACTTTGATGCATGATTTTGGAAATCCATGGTTTTGGAGCTCTATGTTTCAAAATCAAAACCCTAGCTACACAAAGTGTTTTTGCAAGTTCTTGGAATTTTTAGAAAGCTTGTAACAAGACCTACAACTTTTATGCTTTGAGTTTTTCTTGAATCAAAATGGATCTAGGTGAAAAATGGCCATGGAAATGAGGAAAAACCATGTTTCTTAACACTTGAAAAAATTTCTAAGTGTTAGAAAAAAATCAAATCTTGACTTTTTCATATTTCTTGATTTTTTATGATCATGATGGATTATTTGAAATGTTTTTATGATTGAAAAAGTTTGGTTTTGAAAAAGTTGACCAAAAGTCAAAGTTTGACTTTTTGAGCAAATGAATTATCATCAGACGATTTAGAATTTGTCTGATGAAAAAACATGGATTTTGTAATGTTTTGAACCAAGAAATTAGGTCAAGGTATTGTATTGAAGATGTTAAGACCAATCTTCAAGCAAATAGGTCATCCATTGAGCAGAAAGTCAATGATTCACTATCTCCGATTAAAATCCTAATTGGTCGATTCATGGTAGATCATGAGAAAAAGTTGGGAATCTGAAGATCAAATGTTGATGATGGATTAAGATAGATCTATTGAGGTGAGTGGAAACTCAAACTCTAATTGATCATATCTTGAACAAATGAAATTTTGAAGAAATCCTAATTTTGACTTGTAGAAGCCACGCACGATCTATCCTATTCTGAAACTGTTAGTGATGTAATGATCTTATGAGAAATATAAGGGAATAAAGTCTTGATCTTGTCCACTTTCAAAAGAGTGTATTCCTTGAAGAAGGGATGCCTCATGATCACTCCTCATAAACACAAACTCAAAAGTCGTTTCCGGAAGTTGAAACCTTGAGCTTAGGAGGGTCAATTTTGGGGTGCGACAGTTGCCCCTATTCAATCATCTTAGACCTGATAAGTGAGAAAAAGTGACAGCTTTCAAACGTTCAAAGTAGAAGAGGATTTAATATTAAGAGTACCCCAAAAAATTTGCCCTACGCGGGAAACCAATGTTACAAAAGAAAGCAGATAAGATATCTTGACTATAGAGCCAAGGAAGAAACGCTTGAAGAAAATAAACTTGCTAAGCACCAACAAAATGCCTTAACACAACAATACCCAATGAGAAATAATTAGTAGATCTCATCAACACCGGGGAAAACCGAGTACCATAAATGAGCAGTAAATATCAAGTTTTAACGAAAATGCTATGAGAAGAAAATCGAACTTCTCAAGTGATAAGAAATATAATAGATTAAGCCATCACAAGATGTCTTAAAAAAATGCTATGAGAAGAAAATCGAACTTCTCAAGCGAAAAGAAATATAATAGATTAAGCCATCATAGGATGTCTTAATAAAAATGCTATGAGAAGAAAATCGAACTTCTCAAGCGAAAAGAAATATAATAGATTAAGCCATCACAGGATGTCTTAACGAAAATGCTATGAGAAGAAAACTGAACTTCTCAAGCGAAAAGAAATATAATAAATTAAGCCATCACAGGATGTCTTAACGAAAATGCTATGAGAAGAAAACCGAACTTCTCAAGCGAAAAGAAATATAATAGGTTTAGCCATCACAGGATGTCTTAACGAAAATGCTATGAGAAGAAAACCGAACTTCTCAAGTGAAAAGAAATATAATAGATTAAGCCATCACAGGATGTCTTAACGAAAATGCTATGAGAAGAAAACCGAACTTCTCAAGCGAAAAAGAAATACAAATGGATTAAAGATTCGATATGATTGATAATTTGTCAGAAAATACTAGAGAGTTAAGGAATACCTGCAGACCTTAACGAAGATAAAATTGAGAAACTGTCTGAAGATCCCAAAGAGTTAAAGAATACCTGCAAACTTTAACGAAGATAATGATCGAGAATTTGTCAGAAAATCCCAAAGAGTTAAGGAATACCCACAGACCTTAACGAAGATGAAATTGAGAAACTATCTGAAGATCCCAAAGAGTTAAAGAATACCCGCAAACTTTAACGAATATATAATCGAGAATTTGTCAGAAAATCCCGAAGAGTTAAGGAATACCTACAGACCTTAACGAAGATATATGGCTAGAACAATATCAGAATTGTTGGTGCACGAAGGTGCGAGGAGCCATGGCATGCTGAATGTCTTGACCATGTAACTTCCGAGTTACCAGCAGAACAAATTCAGTAGCGCACCCAAGAATACACTTTTCTCGGTATAAACAAATCAATATCCAGCACACTGGTGTGATATAGATGTTTATGAAGTCGGTAAATCTTGTTTCCGACATTTCTGCTGATGAGAGATCTTACTAAAAATGTACAAACATGTTGAACAACTTCCGAGTTGACAAGATCTTCACTTTGTATGCAGATAGCTTTGCCGGTGATAGAAGGATCAGATCCAGCACCTGCGAATGAAAAATTTCTATGGTAATGAGCTTTAATTTGCTAGCATCGTATTGACAATGCGTTGTGGCAAGTGGATATGTGGATCAACTTCTGAGTTGGAGACTATATCCTAAGATTGAATAAACATCCTACCGGGTAGATATTTATCTGTTGAGTAGTTGATGACTTACTGGGGAAATAAACACACCAGAAGTTCGATGTAGTTTTCTGAGAACAGCTCAGAGAAGTAAAGATTACAGAAATTACTGCCACTAGAATTTTCTGAGAAGACTCTTATCTGAAAGAATTCTTGAAAATATCAAGAATAATGTTGTAGTAATCCTTTTTGAAGGAGACTCGCTTGCGAGTAAATTAAGCTTTGCTGGGGAAACTCCGTAAGAAAACCGTGTGGAAAAACTTCACTGGGGATTCCCGGTAGATAATTTTGCTGACTTTAGAGTCCATTGAAAGACAATTGTTTTCGCTGGGGAAGAAATCTCTGTTGGGGAAACCATCAGTTGTTAAGATCCATACAACTTGTGGTGGATAAAAGAGGATAATTATGTCGTCTGAGAACTAATCCTTCAATTTGATCCTCACGAGGATATTTGCAGTTTCAGCTAGAAAAAACCTGCAAAAGAATTAGCCGGAGCTAATGCATGAGTATGAGATGCATGCTATGATATGCATGATGATTTTTTGTTTGATGCAATGAGTATTGATTTCTTGATACTGTTCAGAAAAGAAACGTCACTGGGGGAATCCAATTGGACGTTCCAATTGACACAAGAGTTCACTAGGGATGATTAATCACTTCTCCAAGGAAGAGACTTTTCTTGAGAGTTGACATCACTGCCAACTTATCTTTCACCCAAGCATTTAACTTGCACTGGGGAGGAAAAACTAAATTGTCATTTGAGAAATAGTCTTCGGCGCCTGCGCTCAACTTCATTCTGAACAGATCCCAGATTCTGGCGGAAGTTTATGCATGAATATACTATGATATGACATGAATGAATGAATATACTGATTGAGGTATTGGTTTATCGAACTGAATTCCCGACATCACTGGAAATCAAACAGAGAGTAACGACCATAACCAAACCACGATTGCTACCACATGAGTCTCTCAAAGGAAAGATAACACATGATTCCTTGTAAACACCATGATGAGTACGGAAGTATTTCCAATTCAGAGGAACAGGCACAAAACTTAGAAAGTCAATCATTCCCCAACATTCTGTAAATCAAAATTATTTTAAGTTTCAAAAGCTTTATTGTTTCATCATTTTTAATGATTTAGATTTTTATCTAAAACAGCCGTGCTATTAAGCTAAACATGTAGAAAAGATAAAAAGTAAGAAAGAAACGAAGTTCAATTGAACAATTCTTTTATTTAAAGTATGAGAAGAATAAATCATACATAAGGAGGTTGTACATAAAGATGCACATTCCTTTAGGACGAATACACAGGAAAGAGTAAGTCTATACACATTTTTTTTAAAATAACAACGAAATTGAAACTGAACTTCATTGAACCATAAACATGCTATCCTCCCTCCTGACTGCTATTCTTCATCACTTTACTTCTGAAGATGGTGGTTGAACTGATCCCTTCCATCTAAGCTTACGTTGTGACACGGAAACGCCCACTGCAGCATTATGTCTTTACATATTCCCTAACTTTTGTGTGAACCATCTTCTCTTCAGATTTTGGTTCACTAGGACATTTACCCCTTTTTTTTGCTTAAGCCTCCCTTTCGAGTTTTCAGCTTACCGAGCTTAATTTTTTTTCTCTCTTTTTTTTAGACATAATACTTCTTGACCGTGTCTGAGTTGATGGCATGTGCCAATTCTTCTCCGTCCATGTTGGTGAGAATAAGAGCTCCTCCCGAGAAAACCTTCTTTACCACGTTTGGCACCCATTTCCCACGAGGGTCCCTGTGTGGAGAGATTATCCTCTTTAGCACCAATTTGCCCACTTTGAACTCGCGGGGACGTACCTTCTTGTCAAAATCCCTCTTGATTCTTTTCTGGTAAACTTTGCCATGACAAATTGCTGTCAACCTCTTTTCTTCAATCAGATTAAGCTGGTCATACCTATTCTGAACCCATTCTGCTTCTTCTAATTCCGTTTCCATCAGAACTCTGAGGGAAGGAATCTCAACTTCTATAGGAAGTACCACCTCCATACCGTAGATGAGAGAGTAAGGTGTCGCTCCTGTCGAAGTGCGAATAGATGTTCTGTACCCGTGAAAAGCGAAAGGCAACATCTCGTGCCAATCCTTATATGTCTTCACCATCTTCTGAAGGATCTTCTTAATATTCTTGTTAGCTGCTTTGACAGCGCTATTCATCTTTGTTCTGTAGGGAGAAGAGTTGTGATGCTCAATCTTGAAGGTGTCGCACAACTCCTTCATCATCTTGTTGTTTAGATTTGTCCCATTGTCAGTGATAATCTTGCTAGGAGTACCATAGCGACAAATTATATTATTCTTGATAAACCGGGTAACTACTTGTCGTGTCACATTTGCATATGAAGCAGCCTCAACCCACTTGGTGAAATAATCTATGGCAACCAGTATGAAGCGATGTCCATTAGAAGCTTTCGGCTCAATCATTCCAATCATATCTATTCCCCACATAAAGAATGGCCATGGAGAGGTCAAGACATTCAGAGGTGAGGGCAGCACATGCATCTTATCAGCATGAATTTGAGACTTGTGACATCTCATTGCATAAACAACACAGTCTGTTTCCATGGTCATCCAGTAATAACCCGCCCTAAGAATCTTTTTCGCCATTGCATGCCCATTTGCGTGAACACCAAAAGAACCTTCATGAATTTCTTTGATGAGTTGATCTACTTCGTGTCTATCCATGCATCTGAGTAAGACCAAATCAAAATTTTGTTTGTATAACACACCATCACTTAAGAAAACGTTGGCAGACAACTTCCTCAAAGTCTTTTTATTAGTGATAGATGCCTTTTCAGGGTATTCGCCTTTCTCTATGTATTGCTTGATATCATAGAACCAAGGTTTACCATCAGTTTCTCCATCAATTATCATACAAAAAACAGGTTCATCTAGACGTTCGATAGTAATAAAAGGTGCTTCATTAGCCCACTTGACCTTGAACATTGAAGATAATGTGGCCAAGGCATCAGCTAACTGATTTTCCTCTCTGGGAATATGATGGAAAGTGATCTCGTCAAAATACGGTATTAGCTTCAAGACATGATATCTATACGGGATTAACTTTTTCATTACGAGTTTCCCACTCTCCTTTGACTTGGAAAATAACAAGTGCTGAATCTCCATAAACTAAAAGGATTTTGATCCTTAAATCAATGGCTGCCTCAATCCCAAAAATACAAGCTTCATATTCTGCCATGTTGTTGGTACAATCGAAACAAATTCGGGCGGTGAAGGGAATATGAAATCATGTTGGAGAAGTAATTATTTCCCCTATTCCATGACCTACTGCATTAGATGTACCATCAAACATAAGCATCCACTAGGATCCGGGTTCGGGTCCTTCTTCTGGTCCAGGAATGTTGCAGTCCCTGATAAACATGATATATTCATCTGGGAAGTCAAATCTCATTAGTTGATAGTCCTCCATGGGATGGTGAGCGAGATATTCGGATACCACACTTCCCTTGATAGATTTCTGGGTTACATATTGAATATCATATTCAGATAGTAACATCTGCCAACGTGCAATCCTTCCGACCAAAGTTGGTTTCTCGAAAATATACTTGATAGGGTCCATCTTGGATATCAGCATTGTAGTGTGACACACCATGTACTGCATCAAACGACGAGTAGCCCATACCATGGCACAACAAGTTTTCTCTAACAAAGAGTACCGACTTTCACACTCTGTGAATTTATTACTTAAGTAATAGATTGCATGCTCTTTTCTTCCTGTTTCGTCATGTGGTCCCAGAACACAACCCATAGATCCTTCAAGTACAGTGAGGTACATTATGAGAGGCTTGCCGGGCACAGGCGGTATCGATATTGGTGGTTCTTGCAAGTACTCCTTAATCTTATCAAATGCTCGCTGACAATCATCATTCCATATAATGTCCTGATCCTTTTTTAACAACTTGAACAAAGGTTCGCAAGTAGCTGTTAAATGTGAAATGAACCGGGAAATATAGTTTAAGCGTCCCAAGAAACCACGAATTTCCTTCTCCATTCTTGGTGCAGGCATATCTTGAATAGCTTTTACTTTGTCAGGGTCCACTTTAATGCCTCGTCAGCTCACTATGAATCCAAGTAATTTCCTGGATCAGACCCCAAAAGTGCACTTGTTGGGATTCAATCGAAGCTTGTACTTCCTCAATCTTTCAAATAGCTTTTTGAGATGCACAATGTTCTCTTCTTCAGTTTGAGACTTGGCAATCATATCATCCACGTAGACTTCTATCTCTTTATGCATCATGTCATGGAAAAGAGCTACCATGGCTCTTTGATAAGTTGCCCCTGCATTCTTTAATCTGAATGGCATGACCTTGTAACAGAAGGTTCCCCAAGGAGTAGTGAACGTCGTCTTCAACATATCTGCAGGGTCCATCTTTATCTGATTATATCCTGAGAAACCATCCATGAAAGAGAATACTGAAGACTGAGTTGTGCTATTAACTAAGACATCAATGTGAGGTAAAGGAATATCGTCCTTCGGGCTGGCTTGGTTCAAGTCTCAAGAGTCCACACACATCCGAACCTTTTCATCCTTCTTGGGGACAGGCACAATGTTGGCAATCCAATCTGGATATACCGATACAGCAAGAAAACCAGCTTTGAACTGCTTCTTGACCTCATCCCGAATCTTCTTAGCCATTTCTGGATGTGTTCTCCTTGGTCTTTGTTTCACAGGCAAACATTCGGGCTTTAGCGGCAGCTTGTGCATAACAATATCTGTGTCAAGTCCGGGCATATCCTGATACGACCATGCAAACTCATCTACAAACTCTTGAAATAAGCGGATCAACTCATTTTTTATCTCTTGCCCCAAGGCAGTTCCTACTTTGACTTCTTTACGATCCTTTTCAGTCCCCAGATTGATCAAATCCACTGGTTCTTGATGAGGTTGGATCGTCTTCTCTTCATGCTCAACCAGACGCGTTAACTCTTTAGGGAGTTCATAGTCTTCCTCACCATTGTCTTCAGCTTGGTTGATCGGGAAATCGAAGTCAAAAGGAATTATAGCATGGCTATGTTCAATGAGCTCAGTTTCAGGTGATCTGCATGATTGATTTTCTTTTTTTAGATATGTATGTTAATTTTAAAAATAACAGTGAAAATGTTGTTGTTTTTATTAATATGCACTGGAAAATAATTTTAAAAAAAAAAATCTCAAACTGAATAACAAAATGCGCTTTTTATTGAAGATAAAAATTTATTCATTAAACGGAACAAGCCCTACAAAGCAATCCTTTGTGCCTTGGGAATATGTGAAGTCTCCTATTGTTGATGAGTGGAACCACTACATCTACTTCAAAGCGGAACCACCTGTAATTTGGCTAAGGTTGTCTTCGGGATCACATTCAAAGCTGAGCCTGTATCAACCAATACTCTAGCAAGAGTCGTTCCACCACAGGTAACAGAAATGTAAAGAGCCATGTTATGATTACCTCCATTCGGAGGGAGATCCGCATCGGTGAACAAAAATCAACTGCCATCATTTAAACCTGAAAATGCATCATCCAATTGATTAATTGTAATATCTTCAGCCATGTATGCATTGTCGAGGAACTTCAACAAGGCCATCTTGTGGGCTTCAGAACTTTTCAACAAAGACAAGATCGAGATCTTTTCAGGGGTCTAGCTAAGCGGATCAACCACTTTATAGTCACTTCTTTTGATGATTTTCAAAGTCTCATCACTTGGCTTAAAAATATCCCTAAATTCTTCTACACTCAAATCAACAACTCCATCTTTCTTCAGAGGAACATCTGGCGCCTTCTCTGCAGCTCTATTCTTTGTCGGATCCTGGTGGTAAATACGACCACTACGGGTCATACCACTCATACCAGTGATGTTTTCCATAGTAGACTCTCCTAAAACCATTGGTTTACCACCTACAACAACTTCAGGCTCGTACTTCCACGGTACAGCTTTGGTATCTTCATAAGGAATACGGATAGGCGGGTAAACCATCATTGGTTCTATCGCCGTAACAGGTTCTTCTTCTTGGATAGGGACCGTTGGGGATATGTGAAGTCTCCTATTGTTGATGAGCGGAACCACTACATCTACTTCAACTTCAACCGGAGCTCGGCTAAACTGAATCCAATGCTGACACATTAATCCTTGTAGATACTTCTTGAACTCTGCACATCATTCTAGATTGACTTGACAAATGAAACAATGATCATGAAATAAATCAGTCCTCTTCAACTCTTCAAATACCCTCTTTAATGATATTTCCAATTGATCTACATCCATAACCAGACTTCTTCCTTCTTCAACCAAAGCATTTACTGACGATGACCCATGCCTCGACAATGGATTATTAGTAATGTTGGGGACATCAGTAAAGTTAACAGCTTTCGGTCAATAAGTTCCTGAACCTTGCATTTAAAAGCGAAACAATCCTCTGTAGTATGCCCGGGAGAATTGGCGTGGAAAGCGCATCTAGCATTCTCATTAAACCATGGTTTGGGAGGCCCAGGAACAGACTTTAATTCCCTCGGTACTACTCTTCCATCTTGAATTAAATACGGAAAAAGGCTAGTATAAGTCATTGGAATAGGCTGGATCTCTTCCTTGGTGTACTTATGATATTGCGGGCTCTTCTGTTGACTTAGACCATTAGCTTGTTGTTGCTGGGAAGCTTGATTCTGAGGAACCTAAGTTGAATAAGGCATCTGCATTTGCATGGGTTGCTGATACGGCATGCTAGGAAATTGCATAGTAGAAACATAAGGATATGACATATACGGGACTTGAACAGGAGCAGGTCTGGCTGGTTGTCTTCCTCTTCCTCTGCCCCTTGAATCATACACAGCATTGGCTTCAGCTTTTTTCCTCTTAAAGCCATTGAACGGTTTCTTTACTGTAGACATCCCCGCATTCCCTCTGGATATCTTACCAGTTTTCAAACCTTCCTCAATCTTCTCACCCACCATCACTAGGTTGGAGAAATCAGAAAAGTACTTCCAATCAGTCTCTCGTAATATTGCTGCAAGCGTTCCATGAATGATCATTTAATTCTCTTTCTGCCAAAGTTGGTTGAACCCTCGAGGCTACTTCCCTCCACCTCTGAGCATATTCTTTAAAAGATTCTCTTTCCTTCTGAGACATATTTTGGAGTTGTACACGACTGGGAGCCATAGTGGTGTTGAAGTGGTATGCAAAAGCGGCGATAAATCATCCCAAGAGCGGATATTCGACTTCTCTAACTGCATATACCTGTCAAGGGATGCCCCTGAGAGACTATCTTGAAAACAATGAACCATCAATTTTCAATTTTTAACATGTGGCGCCATCTTGCGACAATACATCCTCAAATGGGTATCGGACAGCTCACCCCCTTATACTTTTCAAAGTCAGGCACTTTGAATTTTTGTGGAATGACAACATCAGGGACAAGACACATGTCTATAGCACTCATGCCAACAGAGTTTTTCCCTCTCAGTTCCTTCACTTGCTCAACTAGCTCTTTGCACATCTTCTGGGTGGCCATATCTTAGAAAGGAGCCAGATTGCCCACAAGTGCAATGTTCTGATAAAAATGTCTCATATAATCGTCTTGTTGGTCCTCCTCAGCTTAAGGAATCGTAGACCAGAGATTTTCTTGCTCATCCTCTCCCAGTTCTTGCTCATCATTTCCCATAGTTTGGGTAGCAACATGCACTACGACAGCATTGCCTTGATTGTCAGCTCCATTGAAGAAGTCATCAGGCATCCCATAGAGTAACGAATTAGGTGCTTGCATTCCTGGGGCATTGCCACTTCCTCGAAGGGTTCTCACATTTCCTGTAACAACGGGAGGAATGATAGTAGTTGCATTGTTTCTGTATGCGATGGCAGCAAGATGAAGCGGTTCGCTCTTCTTCCCTTATATGTTGAGCAGTCAACATCTCCATCAACTGGTCCATCTTGGACTTCACGGTATCGATGTCATCTTGCATGGCAGCATGTCTGGTTTCATACTAATCCATTGCTTTCTTCAAGTTGACCCTGGTTTCGTACTGATGTCGGGTAGTCAGCTTGAATCTTGGCTGAGAAGAAACGTAGTGAGTTTGGCGTCCCTCTTTTAAATAAAATGCATGATTATGTATGAATAATGCAAAATGCTTATGATTGTGTTCAAGGATCTTTATCGGACTCATTTACTTGTAAGCAATCATCACAACAAATGGATAATCGGCTTCTTCATTCCAAACATAAAAGTTGAATACAGACATCAGTTTTTGTAGAGAAAGTAAAGAGCAAGACTTGCAGGTCTGCTTTCATTTTAACAGATATAATGAAACTGAAAAGTACATAAGAGTAACAAAAGGTCAGAATTGTTGTCCTCTTCGAGGCTTGAACTCCCTTATCTCCTTTTTGAATCGTTGCACCATGTCTTTACAGAGATAAATGAAGTACTCCACTGCCGAAGGCACTCGATCTTCCTCTAGATCTTCGATAGCTGATTGAAGCCTCCATGGGACCTCTACCATCAACTGTCTGCAGAACTCCACCAAACCTGAGTAATCGTCATAAAAACTCTTGTTTTATTCCTCTAGGTTGAAAATGGTTTCTCCCCTATTCACCCAAAGTTCATTTTGACGTCGGGCTTCTTCCTGCCATCCCTTGCACTGGACTTCCAATTCCCCATATGATGCCTCCCATCGGGCTACAAGGTCTCTTGTAGTATCCAACTCTTGAATCTTCTGGGCTAGTTCTTCAGAGTCTACATTACATGCCATGCGAGCTTCCTCTTTGAGGCGAGTTTCATGCGCCAAGCTGGATTCAATATTTTTCAACGCAACCTAAACCCCTGGATTTGAGTGGTGAGAGTAGTCTTTAAGTCAGACTTTGCTTTGATAGCCCGCTCTTCGTCTACGTAAGCTTGCCCTCTTTCGCGTTTAGCTTTGGCTAGCCTACGGTTGAATTCACTTAACTTAAAATTTGCAGCATTCAGATTATCTTTCACACAGAACTTTGCATTCCTTTCTTTCTCTACATGCTCTTGACTCTTTAGAAGCTCGTCATCTCTTTCCTTGAGGCTTTGTATCAAATCATCCCTTTCTTGAGCAACACGAGTAAGGATTGCTTGTTGTCGCCCCTCTTCAGCCCTCATTTATGTAATTGTGAGCTTGAGCTTGTTGAACTCCTCAATAGGGACATGAGTGACTTTGGGCTTTGGAACCTTGACGGGAACCACTAGAGCGTACGGAAGTTTGACCTCTTTGACCCTACTAATTACCCACTACTTATAGGGTTCTTTTGCTACACAATCTCTTTTCCTTAACTCTCTTCCTTTTGTATGGATTCGAGTCCAAGCACCTCTGATTTGTCTTAACAATTGAGGATTTTCTTTCCCAAAGTCTTCCAAGAGGAGCTCCTCTAATACTGCATCATTGGGCTCAGTCTCCAAAGGATAACCCAACTGTCTTAACGCTAACCTAGGGTTGTAATTAATACAACCTTGAGATCCCATTAGCGAGACATTAGGAAAATCTCCACAGTTGGTAATAACTTCTCCCACATTCCAATTTGGTAAGTACCACACCACAGCATCTGAAGTAAGGCAGGATAATGTCTAAGACCATGAGAAATCTTTTAATATGTCGTACCACGGGCCCTTAGTTGGTAAGTGAGACAAAAACCAGGAGTACAACAAAGGAGTGCAACATAGAACCACGCCTCTCTTCTTCTCATGCCTTATATGAAGGTGATAAAGAACATCTGCCACAAGAGCTGGAACATGATTCTTCCTGGAAACAAACACATTAATAGCATAATCTTCCAAGAATTCTTCTTCTCCACTAGGAAACATGACGATCCCAAAAATGAGTAGAGCAAGAACAACATAAAAGGCATTTGTATTGTCTGATTCTGCCAATTCCTTCGCCTTACTTTCCAATGCCTTTCGAAGAATCCCTTTAGCCTTACACATAGGTGCAACCTCTCTGACCGGAAGATACAACACTTCGGCTAACCTGTCTGATGTTACTCTTTCTCCTAAGCTGGTGAAGGGGATGCCACCCTTTAAAGGCCATCCTAGCAAAATCTCAAACTCTTCAATGGTTGGAGTCAATTGAAAGTCTTGAAAAGTGAAACATCGGAGTGGAGAGTCATAGTACTGGTACAAAGAAACCATGGAACGTACGTCAACATTTGTATCCAAAAGTTTCAGGATGTGACCATATCTTCTGGTGAAAGTGGTCATATCAGCCTTCTTGACCTTTTCTTTTAAACGTAACAAAACCTCCAACTTTGGCATCTTGACCTTGATTGGATTGGTATGCCTTTTGTCATCCATTTGTTAACTGTTTGCTTACGCGAACCAAGTCCTTAGGAAAAATGGAACAAATAAATGTTGATGATTAATTTATGCATGATGGATGCAATGCAAACATTAACATGTTAAAGTTTTTTAGGATGGCCGGATATATTTTTGACGTCTACCCAATGATTCCCCCCAGGATAGCTCTTAGGGTTTTTGATACAACAAACACAAATTCTAATATTGAAGTTCATCTGTTGCACCCCAAAATTTACCCTCTTGATTTAGGCTTATGTTTCTTCATTAACATCATATTGCATTGCATTCTCATCTCATGATAGGATCCAAGCTCTTTGAGTTCTCAAGAATTCCACAAGCTAAGGAGGTTGATTGTGTTAGCATGCCCTTCTGAGAGAATCTCAAGTTGCCATATCTGTGGATCTTTCAAGTCATTATGATGTGTTATGCCTCAAGACATTCCATTTGTCTCATTGATCCCATAGGAATTGAAGTTTTGAAGAGAATTGGTGAGAAATTCATCTGTAGCATTCATTTGATGAAATTAGGGTTTTGGTCATCTGTGGAGTTTGAAGCTTGTATGAGTCATTTTCTTGGAATATTATCTTCTTATTATCATTTGAGTCATTATGGTTCAAAGGATTGCTCAACACATTCACAAGGTTTGAGGTTTTGAAGCTTGATTGGTCACCTCCTAACACATGGAGCAAATTAGGGTTTTGAGTAAAATCAGGATTTCTTCAGATTCTTCATTCAAACTTGATTTCACTTGTTTTTATATGTTGATGAACATCTATGGTTGAAATATTGAAGCTCAATTTGGAGTGGAAGCAAGTCAATTTATCACAAGGGGCAAAGTGGTCATTTTGGTCAAAATTAGTCAAAGTCAGAAGTTGACCAAGTGGACTTTTGGTCAACCATCAATTCAAAGATCACATTTTCATTTTTGATGACCAAATTCATCATTGAATCAAGGAAATTGGAGTTAACTTGTTTTTGAAGTAATTGGAAGTTTGAAATTTTTTCTAAGTGTCCACCCTATGGAACTTTGACACCTCATAACTCTCTCAATTTTTATCCAATGATTGCATGCCATACATTTCTGGAAAGCTTCGGAAAAATCCTACAAGATTGCCAATGTGTAAAATTTCTCAAGAATGCACCATTTGAGAGATATTTGAGTTAGAAGTTTTGTGCACAAAAGTTGACCAAGGTTGGGCAAGCATGCACGTTTCTGGGCATTTTCTGGGCATTTCTATGAGTCATTTCCACAAATAGGTGGTGGGCATAATGTTGAAGCTTATATCGTTTGATTGGAATGGAATTTTTTAAAATCACTTCGTGCATTTTGAAGTATGCCATGAGAGCTTTAAATGGAACTTGGAATCATGTCATTTGGTGCAAAATTGATCAAGATACAAGGCTCACAAGTTGAGGCCATGAAACTGAAATCATGCATGCCCATGCACGCCAAGAACGCGTGCGTGCCCAGATTATGCAATCCTTTTGCATAACTTTGAAGAACCATATCTCACTCATTTTTGATCCATTTTGAGTGAACCAAAGCTTGTTTTGATCCTCATGCTATGAACTTTTGATATGTATCAAGAGGCCAAAGAATGCCCAAGCCATTTGTGAGAAATCTGAAGGAGAAAAAGTGACATAAATATAATTTTTGGATAGTTTGATTTTGTGCACTTTTCAAGTTTGTTTGTGCAAGTTTGTTCAAGCCATCAAGCCAGGGATCGAAACAGCCAGCTAGCATGTGTTCCTTGCCATAAAAAGCCAAGCACATTTGAGCACATTTTGCTCATATACATTTCATTCACTTTTTGATTTTTTTCTCATTTTTGGCAAGCTGGAGGATTCTATCACGTGAGCTAATCATTCACTCATATTCCAGCTCACCAAAACGCAAGCAAGCAAGCATGAAATGTACCAAAACGCAAGCTACATGAAAGATACCATTTTTATGATATTTTTGCAAATAACGGATTTTGATTGAAAGGACCAAGCTACCCTCATGATTTTGGACACAATATAAATAGGAAGCTTCATTTTGTGCAAGCAGACTCTCTCTCTCTCTCTCTCTTGTTTCCAGATCCAAAAACTCTCCATTTTTCTCAAATTTTCACAAACTTTGAAGTTGCTACAAACTGAATTTGAAGTTGATTTTCTTGATTATTATCACTCTTTTGAAGATTTAAGAGCAAGATTCAAGTGTTTCCTCTTCAAATCCAGAGGCATATTTGGATTTATTTTCCCAATCAAGAGGTATGATTCAAATCTCAAATCTGGAATTCTAGCTTATATTTGATGAAATAGATGATTTGTATGCGTGGTTAGCTGGCCAAACACTAGGTTTGATGTATAATTTCAACTGTTTTTGAAGCATATTGCATAGCATGAAGTTCTGAAAATCCAGATTTAGGATGATTTTTGTGATTTTCGTGCTCATATTTCTGGATGAGTGATGAATCATTTGATGTTTTACAAGTTGTGTGTTGTAGCTTGCCATGTGATCTTCATTTAGTGCTTTGAATCATTCATTTTGGTTGAGAATTGAGTGAGATACGCGTGCTGAAAGTTGCTTACATGAAACTGGAAAAAAACGTGTTTAGGGCATGGTTAGAGGTTGAAGACGATGAGGTGGCACGATCTGAGTGGTCCATGCATTTTTGAATTTTCATTTTGATTATTTCATAATTAGCATTTTGCATTCAAAAATCATCCAAAAATACCAAAAAAAAAATATCATAGGCTTAAAATGGTTTTAAATATTTTGTGGAATTTTTTCCAAATTTTTAAAAATGTTTTGACCATTAAAATAAATTCTGACTTTAATTAATTACATTTTCATTGAAAAATTCTCAAAAAAATATTTTCCAATGTTTAAAAATTCCACAAAAAAATATTTTGAATCCCTCATAATATTAATTTTGTGTTTCTGAATTTTATTTGATAGTTTTTGCATTTTTGCATAATTGAATAAATTCATGCATTTTAATGCATTTCATGCATATTTAAATCATTTTTAAATACTTCCATGCATTTAAAAAATGAGAAAAAATATCTTAGTCTATTTAAATCACATCTCATGCATTTTTGAATTTTATTTCAGAATTCTTGCATTTTTTCTATTTTTTTTATAATTTCATGCATTTTTAATGCATTTCATGCATATTTAAATAATTTTTAAATGCTTCTATGCATTTAAAAAATGAGCAAAAAATATCTTAGTCAATTTAAATGATGTCACATGCATTTGTGAATTTTATTTCATCATCTTGCATTTTTTTCTATTTTTTAGCCATTTTATGCATTATAATGCATTTCATGCATATTTAAATCATTTTAAAATACTTCCATGTATATAAAAAATGCATAAAAAATATTCTAGCTCATTAATAGCATACTTCATGCACTTCTAATTTTTATTTTACAATTTTATCATTTTTGCATAATTAAACCAAATTTGAAATTAAATACATGCTTTGCATCATACATTTTGCATTTTATTTGCATTTACCTTTTTTTTCTTGAAAATAAAAAGGGACAAAAATATTTTTTTATCATGTTTAGAGTGTTGGGTCACTGTTTCCAATTTTTATAGATTTTTATTTCTGATTTTTGAATTTTATCTCATTTTTTTTCTTATTATTTGGTCATATGAGCATGCATAGCCATGAGCATTTTAGACTTGTAAGGCTTGGAACTTGATATGAGGATTCTCTGAGGTATATGATGAGATATGATAACCACATGAAGTATTAGAAATCCATCTTGACTTGAGAATAGCAAAACCCTAGTTTGGATTGATTGCTTAGGATAGGGTTTGTCTGGTCAACCCTTGTGAAATCCTTGAGAATTGAGATTTGAATTGTCTTGAGAAGTAGGAGGGCACATTTTGGGTATAACAGACACTGACAAACCGAAAGATTTGTGGTTTATCTCTTCTCCTCTCTATGTATTTCTCTTTTGTTGGGTATTTTATGTATATTTACTTCGAACTCATGTATATTTGTCGCCCATGGTGTTGTATAAATCTTGATTTATAAATCTTTGTTGATTATTATCCTAAATTTTTACTCTATGGTTTGGATTTTTGTGGTTATAAAGATATACTGCTCAAATTCTTATCTAGGATGATTATCTGTTACTTTCTGGATACTAGAGATATATTTAGAGCCGACATTCACTTGAGCGTTTGTGATTAATTCCTCTGTATTTGTTATGTTGTTCTGAGAGATCATCGACGCGATTAGCACGATTGACGTTTGTGTTGTTGAGGTGGTTGAGAGATCGCTACCGAGGAAATGCAGTTGGCCTCTCGATTTGGGTTAGAAAAGACTTAGGTTGTGAGTGATACATGTTGACATTGATGAATATTATTGGTTGAATATAACTGGACGATAGGTTTAAGTTTGTGACAAGTAGTGTACACTCGTGCCAAATAAATTGTCTATCCTTTATACCTTTTATTTACATTATTTTTTGTTGGTACTTTTTTTATACAAACTCATTCAACCCCTAAAATTATTAACGAACGATTTGTCGAATGGCGACTCGATAGCCAATCTCTATAGACATGATATGATATAACATATATCATCCGGTAAAATAATACTTTACTTTTTATTTGTCCCTTTACTACTTCAGCAATCATGATATAAATTATATGACAATTATTCATAGTAAGGGGAATCATCATTTTATCGGTGGAGATGATAAGAAAGTTGATAGAGTGTTCGAAGCCGGATATCATTTTTGAAAACATCAAATAATGCCACTTTAGAGAAGTCTTGTTATTTTGACGATGACTTGATAAACATTCTGATTTTGGGTGAAAATATGTCAGATCTCGAGCTATCACAAAAATCTATTTATGTTTAAGTTGTACATGACACCCTTAATAGAAAAGGATTGATGGTCTCCACACCTTTGAAACGATGTCCGACGCAGTTCCAACTGTGTTTATTGCACCTCCAATTGAAGAACAATTAGCGTCGCACACACTCTGGCATGAATCACATAAACTCTATGGCCATGGAAATGAGTTATTTTCTTTATGCTGTGAACATAAGGGCAAGTTTTTTGTTTCTTCATGTAAGGCCCAATCTACTGGTGTGGCAGAGGTATGTCATAGGCAATTTGGTTGGTGGAAAGCAGTTTATGGCTTCCAATCTCACACTTGAACACTATCACGGATGGAATTCTCACATTTTGGCTTTGGTAAATTTATGATAGACATGAGTACTATGACATTGCAAAACCACCTCCACAAACTAGCCCATGAGTACTATTGTTGGATATGATAACAAAGCAAAAGTCATGCGTTCAATTTCAATTTTGGTATTCCATCTGTGTTGCTTACAACTTTCGCACCACATATCCTAGTAAACAAAAGAAACATGTGTGACGTGGAAATACTCGTTGCAAAGGTATTTTTCACCAAATAATTTTGGGAAAATTATTTTCGGTAACATACATGAAACTCCATAGGCTAAGCACCACTTACATGTGTGTCCAACATCTTAAGATTATTTTGTCCTTTGTCAACAATTATTTTGTAGAGGCAATCTCCTCTCAATTCAAACAATGAGATGTGAGAGTAATTTTAAAATATTGAGAGCAAGGTTGAAGTGTCTGATGACAATGATAGTTAGTTTAATAGAATAATTTATTATTAGTTAAATGAATTTTATTAATATGTTGATGTATTATGATTTATTTTTTATTATGTTTTCTAAAATATTCTTAGAATAATTTATTCTTTAGTGTCTATGACACAATAGAGGATATTAAATGAATGAAATGAAAAATATATTTAATTTCTTTTATTCTATTTAGTCATGTTAGTGTTCTTCTTCTTTTCTCGTAGAAATCCTAGTTTACCCCTTTTTTTCCTAGAAATCCTAGTTTATAGTTTTGAGAATTAAATAAAATCTCTCTTGATAATTAGAAGATGAAAGCGTAAGTGTTAGATAAATCTGATGGAAGAAGATTGATTAAAAAGGGACAAATATAATTTAGTGCGCTTTTTTAGTGGACGAAGGTTATTAGTCTGAATTTTTTTTGGAACAACCAAGTTTTAAAAAAAAATACAAAGATAACTAATTTTTGAAAAAATTTACGTAAATAATCAATTTTCAGGTGTAAAATACAAGCAGAAGTCATCTGAGATGACTCCTGGATTGATTTTAACAATCAGGAGCCAGTCAGGATGGCGCCTCCTCTTAAGTTTTTTCCCTAAAAGCCATCTCACATGGCTCCTATGTGTAAAACACATGGAAAAAGCCATCTGAGATGGCGCCTTGGTGTATTTTTTTTAAAATAAAAAATAAAAAAAATTTCAATTTAAATTAAAGTGCATGACAATGTTGTGAAATAAATCTTGTATTATAAATTTTCATTACAACGAAAAGCGATTACATAAGTTTATTCCCGGCGATCCGGGACTCGTAGATGACCACCGGTTCCACATGCGCGTCCTCTCCTAACTCGTCTGATGCGAGGTTCTGGATCCGGCTGTTGTTGGGTCGATGGGACCTGATCATGGGTTGATGGCTGCTCGTAGTGAATGAGATCAGGATCCATGAATGCCTCAAGATTTACATTGCTTGTTGCACCGGTTTCGTAAAAATGTGTCCCCATGTTCTCATAGCTTGGTCGTTGTGGTTGGGGTTAGGTTCCATTTGGGGACTATAGTAGTCCTCATCCGTATATGTGGATTGTGAATGAGTGGGGTAAAAAGGAAATTGGGTGTTTGGAGTCTCGTACCCATATGAATGGTGGAGGATTTGGTACGGCGATGGTTGGTGGAATATTGGGTTGGTTGGGGAATATTCCTCAGGGAAGCTAGGGTCTGGGCTGAGGTGAGATGTTGATGGACCCATATAGGGGGATTGGACATATGCTCTTTGTTCGGTGTATTGAACTTGGGTGTGTGGTATATGTGAGTATTAGGTGGGTGGGTGATGAGGTTGTTGTTGGGGTTGGAATTGAGTGTTGGTGGTTTTGTGTCGTCGGGTTAATTGGCGGGAAGTTGATGGATGTCGGTAGTGTTGTTGGGGTGGTTGTTGGTAGTGTTTTTGGGGTGGTTGTTGGTAGTGTTGTTGGGGTGGTTGTTGTTGTTGGTGGTGGTGATGAGGTTGTTGTTGGTATTGTTGTTGAGGTTGCTATTGGCGGTAGCGTTGTCTTCGTTGTTGTTGTGACTCTGAAGGTTGCCCCCACTGGGTGCGAGGGTCGACCAAATAGCGGGGTTGAGAAACATGCATTTCTGGATTTGTGACTGACTGGTACCAAGCAATGTATTGACGAGAGTGTTGCATAATCTCGTCATCTTCGTAAACGGGACATTGTAAGATATGGTCTGCTCGGTTTTTCCACATCCTACAATACTCCCTAGCAAAATTTATCCAATTATTAAGTCCCCATTGGGCATCGACCCTTTTTAGATGCCAAGGATCCAAGCATATCGGATCGCGGGGTATGTCTTGGAACATACCAAACTGCATCTTCACACGGTCGCTGTGGTGCATTTCCACAATGTTAAACCGTATGATTGCTCGCACCAAACCTCTGCATCTTCATCATTGGGTACATGGTCCAAACCCAAGTACGGTCTGCATGTAAACTGTTGATAAAAATAATGGAGATTAATGATAAAAATAATATACGTTAAAGTTAAAATAATTTGGAGTTAATCGAAACTACGTACATCAGTTGCTCCAAGGTGGTCTATTAGATTACGGTATATGAGAACATTGTGTCTCGGATTCTTTCCGTAATCCATGCCCACTACGCTAAACCTAAATGAATTAACATTTAATATATTAGGATTTTATATATATGAAAGATATAAATATTTTAATAAATAAGCAACGTACTTACTTTGTTGCGTATGGAAAACTGAACGGTAGGTCATTGACGGGATTAAGTGATTGCATTCTCCACCAACCCCATGTTTGAAGTAAGAAAGCACATCCATTGAAAGTTGATGTGTCTTTCATACGCTTTTACATTAACGAATCAGATAGTTGGGAAAGAAAATGAATCCCAACTATATCTTCCTATCTTATTGACGCCTCAAGTAAACTCAAATACATAAAATTACACTATTCCTGATTTGGGAATAAAAACTACCAAACATTAACATTATATAGTTTCTAGTTTTTATAATTTTTTGTTCCTCGGTGGAGTTTTCATCCAAAACAAGGGAATAATAATACTCTCTAAGAGTGGATAGAAATATACCTTGGCCTCTTGCACTAGGACCTTCGACCATATCTCTACCCAACAACTCCTCGCATAGATTTTTTGGTTGTTGGACTGGACCATTAACCGCCTTACCATTGATAGGAAGACCCATCAACATGTATACGTCCTCTAGTGTGACGGTACATTCACTTATAGGCAGATGAAATATATGTTTCTCGGGTCTCCACCTTTCGCACAATGCAAGAATAAACTTTGAACCAATTCTGTAGTTGGAGATTTTAATAACCTCTCCAAAACCGGCACGTTCAAGGTATGGAATGATGAACGGATCAGGAACAACATAATGATGTGAGCGGCATCTAAATTTTTTCGTGTCCTATAGATAATGTGAAAATAAATAGTGTAAGAAAGTGTAAACAATATTAAAAATATAATAAAAAAAAGAATGTAAGAAAACGAATGTAAACAAAAGAATGTAAGAAAACTTACATAGGTTGCAATGTTTGCCCTTGTTCCTCGGTGAGATTCTCCTAACATCAAGAGACTCATGATTGAAATTTCTACTGATGATTTTAGAATGAGAGAATTGTATTAGAGATAGAGGTAGAGTTAAGAGTGGTGATGGAAAAAACACAAATGAGAAGCCATATTTATAGGTGATTCAAGAAGAGAGGAATAAATGAGGTGGTTGGGGCCTTGCATGCATGCATGCCACTTGTCAAGGAGGAGCCAAGTGGGATGGCGCCTCCTCCTTATTTTTGAACTAAGGCGCCATCCAAGATGGCTTGTGACAGGCTAGGTGGCAGGTTGCATGCATGCAGGCTAGTGTGTCAGCTAGGTGGCAGGCCTAATTATAACTAGGCCTGTAAAATTCCAAAGGAGATGGCGCCTCCCTAGTATTTTTACACTTATGAGCCATTCAACTTGGCTTTTAACAGACCTAGTCATAAATAGGCCTGTCACCTAGCTGTCACCCTAGACTGCATGTGATTATCTTTCCCATCTATAATTATCCCACACAATCAAACACTTTTAGACACACAAACATCTCAAACATTCAAATAAAAAACCCAAATTTCAAACACTCAAACCCAGAAAAAATGTAATTTGTACCACAATATATTATCACTGTACATTTCAATAGTGAGACGTACAATAGTGAGGTAGCCGGTTTTTTATTCAGAAACACTGAAAATATCCAATTTTGTCTAAATAGCAATGTGAATTTTTCGTATTTCAAAAAAAGACTCAAGACCAAACTTTGTCGAGGTCTGACGTCACACGTTTTCTACCAACATCCTGTTTTTACTAGTGAGAACCAAGTAACATTTTACCAGGTAGCTGTTGAAGACGACGAAGATCTGCAAAACATGTTTTGTAATCATGAATATTCTGGGTACAACTCGATTCAGTTGTACGTCGTGTTCCAGGACACAGAGAGGGTTGATCCTACGGAGGAGGAACAAACTGAGGTGGATGTTGCTGACGAAGAAGAGGAAGCAGAGGAGACGCAGTTCAACATCATGGTAAATGAAGAATCAAAGGTCGAGGAAGAACGCCAACTGCCTCCACATGAGATATTCACACCACCTCCGTACATGACCACCCTCAACATGTGCACAGATGACCCTTCATCTGATATATTCTACAACCCTGAAGTGCAGTCAGATGCAAATTTAAAATTCAAAGACAAATTTCGTTCAAAAGAAGATTGCGTGCGAGCAATAAAAAAGTTCCACATGATAAATGTTAAGGACCAAATTGTGGATATTTTGTAGATGATTTTGTGGTCCTTTACAATGTCTTTTAAGTAATTAGTAGTATTTAGTAAAGTATTTTGGTTTAATTATGTTTCTATTTAGTTTTTGTTTATAATATATTATTTAACTTAGTTTACATTTGAATTGTAGGTTTTTAATATTGATTCCCTCAAGCTTGGATTCAAGGAAACTTGAAGAGCTCTTGGGATGTTTCTTTTTGAAGAAATTTTTGGAAGAAGAAGCATGCTTCAGGTCGCGCTAAGCGCGGTTGCAGCATGAGTGCGCTTAGCGCGGGTGATCGGGCTTAGCGCGGTCTGCGAAAATCAGAAAAAGGACAGACCCATGCTTTCACCTTTTTGGCTCACCAACTCTATGATTTGACCAACTTTTCTGAGCTAGAAAAAGGGGACATCACTTCTTCTTCATATTTTTTTGATGATTGTTGTAAATTTAGGGCATAGAAAACAAAAACAAAAACATTTTTCTTGTTGATTTTCTTCCATGTTCATCATCTTCTCCAACAATCTTGTAAGCAAAGCAACCATGAAAATGAGTAGCTAAGCTCTTTTGTGTCAAGATTAGAGGTAGTTAACCTAATTAGTATGTATTTCTTTTAATCTCTTTGTGTATGAACATGGTTGATGATTTATATATGTTGAATATCTTTGTTCTTCTATCTTTTTATGCTTTGAATCATGTTTGAAAAAGGATGCTTCAAAGTTGACCTAGGATATTCTTCCACTAATGAACAAATGCTATAAATAGATTTGTGAGTTAGTGTTTACAAGTATTGAACTTCATATTTATCATGTCAATAGTTGTGGTGAGAAATCATTCAAATATTTACATGATAAAACTCACAAACTTGGTGAGAAATCAACAAGATTGAGAGGATACATATTTATAGCAATCATCAACTAGTTCATCACTTGGTTAATAGGATATATATGAAATTAGGTTAATGAAACTAATCTTGACAAGCTTCCATCATTTGAAAACAAACCCAAACTCTCTTGAATCCAAACATAACTCTCTTTGAAAAGGATTTTAAAGTTGTTTGCTTGAAACTCATGATACTAGTAGTTTAGGAAGCAAACCCTTGTGTTACTTGATCTTAAAATACGCTTTACTATTGAAATACTACGACACAACACCAATCCCTGTGGATACGATAATTAAAAATACTTGTTTAAGGACTACACCTACAACAAAATAGCGTCGTTGTCGGGGATTGGCGTTTGATATTGCAAGTATCGCAATAGTTGTGTGTTTTAAGATATTTTTCTACTAATCTTTCTTTGTTTCTTTTGTGTGGCTAGAATTTTTCAGGTTATAGTTTATGCGAGGAAGTGTTCCGGTCGATCAACTCCTATTCGATCCAGAAATTGATAGGACGGCAAGAAGACTTAATAGCAGTGCTAAACGAAGGAAAAGACTAGCTAGGCAAAGACAAGAAAGAGGAGAGTCATCTACTTCTTCTACACCACCCGTGTTAGGAGAAGTCATTATGGCAGATCAACCACCACCACCACCACCACCGAGGGGGCCTTGTGTAAATAGCCCTCTTCACACCACTCAATTCGCTCGCCAAGCTAATGCAAGGTTCACGGAGATGAAGACGGGATTGCTCCAACTTCTTTAGGCAAATCCTTTTCATGGTCATGACCATGAAGATCCATACACCCACCTCACTAAGTTCTATGAAATTGCGGGTGCGGCCGGAGCTCCGGAGGCCGAAGAGGAGCAATACTTTCAAAGGCTTTTCCCTCATTCTTTAGTGGGGAAAGAAAAGGATTGGTATCTAGACCAACCGCAAGAAACAATGACAAATTGGAATGCGTTGGAGGAGAAATTCCTTGAAAGGTTTTTTCCTCAATCAAGATTCATGGAGGCAAAAACCGCGATTTCGGTGTTTTCTCAAGGTGTTAATGAGCCTTTGAATAGGGCTTGGGAGAGATATAAGTCCATGCTTAGAAAATTCCCTAGCCATGGTTTTGATGAAATCACTCAAATTCACATTTTCCGAAATGGTCTCCAACCTCAACATAAATTGTTGTTGGATGTTACGCGGGAGGTTCTTTAATGTCGAAGACACCTTATGAAGCAACTCAAATCATTGAGAAGATGGGAAGAAATGACCACCAATTTCAAAATGATCAAGGGAATGCACAAATGAAAACGGGAGCTCTTGAAATTGGTTCTAGTCATGAAGCACTTGTAGCGCAAAACAAATTGTTTGCAAAGCAAGTTGAAGAATTGACAAAGAAAATGGCAAAGCTTCCTCAACAAATCATGGATATGCAAGGATTACCTAGCAAGTAAATTCAACAAATTGCTTGTTGTGAATTATGCAAGGGTGATCACAAGACCGGATTTTGTCCTCCGGAAAATGAAGAAGCAAATTATATGGCCAACCAAGGGCAAGGATACCAACAAAGACCTCCTTACCAAAATCAAGGCCAAGGTTACCAACAAAAAGGTAACCAAGGTTATCAAGGTGGATGGAGACAAGACAACAACAATCAAGCTAGACAAAATCCGTACCAAAGTCAAAATCAAAATCAAGCTCAACCTCAAAACCAACCTCAAAATCAAGCTAGAACTTCAAACATTCAAGATACACTTGCTCAATTCATGCAAGCTTCCATGGCAAACCAAAAGAGCACGGAGGCATCGATAAAGAATTTAGAAACTCAAATGTGGAAATTAACAAAGCAAATTTCCGATCAAAGTGCTTCGACCTCATTTTCTCCAACTACTCAAGCAAATCCAAAGGAGCATTGTAAAGCTATTACAACAAGGAGTGGTAGAGTTTGTGGAGAGAAAAATAAAGAAGTGAAGAGAAAAAAACTAGTGGAGAAGGATGAAGAAGTAGTTGTGGAGGAGGTTGTAGTTGAAAAAGATGATGAGAATGTTGTTGTGGGGGATATTTTAGTTGACAATGATGTTGTAGTCGAAAATGAAAATGTTGATAATGATGAAGTTGAAAAGGAAAAAGTGGAGGAAAAGAAGAAGAAATCGAGAAGGAGAAAGGAGAAGGATGTCACTCTACCATTAAGAAACTTACCTTATCCTCATGTTCCGTCTAAAAAGGATGATGCTAGGCACTATGCTCGGTTTATGGATATTTTTAAGCAATTGCAAATTAATATTCCATTCACCGAGGCATTGGAGCAAATGCCGAAATATGCCAAATTCATGAAGGACATATTGACAAAAAAGAAGCGGTACACGGATCAAGAGACTATAATGGTTGATGCAAGTTGTAGTGCGATAATTCAACGCACTATTCCAAAAAAAGAAAGTGATCCGGGGGGTGTAACTTTGCTCGTTACCATTGGAGATGTCTATGTCGGCAAAGGATTGATTGACTTGGGATCGAGCATCAACTTGATTCCATTATCCATTGTAAAGAGGTTGGGGGATATCGAATTAAAGTCTACAAAAATGACATTGTAATTGGCGGACAAGTCTATTACTCGCCTACATGGTGTAGCTTTAGACTTGTTGGTCAAAGTGGATAAATTCTTTTTCCCGGTTGACTTTGTTGTGATAGAGATGGAGGAAGACGTGGATGCACCTCTAATTCTAGGCCATCCATTCATGAAGACGGAAAGAATGATGATTGACATTGATGATGGTTTAATGAAGGTGAGGGTACAAGACGAAGAAATTTGTTTCAATCTTTTTGAAGCAATGAAGCATTCGAATGATAAGAAAGATTGTTTCAAAATAGATGCTATCGAGGAATCAATAGAAGAAGTGATTGATGATGATGATAGGCGGGAGCTTGAAGAGTGTCTAGAAGGTATGGAGATTTCTAAAGAAATGCACCCATGGGAGGAGAAAGTGGAGATTTTGAAGAATGATCCCAAAGACGAAGAGCCAAAAATTGAGTTGAAAGCACTACCATCTCATTTGAAGTATGTGTTTCTTGAGGACGGAGGTAAGAATCCCGTAATCAATAGTAATACATTATCGGAGAAGGAGGAGGGAAGCTTAATTCACGTTTTGAATTCTAACAAAAATGCAATTGGTTGGGTCTTAGCCGATTTGAAAGGCATAAGCCCGGCTTATTGTATGCATAACATCATGATGGAGGAAGAGTTCAAGCCGGTAGCTAAACCTCAGAGGCGTTTGAATCCGGTGATGAAGGAAGTGGTTCGAAAAGAAGTTGTGAAGATGTTAGAAGCCGGGATGATTTATCCGAACTCGGATAGCACTTGGGTGAGTCCGGTGCATGTGGTTCCAAAAAAAGGAGGTTTGACGGTTGTATCGAATGATAAAGATGAATTAGTACCGACAAGAAAAGTAATGGGATGGATAATGTGCATCGACTATAGAAGGCTTAACAAAGCCACTAGAAATGATCACTTTCCTCTTCCGTTCATGGATCAAATGTTGGAAAGACTCTCGGGTCAACAATATTATTGTTTCTTGGATGGTTACTCGGGTACAATCAAATTTCGTGAATCTGAAGATCACGAGAAGACTTTCACATGTCCTTTTGAATATTCGCATAGACGATGCCTTTGGCTTATGTAATGCGCCGGCAACCTTTCAAAGATGCATGCAAGCCATTTTTGCCGATTTGATTGAGAAGACGATTGAAGTTTTCATGGATGATTTCTCCGTTTTTGGAGCATCATTTGATTTGTGCTTGGAAAATTTGAACACCGTCTTGAAGAGGTGTGTGGATACGAACTTGGTTTTGAATTGGGAGAAATTCAATTTCATGGTGACCGAGGGCATTGTTCTTGGGCACAAAATATCTTCAAGAGGCATCGAGGTTGATAAAGCCAAGATCGATGTGATCGAGACGCTTCCCCCACCAACCAATGTTAAAGGCATTCTGAGCTTTCTAGGACATGCGGGTTTCTACCGAAGATTCATCAAAGACTTCTCAAAGATAGCAAAGCCCTTGAGCAACTTGCTCAACAAAGATAAGTCTTTCATTTTTGATAGAGATTGTGTAATGGCTTTTGAAAAATTAAAAGAAAATTTGATCAATGCACCAATAATCACCGCACCAAATTGGAAACTTGATTTTGAATTGATGTGTGATGCGAGTGATTATGCGGTAGGAGCCGTGCTTGGCCAAAGAAAGAACAAAATTTTCCATGCTATACATTATGCGAGCAAAGTTTTAAATGATGCTCAAATTAACTACGCAACAACTGAAAAAGAGTTGCTTGCAATAGTATATGCATTGGAAAAATTCCGTCCTTATCTTATTGGTTCAAAAGTGGTGATTTTCACGGACCATTCGGCGATTAAATATTTGCTCACCAAACCGGACTCCAAACAACGATTGATCCGATGGATTCTTTTGTTGCAAGAATTTGATTTGGAGGTCCGAGACAAAAAAGGTTCAGAAAATTGGGTGGCGGATCATTTATCCCACTTGGTGAACGTGGGAATCACTGACAAAGAGGAGGAGGTTAGGGAGGAGTTCCCGGATAAAAAGTTGTATGCAATCCAAGAGCGGTCGTGGTTTGCCGATATGGCCAATTACAAAGTTGCGGGATTGATGCCGGAAGATCTAACGTGGAATGAAAAGAGAAAATTCTTGGCCGATGCCAAGTACTATGTTTGGGATGAACCTTATCTATTTAGGTTGAGTAGTGATGGTTTGTTAAGGAGATGTGTGTCTAGTGAGGAAGCGAAAGACATTCTTTGGCATTGTCATAACTCCCCTTGTGGGGGACATTACAACGGATTGCGAACGGCCACTAAAGTCCTTCAATCGGGATTTTATTGGCCTTCATTGTTTAAAGATGCTTATGCACATGCAAAGAGTTGTGATAAATTCCAAAGGAGTGGCGGAATAAGGAAGAGAGATGAGATGCCTCTAAATAATACGTTGGAAGTTGAAGTGTTTGACTGTTGGGGTATTGATTTTGTTGGTCCAATTCCTTCACTGTTTTCTAACGAATACATTCTAGTGGCCGTTTATTATGTGTCTAAGTGGGTGGAGGCCATTGCTTCACCGAAGGCTGATGCTAAAACCGTTATAAATTTTTTGAAGAAAAACATATTTTCACGGTTTGGTGTGCCTCGGGTGTTGATAAGTGATGGAGGTTCTCACTTTTGCAATACACTATTAGAGAAAAATTTGAAACAATATGGTGTAAGGCATAAGGTGACAACTCCCTACCATCCACAAGCAAACGGTCAGGCCGAGGTGTCGAATAGAGAAATTAAAAAAATTCTTGAAAAAACTGTCTCTAGTTCAAGGAAAGATTGGTCATTAAAACTTGATGAAGCTTTATGGGCGTATCGAACCGCCTATAAAGCTCCTATTGGACTAACCCCCTTTCAGGTTGTATACGGAAAGACTTGTCACCTTCCAGTTGAGATGGAACACAAAGCTCTATGGGCTCTCCAATTCTTGAATTTTGATTCTTCTATGGCGGGTGACAAAAGGAAAGAACAACTCGTGGAGTTGGAGGAATTGAGAGACGGAGCATACTGTGATACGGTGAACTGACTTTGTAGGATTTTTGTATCCAAATGTGCGGATAGCAAGAGTCACCACCGACTTTTATTTTTATCCAATTAAGGGAAGGTAAAAGTACAGAAAAAGACCTTCGTTAGATTCTGAGTTCGGGAGAATGGTTATGAAAAGGGAAGGTATTAGCACCCCTTTCCATCCGTAGTTATCTACGGGCTCTTAGTTGCTCTAGATCACTTTTTAAAATTGCTTTCTGTGTGTTTGACAAAAATGTTTTGAAAAGGCATTTCGCTTTGACTTTGTAATGACTCATGTAGGAGTGTATACAAAGTGTTCGGAAATGTTTTTGTTTTTGGAAAGAAATTGAACTTTGAAAAAAGTGTGTGTGGTGTGAAAAGTATTTTAATAGAGCAAGCAACTAAAAGTCTTATTACCTACTCAGAATTTGGTCATTTTCGTGTTATTTTACGTTCCTTTAGAATAGCGCTAGCCATACCATTAGTTAGTAGGTAGCTCCATTCGTTGGATGTAAGCGGGACATTCGAAGGGACATCAGATGGTCAAAGAAGGCAACTTGTAGGAAGTATCCTAGCACATTCGAAGGGACTATCATCATTTTTCGTAGGCGACAATCGAGGGTCAAGATCATGTATTCGGAGGCGACATCGTGGGTCTTATGATCTTTGTATCGAAGGGACTATGATGATTTGTTTGAAAGGCAACGGTGCTAGAATACCTCTACGTTCGAGGGACATGACCATTTGAAATCGAAAGGCATCGAGAGAGAATTACCCTAAGGGGTGCATGTGTGAAAGAAGTGTGTCAAATTCAGATATTTTATCTTACAAATTAGTGGGCTATGTTCAATTTTAGTCTTGCCATACACGCCTAATTACTAGCAATTGATAAGGTGCGGAAAGTAAAATGCGGAATGTAAAGGTGCGGAAAGATAAATCCTACGCTATTACATGGCTTTGGGGCAGATACATAATTTAAAAATGCGGAAAATAAAATCCTAAATTAAACTATTACATCCCATGAACAATTACATTATAGGAAAAAATAGAATGATAAAAAGAAAACGTCCGAATCGGAACAACCTGTGAAAGAATAAGAAAATCGGAAAATGCAATATGTATCGAACTAGAGAAAAAATGTTAGAAAAATGCAAATTTTAACATGAGAAAATTAATATATGCTGGAAATAAGATAAATGTATTAAAATAATTTTTTGGGATTTTTTAAATGCATTTTAGTAATTAAAAACTAATTTACAATGGTTTAAATGCTAAAATAAAATTAAAAATAAATATGCATGCAAAAAGATATTTTTAAATTTTTTAAATTAAATAAAGGTTTTTATGAAAATAATGCAAAAAGACAAAATGTTTTTGGTAATTTTTTAATGCAAAATAAAAATCCTGAAAACAATTAAAATAATATGCAAAAATATTAGAAATTGAAAAATATGAAAATAATGAAGTTTGTGAAAAGGAAGCAAAACATGCCCGCCGGATTCGAACCCATGACCCTCGAGGGCATCCGAAATGAGCGCTTTACCACTACGCCATGTGTGCAAGCCTGTTTGAATCCGGATCGAATGGAACAAAGATGATGTCGCCTCCGGCTTCCTCAATCGCCAAGCTTCATCGTCCCGATTTGAATATTTGAAGCGCCGCTTTTCTTCGACGCTAAAGGCCCCGCAAAATGGAAAACGCAGATATATAATATAAATGAGTTCTAAAGACATGGTTTAATTCCAAGCATCATTCGAACACGATGGGCAAGGTCTCGTGGTCCAATTTTATGTATTTCATGAAACCCTAAAATGAACTCAGAACCCTAACAATGGCAATACGAGTTCTAAGCCATGAAAACTCAATCAAATCACCCGATCGCTTGCAATCTTCCTACTAATCACAAAACAACAACCAAATGTGTTAAAATGCATGAAAATGTAAATCGATTTTGGAAAAGTATGAGCAAACCGAAATCGATTTTGATTCTCGATGTATTTTGGCAATGTAAGTATCCGAATCACCCGGGTATCAAGGAATGTGTTTGACACCTCAAAACCGATTGAAACCAGCTGGAACAAGGATTACCAATTGCTTCAAGAACACGATTTTTTCACTTTGAGAATAGGGTTTCTCAGCCAATTTTTTCGCTCTCTTGATAGGTATGCATCAAGTATATATGCGGATGGATTTGGGATTGAATTTGGAAAGAATTGATCAACATTCAATGGAAATCAAATTTGATATTCTCATGAAATCAAATTTTCAAATTTTGTCCAATT
The DNA here is from genome assembly GCA_021764765.1 of Vicia sativa. NCBI lineage: Eukaryota > Viridiplantae > Streptophyta > Magnoliopsida > Fabales > Fabaceae > Vicia > Vicia sativa. Next base: position 113,579,491 of record CM038795.1, on the reverse strand, counting down.
TCAATCCAATCTTGCCAAATTTGATCTAATTTCAAATTGTCGGCATTTATGGGTTGATTGGATCACAAGAAAGCAATAAAATCAATCTTCCAATTAATTTCGATTTTATAATTTATTTTAAGATTTAATTTGCATTTAAATAAATAAATTACAAATTAAATAGAAAAATAAATCAAAAATTCGTGGCATTGGGCTTGGACATTCCTAATTGCATGAGGAACAAGTTAGGATGAAGAAAAAGTAGGCCCATTTGCAAAAGATTTGATTTTTGAAGTATCTCTTTGTGCATTCTTCCAAAATTGCCCAACTTGTGAATGGTGTAACTTGCTCAATTTTCCACATTTTTGAGTGTTCTTGGACTTTTTGGAAAGCTCTAAGAGTCCTCTAAGCAATGTCTTTGATCTCATCTCAATTGGAGTTACCATGCTCAATATATCTTCAAAACAAAAGTTGACTTTTGTTGACTTTGAAAATGACCGTAATGTTTTGAGCTATACCTCTCAAATGAAGCATTTTTGGACATTCTTGTGAGACATGAAGTTGTAGAGAATTGAATTTCCTTCAAAATGAGCTTTGGTGGGAAAATTTCGAGAAAGTATGAGAAAGTTATGATCACCAAAGTTCAGCTTGACTTTTCACCTAGAAACCCTAATTTAGAAAGTTTGACTTTTGAGCAAATCTTGAGTTTTCTTGATGAATCATGATCAACCCTTGATCAAATGATGAATGTAACTTCAAAATGAGGATGTTGACCAAAAATTATGAAGTTTGACTGTATATTGACCATAGTTGACTTTTTGTCCAATACACCCGATTTTCAACCATCTGAGCAATTGCCTGAGGAAACTTGACTTGTGAGGCTTGAAACTTGACATGGAGAATCTTTGAAGCATATGAGGAGGCATGAAGACCCTTGGGGATGTTGGAAATCCATCTTGACTTGAGAGATACCAAACCCTAGTTTGGGTTGATTGTCTAGGAGAGAGTTTGTCTGATCAACTCTTGAGGAATCCTTGAGCATATATGTATGAAATCTCTTGAGTAGATGGAGGGCAAATTTTGGGGTATGACAGCTGCCCCTGCTCAATCTTCTTGTACTGAGGGTTAGATTGACACGCTTGTCTTTCGTGACCGGAGGTAGAAGAGGATTGAACACCGAGTACACCGAAAATTTGCACTCGCTATTGGTCGATGACGGAATGGGCTTACGATGCCATTTGGAGAAGTTGAGACTTGGGAACGAGTCGACGCTAGACTCGAGAATGTTGATAGGAGAATTGACGGAGATGGGCTTAAGATGCCATCCGAAAGGTCGATGCCGGGAGTGAGTCGATGTTAGACTCAGATGTTCCCGAAGGAGAGGAGACGGGCTTGAGATGCCATCCCGGGGAGTCGACGTTAGACTTCGTGTTCACTTTGAATGAAGTTATTGGTTTGTATTGATTTTAACCATATATGCAGATTCGAAAGTGAAGAAATGTTGACAAGTAGTCGGAGATGGGCTTAAGATGCCATCCAGTGGCAATCGAATCGACGCTAGACTCAGTTGCCGCTGATAATAAGGAATCGTAATAAATCTTCGTCGACTACTCGAGGGAGACCGTAGTTTGGCAAGAATGTGGATAGCTTTGTGCATCGGTGTTGATCCATTGCTCGTTATCGAGGATAACCGAGGTGGTCTTCCTGGATAGTTTTCCGCTTGCTCGGCTTAATCTCGACCACCGTTGGAGGACAACCAAGGGCGGTCTTTCGATAGTTTTCCGCCGATTCGGGCTTAATCTTGGACCTGCTTAGGGACTTTCACCTATTTTGGAGAAAACAAGATAAACTTTGATAGAAAATTGGTTAGTTTTATGCAAAGTATGATGCATGATAGTGTATATGAATGATATATGCATGAATTATGACTTCATGAGTAATGTATGAATGATAGACGTTATGGTATTTCAAAACATATACATCTTGAAGAAGATGCAGATGCTCTGTTTGAAGATTTCTGACTTCTGCTTGGGGAATTGAGTAGGTGAGAACCCCGCTTGAAGGAGAAGAAAGATACCTGGATTCCTCCGATGCACTATCTCGACCAAGTCTCGGCCTAGATATTGTCGAGGAAGGTAGAGATTTGAGAAGCTCGTTGTTGGAGACCTCAGACCCCGCCGAGGAGAGTCCGGAGGCGATCCGTTGGGGACCTTGTATGTAGATCCCGCCGAGGAGATTTAGAGACGCCCATGGGATTCGGTGTAGATCTTGGCCGGAGAGCATTTGATGGTTGCCGAGAGACCGGCTAGAAGAGTCTGAGTCCGTTGTAATCTCCGCCGGGAATAAAAGGTGTAGCTCCGATGCACTATCCGACCAAGTTTCGAGTCCGATACCGCCGGGAGAAGGGGAGGATTGAGAAATATCCGCTGGGATGAAGTGTTACCTTGAGACCGATGTAACGTTGTTCGTTGAGTGGAATCACCGCTGGGACTAACGATATTCCGCTGGGGAAGGCATGTTGTGAGTGACACCTTTGTGGGGATCATGCTCGTGGGAAATGCATTGGTGACTTTCGCGCCATCTCAATTCCTCGAGCCCGTAGTAAGTATTTTTGTATGTTCGCTCAGATGTTTGTGATTAGATTCTTATTGTCAAATGCGATAGTCATTCAAAGCGACGTTGGACTTATTGCAAATAACAACAGAGATTGTAAAGAGAAAGAAGTCAGATTCATTTGAAATGTGGCGATGGCCAAGTAGTTTGTACACAAGAAAAGTAAAAGCCATGCGGAAACAATCTCGTTAAGTTCCAACTATGCTAGTACTCATATATTTCAACTATCTCATCTCCTTGTCAGAGAAAGTGAGTAGACCGATCTCCGCCATTTGAATCTTGAATGTCGATAGTAGTTTGAAGGTGTGATCCGAAGAGACATAGTCGTACGCTTAAATCCCTAACTTTTGCCTAGACCGCCTTTCGGTTTTCACCACGGATACCTTTTTGCCCAAGCCGCCTTTTCGTGTTTTCGACTGCCGTGTACATGTTTTGTATGTATCCTTAATTTTTGCCCGAACCTTTGGTTCGCCAGATGCCCTTATTTTTGCCTAGGTTTGTCGACCTAGCGGGTCTATTTCATGCGTAGTATTTTTGACTATGTCCGCTCAGTGGTGTGGGAAGTCTTCACCATCCATGGTGCTAAGTATCATAGCTTCCGAAAATACCGCCTTGACTACAAACGGTCCTCATAAGTGGGAGTCCATTTGCCCTCGATCACCTTGTGGAAGAATGATGCGCTGACACGGATCACCGACTTGGTAGACCTTGCTTGACCTTCTTGTTAAATGCTCGATCATTCGCTTCGATAAACCGTCCATGGCGTATGGACGCGAGTCGCTTTTCATCAATCAAGTTGATCGGTCAAGGTAGTCCGACCCAATCGCCTTTGCCTAACTCGCCTTGAGGACTCGTCGAGGGTATCCGAACTCGATGGGTAAGACGGCTTCCATACCGTAGACAAGAGAGAAGGGGTTGCCTCGTTGATGTTCGTGTGAATGCGATAACCATGAAGAGCAAATGGTAACATCTCATGCCAATCTTTGTAAGTCACCGCTATCTTCTCAGATAATCTTCTTAATGTTCTTGTTGGTTTCCATCGCGCCATTCATTTTAGGCCGATATGGAGAAGAATTGTGATGCTTGATTTTGAATTGCGTGCGTAGTTCGTGATCATCTTATTGTTGAGATTGGAACCGTTATCCGTGATAATCCTTTCGGGGTGCCATACCGACAAATAAGATTATGCTTGATGAATCGAGCCACAACATTCTTGGTAATGATGCATACGAGGTCGCTTCTACCCACTTGGTGAAATAATCTATTGCCACAAGGATGAAATGATGTCCATTGGAAGTCGGGCTTAATTTCTCCAATCATGTCAATGCCCCACATTGCAAAAGGCCAAGGAGAAGTTAAAACATTCAGAGGTAGAGGTACGTGCACTTTGTCGGCATAACCGCATTTGTGACAAGATCGAAGTGAATCTTCCATGGTGGACCAATAGTAACCTGTTCTCAAAATCTTCTTAGCTATGGTGTGTCCACGGAGTGGGTACCAAATGCGCCTTCGTAACTCTTCCATGATACATTGCGGTTTTCGTCTACATAGTAAGCACAAGTCGTGGTTGCGCTTGTATAAGATGCCGCGAAAGAATTTGGAAGCGAATCTTCTCATGAACTTTATCATTGATGATGCCCCTGGATATTCCCGAGTCTCAAGATACCTCTTCACGCCATAGTACCAAGGTTTCTCTTCTCAGATCAAGCTCATAGCAATACCGTTCGTCAAACTTCTCAATGATGATCCGGGAGCCTCGTTGTCCCATCTAACCTTGAACATAGATGACATAGTAGCCAATGCGTCTGCCAACTAATTCTCCTCTCGTGGAATGTGATTGAAAGTAATTTCTTCAAAGTAGGGGATCAAACTCGAACATGCTCGATACGGAATGAGATTCGGATGCTTCGTATCCCACTCGCCTTAATCTGACCGATCACTAAAGTCGAGTCTCCATACACTTGTAAGAACTTGATTCTTAAGTCGATAGCGCTTTAAGACCCATGATGCACGCCAGACTGCCATGTTGTTAGTGCAATGAAACACAATCTGCGGTGAAAGGAGTATGTCCGCATAGGGATGTGATGATGGCACCAATGCCATTGCCAAGTGCGTTTGAGGCTCCATCAAAACCATGGTCCATCGGGATCCTTGTTCAGTCCTTCGTCCGCCCTGGTTCTTCGCAATCTGAATTAGTAGAACATCTTCATCCGAAATTTGAACCGCATAGATCGATAGTCATCTACGGCTTGATGAGCCAAATGATCGGCTACTACACTTCCTTTGATCGCTCGAGAAGTGTACCGATGTCATACTCGGTCAAGATCATTTGCCATCTTGCTATTCTTCCGAGAGAGTGGTTTCTCAAAGATGTATTTTATCGGATCCATCTTGAAATCAACAAGGTAGTGTGAGTCAACATATACGCCTTAGTCGGCGAGCAGCCCAAGTTAAAGCGTTGTAAGTTTTCTAGTGTGAATATCTTGTTTCACGGTAAACTTTTGCTAAGGTAGTATATTGCATGCTCTTTTCGACTGCCATGTTGCCCCAACACACACCCCATTGAATTCTCTAACCGCCAAGTACATGATAAGAGGTCTTCCTTCAGGGCGGCATCAGGATAGGAGAATTTTGTAGGTACTCCTTGATTTTGTCAAAAGCGATCTGGCAATCGTCATTCCATTCCACTACTCGATCTTTCTTTAATAACTTGAAGATTGGCTCACAAGTAGCAGTTAAGTGTGCAATGAATCTGGCGATGTAGTTCAATCGGCCCAAGAAACCTCTGACTTCCTTCTCGGGAGTTGGCATCCCTTGAATAGCTTTAACCTTGGCGGGATCAACTTCAATACCTTTACCACTGACAACAAACCCTAGGAGTTTTCCGGACCTAACTCCAAAAGTGCACTTGTTAGGATTAAGCCTTAGTCTGTACTTCTTCAACCTGTCAAACAGTTTCTGCAAATGATCAAGATGTTCTTCTTCACCGTGATCGAGCTATCATATCGCCGACGACCTCTATCTCGTGATGAATCATGTCATGAAATAATGTCACCATAGCACCGATAAGTGGCGCCTGCATTCTTCATCCAAACGGCATAACCTTGTAGCGTAGTACCCCACCGTAACGAAAGTAGTCTTCCATGTCTTCGGAGCCATTTTAATCTGATTGTAACCGGAGAAACCGTCCATGAAGGAGAAAACCTTGCCGAGCGGTGTTGTCAACCGAACATCAATATGAGGAAGTGGGAAATCGCCTTCGGACTCGCTTTATTCGTCTCTCGAATCCACACACATTCGTTTACCATCCTTCTTAGGCACAGTACCACATTAGCAACCCATGGGATAAGAGGTGACAGCTAAGAAACCGTTGAACTGCTTCATAACTTTGCTTTGATTTTCTCGACATCTCGTGACGCATGCGATTTAACCTTCGTTTCACCGAGAAACCTTCTTTGCGGCAATCGATGAACCACAATATCAATGTCTAAACCGCATGTCTTCGTATGACCAAGCAAAACCTCAATATAGTCTCGTAGCATCCGAATCAACCTTTCTTTAACACTCTCAAGACCCGCTCCTATCTTGATCTCTTTTCTCTTCGTCAAGACCAAATTCACAACCTCAACTTGCTCTTGGTGGTCAGTATAACTCGCTTTCTTGTAGGTCCGGCAAGTCGGCACTTCACAATCTTCCTCACTTTCGCCTTCGGCTTGGTAGATCGGATTATCAAGTCATATTTAGCACTAGCATAGTGTTATTAACTAGATTCGGAGTGATTCGCAGTTGTATCACGGTGTGTGTAAGAAACACATAGCTTTTGAAGGGGTGATAAAGTAAAGAAAGAGAACAAAAGATTGAATGCAAAAGTCCAACGATTTTATTGAATGAAAATACGCAAACGATGATAATAACCCTCGAACGAGCCATGATGCCCGGCAAGGCACTAGGCTTTCAAAGTTTATTGTTCAAACATAAAGAAATACGAAAAGCAAAACAAAACAAGAGCAATTACTCCCGACTAAAGGAGATTGGTATGACGCCTTCGCCTTCCAATTGTCGAGCCCATGATCCGAGTTGGGAAGATCCACTTGTGATGTCGGCCGTTGTCGCCGCTTCTATAGCATGGATTCCACCGCTGATGCGGAAAGGAAGTTGGCCAGACGTGCGATCATCTTCGACCCTTGATGGTGAAGCCTAAACCGCCTTGTCAAATTTGAAAGGAAGATCGTGGAGCTGACCCCAAATAGCACTCTTTCCTTCTTCAACAAATTGAGCATCTTTCAATGAGGCCATCCTAGGCGGAACTTGTGTAACTTCAGAGGGAGGAGAGTCAGCATGACTGGGATTGCTTCAAAGCTCGATGTGGAGTCTCAAGAATTCACCTTCCATTTCGAGGTATCGGAATGACAGATGATGACCATATATTCTTCTTCACCACACCGTGACAACCTTCCTTTCACCGGTACTTCGATGTAAGGTAGAGGTTACCGCCCCATGTATCCAAGGGCCCAAGTAGGTAAGAGTAAGTGGACGGATGTCCATGACAAAGAAGGTGGAATCAAAAGTCTGGAACCGACTTTAACAGAGTGAGCTCTCCAAGTATGCGCTTAGAACCATCAAAAGCTCTCACAATAATGTCACCGGGTCTCGTGACCAACCCTTCGACATCAAGCCGATCAAAAGCGCTTGGAAGGATATTCGAGTAACCGTATCCACTAAAACATGAGACAATGTAGTGCCTTTGCATTCAAGAGATGTGCAAGGCCTTGTTGTGTTTCTTTCCTAAGGAGTCAAATCAAGATCGAGAAGCCTAGGCCGTTGTTGGCAGCCGTGCTAGCAATACAAACTTCGAATTGATCGTGGTAGTGTCTTGGCACATGAGCATTCTTCAAACTTCACTAAGGCATTAGCATGAGCCTCGAGCACAAGAGCGAGCAAGCATGGAGATTTTGGACGGAGTTTGTCCTAACTGCTCCACAACATTGTAGTCACTCTTCTTGATGATCTTCGAACTTCATTTGTTTGAGGTGTCTTCAGAACTTCCTTTGGTACTTCGTTGAGCAGATGAGCCACCGTTCTTTCCTCTAGTGGGATATTGATTGGTATGGAATGAATGGAGTCGCAGTGTCTTTTGGAGGAGAGATCTCGAGAGAATACCGGTTCGGTCACCTTATCGATCCGGTGATGTTGTCGATGTCAAGAAGCTCCAATGGTAAGATCTTCAATTGTCGAGGATCTTGCTTGACACCATGATAGTAAATATCACCCATAGTTCCAAGGGATAGCTTTGTCGAGGAATATGGAACCGGTCTTGGAGAAGTAATGATGAGAGGTGCCACTCTAGGCATAGGATCAGCAGAGGAAATCCTTATTGTGTTAACATCAGATAGTCTTGGAAATCGTCACCCCATCCGTCGCCTTAACATCTTCAATAGGAATCTTGTAACCTCAGAAAAGTACTTCACCATGTAATCATACTTTCCACTTGGTTGCCCCAAGGTATCCCACATGATGGTACAGCGTTTGCATTGTCAATCTTCAACTTAGACATTTCTTCACACGCCGCACGGTGGTTTCGTAAATAGTATCTCACGGTTATCCATCATGCATCGAACACGCCTTCTCAACCAAGCACAACCATCGTGCATGGGCACCAACGACAATTCTCGGGCATCCCGGATTGACACCGCTTGCAGCAAATTCTTCTTAATACCATCGAGGAATGGTCAAGTCATCTATGTTGAAAACATAAGTATCGTCACCAACAAAGATTGGAACTCTTGTCATGGTTAGGCATAGGCGCATTGGTCACATTCGAGTCTCAACAGAGGATCAAACTCAATCGCTTAGCTTCAATCATATCTTGAATTTTGTTCTTCGTGAGCCCAACAATTGTCGTTGTCGTGCCTGGCTATTGGAATGGTAAGCACACTTAGCATTAGGATTGTACGGAGAGGAAGTGTTGACATTCGAGGAGGATCCCTCAAGGTTATCACCGCGCTCAACATGTGTTGCAAGGCTTGCGACAAAGGCTTGTTGATCTTCGAACCGCCTTCGTGGCACGCTCGCTACGCGTTGTCTCGCCGAGGTTGTGCCGATGTAGGATCGAGATCACAACCGCCCCACGATTGAGCACGGTCGGTCTTGGCTCGCTCGACCACACACAAGATTGGCTTCTTTCTTACCACCAAAAGATTTCTTCGCAGCATTTGAAGATGACTCTACATGAATCTTCCCACTCTTGATACCAGCTTCAATGCGCTCGCCTGTCAATATCAGCTCGGTGAATCCGGATGAAGAATTTCCAATCAAATGATTGAAGAACGGGCCTGTCAGTGTTCCCATAAACATATCAACCAACTCCCTATTGGACAAGGGTGGTTGAACTCTGCCTGCTAGATCTCTCCACTTCTGAGCATACTCCTTGAACTTCGTCACGACCCATAGACATGCTTTGTAGTTGCATGCGAGTGGGTGTCAATTCAGATTGTACTCATATTGTCTCAGAAAGCATCACCAAATCACCCAAGTACGGATACGGTCATTCTCTAGCTGATAGTACCATTCCAACTGGGTTCCGGACAAACTCTCTTGAAAATAGTGCATCCACAACTTTCTCATCATCAGGGATTGATTTTCTGAACATAGGACTTCAAATGCAGCTTAGGGCAAGACATGCCATCATACTTGGAAAAAGTAGGAACTTTGAACTTGGGAGGAATCACAACACCAGGAACAAGACTCAGATCATCAAAATTCAGCCGGACATCTTCAAGTTTTCCACAAGATTTAGACGATCTTCAAGTTGCTTGTACTTGTCATCTTCATTAGAGTACCGTTATCATAGTCTTTCTCAAGCTCAGTCGACCGCCTCCCTCGCCCTTGTTACTTTGCTCGTCTTCCTTCTTGAAACTTCCTTCTGAGAGCTCAATACGGCTGACCACCTTAGGACCACCTTTGTAGCGCGCCCATGTTGAGGAGATCAACAACCTTCTTCTTCGTTGATGAGCTTCTTCGATCTTCTTGGCCTTGGACCAAGTGGTGAACATCAAACCGAGCATTTCGAGCTTGAGATCTTTGACAGTCTGTTCAAGAGCCATTTCTGCTAAAATAAATAGCGAGCAAATGAGAAAACCAATCTCCAATGTACCTGTGATGCAATGTTATGCTATGATATGCAATGTTTATGCGAATGCAATGCAATGTTTTCAAGGACCTAAGAGATTTAAATTTGTTAAACAAGCAATGAGCAAACATTTATTAGTACTTCTTTTTATTATTCCTCTTTTTTTTTTAGTACAAGAGATAATTCGAAACAATAAAAGAAAACATAAACATCCTAAAGCTCTAAGTCTCCCACGGGCGCTTCCTCTTGGTGCCGATGTAAGCGTTGATGTTTCGCTCCTCATGAAGTAGCTTTGTCAACTCTAATACTTTCTTCTCGCTTGCATAACACTGAGCTTCAAAGGTATCCCTTTCTTCTTTAAGTGAATCCGTGATCTCTTCAAGTCTTCAAAATCGGAGGCATGTCGATGGAGAACAAAGATAGGTACGTCACCTATAGCAACAGTTCCATAATTACGGTAAACAGCGTGAATGGCATCATGAGGTTTTGAGCTCGAGCTCGCACCCATTTGAGGTAAGGTTCCCAAGGTATGGAGTTCGGTGCCCCAAAGTCTTGTATCGCCTTCTTTACCATGCCCCAAGCGTGTATGAACCTTCGCTTGCTCGAGATCGTGATTGTAGTCGAACACAACATCTTGGAGAAGCATATCATGAGGACCATCTCTTCGAGCAAAACCAAACTGACGTAGAGCTAGAGAAGGGTTGTAAGTAATACCTCCCCTTATACCAAGTAGTGGTACATTAGGGAATTCTCCACAACGCTCAATGAAGGTGAAGTCCTTTTGAGAGAAAAGGCTCCAACGGATATCTGAATGAGAGAGTGACATTAGCCTTTGAGACCATCTCAACCTTTGTTCATTCTTCAAAACTGATGGAGGAAGGTGCGAAATAAACCACTTGGAAAGTAACGGTATACAACACATGAGAGTTCCTTGTCTTTTGGTAGTACGAGTGTGGAGAGAATGTAGGATATCTCCAAGTAAAGTAGGCACTGGATTGCGGGTAAGAAACAACTTGATGGCATTGATATCTATGAATTGATCCGAGTTAGGGAATAGAACCAAACCATAAATTAGCAAGGCAACAACGTTTTCGAATGCATGGAAACTCATAACTTTGAGGAATTCTCGGGCTTTCTTGATTAAGAACTTGGAAAGTAAACCCTTAACTCCACTTCTAGTTTCCCAATTGGCTTCAATATCTGAGCGCTTAAGGTGTAAGGCGGATGCGATGTCTTCGTACTTAGGAACCTTTTCCAAACCGGTGAATGGCATTTGGTCAAGAATAGGTATCCCAAGTAGCTTAGAGAACTCTTCCAAGGTAGGAACCAACTGATAATCGGGAAATGTGAAGCAATGGTGTTTCGGATCAAAGAACGGAATAGGACATGCATCATATCTTCTTCAAAACCGAGATAACCAAATCAAGCGATAACCATGTCTTTTGATGAACCGAGCATGGTCGGAATTTCAAACCAATTCTTTGAGTTGAGAAGGGATACCCATGAAGTTGATTCGGATAGTCTTTCTAGAAGCCATAATCCCTACAAAACAGAGCAAAGATAAATCCCTAGGTCCTTGAAATAGTTAGAAATGATATGCAATGCGAATGATGTCATGATGTCATGTTTAGCACACACAAACAAATGAGCCTAGGGTTAAGGCTTGCATGAGGTATAGGTGATTACCCTACCAAAAGTTTGAGTTGGTTCATCCGTCCTATAATAGTAACCGGTTCTAGGAATCTCATATCATTGATCTTTCTCGAGGCGCTTATTTCAATACGACGCCAAGTGGTCGATCGAAAATGTCCCAAAAGTCTCGATCTCAATGAGCGAGCATCGAGTATCAACCAACCCGGTCTACACCAAAGCCGCCATCTCACTACCTTCTAATGGCCAAGATGGGTCAATTAAGGTTCTAAAAGTTTAGTTAGCGCTGATGACACCACGCAGAAGCCAAATACTATCTTCAACTTGGGAATGAAGAGTATCGGACAACCAAAGTGTCACGCTAACGTAGCCATCATGTTGACCGCGTAGTTATACGCCTAACGGTCGCGATGATCTAATGCCACTTACCTAAAAGGAAACCCGGATCCGGTGTAGGATCCCAACAATATAATACCCAAACAACCCTTAAAGATAAAGCATACAAGTCAAACAAAAGCATTAAAGGTTATCTAGCAATCCCTAAGGCAATTTCTCTTTTAGGTGTATTCTACAGAGTCGCCAGCTCGTGATACGGTGAACCGACTTTGTAGGATTTTTGTATCCAAATGTGCGGATAGCGTCGCCACCGACTTTTATTTTTATCCAATTAAGGGAAGGTAAAAGTAAAAAGACCTTCGTTAGATTCTCGAAGTTATGAAAAGGGAAGGTATTAGCACCCTTTCCATCCGTAGTTATCTACGGCTCTTAGTTGCTCTAGATCACTTTTAAAATTGCTTTCGTGTGTTTGACAAAATGTTTTGAAAAGGCATTTCGCTTTGACTTTGTAATGACTCATGTAGGAGTGTATACAAAGTGTTCGAAATGTTTTTGTTTTGGAAAGAAATTGAACTTTGAAAAAGTGTGTGGTGTGAAAAGTATTTTAATAGAGCAAGCAACTAAAAGTCTTATTACCTACTCAGAATTTGGTCATTTTCGTGTTATTTTACGTTCCTTTAGAATAGCGCTAGCCATACCATTAGTTAGTAGGTAGCTCCATTCTGGATGTAAGCGGACATTCAAGGGACATCGATGGTCAAAGAAGGCAACTTGTAGGAAGTATCCTAGCACATTCGGGGACTATCATCATTTTCGTAGGCGACAATCGAGGGTCAAGATCATGTATTCGGAGGCGACATCGTGGGTCTTATGATCTTTGTATCAAGGGACTATGATGATTTGTTTGAAAGGCAACGGTGCTAGAATACCTCTACGCTCGAGGGACATGACCATTTGAAATCGAAAGGCATCGAGAGAATTACCCTAAGGTGCATGTGAAAGAAGTGTGTCAAATTCAGATATTTTATCTTACAAATTAGTGGGCTATGTTCAATTTTAGTCTTGCCATACACGCCTAATTACTAGCAATTGATAAGGTGCGGAAAGTAAATGCGGAATGTAAAGGTGCGGAAAGATAAACCTACGCTATTACATGGCTTTGGGGCAGATACATAATTTAAAAATGCGGAAAATAAAATCCTAAATTAAACTATTACATCCCATGAACAATTACATTATAGGAAAAAATAGAATGATAAAAAGAAAACGTCCGAATCGGAACAACCTGTGAAAGAATAAGAAAATCGGAAAATGCAATATGTATCGAACAAGAGAAAAAATGTTAGAAAAATGCAAATTTTAACATGAGAAAATTAATATATGCTGGAAATAAGATAAATGTATTAAAATAATTTTTTGGGATTTTTTAAATGCATTTTAGTAATTAAAAACTAATTTACAATGGTTTAAATGCTAAAATAAAAATAAAAATAAATATGCATGCAAAAAGATATTTTTAAATTTTTTAAATTAAATAAAGGTTTTTATGAAAATAATGCAAAAAGACAAAATGTTTTTGGTAATTTTTTAATGCAAAATAAAAATCCTGAAAACAATTAAAATAATATGCAAAAATATTAGAAATTGAAAAAATATGAAAATAATGAAGTTTGTGAAAAAGGAAGCAAAACATGCCCTGGCCGGATTCGAACCCATGACCCTTGAGGGCATCTGGAAACAGTGAGCGCCTTTACCACTACGCCATGTGTGCAAGCCTGTTTGGAATCCGGATCGAATGGAACAAAGACAGATGTCGTCTCCTGGCTTCCTCAACTGCGCGCGAAGCTTCATCGTCCCAGATTTGAATATTTGAAGCTAGCGTCGGCTTTTCTTCGACGCTAAAGGCCCTGGCAAAATGGAAAACGCAGCATATATAATATAAATGAGTTCTAAAGACATGGTTTAATTCCAAGCATCATTCCGAACACGATGGGCAAGGTCTCGTGGTCCAATTTTATGTATTTCATGAAACCCTAAAATGAACTCAGGAACCCTAACAATGGCAATACGAGTTCTAAGCCATGAAAACTCAATCAAATCACCCAGATCGCTTGCAATCTTCCTACTAATCACAAAAACAACAACCAAATGTGTTAAAAATGCATGAAAAACAGAAATCGATTTTGGAAAAAGTATGAGCAAACCGAAATCGTATTTCTTGATTCTGGATGTATTTTGGCAATGTAAGTATCTGGAATCACTCCTGGGGTATCAAGGAATGTGTTTGACACCTCAAAACCGATTGAAACCAGCTGGAACAAGGATTACCAATTGCTTCAAGAACACGATTTTTTCACTTTGAGAATAGGGTTTCTCAGCCAATTTTTTCGTTCTCTCTTGATAGGTATGCATCAAGTATATATGCTGGATGGATTTGGGATTGAATTTGGAAAGAATTGATCAACATTCAATGGAAATCAAATTTGATATTCTCATGAAATCAAATTTTCAAATTTTGTCCAATTTCAATCCAATCTTGCCAAATTTGATCTAATTTCGAAATTGCTGGCATTTATGGGTTGATTGGATCACAAGAAAGCAATAAAAATCAATCTTCCAATTAATTTCGATTTTATAATTTATTTTAAGATTTAATTTGCATTTAAATAAATAAATTACAAATTAAATAGAAAAATAAATCAAAAATTCGTGGCATTGGGCTTGGACATTCCTAATTGCATGAGGAACAAGTTAGGATGAAGAAAAAGTAGGCCCATTTGCAAAAGATTTGATTTTTGAAGTATCTCTTTGTGCATTCTTCCAAAATTGCCCAACTTGTGAATGGTGTAACTTGCTCAATTTTCCACATTTTTGAGTGTTCTTGGACTTTTTGGAAATCTCTAAGAGTCCTTTAAGCAATGTCTTTGGTCTCATCTCAATTGGAGTTACCATGCTCAATATATCTTCAAAACAAAAAGTTGACTTTTTGTTGACTTTGAAAATGACCTGTAATGTTTTGAGCTATACCTCTCAAATGAAGCATTTTTTGGACATTCTTGTGAGACATGAAGTTGTAGAGAATTGAATTTCCTTCAAAATGAGCTTTGTGGGAAAATTTCGAGAAAGTATGAGAAAGTTATGATCACCAAAGTTCATTGACTTTTCATCTAGAAACCCTAATTTAGAAAGTTTGACTTTTGAGCAAATCTTGAGTTTTCTTGATGAATCATGATCAACCCTTGATCAAATGATGAATGTAACTTTAAAATGAGGATGTTGACCAAAAATTATGAAGTTTGACTGTATATTGACCACAGTTGACTTTTTGTCCAATACACCCGATTTTCAACCATCTGAGCAATTGCCTGAGGAAACTTGACTTGTGAGGCTTGAAACTTGACATGGAGAATCTTTGAAGCATATGAGGAGGCATGAAGACCCTTGGGGATGTTGGAAATCCATCTTGACTTGAGAGATACCAAACCCTAGTTTGGGTTGATTGTCTAGGAGAGAGTTTGTCTGATCAACTCTTGAGGAATCCTTGAGCATATATGTATGAAATCTCTTGAGTAGATGGAGGGAAAATTTTGGGGTATGACACATACCATTCAAACAAAAAATACAAGGCAAAGGTGAAAATGTTTCATGACAAGAAAATCAAGCACAAGAACTTTAAACCGGGCCAAAGCGTCCTTTTGTTCAATTCTCGGATGAGACCTTTTCTAGGAAAACTTAAGACGAAGTGGTTCGGTCCTTTTGTAGTCAAGGATGTGAAAGACTATGGAGCAGTTGTCTTGCAAGATCCTGAGGGTAAGAGTGAATGGACGGTGAATGGACAACGGTTGAAGAGGTATGTTGGCGGAGAGGTGAGCCGAAACATTGTGGCATCTTATTTTGATTATCCTTGATCATCATGAACCGTCGAGCTCTACCGACGTTAAACAAAGCGCTTGTTGGGAGGCACCCCAACATTGTAAGTATTTATGTTGCACTCATTTTGCTATGTCTCTTAAGTAAATTTTCTGTTTTTCAAATTTTTCAAAATTTATGATGCTGTCGGGCGCTTAGCGCCTTTTGGCCCATCAAACAAAACGTTTCGCGCTTAGTGCGGTAGGGGGCGCGCTAAGCGCGCTCTGTGTTAAAATAATAATAATAATAATAATAATAATAATAATAATAATAATAATAATAATAATAATAATAATAATAATATTTTGAAAAACTAGTTTACCCAGGCCCACTAGTTGGCCTGGTTCGTTTTTACATAGCTTAGGGTTTTCTTTTTCACTTTTCACCATTATCATCACTTTCACTTTTCATCTCAAGAGAAATCCCAAAAACCCCACAACCCAAAATCAAACTTTGTGCAATTTCGGGTGATTTCTAACTCATTCAAGCATCAAGGTTGGTTTCCCTCTTAGTTTCCATCTTTTATTTCAAGTTTTCTGCCCTTGCATGTTAAGAATTTAGTAAGTTAGGGTTTGAAATTTAGGGTTTTTCTCTTAGAATTAGGATGTTGTGATTGTATATACTGTGTAGGTTAGGAATTTCGTTCTGATTAGGGTTAGATTTGTGGGCACTGCTTTTGGCGGAAAAAAATTTCAGAATATCGCAGAGCCCGCTTAGCGCGGTCTGCTATATGCTGAAAAATTTTCCTGCTGTGTTTTGCTTATTCTATTTAAATCGTGATGCTTGTTTGGTTACGTTTGTCATACCCCAATTTTTGACCTAATATACCACCTTACCTTTACATCATTTGCATCACTAACAGCTCAGACAGCATTAATCGGGTATAGCATTCACAGGTCAAATTTAGGGTTTCATCAGATTTTCATCTGATTCAAGAGGCAACCAATTAGGGTTTGAGTTTTTCTCACCTCATTTGATCTATCTTGATCAAATCATCAACCTCTGATCATCAGATACCCATTTCTCTCATAGATCAATCAAGGATCGACCAATTAGGGTTTTGATCGAGCATGAGTATTCTCTGACTTTTTGAGCAAGAAATGACTTTTTTGGATAGAGATTGGTCATTATATCTTAGATACAACATCTTGACCTAATTTCTAGATTCAAAACATCACAGAAGTTCACAGACTTCATCAGTCAATTTCAGAAACATCTGATGAAAATTCAGCTGCACTGAAAAGTCAAACTTTGACTTTTGGTCAATTTTTTCAAAACAAAACTTTTTCAATCATCAAAATACTTCAAATGATCCATCATGATCATAAAAAAATCAAGAATTTGAAAAAGTCAACAAAAAGTCAAAATTTCCAACACTTAGAAAATTTTCTAAGTGTTAAAATTTCTTATTTTTTCCAAACTTCATGCCATTTTTTCACCTAGTTCCATTTTGAATTGGAAAAAACTCAAAACATGAAAGTTGTAGCTCTTGAAACAAGCTTTCCAAAATGTCCAAGAACTCACAAATCCATGGAGTCTAGCTATACTTTTGAAATTGAAACATAAGGCTCCATGAACATGATTTTCAAAAGTTCAAAACTTCAAATTATAGGTCACTTTGAGTTTTCTTCATCTAGAAGAAATACAACCTTGCCAACTTGATTTTTGAACTGATAAATATCAGCCTAGAGGTAACAATTGAGAGATATGGATCAAGTTGTAAAAATAGCACATGGTTAAAAAAGGAAACTTCCTTTTCCTTTACAAAAGTCATTCTTACCCCTTAAGGCATCTTTGATTTTCCAATTGCCATGTACTCTTGCCTAACATTTCAGAACCATTGGCCTATAAATAGCTTCCCATTTCAAGTTCAAATGACACCAAAGCATTGCAAAGTTATGCTTTCTCACTTCTTTCTTCAAAATCAAGAAACATAATGCACTCTTGAGCAAACTTGCAATTTTTAAATTCAGTGAAAACCATGATAAACTTTGGTGTCAAGCATGCTCTAATATCAATACTAAACTTGTTTGAATCATAAAATCAACCCAAGAACAAGTGGAAATCAGAATTGAACTTCATGCTTTCAAACTTTCCAAAACTGCCATAGCATTCGAATTTGAAGTTTGGCTTGATTAATTTGTGTTTTGATCACTCTAACACCTTCCATATACCTCATGTACATGATCCAAATCCTTAACAACCATCTGTAACAACTTAAAACACGATTTCCAGTTTCCATTTTGATTTTATGCAGGTGAACTTGTGTAGCACGATCCAGGTTGATTCAAGGAGTGCAGACCACTTCTACACCTTCCTTAGAGGCCGCTGGTGCTCAAATGATCCACAAAAAAGTTCTGGAAACACTCTTGCACTGAATTCGATCTCAACTTGAACAGGTATGAACATGAACTTGGATATCATAATTCTTTGAACTTAAATGAAAAAGCTCTTGGCCAATCTCTTTCTGCACCTAACACGATCATAAGCCCTCAAACAAACTGAAAAATCATCAACTATGCATAATTTAATTTGAAATTTTCAGTTCTAGGGTTCTTAGCGTTTTCCAGAAATCCAATTGTGTTAGACAAAAAATAAATGCAATTAACATATACCATCGTATTCCTTGTTCAAAACCGAGTAATTTTCATATTTATTTCATCAAATTCCATTAAGAAACGAAGATTGTAGCTTGTGTTGAAGAATCTGAGGATCGAAGGAGATGAAGAACACTGCGCGCGTGTTCTTGAGTTTGAATTTTCAAAATTTCCAATATCTTGTTTACACGTGTTTTGGTCAATGAACACAAACGCGCGTTTGTCCTAGTGGTAGCTAGCTTGC
This sequence comes from Vicia sativa, assembly GCA_021764765.1. NCBI lineage: Eukaryota > Viridiplantae > Streptophyta > Magnoliopsida > Fabales > Fabaceae > Vicia > Vicia sativa. The sequence continues at coordinate 113,561,034 of CM038795.1, read as the reverse complement.
CCGTAGTGCTTTGTGCCACGTATGCATCCCAATGGTCCCGGGTTCAATCCTTGTCAAGACCATTTCTTTTAAAACTTTTCATATTTTTCATGTTTTTTTACAAAACTTTCACATTTTTTTAACCAATCAAAACTCCTCATTTTGAGGTGATTTTTTGTACACTTGTCAATAAATGTATCTATTTTATGATAGTGCAAAAATTTTCAGAAAAAACTTTCATCTGATTATGTTTTAATCGAGCCGAAAACGACGTTCTGAGCACGTTTCAAAACACCTTTTAAAGGTGAATTTTTCAAGTTTTCAACTTCCGATTCTTTTCAAAACTTCTCATAAATCAACTTCACATTTCAAAATACTTTCAAAAATCATTTTTCAAAACTTTTTCATCAAACTTGCATCATTTTCACCATGATCGATCCGATTTAATCGATAAAACCGAATTCGTTTTCTCTCGAATTTCTCAATCGATCATGGGCCTCCCTCACGGTGTAAGTCCCATAACATTCTTTTATGTACATAATATTTCTTTGTACATATCAAACTCTCTTCAGATACATACAATTTTATCTGTACATAACACAGATCTTTATACTCAAGTACAGACAAACTTCGATCGTTTGTTTCCACTTCACTTGTGTATATTCAAACCAACATTCTTTTATGTACATACATATCTTTTCTTTGTACATATCATTTTATTTTCATACAAATTCTTATCTGTACATAATACAGATACCTTTTCACAGACAAACTTCGATCAGTCGTTTTTGTTTCGTCTGTACATTTTTACACTGAATACCATTGGTATTGAAAGGAGCATTATTCCCTGTGAAACTGCTTTTAAACCAATGGGCCACCCTTATGGTGTAAGTCCCAACCCTCTTATGTACATCCATATTTGTCTGTACATAAATACTCGTTCGTGTACATATTCACTTCCTTGTACATAGTTCAAACTTGTAAATAATCAAGTTACGCTCGTTTTAAACGTTCGTTTCACAGACACTTGTTTATATTTCATAAACTCTTGTAAATAAACATCATGCATTGTTTATATTTCCTTCATAAACTCCTGTGAACACATATCACACACACACACTTGTTTATACAACTGTCTAATTATGACATAACAATTAGTCTAACCAATAGGTTCCTCACAGTTGTAGCCTCCGCTTGGGCTTTATACAAGATAATTCATCATCAGCATGAGTTTAGCCTCCTCTTGGGCTTTATACAAGATAACTCTCCCACAGAGTTAGCCTTCTCTTGGGCTTTGTACAAAGAAACTCATTTATCTGAGTTCAGCCTCCGCTTAGGCTTCATATAAGACAACACTGCTGAGTCGCCTCCTCTTGGGCTTCGTTCAAAAGAACTCCTCATTGAGTTTAGCCTTCTCTTGGGCATCATACAATGAAAGAGATAGGAAATCTCTTAACAGCCTCCTATTGGGCTTCCAATACAAAGAATCACCCGCATTAGGATAGAACCCAGAGTATAATTTCCCGGTGAAATTGCTCTTATTCCAAAAGGATGGTTTCCCGGTGAAATCCCTTTTAACACAAAGCCAGCCATACCCTATAGCTTCCTCTTGAGCTTCATACAAGGACCCTCGATGACCCTCGGAATGCCTCCTCTTGGGCTAACAATACAAGGACCCATGGGCTTCTTAAAAGCATCCCTTAATCCAATCAATTTCTCCTTGAGATTTAGACGTCTATCATCTCTATGGAAGAAGTATCTCATCTATCACATCACATACAGTCAAAACTTTTTTTAAACTCTTTTCAAACAAAAACATCTATTAACAGTAAGTGGTAACGCTTGTACACTCAAGCAAAACACCCAATGCTTACAGTTAAAAGATTCAATCATCTTTTTCAAAACATCTTTCTTAAACATGTAAGTGGTAACGCTTGTACACTCAAGAAAAACACCTGTAACTTACGACGAAAGATTTTAATCAACTTTTCAAAAATGTATGTGATGAAATAGATTAGATACATTTTTCATTAAGATGACATTTGTCTGTCTCTTACTAACATCCCGTTGCTTTCCACTAGCATAAGTGGGAACTACGATTGCTCTGACTTTCTCAACATCCTTTTGAGAATACGAGGCACAAGGTCTCATCCTTGCCGAGCAAATTTCTTTCTCCCTCAGACCAAACAAACCATAGATCCCTGTAGATCCGAGCTACAAATGCTCTGATTCCCACTAAGGGATATGTATGCAGAAGATCCAAAGATCTTTGCGAGCACAATAATAACAAACACTAGGATCCTTCATAATCTATCATTCTTAAAATCCCAAAGGAGAAACTTTCCCAATCATAGAAATAGCAATTAAAAAAACACACAAACATATCAAACGTATTCATATATAAAGCTATGGATAACCATATATAATTAGGGTGCTCCATCTATTCCCTTTATATAACAATCCCCCTTACTCAGAATCTCCCCAATGCGTTACGTCTAGTTTGCGCTAGTCGTTACGCATATCAAAATCAATTGAGGGTATTAACAGCTTTCCCCTTTTTCATAATCATTAAATCATCTTTCTTGTGTTAAAAATAATAAAGCTTGATGCTCGCGGCATCTTTATAAACAAATCAAAAGAGTAAATCGTTTCAAGCCAGGGAATCCGAATTTACGTTCGAATCCTCTAGCGCGTCACCTTTTAACGCGAACAACGTTCCACTGCTGTTTGCAGGATTTATTTCTAACGGGCATTTCGGTGTCGCATTTTGTTGATTTTTGTGTTGTTTACAGATGGCTCTCAAAAGACAAAGAGTTTTGTCCTCCGGAGCTGGGTTCTCAAGACCTAGTTCTTTTGATGGCACACGATTTTTGGGGCCTGCTCAAGAGGCAAGGTACAAGGAGCTCGAGGAACGAAACATTTGGTCCGAGAGAATCATCCGCCTAAATGAGCATGGGCATTATTCGGGGTGTGATGCCATTTTGGATAACTACGGGTTGGGTGTTCTATGTGATCCCCAATCCAAGGTTAACGTAGAGTTGATGCGGGAGTTCTATGCTAATGTTATTCCCACAGAGGGGCGTGATTTTCAGTTCACCTCTTTGGTTCAGGGAAAAGCGGTGTCATTCTCTCGTTCCTCCATTAACAGCTTTTTGGGAATCAATTGGACAGCCCCGGAAGAAGACTTGGATATTTACCATGAGCACCTGGCTCGTGGTAATTGGGATTATGATACGTTGAGGAGTAAAATCTGTTTAACCGGGCATTCATATGAACTTAACCGAGCTGGCCAACCTCTGAAATTTAATCAGTCCAGCCTCAAAACAAAAGCCCGTGTTTTAATGTGTGTGGTCTTATACAACTTGCGACCACGAAGCCACACCTCCTCAATACCCATGGAAACCGCCGGCCTCATTGCCTACATGCTTGACGAAGCACAGATCGACTTTGGCCGGTTGATTGCAAATGAGCTGAAAAGGGTTGCATTAAGCTATACCTCCAGGGGGAGCGTATAAAATGTGCCCTTACTTATCCTGGTTTGATCATGGGACTTCTGAAGAGGGCGAGGGTTATTTTTCCTGCTGTTGGGCACCTCACGATAGACGGGGTCATTGATGATGGTTATTGTGACCGCTATTGTAGGGCCTCTGATGTTAACCCTGCAGCCCGGGTTGTACCTGTTGTTGTTGCCCTTCCTCAAGTCGGTCCAGGAGAAGAATGGAACCGGCAGATGCATTTTGCTCATCAGCGAGCATTTATGTTCATGCACGAGAGTATAGAGCAACTGGCGTTGCAGATTAGAGAGCCGGGAGTGGATCATTTCACTCGTGCGATCCAGCAGTTGAGTGCTTATGCCAGTTGGCCTGGGGTCGGGCCAAATATAGAGGAGGAGGTAGCAAATGCTGATGGTGATGAGGAAGAAGAGGATGATGATGATGGTGACTCTGATTCTGGTTCTGATACTCCGGGAGATTCCATCCTGAAGGCTTCAGACTGATTTTCTTTTATTTCCTTTGTTTTTATCGTAGTACTTTTTAGTTTTTAATTTTTGTTTTTGTTTTAGTTCCTTAGGACTTAGTGAATTTTGTTGGTTGTCATCCCTTTTAGGATGTGTTTGTAATTTCAAAATTTTACATTTTGTAGGCAAGGTGCCTAAGTACTATTTTTATTTTGAAACACCATTTTGGGGTGTCCTTTTTTATTTATTTTGCTTTATTTTATTTTAAGATTATATGTTATTTAATTTAAATTGTACTTCTTTTGGTTTGTCCCGATTTTTCAACGGTACTCGAACGCAAGTAAGTGTGTTTCACCAAAAGTGATGGTGATGATATAATTCTCAACTCGATCCTCAATTAAGGTACATTTTTAATCGTTTTGTAGAATATTAACATGTCTATGAAATTTGTGCTTTATGAAAAATATCTTGGCATGTACATAAAAAAATTTGTGTTCACATTCGAATCATTAGGACTTAAACCACAAAGGTGAGAAGCTTTCCACCTTATACCAAATATTGAGTGTCTAGTAGTTATGTTAACTCGTGTGATTCATGTTTAATCTTAATTTGTTTTTGACATTGTGGAAACTTAGAGAGGATCAAGGCAATTTTTTGTGCATTACGAGAAAAACCATCAATTCCAAAAGGGCTTCAACTAACCGTGAGTGAGTGAATCTTTGTGAACCCTTTTGAACTTAAAAATCGAATTTGTGGAATGAATCTATCAAATCAACTAATTGTTAAGTAGGCCACTGAATAGTTGTTGATAATCTATGAAAATTCAATGATGATTCATTCTATAAATTTTTCTTGTTTGTGAACACCAACCCTTTTGTTGATTAACCTTTTGAAGAGCATGTTCTTAAATAAAAAGGATTGATAAATTCAAGTTGGGGAGGTTGATCAAAAAGAACCTTGAATTGATGACACAATGGTCCAAAAAAAAGGAATAGAGAAAACAAAAATTGATCAGTGCATTTTCATGCACATTCTTCCATGTTTGTATCTAAGAATTGCCTTGTTTTCCTTTGATTATTTTTATATTTTATATTATTTTTATATTTTATTCTATTTTTGCACTTATTTCATTTTCGTATTTAATTTTCAGCATTTGCAGCTTTCGCAGAAACATTTATAACTTGAGCTACAGGAATCGGATTGAGGCGTTTGACCATGCGTTGGAAAGCTAAGAGAAAGATCTACAACTCTCTAGTTGTGGCCAGAAGCTGATTCGGACTGTATCAAGGTTGAAAAAGTCGTTGAAGTTGCAGCATTTTTTATATTTAAGTTTTGGGCCTGGGTTGTGTTTTTGACTCAGTTGGGTTATGACCCGAATCCTTGTCCTTGCTATACCTAGCAGCCGCTACAGTAATTTGGGGATTACCTTTCATTATTCAGAAAAAAATACTTTTTGTTTTTGACGATTATGATGAGGAACTAAACATCCAGAGTCGATCTAGTGTATTCAGGTTCCAACACTTGAGATTATTATAATGTTAATTTCAGTTTAATTCCTTTCAATAATATTTTGTGTTATTGTATGCTTAATTCAATTGCATAAAATATATTGATTCAATTTGGTTGATTGTATGATCCTAACTTAGACTCATCGCGTTTGCTTAATTCGTTGTTGTGTCTGATCAATCATGTTTGCTTAATCCATGAAAATTTATCCCGTTTGCTTAATTCAGACAATAGGATCGTACATCTCACAAACTTCACTGCGCTTGTCACTGGGTTTGTATCCAAATAGGAATAGACAATCTGCTTCGGGTATTAAAATTATAATAATCGATGATAGTAGGAACTGAATCGGTAGATTGACTTATTTTATAATCACTTATTTTAAGCGCTTATTTTCTGTTTTTTCTTAATCGATCACCAAACCAACCCCCTAAATTAGATTTACCTTTGGTTAGTAATAATCAAGAATCCTTGTGAGACGATTCGAGTCATTGTCGCTATACTACGTTTTCAAAAATTACTCGTTTTGATTCGCGCGCGACAGCGGATCAAATTGGCGCCGTTGCCGGGGATTCTTGTTGTTATTAACTAATTTTAGAGTCTTAGGATTAGTGTTCTCGCATTTAGGCCCTAGTTTCCTCACGGTTTTGGCCAATTCGCGTTTAGAGTCGGAAAAAAACAAGTTTTTAGAAAATTTGTGTCCGATTGTATAATATTTTTGCGTACTGGAAGCATAAAAATCGTGCGATCAATTCTCCCTTACTCGACGTCAAATTGCCAAATTCATCTTTTTTCTATTTTTAATTAATTTATTACTGTTTTCATAGAGTCGAAAAAAATCAAAAAAAATCTCAAAATTATTATTTTACGTCATTAGATTAAATTTGGTGTTTTAGTATTTTTATAAATTTATTTTAATCATTTTTCTTCTTTCTATTTGATTCTGCATGTTTGGGACATAGTTTGTATTTATGTGTTTGTTGATAAGATGGCTGAACAAAGAACTTTGAGGCAATTGGTTTCCCCTTATATGAACTATAATGGTTTATGTATTGACTATCCTACAGGTGATGCACCTTTTGAATTGAAATCTAGTTTAATACATTTGCTGCCTAGATTTAATGGTTTTGCAGGTGAGGATGCACATACGCATCTAAAAGAATTCCAGGTTGTGAGCTATGCACCTCCCAAGCCTTCACTAGAGGAAATTGTTAAACAAATGGCTGCAAATAATCTCCAATATCAACAACAAATAGATTATACTTTACAGACTCTGCAAACACAAATTGGACAACTTGCCACTTTGGTGAATGTCATGCAACAAGCTCAAGGATCAAACCAACAATCCTTGGAAGAGAGTTCTGTTTTTCAAATAGAGTTTGTTTCTGAAATTGTTGATGATACTTGTAGTGATTTATTTGCAGCTGATTTTCCATCATTGTCTGGTTTTGACGATGTTTATTCTTGTGATGTTTGTACTGACACTAAAATTTTCTCTGTTTGTGCTGAAATTGAGGCTGCCTTGCAAATTGATATTCTTACTGCAGATGAGGTTGCAAATGAAGTTGTTCATGTAGATGAAACTCTCGACACCCTGGCTTCCCGGAACAAACCATCCATTGAACAACCACCTTCCCAAGAGCTGAAACAAATTTCTGAAAATCTTAAATATGCTTATTTAGAGATGAATGAAATGCTACCGGTTATAATTTCTTCTAACCTTAATTTTTATCAAGAAAATAAGCTTTTGCAGGTTTTGAAGAAGCAATAGAAGGAGATTGGGTGGACTTTGGCCGACATTCCCAATATTAGTCCATCCATGATTTTTCACATGTTCTCAATTGAAGGGGAAGATGAAACAAAAGTAGTGAGGAAGCCCTTCAATCTTTTGATATCCGGTGTTGTTGAAAAGAAGATCACGTGCCCATTCGACACTTTTACTTATCGAAGATTCTTCTTTGATCCTGGAATAAAAGGCGAAGGCAGTGATAAAATTCTCAAGTTCAATGGACATTACCCAAAACTACTCCATGAGAGCCCCACTTTGGAAGAAGAGAATGTAGAAGATCTCTCTTTGAGAAAGGATGCTTATGTGACTACTTATCCTCCTTGACTACTCGGGTGTGTTCTTTCCTTTCTCTCTCTCACTCCTATTTAGTAGTTATGTCTTTTCATTGAGGACAATGCTTATTTTAAGTGTGGGGGAGAGAATCTTTTGTTTTATTTTCTTTTGTTCCCTGTTTTCTTGTTTTGTTTTGTTTTTAGTTATAAAATAAATTGCATCTGGTTTGAAAGTTCTGGGGTTAGAGATTAATCTGAGGTTAGTTGTGGAGACTTGGGAAAAGTTCATAAGATCGGTATCGTCTTAACACTGTAAGTCTCCTACATATGGAAATTGATTTGAATTCTTATTATGTTTTAGCCTTGAATTCTCATTCTCTGACAGCTCTTGAGTAGTTTATTTCAGCAGTCAGCACCATCTCACACACACTCTACGCAAGGAAGCTGATGAATATAAGTGAGTGTTCCGGAGAAAAAAATTTAAAAGAGGAAGAAAAAGGAATGCGCCTTCTAAGTTTGGTGACCCTCACCCGGTCACTTAACCCAACGGTCGTAGAGCCTACAAAAAAGAGAGGTGATAATAAGACTCGTTGTTAGTTGGTTCAGCGGTTTCTGGTGCTGAACTTGGTAGGGAGGATTACGGTTCGATCCCCCGCAACTACAACTGAGTAAGCAAAGGGTTATGCCACGTAAGTACCAGAACCCCACGCAAAAAGGATCAGAGTCACTAACCGGTCGCTTTGCTATGAGTGTGTGGAGATAACGGGCTTAATGTGATTGCGCCTGAACGAAAAAGAGTAAAAAGGAGGATGAGTAAGTTAGGCTTTAGCATAATAATTTGATTTGAATTGGGTTCTATATTCAGGAGATAATATTAGTGTTTCTATGATATCCTTAGTGTGTAAGATTAGTACCTATTGATGCAATCTTAACCGAAGAGGAGTTTGTAGCCTAGAACGAGTAACTGATGATGCTTTTGTGTTTCTTTTTACTTTATTTTGCTCGGAGTGCAAAAGTTCAAGTGTGGGGGAATTTGATCAGTGCATTTTCATGCACATTCTTCCATGTTTGTATCTAAGAATTGCCTTGTTTTCCTTTGATTATTTTTATATTTTATATTATTTTTATATTTTATTCTATTTTTGCACTTATTTCATTTTCGTATTTAATTTTCAGCATTTGCAGCTTTCGCAGAAACATTTATAACTTGAGCTACAGGAATCGGATTGAGGCGTTTGACCATGCGTTGGAAAGCTAAGAGAAAGATCTACAACTCTCTAGTTGTGGTCAGAAGCTGATTCGGACTGTATCAAGGTTGAAAAAGTCGTTGAATTTGCAGCATTTTCTATATTTAAGTTTTGGGCCTGGGTTGTGTTTTTGACTCAGTTGGGTTTGACCCGAATCCTTGTCCTTGCTATACCTAGAAGCCGCTACAGTAATTTGGGGATTACCTTTCATTATTCAGAAAAAAATACTTTTTGTTTTTGACGATTATGATGAGGAACTAAACATCCAGAGTCGATCTAGTGTATTCAGGTTCCAACACTTGAGATTATTATAATGTTAATTTCAGTTTAATTCCTTTCAATAATATTTTGTGTTATTGTATGCTTAATTCAATTGCATAAAATATATTGATTCAATTTGGTTGATTGTATGATCCTAACTTAGACTCATCGCGTTTGCTTAATTCGTTGTTGTGTCTGATCAATCATGTTTGCTTAATCCATGAAAATTTATCCCGTTTGCTTAATTCGGACAATAGGATCGTACATCTCACAAACTTCACTGCACTTGTCACTGGGTTTGTATCCAAATAGGAATAGACAATCTGCTTCGGGTATTAAAATTATAATAATCGATGATAGTAGGAACTGAATCGGTAGATTGACTTATTTTATAATCACTTATTTTAAGCGCTTATTTTCTGCTTTTTCTTAATCGATCACAAAACCAACCCCCTAAATTAGATTTACCTTCGGTTAGTAATAATCAAGAATCCTTGTGAGACGATTCGAGTCATTGTCGCTATACTACGTTTTCAAAAATTACTCGTTTTGATTCGCGCGCGACAGCGGATCAAAAATACAAAAGAAAAAATATATATATACATATGTATATGAAAAGAAAAAAAAAAGAGGAGGAATAGAAAAGTGGTTGTAATTAATAAGAGAAAGTGGGAATGATTTTGTGAAATGCTCTTCATCATCTTTGTCCAAATTTGTTTCAATGGCCTTGTACTTAAATATCCCTTGTTTTTAACCCAAGCCAAGTTACAACCCTTGAAAGTCCTTAGTGATCTTTGTTTCCATTTTGTTCATTTAACTTGTTTTGATGAATGCATGAATTATTCTGGATGTGCATGACTATTAGTGAGAGTGTTTAGTCCTTTGTAAATATTGCATTTTGTTCTTCAAGGTTTATTGAAGAAATCTTTAGGTGATTCAAGTGTGAACATGTCTTTTGTTTTGTCTACATGTATCGATATATTGTGTTTAGAACTTAATTCATATCTATATTGCGTTTCGAAGAAGAAATTAATGTGTATCTATGTCGGGTATGTTGAGTTTGAACCATCCTTCTTTTGTTGATTTACATGCTTACATTTTGTTATTTTGCTTGCTTTGTGAGTTTTTGACTTTTGTTTGAGGACAAACAAAGAAGTAAGTTGGGGAGAGTTGTTAAGGACCAAATTGTGGATATTTTGTAGATGATTTTGTGGTCCTTTACAATGTCTTTTAAGTAATTAGTAGTATTTAGTAAAGTATTTTGGTTTAATTATGTTTCTATTTAGTTTTTGTTTATAATATATTATTTAACTTAGTTTACATTTGAATTGTAGGTTTTTAATATTGATTCCCTCAAGCTTGGATTCAAGGAAACTTGAAGAGCTCTTGGGATGTTTCTTTTTTGAAGAAATTTTTGGAAGAAGAAGCATGCTTCAGGTCGCGCTCAGCGCGGTTGCAGCATGAGTGCGCTTAGCGCGGGTGACCGGGCTTAGCACGGTCTGCGAAATTCAGAAAAAGGACAGACCCATGCTTTCACCTTTTTGGCTCACCAACTCTATGATTTGACTGACTTTTCTGAGCTAGAAAAAGGGGACTGATAAGTGCCAAAGTGTAGTTATTTTGTAGATACATTTTGTGGCACTTATCCGTTCTTTTGTTGATATTCTTCGAATAAATCCCCCGCTTTTTGTATAAATGTGTACATAATAGAATAATTGAGTTTTTGTGTAAATATTGTATCATTTGATAGTTTTTCATCTCTTTTATAGGTATTCATTCATAATTGGAGCATTGAGTAATAAAGTGTCGAAGACACGGCTTCAAATGCGCGATTTGGGCATCTCGTCAACGAATAAAGCTCAAAATTAAAGAATAAAAATCATCAATAAAGCTTGATATTTATCCATGGTTAGATAGAGCATTGAATAAGCTTTCCAACGCTTCAAACCGGGCGCAATTCCGAGTTACCGTTCTCAAGATATGGCAAAAACAAAATGCTTAACATAACAAACCGCGCTTAGCGCGAATACCGCGCTTAGCGCGCCCTGCGACATCAGAATTCTTTAAAAGGGGCTAAAAACACATTTTTAGGTTATGGGTTGGGTATTTTGAGTCCCAACACCATCAACATCATATTTTTGATAGATTTTCTTGGAAAACAACATTGGAGCTTGCATTTTGATGATCTGGAGTCGAATCCGGAGTCGATTGGTGTTGACAAACCAAGAAATGTTTGGTTCCTCTTCTTCTCTTCTCTTTGTAATCTCTTTTGTTGGGTTTTGTATGTATATCTACTCATAACTCTTGTATATTTATCGCCTTTGGCTTGTATAAAGTTTGCTTTACGAATTTGTGTCGGTGATTATCTTGGGTTTTTACTTTATGTTAGGGATTTGAGTTTTGCTAGAAATAGATTGCTTAGATTCTTACCTGGGATAGTTATCTATTAGTTTCTGAATGTTAGGAATGGGTTTAGATCTAACATTCACTATAGAGTATCCGAACTTAATGCCTCTGCGTTGGTGAAGTATGCTAGAAATGGGTATGGAGGTGACGCAGTTGACTTCTGTGTTGTTGAGATATGCCAGAAATGGATATTGAGATGATTTAGGAGGAATCTCAATTTGGGTTAGGAATAACCAAGGTTGTGAGAGGTATGTGATGACACGGACGAGTAACGTAGGCCGAGTATGACATGGGTGGTAGATTTAAGTCAGTGACGGGTAGTTTACATTCGTTCCGGATAAGCTGTCTATCCTTTATACTTTTTGTTCATTTACTTTTTGTCTTTTATTTTCATTTCTTTTAATCTCAAACTCATTAACGGTAGAATTGTCGAACGACGAATCAATAACCAATCTCTGTGGACACGATACGATATAACCTAACCGCTATATATCACCCGGTAAAAATAATACCAACTCTTTGCTTGCCGCTATACCGCCGCAACAGGGACATCACTTCTTCTTCATATTTTTTTTGATGATTGTTGTAAATTTAGGGCATAGAAAAGAAAAACAAAAACATTGTTCTTGTTGATTTTCTTCCATGTTCATCATCTTCTCCAACAATCTTGTAAGCAAAGCAACCATGAAAATGAGTAGCTAAGCTCTTTTGTGTCAAGATTAGAGGTAGTTGACCTAATTAGTATGTATTTCTTTTAATATCTTTGTGTATGAACATGGTTGATGATTTATATATGTTGAATATCTTTATTCTTCTATCTTTTTATGCTTTGAATCATGTTTGAGAAAGGATGCTTCAAAGTTGACCTAGGATATTCTTCCACTAATGAACAAATGCTATAAATAGATTTGTGAGTTAGTGTTTACAAGTATTGAACTTCATATTTATCATGTCAATAGTTATGGTGAGAAATCATTCAAAGATTTACATGATAAAACTCACAAACTTGGTGAGAAATCAACAAGATTGAGAGGATACGTATTTATAGCAATCATCAACTAGTTCATCACTTGATTAATAGAATATATATGAAATTAGGTTAATGAAACTAATCTTGGCATGCTTCCATCATTTGAAAACAAACCCAAACTCTCTTGAATCCAAACATAACTCTCTTTGAAAAGGATTTTAAAGTTGTTTCCTTGAAACTCATGATACTAGTAGTTTAGGAAACAAACCCTTGTGTTACTTGATCTTAAAATACGCTTTACTATTGAAAGACTACGATACAACACCAAGCTCTGTGGATACGATAATTAAAAATACTTATTTAAGGACTACACCTACAACAATAAACAACTATGACTTTCATGTGGATCGAACAGTAGTAGAGAGATACAAAATCATCTGTACCCACCCTGAGTGTAACTTCCATCTAACTGCATTGTATAGATTGCGTAGTAATTCCTGGGTGATAGGTTCTATGACGGAACACACTTGTGTTAATTCCACACAATCACAGGATCACCGAATATTGAGTTACGATCTCATTTGTCAAGAAATCTTACCTTTTGTTAGCTGCGATCCTTCATTGAAGGTGAAAACAATAATATCCCACATCACTACAACATACAACTATACCCCATCGTATAGAAAGGCCTGGTTAGCAAAAAACAAGGCTATCGAGAAAATCTACGGAAATTGGGAGGGTTCGTACAAAGAGTTACCTCGCTACATGAATGCATCATGAACGTATGCCCGGAACAGTTCGGAGACGATGTCGGCGTTTTCCCAAGACGGTACCTGTGTCAGCGGACATGGTATATTCAGTAGACTTTTCTGGGCTTTTCAACCTTGCATCACTGGGTTTGCACACTGCAAACCTATCATACAGATAGACGGAACATGGTTGTACGGGAAATACAAAGGCACACTACTGATGGCCGTGGCACAGGATGGCAACAACAACGTGTTTCCAATCACCTATGCTCTTGTAGAGGCAGAGACTGGAGCATCTTGGATTTTATTCCTAAAGAATCTTCGAACACACGTAGCACCACGACGTGATCTTTGTCTAATTTCTGACAGACATGCCTCAATTGATAGTGCATACAACAATCCCGCCAATGGTTGGCACGACCCACCGTCTACACATGTTTATTACGCAAGACATATCGTTCAAAATTTCATGCGCGAGATCAAAGATAAGCGTCTTCGGAAAACAATTATGAATGCAGCGTATGCGCTAACACAACTAGGTTTTACATATTATCGCAGTCAGATCAGATTGGAAAACCCAGATGCAGGTACGTGGGTTGATAATCTGCAGGTGGAAAAGTGGACACGGTCATACGACAATGGAGTGCGTTGGGGCCACATGACCACAAATCTAGTTGAATCAATGAACGGCGTCTTCAAAGGCATAAGAGCACCCCCAATAACTGCTTTGGTTAGTACAACATATTTTAGAATGGCCTCCTTGTTTGCAGAGAGAGGTGAAAAGTGGAATGTGGTGGTACAATCCAGACAAGTGTGGAGTAAAAGCTGCCTGAAATTTATTAAGGTCGAAATTGCCAAAGCTAGCACTCATCTTGTTACAAGATTCGACTGACATAACCATAACTTCATTGTCAAAGAGACAATCGACCACAATGAGGGTTTGCCTAGACAAGAGTATAGGGTTAAACTACCATCTCGGTGGTGCGACTGTGGAAAATTTCAGGCCTTTCGAATGCCCTTCTCTCATGTCATTGTGGTGTGTGCACATGTTCATCAAGATGCACTAGTACTTCTTTCTCCAATTTACAAGTCTCAGACCTTGCTCAACGTATACAACAATGCCTTCGAACTAGTAGCAAAAGCAGATTATTGGCTGCATACGAAGGGGAAGTAGTTTGGCATAACAGTCAAATGCGGAGAAATAAAAAGGGCCATCCCAAGAGCAAACGTATAACAAATGAAATGGACGACGTTGATAAACTAGAAAGAAAGTGTGGTCTATGTCGTCAATCCGGACACAATCTAAAAAATTGTCCCCAACGTGCTACAAGTTTAACATCCTAAAATTTGTATTTCATTTATCTGCACTTTTAATATTGTAACAAATCTTCTTCTTTCCATTAATAGCATTTATTACAAACACCAATACGCAGACAACAAAATTAAAAACTACACGATTAAAACAACAACATGAAAAATGACGCATCAACAACACAAAAAATTATTTAAGACACTACAACCGTCAAAACAATCTCATCGGAACCATACATCATCGCAATAACGTCGACGTCTATTTTGACTTCCTCCAACCAAATTCGAGGTTGACCAGTTGCAAAGTTCATGGTTGTTCTCTTCCTCTGGATCCTTCTAACTTCATCACCAACTTCTATTTCTCCCTCTAACCAACGCATCAACTCTTTTTTCAGTTTGGCCATGGTAAATATGTGCCAAAATTTTATTTTTATTGGAGGTTTTGAGGCCGAGAAAACAACATATTCATCTCTGGTATGGATGTATGGAGATGTCATGATAGAAAAAAAGAAGAAGAGAGTAACAGAGAATAAGAAAGAATATAAGAGAGAATATGAGATGAGAAGTTGAAAAAATGTGAAAAATGAAGGAGGGATGGGTGGGTATTTATAAAAAAAATACATGGCTCCTACATGTAAACCACAAGGAGGAGGCGCCATCCTAGATGACTTATTGATGAGTAGGAGCCATGTGGGATGGCGCCTATGTATTAAGTTTAAGAGCAGGAGCCATCTCAGATGGCTCCTATGTGTTATTTTGTCCTGAAAGTTGGTTATTTGCGTAAATTTTTTCAAAAGTTGGTTATTTTTGTATTTTTTTTAAAAAAATTGGTTATTCTAAAAAAAAAATTCTACTAGTGTGAGATAGAAAGAAAAGAAGGGTTGGAGGTTATTTCGCAGTGTAAAATGGTTTAGCATCGGGAATAAATAAATAATAAAAAACATGATTCAGACATTTGCGACACTTAATTTTTTTTATTAGCTTTTTTTAGCATCCATTAAAGTGAGGCTACATAAAGTTATTTTTTATTAACCCTTTAGATTGGCAGCATTTTGTAAAACAACAATATAGAGAACTATTCAAAGCGTTCACGATTATTCTATCTTGTTTAAGTTGTATGAATGTGCATAAATTACACATGTTGGACATGATTTTCGAGTATGTTTGTACGACTTTTGAATCTTACGCATCAGGTCATTGTTGATACGTTTTAAAAGAGGTCATTGTTGATGTGTTTCGAAAGAGTTTTTGGTCAAAGATTAGATATGATTTTATTGCTTTTGATTTAGCAATATGATTAGGTGATTAATTTGACAGGTGAAAGAAGATCAATTCACATTCAAATGGAGATTTAAATTTGAATTTGAATTTATGCAACAAATAATAACCAATAGATCCGACATTATTTATTGACGAAATCAAATCAAATATACATGAAGAAAAATTCATAGTTATATAAGGAGCTCAAACGTAAATTGAAATTCAAACACTCACATTTAAGATTTTAGAATATATGTTTATATTATTACTTTATGTACACCTCATTTTGTTTTAGTAACTTGGCGTAGTTATATGTTTGTCTAGTTAAATTGTAATATTCAACGTCATTCATAGTTTTGATTGAAGTTGATCACAAAGATTTAGTGATTATAATCCACACACTACGGGTTAATGTATTATAAAGGGATATAATATAATTTATAATTTATATTATTCTCTCTGTCTCATATTTTTTGTCACAATGGACTATTTCACATATATTAAGAAACAATAATAAATGAAAAAAAGAGATTAGTGATTTTACCAAATTATCCTGATTAGTAATTGGTATATTCAAAATATCAATAATGTTAGGTAAGAAAACAATAAAGTAAAAATATTTATTAAAAGGTAAAATTGAAAGATTAAATATAAAATTATATTTGTAATTTAAAATGACAAATTTTAAGATAAATTTTTTATTAAATGTGACATTTATTTTGGGACGGGAGTATTAGTTATTAGTTTTGTTATTGGGCAATTGGACTTTTAATTCATTATCTATTATTAACATTATATACGTAGTATCTTTGATACGTTTTAGAGTATAAATGAAACCAATAAAAATCATTATTTTTGTTAGTTCATCTTTTTTTATAGTTCATATGTTGGTTCCTATTAATTGGTATTCATCGTTGAATTTCAATCCTTCCATGGCATATCCATGTTATCATTCTTCCATCCTTCTATATGTTAGTGATCCATCACCAATTTATCATCACTATATTCCTCCTTATGTTGCTTCCTATTAACGAGAAGCTCTAACAACCTTGAAAGAGATATTTGGACCAAACTCAATAACTTTTTTTTCTTTTGTGGAAATTTTATTGGTGCTAGCTATAACAACACTAATAAAATTAATTTTGTATATTTAGTTAAAATAAATTACTTTTTTCCAATTTTAAAATTTTAAAAAGAAAATTAATAAAATAATAAATATAGTGATTAATAAAAATTAAAAGTTAAATTGATTTTTTTTAATTTTTGATAAAATTCATTAAAGAAATAATTAAAAATTACAATAAAAATAAACATAAAAATCATTTTTTTAATCTATTCATTTGTCCGAACAAAATTGAATTACTTTAATAAAAGTATATTTTATTAAAGTATTGGAATTAATTCGAGAAGATCATGATAATATTTAAAAAATAAGAGAAAAGAAGATAATTGATAAAATAATAGTTGAAGTTGTCCTTCATTTTATTTGTACCATTTTAACGTACAAAGTAGTAACTACAAGTTTCATAACATTATAAAAATTAAATAAGAAATTGAAAGCATTTGAAATATTCTATGGAAGCCTTATTGTATCATTTGGGCGAGTTTGATACCAATTTCATGCACATACACATACACGGCGATTACAATGTCGTCTCAATCCAAGAAGACACAAAGTTTTAGGACAATCTCTACGAATTTTACATGGAACATCTGTAACTGTAATAAAAATTTAGAGAGAAAGATTAATGTACTAAAATAGTAGAAAATATATAAATAAGTTTAGAAGATTTAGAAAATGGCTTACTGTAACCTTCCATTCTTTCCTCTGCATCAAGAAATTGAAAAATAAAAATAATCATAACATAAACAATTTTGAAAACCTTAACGATATTTTTTCCCATTTGTATGTTTCAAATAGAATAAGCTTGTATCACTTCTAATTAAACTTTTAATGCTTCAGTGATAGATATTTATATTGATGTATATGAATTATAGAGTTTCAGAAAAATATTTCTATATTTTAAATATTATGAAATGTCTTTTAAGAACATCAATGTGTTGTGTATTTATCCTTTTAATAGATTTAATTAGGAGATAAATTAGAAAACATATCATCAGAATTCATTCTTATTTTTGAATAGTTTTTATTATTATATAACCTTTCAGGATAGAAAACGGAAAATCATAACACATAAATAATATAGTTAGTAATTATCATACAATAGAATAAAATAAGATTAGTTCTAAGTTTTCACTTGTCATATTATCATGCATTCTTCTACTTTTACTTTAGCTATAAATGGAAATGGTTTTACTTATATTCTTGTATATCATATTATTTAATTAATAAAATATATCATATAAACCTTTAGTTTTTTGTGGAACACGATTACATTAATTCTATCTATTTGGACCATGGGAAAATTCAGCCATCGCTCACTCCTACCCATCCGCCGAATTTCCTTTACCTTTCACATTTCAACCTCG
This sequence comes from Vicia sativa, assembly GCA_021764765.1. Taxonomy (NCBI): domain Eukaryota; kingdom Viridiplantae; phylum Streptophyta; class Magnoliopsida; order Fabales; family Fabaceae; genus Vicia; species Vicia sativa. Next base: position 113,542,836 of record CM038795.1, on the reverse strand, counting down.
GTTTCTCATAGTTCCATTTTCCAAACCCTGGTTCTTGTATTCCCATCAATGATTTATGTTTTCCATGTAATTTTTTGATTTAAAGGTTTTGTTGTTTTCTTGTTGTTGTTCATCTAATATCCTTGGAACATTGTATTACCAGATCCCTTCATTTTTCTTTCACGGTATTCCACACCCATTGCAAACCTCTCACTTCATGAACCCTAATTTTTCATAGGCAACAGAAGCACTACATCTAGAGAGAAAAATTATGAGAAGATGACGACCAGGATCAAAAAGAACAAGAAGAACAAAGGCCATGTCATCGCATGTCACGACTGTATCGAAAAAAACCAAAAGCATCCTAGAGATCGCGATAACAACGGAGGCATGCACCACCATTGAATCCTCTATACCTTTCTATTTTCCCTTTAATCCCTAATGGGTACCGCAAATCCATTCAATATGCTAAATATGTGTTCACTGATTATGGTAAGTCATCACCTTTCTCTTTCGAATTTGTTTCCATTAACTTTCAATTTTGTTTTCTTTTTCGTTTTATTTATAGTTTTCACCATCTGAATCCAATTTAGGAATTGGGGAAAGTGCTTTTTTTATACTTATGGTCTTGACGGTGAATGATTTCGTCGATGATTGTAGCAGTGGTCGGAACAAAAAGGATCTCTTAATTTTAGTCTTATGTTTCTGTCAATATGTGAATGTTTGCTTTGATCACAGTTGATATCAAGATCAGTTGTTTGTTAAATTTTTTGTTTATTCATTATTTCCTTTTTAGTTGAGGTTGAAATTATTGTTTCAATTCATTTTGCAGATAAAAGATGAAGTTAGCAAAATATTGAACTAGGTAGGTGTTAAATGGAAATTTGTAAATGTGTTTGAGGGCACTGCTTAAAGGCAAATGTCCCTATAAGTTAAGGGTCAATCTTAAATGAAGATAGTTTTTGGGAAAAGCTTTACAAAGCCAAGTTGAAAATATCATAAAACATGTGTCGACTAAGAGGTGAGTCAAAGAACCAACCAAATCGACCATGCAGGCAAGAACTAAACAAGACAAACGCGTCAAAGATAAACCACATCGACAAGATGGAGAAATGATGAGTGTTTGTCGATTCGACATAGCTTGGGTCAAATGAAGGAGTTAGTCGAGGGATAGATGTTGTCGAAGATGTAGGACAAGGGACTTAGGAAATATTATTATTTCTTAAAGGTACATCGAAACCAAAATTAGTTAGTTCTTTCTGAAGTTCCGAAGCAGAAAAAGTCAAAGTGTGGATATCGTGGGCAGTTACTTTAGAAGATCGTGGTTCTGAAGCGCTAAACGAATGGTGAAGTCGTGTGCAACAGTTTTCTTTAGTTTGAACTTTGTCCGTTGATTACTCTTAGCAGTTACCTTGTAAAATACTATAAATAAGTCAGTCTATTAGAATTTTGGTGTGTTCATTTGTATCTTCAAATTGCTTGCTGAAACTCTGCTCGATTCCGCGCTAAAGAAAGAAAGAGTCATTCAAGCCTTTGATGTATGTGAATCACCGTATTTACTTTCAATGCAATCAATTTACGTTTAAGTTTATCTTTACTGTTTGTTTACTTCTGTTTCATTCCGAACGATTTCTTCACTAAACACTTCAACGTCAATTGTTGGTCACGAGTCACCAACTAGTGGTCGGTTGAGTCTTGTTTATCCAGCGACTGACACTTCAACGTCAATTATTGGTCACGAGTCACCAACTAGTGGTCGGTTGAGTCTTGTTTATCCAGCGACTGCAGTCGGTTAGTAGGTAGTCGAAATTCTGTCTGTGTGGAAAGCCATTATGCTGTTTCTCTTGGTCTCTGAAAACCGTTTCTTGGCCAAGGTCTTTTTCTGCAGAATCGGTACAATATACCAAATCTTAGCACGTGTCTTAAGATCAACTGTTCGATCTTGCGAGTAACCCTTAATTTTAGGACCTAGGGAGGACCAGTGGTTGTTTACCATTTCCCACAGTAAACAGTAGATTATGTTTATTAAATTTTCAATCTCGCATATGAACAGATACTTTCAACTATGTGCTTTACTCTTTATTATTTCTTTTGATACTCGATATATAATATATACTGCTAATTGTATGATTATTCCTTTCTATGAAACACAATTATTAGCTTCAGTTGTGACCTTATATTTCTGATTAAAACTCTAACTACTAGGAATTTTAGTTTTCGTGATCGAATTAGAGACCGAAATATCCTAAAAATCGATCACTATACAATTTCGAAATCGATTAAGAGACTATCTCTTTTCGGTCGAGAAAGTGCTAGTCGTTGATGTTTTGTGACCAAATTGACAACTGAATTTTAGTGACTGTAATTGTGACCACTTTAGCGACCGAAACCGTGACTGATTTCACAGACTAACGTGTTAATGAAATACCTATTTTAATATTATTTCGGTCACTAAATCGATCTCTATCTTGATTTTTTAAAAATATATATAATCTTACTAAATTTATTTCTTACCAATTGAAAATTATGTATTTAACCAAATAACACAATATATTGAGTATTTTTTAATTGTAAAAAACTATAACATTAAAATATTACAAGTATAACAAAATAGTCATTAAAAAAATACAATATAAATATTTAAAAGTATCCATTAAAAATACAACAAGATCATGCCCAAGTCAATTAATGATTCCACTTTGATAAACTTTACACTTTGTAACTCTAAAATAGACATACATGACTAATGAAATATATATTATACCCATGCGAATTTATGATTCCACCTTTAAGAATCCAATCATGTATTTCTTTCGTTATGTAGGGGCTGATACCAGATTCTGTCTTTCAACTTAACCGAAGGAGCAGATACCTAAAATATAATCACAGTTAAAAAGAGTTAGAGTGTAAATTTTTAACAACACTTATATGCAAGTGTAGCATCAAGAGTGTTGCTTGTTATATGAAAAAGAGAAACATAAAATCTAAATATTAGAATCTATATTACTCAGACTTCAATAATCTATATGTATACACATTCACTAGTATAAAAATACCTTTTTAGCAGTCAGTTCACTTGTTACCTGACTTAAGAAGTGATGCGGTGGCAATACCATAAATATTTATAAACTAGTTATGTCGGGTGCATTTAAAACTGACTTAACAAAGAATAAATAAAAAAAATTAATTCGTATTAAATTTCTTATGTTGTTTGTATTTACTTACTAACTTAAGAAGCTTATTTGTTAAGTCAGATATCGTTCACCGACCTAAAAAATGTTATGTACTTTTAAAAGATTAAACTCCAATATGTTCCATGACGGAATTGAACTCATGCACTTGAGAAAACAAATTTTTTATAAGGTTAAATAAGTTTTTGCTCCCTATAAATATTTTAAATTTCATTTTTAGTCCCTCTAAACTTTTTTTTTAAAGAATGGTCCTCCTACAAATTTAAATTTTAACTTTTGGTCCCTCGTGGCAAAATCGTAGCTAAAATAGTCTCTAATTTTGTCGCTAAATAAAAAATCGTGATGATGAAAAACCGTCGTAAAAACCGTTGCTAAATAAAAAAACCGTCGCTAAAACCGTCGTAAAATAAATTGTAAAAATCGTTGCTAAATTGCAGGAGGGACCAAAAGTTAAAATTTAAATTTTTAGAAGGACCATTCTTTAAAGGGAAATTTTAGAGGGACTAAAAACGAAATTTGAGATATTTATAGGGACAAAAAACTTATTTAACCCTTTTTTATATAACATAATAATTATATTATGGGTTAAATATGTTTTTGCTCCCTCTAAATATCTCAAACTTCGTTTTAAGTCCCTCTAAAATTTTCCTTCAAAGAAAGGTCCTCCTAAAAATTTGAATTTTAACTTTTGGTCCCTCAGGACAAAATTGTAGCTAAAATATTCTCTAAAAATCGTCGCTAAATTATAAAAACTGTCACTAAACTCGTCGCTAAGTTGTAAAAACCGTCGTTAAAATCGTCGATAAATTTTAAAACCTGCGGCTAAATTGCATGAGAGATCAAAAGTTAAAATTTATATCTTTAGGAGGACTATTCTTTAAAGAAATTTTTTACTGATACTAAAAACGAAGTTTGAATTTTGAAATATTCAGATGCACCAAAATATATTTAACACTTATATTATATAAGAAACAAAGAGTCCAAAGGCCTTTCTATTTTCACGTGATAGCTCTAACTCCAAACCTAGTTCTGCTTTTCAAGAGTCACGAGTCACTCTGCGCTTGCTTCTCACCGTCGTTGGCTCTCCTCCACCGATTTCTATTATAACGGTTGGCCTCATCGCTCTGGTTGTATATAGAGCTAGATTTAATATATAAACTCTATTACATAAAAAATTATACATAAACTCTAAGATGGATGCAGAGTTTAAGTTAAAAGAAAATAATCCCACTCTTACAAAACTAGTATAGCAGTAGCGGCAGTTAAATTTGACAAAGGTTTTCTTCTTGAAGTTAGAGCTTTTTTAAACAAGAGGTGTAGTAGGAGAGTTTTAACTCTGCCAAAATTGGGGTCCTAGTCAAATTGATCCCTTTGGTTTTAATCTTGGAGTTTAAATTTTAATTTAAAATTTTCACTTGTGTGAAGGTGTGAGAGAATTAATCAAAGTTGGTGTGGTGTTTGATATGTTCAGAGGGTTTAAATGAGCCAACATTTGTTTTCAAAAAAAATGAAGGATCCCGTTCTTAAAATTCCTGGATATTTAAATGAGCTTAGAAGTTTTAGAAGAGATTTCAATGAGCCAATGTCAAAGAATCCCAATCTTTGAGGAGAAGACACTTTCTATAAATCTTTATGGAAGTCTAAAGAATGACAATGTATTATATTGTTATGATGATGGATGCTCTGAATAGAATTAATGTAAATGGGTTTTTAGGCTTTAGCTAATAATTGCAAATACTTATGATCGCTACATGTCGTTATTGTGATATCACATGGTGTTTGATTTTAATTTATTCAAATTAATATTCTGCTTGGTTTTTCAGGTTGGCCTGCTTTCCATCAACCAATTGTGCATTCTAGTCCACTACTATACTAGTCACAAAATGACAAAGTTTATTCTTATATATGCATCAAATCCAACCACAACACGCTATAGTCCTTTGATTTTAATTCAGTGGTAAGTTCTCTTCCATGTATCCTTAATACTTACCTTCTATGATGCGTTAATCTTTATTCTGTGGATTCTATGCTGGTATGAACTTAGTATCATCATAATTGGATTTATCTTTCTTTTTTTTTGTTTCAAAGTTATGTGCAATGCTTTCTAAATTTTAATTTACAGTTTTTCTGTGCTTTTTCAAAGTTATAGACAAATTTATATCATTTTAATTTTTCTCTGGGATTAGAGCTTTTTTTTAATTTTATTTTACTGTTTTGTTATTGTTGGACTTGACCTTATTTCTTGTGCTGATGATAGCTTTTCTTCCAATTAAAGGAGTGTTTGGTGATATGTTAGGAAGCTGTTCTTTCAATTTCAACTTTAGATTATTCAAGAAATATCCTATCAAAAATTCATTTGATAAAATAACAACTTAGATCTTGGAAGATAAGAGAATGTTTTGATTTATTTTGGTTCTTTTGCATGTTGTGAATAATTTAAGCTAACACCATTCTCATATTTCTTTTGTGCTTACTTAGATAATTGTTGGATATAGACATATAGCTTAAAGATCCTTAAACATGTGAACTTTATTTTTATCTAATCTAATTTTATCATTGGGGTAATAATTCTTATAGTAGGAACAAATGAAAGCAAACATGAAGTTAATTCTTCAGTTGCCACATCAACAGAAAGTCACCCTGACACAAAAAGTGTCTAATCCAGATCCTGAAAAGAAAATAAATAGAAGCCTATCTGAGAAGTATGTTAAGATGCCAACAATTGCATAATTCAACTAAGAATGCAGGTTATGTGGAGACTGTCAATGTAGATGATAAAACCAACAGTGGGAGACGTATGCTGAATGATAAATAAGTAAAAGGAGCATAACAAAGTGATTCTAAATCAAAAGGTAAGGATGGTGTTCATGCCGCAACTATGAAAAATGAGGAAGGACTGGAAGCATATGCTGCTTCGTCTTTCGAATTATTCTGCAATAGTGATGAGTTGGCCGTTGAGTACGTCTATGATTATGTTGATGAATCTTTGTGGAGTGATGAAGAATGGACTGAAGTGTAGTAAATATGAGAATTTAGAGGATTACGTGAATGATGACTCACATCTCTTACACTCCTGTTAGTTCCTAGTCTTCTTTATTCTTTCTGCATTTTTATCTCTTTCTTTATTAGTGCTATAGAGGGATATACCTTAAATTGTAAGGATTAGAGCTCTATTATTCTATATTTTTGGTATCAATATAGTTTAGTTCTGTCATAATGAACTAAATGGATATAGAATATAGAATTTTCAGAATTTAATTACTTCAAACAAAACAAAGTTGATGATGCTATGTATGTTCATGAGAGAGTTGTTTGTTTCCTTACCCTTCTTCTATGATGGTAGTTTCACATGCACATGTGTACTCAAATTATCTATCAGGCATAAAAGAGTGCTTAGGCGGAAACACTCCTGTATCAAATGTGAGACTAACGTTTATGGTTGCTTAGGTGATTTCTTGTAAATGCAGGGATTATTCTTAAAAAACAATTATTACAATATAAAAAAATCCAACTTGTTAGGTCGGTTAAGTATATTCGATTTAAGAACGAACTTCTAAGTCGGATTCAGTTTAACCGACCTAATAATGTTTTCTTAAGTCAGGTCCAAAACCCACTTAAAAAGTCAAAATTTCTTATGTCGGCAACTCTTAGGTCAGACTCGGAACCGTCTTAATAAGTCATTTTTAACTGACTTAACAAACATTTTTTCTACTAGTGATTACCAAAAAAACCAGTACTTTAATTTTCGTAAGTAATATAACTTTGACAGTTTCACCAAAAATAATACTCTTTTTTATCATAATTCATATATGCCTTGTTTTTATAGTTCCATGATCTACCCTTTAACCACGTATTTGACCTATGGTTTTGCAAAATAACTCAAAAGTTAATTTTCACTTATTTAAAGGTGATCACATCTTAAAGACACAAAATTTAGTGGAAATTGAATAAAGAAGAAGGCATCATAGTGACATGCGAGATTTTGAGATTTAGTGTTCCAAATGGAAACAAAAGAAAACATATTCTTCAGGGTGCTATTGTTCCCTTTCTCTTATGACTAACACCAACTTGAATAACCTTCATGTTTTAAGATAATATTTTAAGAGATAAAGAAAATGAAAAAAAGTGGAATGATAAAGAACAAAACTAGCCTTACCCCATCCTTTTCCCATTTGATGGGAGTAACAAGTGGTTATCTATACAAAGTGTTGCGGCGGTATAGCGGCAAGTAAAGAGTTGGTATTATTTTTACCGGGTGATATATACCGGTTAGGTTATATCGTATCGTGTCCACAGAGATTGGTTATTGATTCGTCGTTCGACAATTCTACCGTTAATGAGTTTGAGATTAAAAGAAATGAAAATAAAAGACAAAAAGTAAATGAACAAAAAGTATAAAGGATAGACAGCTTGTCCGGAACGAATGTAAACTACCCGTCACAGACTTAAATCTACCACCTATGTCATACTCGGCCTACGTTACTCGTCCGTGTCATCACATAACTCTCACAACCTTGGTTATTCCTAACCCAAATTGAGAATCCTCCTAAATCACCTCGATATCCATTTCTGGCCTACCTCGACAACACAGGAGTCAACTGCGTCACCTCCATAATCATTCCTAGCATACTTCACCAACGCAGAGGCATTAAGTTCGGATACTCTATAGTGAATGTTAGATCTAAACCCATTCCTAGTATTCAGAAACTAACAGATAATCATCCTAGGTAAGAATCTAAGCAATCTATCCCTAGTAAAGCTCAAATCCCTAACATAAAGTAAAAACCCAAGATAATCACCGACACAAATTCGTAAAGCAAACTTTATACAAGCCAAAGGCGATAAATATACAAGAGTTATGAGTAGAAATACAGACAAACTCAACAAAAGAGAAATACACAAAGAGGAGAAGAGATAAACCACAAATCTACATTGGTTGTCAAGCCAATCGAAGAGCAATCCACCTCCAATCATCAAAATGCAAGCTCCAATGTTGTTTTCTAAGCTAATCTACCAAAGAAATGATGGTGATGGTGTTGGGACTCAAAAATACCCAACCCATAACCTAAAAATGTGTTTTTAGCCCCTTTTAAAGAATTCTCGCAGGCGCGCTAAGCGCGGTATTCGCGCTAAGCGCGGTCTGTTATGTTCAGCATCTTGTTTTTGCCATATCTTGAGAACCGTAACTCGGAATTGCGCCCGGTTTGAAGCATTGGAAAGCTTATTCAATTCTCTATCTAACCATGAAGAAATATCCAGCAAATTGATGATTTTTATTTCTTTGATTTGAGCCTTATTCAATGATGAGTTGCCCAAATCACGCATTTGAAGCTGTGTCTTCGACACTTTATTACTCAATACTCCAATTATGAATGAATACGTATAAAAGAGATGAAAAACTATCAAATGATACAATATTTACACAAAAACTCAATTATTCTATTATGTACACATTTATACAAAAAGCGGGGGATTTATTCGAAGAATATCAACAAAAGAACGGATAAGTGCCACAAAATGTATATACAAAATAACTACATTTTGGCACTTATCAGCTACCTTGGAACGATTTGATTTTCATATGGAAAAATTGTCGGATGCGTGAGTTAGAGTTTGTTGGGGTTTCTCTCATTTGAAATTTTAAAAGGTGCAGATGTTAACGACGAGGAAATTGGAATTGTTGAAGACAATTCAAGTTTGAGTGCGATCTATAAAGAGACTTCGTATGGTGCTGAGTTTAGTATGTTGATATCGCGGATGAACCAAGAATGTCTGATTTGGGATTTTATTATTTTGAAGAATGTTGCATGTTTGTTTTGGAACACTTGTTGAGATTAAGCTCAGAAGGTTATTAAGGATTTGTTCACTACTATCATATGGATTTTGTTGGATACAAATGGTCGCGATGGATTATTAGATTACGACTAAGATAAGTCTTGACGGTAAAGAATTTTGTGATGGTTTGGTAGCCACAAGTACCTTAAGATGATTGATGTTTTATAAAGGAGGATGTTCTATCTGTGACTGAAGTTGGTCGCGACGGTGTTCATGTTGGATTCCAGAAAATTATGTTATGGTTCTAAGTCCAATCTGTGTTGTAACTACAGGAGTATGAGACGACGTTGTTGGGTAGAGTCTTGAGAGAGTGTTTTGGTTTGAATTACCACTTTGGGAGATTGAAAGTTATGAAGGTGTTTCGAATAAGAAGCCTGTGTATTGATTGTTGCGACGGTGTGAGGATGGCGATTACTTAATATAAATTTTGAGAATTGAATTGGTATAAGGGAAGACTTCGTTAAAGTCGAATGTATACGTCAAAGTTTCACAAGTGAATATTTAGACAATATTTGAAAAGGTCAACTATGTCGTGTATTTTAGAGGATCAATGGACGTTGATCAATCAAGAACGAAAGAGTGATTTTTTGAGTTGATAAGATTGATGTTAGTAGGTGTCCGAATGAGTGTAGGCTTTGAACGTATCCATTTTGGGCTAATGAGTTATAGTCGCAAGTCATCTGTATATGCCCTAGAATGAGTAGTGTATCGCAGTCGGTTATGTTTGAGTAACTTGTTATTGTTCAGGGGTTGTACGTTGGTAATCTACAAGGATGATGTGACCTTGTGATTTTCGGGAATGAAAGCGATAACTGCAAGTGTAAATCTTGAGTTCGTACTTATACGTGAATGAAGGCATCTTTTTCGTGGTTGCGTAGCACGCGTAGTACTATCCTATTCTGATTGTTTCAGTTTTGGTTTGTATAACCATTTTGTTGTTTTCGTTTTAGCGATGGTGTCGGTGTTGTGTCGTAGGACTTTATGTTCCTATCTTTGGTGACTCGTTTCCGAGGTGTCGGTTCGAGTGTGCGACTAAGCCTATGATTGAGACGTTAGGATGGTATCGATCTTGTTTGTTTGGTTCTCGAGTGAACCGGTGTGTCTGCGACTTGTTTAGTTGTTGGGTGTTAGTTGGTTGTCGAGTGCATTGTATGGGCTTTGCATCTCGAAATGGTTGTTCTTGACTGGATGTTTGGTTAGGGAGATACCCTTATTTTGGCGTCTTTTGTGTGTTGTTTAATTGACGCGAAGATTGAGTGGACGAATGCGTAAGCATGTCCCAATTTGTTTCGTTTTGGTCGAAATTTCGAGGATGAAAAGTTTATAAGTGGGGGAGAGTTGTAACGCCCTGTTTTAATTAATATTTTATTATATTATATTTTCGAATTACCGATCGATATTTATTTTGCGACGAGATTATTTATATTAATCAATATATTTACTAATATATTTGGCGACGTTCCGTTCGGTTCGGTAAAATATTATTCAGATCCGATATTTAATTCCCCAGAATTATTTTAATTAATTGAGTAAATAATATTATTGGATATTATTAGGTGTTAATTAATAATTAAGTTAGGGGTGTGGGGAGCAATTAGTGAGGATTGGGTGTACACCCCTAGCTAGTAAGAAAACATAAGTTATAAAACCATTTTCTTTCCCTTTTCCTTCCATTTCCTACACCAAGCAAACATAGAGGCATGGAGAGAAAAGAAAGGGTTTTGGGAGAAGAAGAGCTAGAGAAGAACAGGAGGAGAGCAAGAGCTTGGGGTTGGAGTTGTTGAATCTTCATGGATCATCCAAACTCTAGAGGTAAGGGGTTTGATTCTCCATCTCATATTGTTAGGTTTTGATAGTTATATTTTGGATTTGGGGGAAAAATTGATAGGTTGATTTATGAGTTGTATGGGTGATTGTTGAATGATTTAGAAAGTTTGAATTAGGAGGATGGATTGTGGGTGTATTAGATGCTAGCTTGTAGAAATTAGGAGTATTGAAATGGAAAAAAAAAACTAACAGAAAACCTAAAACCAGAAAATGGAAGTACACTGTCTGCTTGCTAAGTTGGGGAAGAGTACGAGTGCACCATGAACCAAGGGGGAGGCTCCCACCTCAGGAGGAAGGGCGTCCGTCCCCCATCTGAGGCCCTCGCCTCCAATTGTGTGCATGGCCAGGGACGTGCGTCCCCTTATCCTACAATGAATTGTGAAAGATTGGGTTTTCTGTAAACTGTATGTTGGTTTCTGTTTTCTGCAAATGGTTTTCTGCATAATATGCAGTTAGCCTCTGTCTGTCACCATTTTTCCAAATCCTTATACTACTAGTTAGTATTAATAAAATATAATTAGGACATAAGTTAGCCGATTAAATTTAGAACCCGATTATGTCCCGATTTTCTGATTTCAGTAAATTCGGCGACGGAGCAAGTTGTTCCGAATTCAACGAAAATTGACATGCTAGCTAAGTTCGACGTGTAGAACGTAGTGGTGAGGTTAGTTTTTAGAAATTACGAGTTTTTACGAGATGACCCGAAATAGGCCAATTTACGGTTAAATTGAATCAGATTGCGTTTTAGTGGATTTAAGGCACGTATGGACAATCCGATTTCGATGTTGATAATTTTGATTAATGCCGGTTATTAAGAATGACTTTTGCGACGGTTATTGATGTTTTGACTATTTTTCCGTTTTTGGAGTTTGGTGAATTAATTGATAATGATGCGGTGTGAATAAATATAATGCTTGCGACGGTGTATTTATTAATGAATACTTGTGATATGCGATGCGATGATATATGTCTTTGTACATGATGATGTGATGATTATATTGATGTTGTTAATAAATGCTTCCGAATTATGAATGCATGACTTTTGACGATGATGAATTGTTTGGCGATGTTTTGCATAATGCAAATATGATGTGATGATATGTTTATTTGATGTGAATAAATATGGCGACGTGGACCTTATGTCAATTTTGATGAGCAATGATGATGTGTTGTTGTGTTGTCTTTATTATTGAGTCACATAAATTGCATTGGCGACGATGGGCTTTTATGCCAAGCGACGAGGCTTTTATGCCAAGTGTTCCTAATTATGGATAAAACGACGGGTACCACATGCATAACATAGTCGTGTCTCATGGAGTCGGTTATGTTTATGTTTGAGTTTTTTTGGCGTTGGGTTTTTGTTATTTGATGGATGATATTGAATTGCGATGATATATGATGTTTTGTTTGGTGATGATCTTTATGACGAACATGAAATGAATATGATTTGATAATTTCATGATAACTATGCGATGAATATCAATGATGAGTTTTGCGATGATTTAACTTGATGAAATGCTTAATGCAAATATGATGTGATGATGTTTGTGACGATGGGCTTTTATGCCAAAAACGACGATGGGCTTTAGCCAATTGGTGATGATATTATTTATGTTGATTAAGTTATTAGTATGGTTTAATGTTGTTGTTGATGTTGTTGCTTATAATTGCCGTGTTGATTAGTGATGTATTAACTTGTGATGATTTCGTGGTGATGGAAGTTTATGTGTTGTTGTAATGATTTAAGCCGATGAGGTTATAGTGATTTAGTGTAGATTATACACATTAGAATAACGATCAAAGTAAGTGAGGTTTGGATACGTGTTGGAATTGCACTTATTAACTTATATCCCTTATGATTCCAAAAATATATATATTTTTTATGATGCCTTTAATTATATGTTTTGGAGTATCTCACCCTTTACTTGTTTTGTTGTTACCTTTATATTGGTAACGTGCAGGTTATAAAGACGGAGTTTATAGCTGCTGTTAGTCGAGTCGGTGTCGCTCTGATACGTAGCACTCGAGGGGAATATTTATGTTGTCTTGCTGTTGTTCTTTTGTTGTTCTTCCTTTGTAAATAAGAATCATACTTTATGAAAACATGCTTTGATGAAGAAGTTTAATAAAGAAAATGTTTTGATTTTTATGAATCAATTTATGATTTCCGATGATGCTATGTATCTGAGATTTATACTTTAAAGCAAACTGTTTAAAGTGAATTGGTTTTGAAGGTGTGATGCCTCAATATTTAATTTATGAAATTTTAAATTACTCTGATTTTTGCATATAAAACTTTGGGTAATATTGGGGTGTTCCATGTTGAGGAGGATCCCTCAAAGTAATCAACTCTGCTTTCAACATATGTTGCAATGCTTGAGACAATGGCATGTTGATCTTTGTAAACTGCCTTCGTGGCGCATTCTACATACGCATGTTGTCTCGTTGAGGTTGCGCTGGTGTGGGATTAGAGATCACAACTGCCCCCACAGATTGTGTGCGATCAGCTTTGTCACGGCTCTTCTGACCATACATAGCATTGGCTTCTTTCATACCACCAAAAGATCTCTTTACAGTATTTGACGATGATTCTACTTATATTTTTCCACTCTTGATTCCAACTTCGATATGTTCGCCTGTCAATATCAGCTCGGTGAATCCGGCTGAAGAGTTTCCAATCAGATGATTGAAGAAAGGGCCTATCAGTGTTCCCATGAACATATCAACCAACTCCCTATTGGACAAGGGTGGTTGAACTCTGCCTGCTAGATCTCTCCATTTCTGGGCGTACTCTTTGAACTTCTCGTCTCGACCCATAGACATGCTCTGTAGCTGCATGTGGATAGGTTCTAATTCAATATTGTACTGGTACTGCTTGTAGAAAGCATTTGCTAAGTCATTTCAGGTATGAATGCGGGTACTCTCTAGCGGATAATACCACTCCAACTGAGTTTCGGACAAACTCTCTTGAAAGAAATGGATCCAGATATTCCTGTCTTCAGTATGAGGATGGATCTTCTAAACATAGGACTTCAGATGCAGCTTCGAGCAAGAGATGCCATCATACTTGGCAAAGGTAGGAACTTTGAACTTGTGGGGAATTACCACACTACTAACAAGACTCAGATCATCAAAGTTAAGCCCTGAAATTTTCAAATTTTCCACAACATTCAGACGGTCTTCAAGTTGCTTGTATTTTTTGTTGTCAGGATATTGCTCGCTCACATAGTCTTTCTCTTCGTTTTCAGACTCATGATGGCTTCCTTCATTGTTTTTGATGCTTCCTTCAGTTTCACCGCTCTTGTCTGAGAATTCGAGCTGTCTGATAACCTTGACTGAACCCTTGTGATTTCTTCCCATGTTGAGAAAACCAATGGTCTTCTTCTTTCTGGTGATAAGCTTCTTTAGATCATTATGGCCTTGGGCCAAATTGGTGAACATCTCCTAGAATTGGGCGCTCTGAGCCTGGAGATCTTTGACAATCTGTTCAAGAACCATTTTTGCTGAAATAAACAGTGAGAGAATAAGAAAACCGGTCTTCGATGTATCTGTTATGAAATGTTATGCCATGATATGCAATGTTATGCAATGCAATATTTCCAAGGACCTTAGAAATTTAAATTTGTTAAACAAGCCCGAACAAAATTTTATTAGTTTACTTTTAGCAAGTACAAAAGAAAGTTTAAACAAATGAAAAGAAATTCCTAGAGCTTAGGCCTTCCATGGGCGCTTCCTCTTTGTGTTGAAGTAGGTATTTATGCTTCGTTCCTCGTGCAGTAGCTTCGTCAACTCTAATACCTTCTTCTCTCTTGCATGGCATTGAGCTTCGAAGGTATCCCTTTCTTCTTTAAGTTGAATCCAGGATCTCTTCAGGTCTTCGAAATTAGTAGGCATGTCTGGATGGGGAATAATATAGGGTTCGTCACCTATAGCAACATGTTCCATAACCACTGGTAGAACAGCTGTAAACGGTATCATGAGGTTTTGAGCTCGAGGTCGCACCCATTTGAGGTAAGGTTCCTAAGGAATGGAATTTTTGTGCCCCAATGTCTTGGTATCAATCTTCTTTACCATGCCCCAAGCGCGCACAAATCTTCGACGGTAGTTCTGGAGATCATTTTCGTAGTCAAACACAATGTCTTGGAGAAGCATATCATGAGGACCATCTCTTCGAGCATAACCAAACTGACGTAGATCTAGAGAAGGGTTGTAAGTGATACCTCCCCTTATGCCAAGGAGTGGTACATTAGGGAATTCCCCACAACGCTCAATGAAAGTGAAGTCCTTTTGAGAAAAAAGACACCAACAAATATTTGAATGAGAGAGTCACATTAGCCTTTGAGACCACTTCAATCTTTGCTCGTTCTTCATTACTGATTGAGGAATGTGCGAAATAAATCACCTGGAAAGTAACGGTATGCAACACATGTGAGTTCCTTGTCTTTTGATAGTACTAGTGTGGAGAGAATGCAAAATGTCTCCAAGTAAGGTAGGCACAGGATTACGAGTGAGGAATATCTTGATGGCGTTCACGTCTATGAATTGATCCGGATTAGGAAATAGTACCAAGCCATAGATTAAAAAGGCCAAAATGTCTTTGAATTCATGGAAACTCATAGCCTTTAGGAATTCTCGAGCTTTCTTTATCATAAATTTAGCAAGCAAACCCGTAACTCCCCTTCTTGTTTCCCAATTAACTTCAATGTCTGATCGCTTTAGATGTAACGCTGATGTGATGTCTTCATATTTTGAAGCTTTTTCTAAACCGGTGAATGGCATCTGATTAAGGATGGGTATCCCAAGTATCTAAAAGAACTCTTCCAATGTAGGCACCAACTGATAGTCTAGGAATGTAAAGTAGTGATGTTTCAGATCGAAGAACTGGAATAGGATGTGCATCATATCTTCTTCAAAACCGGAGATAACCAAGTCAAGTAGATAACCATGTCTTTTGATGAACTGAGCATGATCGAGAACTTCTGAAACCAATTCTTTAAGTTGAGAAGGTATACCCATGAAGTTGATTCGGATAGCCTTCCTAGAGGCCATAACTCCTACAAAATAGAGCAAAGATAAATTCCTAGATCCTTGAAATAGTTAGACATGATATGATGTTATGATGTTATGATTCCATGATGTCATGTTTTAAAGCAAGTAGCAAGCACAAGCAATTCACGCAATAACCCTAGGTTTAAGGCTTGCATGAGGTATAGGTGTCTACCCTTCCAGAGTTTAAGTAGGTTCAACCTGTCCTACAATAGTAACTGGGTTCTAGGAATCTCATATCATTGATCTTTCTCGTAGGCTTTATTTCAATACTACTACCAAGTGGTCGACCGAAACATCCCGAAAGTCGAATCTTAATGAGCGTAGTATCAAGTATCAACCAACCATAGCCTGCACCAAAGCCGACCATCTCACTACCTTCTAATGGCCAAGATGGGTCAATTAGGGTTCTAAAAGTTGAGTTAGTGCTTATGACACCACGCAGACGCCTAATACTTTCCTCAACTGAACATGAGGAGCATCGGGACATCCAAAGTGTCGCACTAACGTAGCCATCATTTTGACCGTTTCGGTATACGCCTAATGGTCGCAATGATTTATTTCTACTTACCTAAGGAAACCTGGATCCGGGTGTAGGATCCCCCACAAGTATAATACCCAAGAAACCCTTAAAAGTAAAGTAGACAAGTCAAACAAAAAGCAGTAAAGTGATCTAAAAACCCTAAGGTAGCCTCTCTTTGGGATTTTCCCCTTCAGAGTCGCCAGCTCGGTAATACGATGGGAGTACTGACTTGTTTGTTTTGTGTTTGATCTCAAATGTTGCGGATAGCAAGAGTCGCCATTGACTCTTCTTTTATCCAATTAAGGGAAGGAGAAAAGAACAGGAAAAGACCTTCGTTAGATTCTGAGTATGAGAGGCAGTTATGAAAAGGGAAGGTATTAGCACCCCTTCCATCCGTAGTTATCTACGGGCTCTTAATTGCTTAGCTCACTTTATAAATTTCTTTTTGTGTGTGTTTGAAAAGATGTTTTTGAAAAGACATTTTACTTTGACTTCGTAATGATTCTCGTTGGAATATATACGAAGTGTTTGGAAATGTTTTTGTTTTGGAAAAGACCTTGTAATGATTCACATGGGAATGTATACAAAGTGTTTTGAGAATTTTTTGAAAAGTGTGAGGTGTAAAAAGTGTTTTGAATTGATTGGAGCAAGCAAAAGAGACTTATTTACCTACTCAGAATGGTCGTTTCCATGTTATTTTCCTTTCCTTTAGAAATAAGGCTATCTATACCATTGGTTGATAAGTAACCTTATTCGTTGGATGTAAAGGGACATCGGATGGTCATAGAAGGCAACTTATAGGGATACCTTAGCATATTCGTAGGGACGATCATCACTTTTCGTAGGCAACAATCGAGGGACGAGATCATGTATTCGTAGGCAACAATCAAGGGTCATCGAGGTACTATGATCTTTGTATCAAAGGGACTATGATGATATGTTTGTAAGCGTCTTAGCTAAGATATCCCTACGTTCGAGGGACATGACCATTATTCGAAAGGCAACGAGAGAGGATACCCTAAGGTGGGTGCATGTGTGAAAAGCGGGTTATGTTCAGATATTTTATCTTGATTTTTAGTGATCTAAATTTATTGAGTTAATCTTGCCATACACGCCTAATTACTAGCAGTTAATGTGTGCAGAAAGTAAATTGCACAAATGTAATATGCGAAAAATAAAAGTCCTACGCTATTACATGGCTTTGGGCAGTTACATAATAGAGGTGCAGAAAGTAAAGGCAGAAAATAAAATCCTACACTATTACAAAAATATCCTTGCGACCTATACATCGATTTCTAATATTTAAATGCGAAATAAAAAGAAATAAATTGCAGAAAAAATGTCTAACAGCAAAAAGCAATATCTTAACCCTAATTGTAAAGGACAAATATTTTTTGATATTTTTTTGGATTAATTTTAATGTATAAAAACCTAATTTTAAGTTAATTATGAAAAATAATTTAAATCATGAGAAAAATAAATTATTTTTATGTCAAAAATTAATTAAATGTTTAATTAACCTAAATCTGAAATTAAATTATTTTTGAGATTTTTTAAAATAGTTTAATCAATTTTGAAAAGAAAATTAAATGAAATTAAGAAAAATAAGAAAAGTGAGAAAAAAGAAAGGGGGTCACCAGGGATCGAACCCAGGACCCCCTGGTTATTCCCTACACGCGTTACCATCTGATCTAGGCATCCTTGGTGTTATGGAAATGCAACCATAAGATTATAAGTGATAACGTGTTTTGTTTTCTTTTCTAAACAAGTCAAACGTGGACCCCGGTTTTAATGAATGAGCCAATCACAACACGCATACACGCCACGCCTGCACGCCGGAGGTCAAAGAACACATAGACGTCGTAGTCAACGCTCCAGTCGTCTTCTCCGATTTCCACAACGATCGATCCTGCAAAATAGACAAAATCAAAGCAAAAATAGAACCCTATCCCCCTATTCGACCCCTGCGATTTCAGTGGTGCCATCGTTTTGGCTTGAAAACGCCTGTGTGATGAGTTTCGAAGAGGATAGGTCGAACTGCCCTAACCATGGCAATTCATGATTCTGACGTTGCAAGCCTCATGCAATGTATGGAACCTGTTCTATTGGATCTCAGGAAGACGTTAGTGATGTTAGTTTGAATTAAAACACAATAAAAATAAAAAATCGAATATGAGAAAAGTATGAAATCAGAGCTTCATGTATGGCATGGTTCAACGTGTTATGGCCATGTATAGTGATGCATACTTACTCAAATGGTTCATCTTAGGCCCATTTGGAAAATATTTGCTTTTGCTAGGTATTTTCCTTTGTGCATCTCCTCAAAAATGCTCAACTTGTACAATTTGTATCTTGCTCAATTTTCAACATTTTTGGGTGTTCTTGGACTTTTTAGAAAGCACAATATGTCCTCTAAACAACCATTTTAGTTTCACCTTCATTGAAGTTTCCATGCTCATGAACACTTCTTTACAAAAAGATGACTTTTTGTTGACTTTTAAAAGGACCTGTAATGTTTTTATCCATAACTTCCAAATGAAGCATTTTTGGCCAAAGCTTTTGAGACATGAAGTTGTAGATAATTGAATTCCCTTCAAAATGAGCTTTGGTGGAAAAATTTCTGATAAAGTATGTGAAAGTTATGCTTGGTCAAAGTTCTGTTGAATTTTATCTAAAAAACCCTAATTTGGAAACTTTGACTTTTGATCAAATCTTGACTTTTCTTGATGAATCATGATCAACCCTTGATAAAATGATGAATATTACTTCAAAATATTTTTGTTGACAAAAAATTATGAAGTTTGATTGTATGTTGACTATAGATGACTTTTTGTCCAATACAACAGATTTTCAACCATCTGAGCAATTAGATGAGCAAATTTGACTTGTAAGGCTTGAAACTTGACATGATGATCCCTTAAAGCATATGATGAGGTATGATGACCACTTTAAGTATTAGAAATCCATCTTGACTTGAGAATAGAAAAACCCTAGTTTGGATTGTTTGCTTAGGAGAGGGTTTGTATGGTCAACCCTTGTGAAATCCTTGAGTATGGAGTTGTGAATTGTGTTGATAAGTGGGAGGGAAAATTTTGGGGTATAAAAATGAGACATTTTGAGAGACTAAAAAATGTCATGTGTTGTATCTCTGTTTGTGATCTTCTCATACTCCATTTTTGAAATGGCGTTCAGTAGGATGTTTCTTGCTTTGTGATAATTCTTGAAATCTATTTTCTGTTGTTTCTCCATTGTCTTTCTATTTATCTTGTTTCCTTCTTTATCTACTAGATGTTTGTAACCATCCAACTCCATATCCCCAAGATCAGGATCATATCCTGAAATAAAACTTTCTAGTCTATCCTTCCAATATGCAAAATCTTCTCATCAGAACATTCTGTTGGTGTTTTCTATCAGAATTGTGCTTGGCTTCTTCTATCAGAAGTTGCTTCTAGCTTGCGTGACCAGAAGTTCTATTCTCATTATAACTTCTAATACTTCATGATCTCATGTAAGCAAACATCTTCTAATCATAACATTCTTTCTATCAGTGGTTGCGTTAGCATGCTTCCTTCAGAAGTTGCTTTCGTGTGCTTGACCAGAAGTTCTATTCTTCATTAGAACTTCTAATACTTCATGATCTTCTGTAAGCAAACATATTCTAATCAGAACATTCTTTGGTGCTTCTATCAGAGGTTTGCGCTAGCATGCTTCCTTCAAAAGTTTCTTCTAGCGTGCGTGACCAGAAGTTCTACTCTCATCAGAACTTCTAATACTTCATGATCTTCTTTAAGCAAACATCTTCTAATCAGCATATTCTTTTGGTGATTTTTATCAGAGTTTGTATTTCAATCTTCACTCAGAAGTTTTCTTTACAGCAAGCGTGTTCCAAAAGTTCTTCCTTAGAACTTCTAACTTCATCTTCTGCTCAGCATAGTGTAACGTTCCATTTTAGCACTTGAGTCAGAACATCTTCTGAAACTAAACATAAGAATGTCAGAGTATCATATTCATTAGAGGATTATAACATCTATACAAAATTTATTATACTTGTTATCATCAAAACTTTAATATATTATTAGAAACAAACTTTGTTCTTACAATCTCCCCCTTTTTGATGATGACAAAAATGTCTAGATTTAAGAAATTTTGTATATGATAAAAAATATCTCCCCCTGAACTAAATACTGAAAAGAAATAATTGCAAGATAGGACTTCCCTACGATTGGTCTTTTGAGCTTTTCAGAATTTTCTTTTAGAGCTTAGATTTTGTAGAAATGTTTGACATTTAGTCCTGGTAATTGCTATGATTTATCAATTCAAAATCTCAAGATTTTCTCCCCCTTTTTGTCATAATCAAAAATGCGTAAGTTTAAAAAGATAATGAATAGTAAGCCAAAAGTACTTATAACATTAATGAAGGAGTACGAGGACAGAAGATTGTCAAAAAGATAGAAATAACAAAACACTTAAAACAAAATGATGCATTCAAGTTTGTTAAAGAAGACAGAAGTTCTAGGTTAGGCGTGCAATTTGGGAAAGTTAAAACTAATTTTAATCATCACACGCATTAATGGCGTCTGACTTTTGGAGGGATTTCTTGAGATTTGAGGAGATTTGAACAATTACCTAGGGATTTTATGTCAATAGATAGCACGCGTATGGGTAACCTAGCAGAAGTTTTGAAACACGTGTTCAACTTCTGGGTTGCAGCGTTACAGCTATTTGATCTAATGAACTTCTGAGCATACTTAGTAATGAAACGTTTTGAAGAGTTTCAGAACTTCTAGATATGGTAACTAGAACATTCATATAAGACAAAACTTCTGACTATATTGATTTTGAACAGAATTTCATTCAGGGAAAATTTCGATACTAATATTTTTCAAAATAAATTTAAGCCTATCTTCAGAAAGGGGTTTAGTGAAAATATTAGCCCATTGATGGTCTGTATCAACAAAGTCTAAAGTTAAAATTCCTTTCTGAATATAGTCCCTAATGAAATGATGTTTAATTTCAATATTTTTTGCCTTTGAATGTAAAATAGGATTTTTAGAAAGGCGAATAGAAGAGTTATTATCACAGAAGATAGGGATCTTACACTCATACATATGATAATCTTCTAATTGAATTTTCATCCAGAGCTTCTACAAATGTTGGAACTTCTGAGTTGTACTTTTCTTTTGTTTCTTTAGAGGTTGGCACTGAAGTTCTGTTCCATTTCTTATAGTTCTAGAGCCACTTATTCTTTCCTTCTGGTTACCTCAAAGTTTAAGTTCCAGACTTTGGAACATAAACCTTCTTCCCATCATGTGTAGCTAGCATCCAGAGTCTAGGTGCCATAGGTGTTTCAACGTCACCTTTAAAGATATCTGCAACATAGATTATTCTTTCTTTTGGTACCCATATCCTTCTGGATCCTTTCTGGTTATTGTTTCTAAAGTTCTGTTTGAACTTTGGTTTAATATGAAAACTTCCACTATAGGATGTGTATTTAATATCATGTGTGTGACCAAACTCAAATTGTTTGTGCAGTGGTTTATATGTGATAATCATTTCATCAACAAATTTGGGTTGATATACTTCTTTCCATCTGGGGGTTTCATATCCTAATCCCTTTCTATTATTTCTACTAACTCCATAAATCATTGAATCCATCTTGCTTCTATCTATGCTTTTAGCCAGAAACTTTTGAAAGCTATAGTCGTATTCTTTTAAAACATCTTTGGAACTTGAAGAATTATATGTGCTGGAAACTTTTTGAGCATTTTGAAAATCATTTTTAAGTTTAATGTTACTTTCTTTATGCTCAGAGTTTTCTGCCTTAAGTTGCTCAATTTCAGATACAAGATTCTTTCTGAGTTTCTTGTATTTGATTTTGAGTTGACTATAAATTTCCAGAAGTTCTGATAGACTATCTTCTAATTCCGTTCTAGTTAGATCAGAAAATACCTCTTCTGTCTCAGATTCAGAAGCAGAGTCATCTGCTGCAGTTGCCATAAATGCTAGATTTGCAAGTTCATCTTCTGAATCAGATTCAAATTCAGAAGATTCTGAATCATCCCATGTAGCCAGAGCTTTAGTTTCTTTTACTTGGGCATTTCCTTCAAGAGACATTTTAAGAGACTCAAAAATTTCATGTGATGTATCTCTGTTTGTGATCTTCTTATACTCCATTTTTGAAATGGCGTTTAGCATGATGTTTCTTGCTTTGTGATGATTTTTATATTCTGTTTTCTGGGCCGTATCCATTACTCTCCTTTCAACCTTGTTTCCATCTTCATCTACTGGATGTTTGTAACCATCCAACACCATATCCCAAAGATCAGGATCATAACCAGAAATAAATCTTTCCAATCTGTCCTTGCAATATGCAAAATCTTCTCCATCAAACATTGGAGGTTTAGTGTTGTTGTTATGTGTTTCCATCTTGTGTTTTACTTCTGGGTCGTTATCTGACACTGTTAAGTGTTTGCACACAGAACCAAGAGCTCTGATACTAATTGAAGGCTTGGAAAAACACTTAGAAGGGGGGGGGGTTGAATAAGTGTTTCTTCTTTTTAATTATTTTACCCAAACAACAATACTAAAATACTCAAGGTGATTTCGCCTCTCTCAACGAGGACTTAATCCACTATAATCAATCGATTACACTGCACAACCAACTGTTGTGACTAACTTCCTCTAAGACTCACTAGTTCTAGCCCTATCGAGAATTTTGACCCAACTGGTCTCTTAAGGAACAACTTTTCACAAGCCAACTGCAAGTGACTAACACCTCTAAGACTTAACTAGTCCTAGCCCTCTCGAGAATACTGACCCAAATTGGTCTCTCGAGGAACAATTATCAAATAAATGATTTCTGACTGAGTGTGTACAATATTGCTTCTAAAAAGCTTTTCTTCACAAAGTGAAGTTTACACAAAAAGTTAGCTCAACAATAAAGAAAACTGATTACAAGTATTGACTTTTTATTTCTGTAGCGTGAATTTTCTAAGAATGTTTTTTTGTAAGTTGTTGTTTTTTCCTTTGAATTTGAATGCCTTATGCAGTGCTTCCAGAAAGTTTACGTTACTTGGTAACGTGTCTTGAATCCTTGGAAGAGTAATTAAGGATGCATAATCTTCACGTGATTTTCCTTAACTAATGACTCTTGAAAATTATGCCACTCAAGTACTTAGACTTTTTTAGCTTAGTAGGAAAACATTACTCTTGCAGAATTTGTCTTAGAAGATGACGTACATATATTACGTAAGCCTTGTTAAAACATCTTCTAGTCAGAGCATTCTTTTGGTGCTTCTTATTAGAAGTTTGCGCTTGCATGCTTCTATCAGAAGTTGTATTTCATTCTTTACTCAGAAGCTTTCTTTGGAGCATGTGGATTACAAGTTATATTCTTTAACAGTCTTCATGTACCCCAAAACTTCTAACTTCATCTTTTGCTCAGCATGATGTATATGTTCCATTTTAGCACTTGAGTCAGAACATCTTCTGAAACTAAACATAAGCATGTCAGAGGGTCATAACTTCTATACAAAATTTATTATACTTTTTATCATCAAAACTATAATATATTATTAGAAACAAACTTTCTTCTAACAAACCACTGAATGGAACCATAGTCACCATCAGTGTCAAGTCACCAATGGTACCTATAATAATCATGATCCCACCCCACTCACGGGTAAGACTAAGGTCTGGGTAAAGCTAAGGTAACTCAGGATCAGGTTCGCCTGGGGATATTGTTACGTTGGTATAAGCGACAAGCAAAGAGTTTGGTTTTTATTTTTATCGGGTGATATATACCGGTTAGGATATATCTCATCGTGTCCACAGAGATTGGTTATTGATTCATCGTTCAAAAATTCTTCCATTAATGAGTTTGGGATTAATATGAGTTGAAAATTAATGACAAAACGTAAATGAACAAAAAGTATAAAGGATAGACAGCTTTTCCAGAATGAATGCACACTACCCGTCACAGACTTAAATCTACCATCTAGTTATACTCAGTCTACGATACTCGTCCGTGTCATCACATACCTCTCACAACCTAAGTTATTTCTAACCCAAATTGAGAATCCTCCCGAATCACCTCGATATCCATTTTTGGCATACCTCGACAACCATAAGTCAACTGCGTCACCTCCATACCCATCTTTGGCATACTTCACCAACACATAGACATTAAGATCAGATACTCTAAGTAAATGTCAACTCTAAACCCATTTCTAGCATTCAAAATCTAACAGATAATCATCCTAGGTAAGAATCTAAGTAATCTATCTGTAGCAAAGCTAAAATCCCTAATATAGAGTAAAAACCTAAGACAATTACCGACACAGATTCATAAAACAAACTTTATACAACGCCAAGGGCGACAAATAACATGTGTTCAAGGTAAATATACATACATAACCAACAAAATAGGGAAATACAAAGAGAAGAGGGGAGATACATTACTCACTTACACCGGTTTGTCAGAGCCCATCGAAGAGCAATCCACCTCCAATCATCCGTGAGCAAGACCCTAGTGTTGTTTTCTAAGCCAATCTAACAAAAATGTATGGGTGATGGAATTGGGAGCAAAACTTCACACCCCAAAACCATAACTCTAAAATGAAATGAAAAGGAAAGATAAAGAAAATTCTGTTCCGCAAGAATCGCCCGGCGAAATAAAGGATCGCCTGGTGAACCTTCTTTTAAACTTGGCTCACAGCTGGCCACGTCCTCATCTGACCAAAATATCTACCGTCGCCTGGTGACGGTCACCTTCACCTGGTGACGGTCACCTTTGTCTGGCGACTCTTCTTTTCCTCACCCAGCGACCAGCAGCGAAAAAGACAGGCCCAACTCCAAAATTGAACCATCTTCCTCTCGCCCCACCGTCGCCCAGCGACGCAGAAGCGATGGCCCTTGCCCGACGAAATTTATCAGTCCAGCAACTTATGTTGCTTTTCCTGCATAACTTTCAATGGCTCAATCTTTTAGCCTTATTCCTTTATTGATCAACTTGCATCTTGGAGCTCCATTTGGACTTTATTCTCAATGCTCCAATAATGCAACAAATACCTACAAACTATATACAAAATTAATCAAACGGTACAATATATACATAAAATGCAATAAAACCTATTTACAACAAAAAACGGGGTTACTCAACGATATTTAACAAATAAGAACGGATAAATGCCACAAAACATATATATAAAATAACTACATTTTGGAACTTATCAGATACTACCATCGTAACACCTACGTGATGATGATAACACCCATCTTGAAACCTCCCCTAAGCATGGACGACATAGAAGACTACAAGATCTACATCCGATATCTGTCATGTTCCACTATAGTCTAAGGTGTCCTATATGTCTCTCGGCCGGGGTATGGGGCCTTTTACCTCTTGTAACTCCCATCCACCAAAGAAACAGATGACAACACAACAGTCCAACCAATGTTTGAAAGCAGTAAAATGCCACATAAAATGCAATGAAAACATACAAAGGTTGGTGCGATAAAGAGAGTAAATAGATAAACACCCAATATACATGAAAAAAAGCAAGGATTAACTCCTGGACGGACCAACAATAGGTCAACTGTCCCCAATGGAGTCCCCAGCTGAAATCACTCGGATGAACTTCCAACTGATAGGATGTATCAATGGAGTCGCCATCGAACGTCTTTTATCTCGCGGAGGAGAAAGGTAAACATCAAAAAAATCTGAGAGGGAATAAACCGCGGTCTTACAACCGAGAGATCTGGGTAAGGGAGTTTGTTACGCGAGGGGAAGGGATTTGCACCTCACACACCCGTAGCACTCTAAGGTATCCACTTCTATTTTCTATCTAAAGGGGTGTGTTATATATGTCTATGCTTAACCACTATAATGCACGGAAAAGAAAAGGAAAATAAAGAAACCACGGAGAAAAGAAGGAAGTATTTACGAAGTTGTGTCGATCGAGTCCCGTGACAAGATGCCTACGTATTCCCTCGTGCAATGGGAAAGTCAGAGCATCGTAGTTCAGCTCACTTGTTTTGGTGGGTTTTGTGTTTTTTACTTATGAAGAGGTTTTAAACACAAAAAGAAAATGCACCCGTAGGAGAAAATAGTTTGTCTTGGTTGGATGCTTTTACCTTTAAGAAAGGAATTCAAACCATTATTAACTTTTTTTGTTTTCAAAATAAAAAGAAAGCAAGTTTTAGTTTTAATTACATGAAAGGATGCAAAAGAAACAAGCAAAACAAAACGGAGACTAACTAGTACTAGCCCTAATGTTGTCATGCAAAGATTGGACCTATGGTGGAGGATAAGAGGAGTCTCTACCTATATTGACATGCAAAGGATGTATATCCTAATGTCTAGGCTCGAGAGCTATCCTAGTCGAGCGGCCCTAAGGGAGAGCTATCATATATCCCTCTTGGTTATAAAACCAAGGGATGCAAAGGGATGAAGCAATCAAGTGCCTTGGAAGAAGCACACAAGCAATGCAATGCACAAACAAATTTCATAGAAGCGTAGGAAAAGGAGAATGTCCCATAGCCTACAACAGCAAGTCGAGGGTCGGAAGCAACCAAGAACCAACACATTCTGATTCCCGTGAGTGGTATCACCGCGTGACATGAATTGTCAAGTGTGAAGAGTAAATGACGCGAGTTCAGTAGTAAATGCGAATCCCAGGAAAGCGTGGAGAGTCAGAATAGGGGACTCTTGCCACTTTATTATTATTGACTCGATAGAGGAAGCAACACGATTTGCGTGTGCTAAGCTGACACAGACTAAAATTGTGTGGGGGTCGATTGTAGACCCTTTCCGCGTGCCCATCATATCATCATCATATAGCAGGAAGTATAAAAAGAGGGACTTTGCTTGGTGGTGCCATGTCAGGTTGCCTAACCACTCTTGACCTATGCAAGCACAAATGTAACCCTTACTGAGAATTACCTCCCTATGCACGGTGGAGGATTTTAAACAAACCAAACACAATTAGCACATATAAGCGCCCTAAACGGGTCTTTAAATAAACCAGAGGGGTTCCTGAACATGCTCCAGCTGCGGAAGCCCCATCATGCATCTATATTCCTACCTCTCCTGGCCGAAGAAAGCTGTAAAACCTACTTCTCATGATATCTAGGAAAGTTGTAAAGAATGCAGTAAACAAGGGATAACTAGTACCAAACGGATAACCAATCTGAACAGCACTACAAGCTAAAATTACTCCGAAAAACTTCACGTACTGCATCCAAGAAATAAGAGTAAACCAATGAGAAATGCTGAAGGCATCAACATCAAATACGGAATACGCATTCGTGCGTATTCATAGCAATAACATCTGCAAGAAATCCACGCAAGAAAACAATAGAATGTACGCAGGCGTGCACAAGCCAAGGAACATGTGTATACACATTCCATACAAGGATATCTGTAGGAACAGAGTTAGATCGAAGAAGAAGACAAATATAATGTACATGTGTGTGTATAAGCGCAAAACACCTGTAAAGAGGAGTAAAATCCAGGAAACAAATAATAGAATGTACGCGTGTGTGTACAAACACAAAACACCTACAAGAACTGAGTTAGACCGAAAAAGCAGACAAATGGAATGTACACCTGGGTGTACATGCGCAAAACACCAGTAAAGAGGGAGTAAAGCCCAGGAAATAGATAATAGAATGTACGCATCTGTGTACAAACGCAAAAGACCTGCAAGAACGGAGTTAGACCGAAAAAGTAGACAAATAGAATGTACACGTGGGTGTACAAATGCAAAACTCGAAAGATTGTGTCATATGTATTGACAGCACGAAAGCCCGCATCAGATACATCTCAAACAAGGTTTAAGAGTGTGAGAACATGTGGAATTTCGTGTTTAAAAGTAAGAAAAATAAAGTTTTCAGCTCCAAGTCGCGCTAAGCCTGGTATACAGCGCTAAGCGCGGCCTCCTGCACAGACAAAACCCAAAAGTGAGTGAATTTGGCGCTTAGCGCGCCTCTGATGGTGCTAAGTGCGGTCTCCTGCATAGATAGATCCAAGAGTCAGAGAATTTTGCGCTTAGCATGCCTATGGTGGCGCTAAGCGTGACCTATAACTTGCAAAATTTCTTGCCATAAACCAAATCTTCTTTCCACGATGTTTTCAAGCCAAAAGTCGATCCAAACAGTCAAATAACAATGAAAGTTCTTATTTGAAGCACTTAAAATTGAATGCCATCATTTGCGAGCCAAATGCATGAGAACAAGACATGGCAAAGCAATTATGTAGTCTTAAACTTGCAAAGGCATACAATAAAGCGTGAAACCAATGTTCATGTGCAAAGTGATTCAAGAGCATGCATTACAAAATAAAGAATGCATGTCAAGGCAAGGCATGAATTATCCACAAGCCGTAAATATATGCATGATCATGTGAGGAATGCAAGTTAAGCCATAAAATAACAAGATTAGGTGCATGTGTATGAGATATGTGCAATGCAAATGCACCTAATGATCAAAATGCACTTAATTCTACATTTCGACACGCTTTTGCAAACAAATCAAAGATTGATCCTCACAGTTTAGTGCATGTTAATCTATCTATATGCTCTCTAATGCATGAGCATGTGATAGATGATGCAAAATGCAGAAATTAGTGACCTAAATGCAAGAAAATGCAACTTCACAAGTGTATGTGTGTGTTATGTACAAATTTCCTTCACATTGACACAATAGCGTTGGGAAATTTAATTCAATTCAAAGAATTCGAAGATAAAAATTCAAGAATCGGAATCCAAACGGAATTTGCATGCAATTTCAATATTCCATTTCAAGAAAAGTTAAACGTCAAAAGTAGCTTAAAATAAGTGCTTAATTTAACTAAACACTTACTTGCACTTGAAGCTTGAGTCAAATTGAAGAGGAATTCCTTGAGATCTTTGAAGAAAATACCAAATCAATGTTGAATTGATGATAATACTTGAAATCAAGCTTGGATCCTTGAAGATCTTGAAGATTCAGTGGAGGATTGAAGAAGATGAAGGAGAATTTCTTAATTCTTGAAAAATTGAAGAGAAATCAAGAGAAAAGAGCATCCTCTAGGTTGAATTCGACAAGAAGGAGAAGAAAAGGAGAAGAATCCGATGAAGAAACTAATTCGATCAGAAGATGAAGTTTCGACTATTCACAGGTCGTGCTTAGCGGCAGGGAGCGTGCTTAGCACGGTTCGCGGTGCTGGCCGGTGCTAGGGAGGAGCCAGGTGGTGGCCTGTGGTGGTTGCTTGGAGGGAAAAGTGAAATTTTCTTGTGTTCTTGTGTTTTGGCTTTTGGTTTGAGAGAGAATTAAAGAGTGATTTGGGGTGAAAATTAAGCAAATGATTCTCCTCCCTTTTTTTTGATGGCAAAAATATATTTATGGTATGAGAGTTTGGTCCTAAGAGTGCCTTAGATCCATAATCAATCCCAAATCACGATTGTCCGAATCATTTTCGTAATTAATTCAAAACAGCCAAATTCGTGCGGAATTTGAAGTCGAAATGTAAACGAAAAATGTTTGGAACGTGATTTTGCTTGCGTAGAATTTTTTTTGAGTCAATCGGACAAACGGTCCAGGAGATACGAATTTTTGAAATTTCAGCACAGTTTTCAGGCGACTGACACATGTAGAATTTTCAATGTGCTCTTCAGAAAAAATGCCTCGAACGAGGGTCTTATGATCAAAATTTGAAATTGAGTATTTTTGAGACAAATGAAGCTAACGAAATCTGTGAACTTTTGGCACTGGTCCCATCTCGTTCCGATAAAAATAGAATGAGATATGATTTTTCAAAGTTCGCGTACTAGATGAAAATTTCTTGGTTCAGCTAGAAATTTTGTCCCAAGAATAAAAAACTGGTCTTAAACGGTGAGGAATTAGGTCCCGCGTTGTGAATTAAAGTTGTAGAAGGCTTCAATATGGAATTTTATAAATCGTCCTCATGCAGTTTCGATTTTCCAGCTAGGAATTACGAAGGTTTCGGTGCACTGAGCGCAAGGTATAGCACAAAAATCCAGTTTAAACCACTTGAGAAGTCAATTTTTCCGGGGACCTTCCTCACATAATTTTCTTCCAACTTTTAAACGAAAGTTGTAGATAATAATGAGATGGACTTGCTGGTAAAAAATCATCAGATAATACCCAAAGAGATGAGAGATATGCCTTATGGAGCGCCCAAAACGCACTAAAAACCCAAAATCCACTTTATTGAGAAATAAGCAGATAAATTCTTTTTCTTTGACGAAACGGCCTCTGATCTGAACAGATAAACTTGAGAACATATTGAAATGATCCCAGAGCTTATGGAACCAAACCAAAATAGATTTCCGACCAGAATATGCTGCATTGAGCATGCGAATCAAAATATATTGATATCAGACTCAAAGTGATATGAGACAACCGAAACACGCCATTTCTTTCACCACGTGGGATACCTTGAACCTAGTAACCACATGATCAATAATATGCATGTGACTACATGTATGTTTATGAAATCGAATTATAAGCCAGAAATATGGAAAAGAAGAGGGTAAATTTTGGGGTACAACGGGCTGGTTATTATCGTAAGTTCGTTGAAGGTTTTCTATGTTGGCGTTACCTTTGACGCAGTTGACGAGGAAAGGTCAATTTTTTGTTTGGACTTTGCATTTTCAAGAGCTTAAGAGAAGGTTGATAACTTCTCCTATTTTGATTTTGCCTAATTTGGCAGAACCATTTGTGGTGTATTGTGATGCTTCTTTGATGGGTTAAGGTGGTGTGTTGATGCATAATGGGAAAATTGCAGTTTATGCTTTGAGACAATTTAAATTTCATGATAAGGAACTATCTGACGCATGATTTAGAGAAGGCTGCAGTTGTGTTTGTTTGGAAGATTTTGAGGCATTATTTGTTTGGATCGAGATTTGAGGTGTTTAGCGATCATAAGAGTTTGAAGTATCTGTTTGATCATAAAGAGTTGAATATGAGACAAAGAAGATGGTTGGAATTCTTGAAGGATTATGATTTTGGTTTGAATTATCTTCCGGGTAAAGTGAATGTTATAGCTGATGCTTTGAGTAGGAAGTCTTTGCATATGTCATTGGTGCGAGAGTTGGATTTGCTTGAGAAATTTCGAGATTTGAGTTTGGTTTATAAAGCGACTTCTTCGTGTGTTAAGCTTGGTATGCTGAAGCTGACTAGTAGTATTTTTGATGAGATTCGTGAAGGCCAGAAATGTGATTTGATTTTGGGGGAAAGTTGTCGTTGATTAATCAAGGCCGAGGTGGTGATTTTTGAATTGATGAGAATGATATCATGAGGTGTTGTGATAGAGTTTGCATTCCTGATGTTGGAGGTTTTAAGAAGATAATTCTTGATGAAGGACATTGTAGTGGTATAAGTTTTCATCCTGGTGCTACAAAGATGTATCAAGATTTGAGGAAGTTATTTTGGTGGTCTGGTATGAAGAAGGATATTGCAGAGTTTGTGTATTCTTGTTTGATCTGTCAGAAGTCAAAGATTGAACATCAGAAGTTGTATGGGTTATTGCAACCTTTTTCCATTCCTGAGTGGAAGTGGGATAGCATTTCTATGGATTTTGTTTGTGGATTTTTGAGGACTCTGAGTAGTCATTATGTTGTCTGGGTTATTTTGGATAGATTGACAAAATCTGCTCACTTTATTCCGATTTTGATGGATTATCCTATGGAAAAGTTTACTAAGTTGTATATTGAGAAAAATTGTGAGTTTGCATGGTTTTCCGTCGATTATTGTTTCCGATAGAGATATGAGGTTTACTTCTCATTTCTAGGAAGGTTTGCAAGACGCTTTGGGTACGAAGTTGCATTTGACTTCGGCGTATCATCCACAGACTGATGGTCAAACGGAAAAGGACGATTCAATCATTGGAGGATCTTTTTAGAGCTTGTGTTTTAGAGTAATGAGGTGCTTGGGATAGTTATTTGCCTTTGATTGAGTTTACCTATAACAATAGTTTCCACTCAAGTATTAGAATGGCACCGTTTAAGGCTTTGTATGGGCGAAGGTGTAGGACACCTTTGTGTTGGTATAAATCTGGAGAGAGTGATGTGATTGGATATAAGATAGTTCAACAGACTACGAATAAGATTAAGATGATTCGGGAGAAGATGAAGATTGCCTAGAGTCGTCAGAAGAGTTACTATGATAAGAGAAAAAAGGATCTTAGCTTTGAGAAAAGAGATCATGTATTTTTGAAAGTTACTCTTGTAACAGGTATTGGTAGAGCTTTGAAGTCACGTAAATTGGCTCTGCGTTTTATTGGTCCTTATCAGATTGTTGAGAAAGTAGGTCAAGTGGCTTATCAAATTCATTTTCCACCTTCACTTGCTAATCTTCATGACGTGCTCCATGTATCTCAATTGAGGAAATATGTGGCAGATATGTATCATGTTGTTCTATTAGATGATGTGCAAGTCAGAGATAATTTGACGGTTGAGACATCACCAATGCGTATTGAGGATAGGAGAGTTAAGAAACTCCGAGGTAAGGAAATTGTTTTTGTGAAAGTAGTTTGGGGAGGTCCCGCTGATGGTAATGTGACTTGGGAGCTTGAGAGTCAGGTGAAGGATTCGTATCTTGAGTTGTTTGTTTGAGGTAACTTTCGAGGACGAAAGTCTTTTAAGAGGCGGAGAGTTGTAACATCCCAAATTTTAATAGTTATTTATCAATTATTATTTATTATTATATTATATGATAATTAATTAAATAGTGTGTATTGGTGATTTTTGAATTATTTGAATATGTGTGTAATTTGAATAATTGGATTTTATGAGTAGAAATAGAGTTAATTAGTGTTGGGCCTAATTATAATGAATTCACTAGTTAGTAAGGGTTGAGAAGAAATAGAAATTAGAATTGACAAGAGAAGATAAGAGAAAGAAGAGAAGAGAGTAGGAGAATAGGAAAAGAGAAGGAGAAACCCTAAGAAGAGAATTTTCAAGAGGTAAGGGGGAGAATCTTCATTATTATTTGATTGTATGTTATTGGGGGTGATTAGTAACATGCTATAGGAATTGGTACATCAATTTCTAGGTTTTGTTAACTCAAATTGAATTGGGAAATTGGGGTTTTGATGAAGAAAAGTAGATTTAATGATATGAATAGGTTTCCTATGTTATATACATGTTAGATAATGTTTAATTAGTGATAAATGAGAATTGAAACTGATTTTGTGGGAGAAATTCATCATGGTTGTTCGCGTTAAAAGGTGACGCGCTAGAGAATCGAACGTGAATTCAGATCCTCTGGCTCGAAACGATTTACTCTTTTGATTTGTTTATAAAGATGTCGCGAGCATCAAGCTTTATTATTTTCAACACAAGAAAAGATGATTATGAAAAAGGGGAAAGCTGTTAATACCCTCAATTGATTTTGATATGCGTAACGACTAGCGCAAACTAGACGCAATGCATTGGGAGATTAGTAAGGGGTTTGTTATATAAAGGGAATAGATGGAGCACCCTAAATATATATAGTTATCTATAGCTTTATATATGAATACGTTTGATATGTTTGTGTGTTTTAATTGTTATTTCTATGATTGGGAAAGTTTCTCCTTTGTATTTTTAAGAAGGATAGATTATGTAGGATCCTAGTGTTTATTATTATTGTGCTTGCAAAGATCTGTGGATCTTCTGCATACATATCCCCTAGTGGGAATCAGAGCATTTGTAGCTCGGATCTAAAGGGGTCTATAATTTGTTTGGTCTGAGGGAGAAAGAAATTTGCTCGGCAAGGATGAGACCTTGTGCCTACGTATTCTCAAAAGGATGTTGAGAAAGTCAGAGCAATCGTAGTTCCCACTTATGCTAGTGGAAGCAACGAGATGTTAGTAAGAGACAGACGAATGTCATCTCAATGAAAAATGTATCTAATCTATTTCATCACATACATTTTTGAAAAGTTTGATTGATTAAAATCTTTCATCGTAAGTTATAGGTGTTCTGCTTGAGTGTACAAGCGTTACCACTTACATGTTTAAGAAAGATGTTTTGAAAAAGATGATTGAATCTTTTAACTGTAAGCATTGGGTGTTTTGCTTGAGTGTACAAGCGTTACCACTTACAATTAAGAGATGTTTTTTGTTTGAAAAGAGTTTGAAAAGTTTTTGACTGTATGTGATGTGATAGATGAGATACTTCTTCCATAGAGATGATAGATGTCTAAATCTCGAGGAGAATTTGGTTGGATTAGGGATGTTTTTAAGAAGCCCATGGGTCCTTGTATTGTAAGCCCAAGAGAAGGCATTCCGAGGGTCATCGAGGGTCCTTGTATGAAGCTCAAGAGGAAGCTATAGGGTATGGCTGGCTTTGTTTTAAAAGGGATTTCACCGGGAAACCATCCTTTTGGAATTAAGTGCAATTTCACCGGGAAATTATACTCTGGGTTCTATCCTAACGCGGGTGATTCTTTGTATTGGAAGCCCAATAGGAGCGTTAAGAGATTTCTGTCTCTTTCATTGTATGATGCAAGAGAAGGCTAAACTCAATGAGGAGTTCTTTTGAGCGAAGCCCAAGAGGAGGTGACTCAACAGTGTTGTCTTATATGAAGCCTAAGCGGAGGCTAAACTCAGATGAAATGAGTTTTCTTATATGAAGCCTAAGGGGAGGCTGAACTCAGATGAATGAGTTATCTTGCACAAAGCCCAAGAGGAGGCTAACTCTATGGGGAGAGTTATCTTGTATAAAGCCCAAGAGGAGGCTATAACTGTGGGTAACCTATTGGTTAGACTAATTGTTATGTTATAACTAGACAATTATATAAACAAGTGTATGAAGTTTATTCACAGGAGTTTATGAAGGAAATATAAACAATGCATGATGTTTATTTACAAGAGTTTATGATATAAACAAGTGTCTGTGAAACAGACGTTTAAAACGAGCGTAACTTGATTATTTACAAGTTGGAATTGTGTACAAGGAAGTAAATATGTACACGAACGAGTATTTTATGTACAGAGAAGGATGGATGTACATAGGAGGGTTAGGACTTACACCATAAGGGTGGCCCATTGGTTTAAAAGCAGTTTCACCGGGAATAATGCTCCTTTCAATACCAATGGTATTCAGTGTAAAATGTAGACGAAAGCAACGAGCGATCAAGTTTGTGCGTGAAAAGTATCGTGTTATGTACAAATAAAAGTTTGTATGAAAAGAACTTGATATGTACAAGGAAAATATATGTACATAAAGAATGTTGGTTTGTGTATACACAAGTGAAGTGAAAACAAGCGATCGGAGTTTGTCATACTTGAGTATAAAAGTATCGTATTATGCGGATAAAAATTTGTATGTATCGAAGAGAGTTTGATATGTACAAAGAAATAATTATGTACATAAAAGAATGTTTTGGGACTTACTGTGAGGGAGGCCCATGATCAATTAAGAAATTCGAGAGAAACGAAATCGGTTTTATCGTTTAAATCGGATCGATCATGGTAAAAGATGTAAGTTTGATGAAAAGTTTTGTTATTTTAAAGTGTTTTTGAAAAGTGAGGTTCATTTGTGAGAAGTTTTGAAAAGAATCGGAAGTCGAAAGTTTGAAAAATTCACCTTTAAAGGTGGTTTTAAAAAGTGCCCGAAGTGTTGTTTTCGGCTCGATTAAAACATAATCAGACGAAAGTTTTTTCTGAAAATTTTTGCACTATCATAAAATAGATACATTTATTGACAAGTGTACAAAAAATCACCTCAAAATGAGGAGTTTTGATTGGTTAAAAAAATGTTAAAGTTTGTGAAAAAACATGAAGAAAATATGAAAAGTTTGAAAAAAATGGTCCATGGGAGGTTTGAACCCAGGACCTGTGGGTGGTATACGTGGCAAAGTGATCTACGAGCAAGCTGGCAACCGCTGGGACAAGAGTGCATTCGTGTATTGAAACAAAAACACGTGTTAATATTATATTGGAAAATTTAAATTTGAAAATAACAAGAACACGCGCGAACATGTTCTTCATCCTCTTCAATTCTTTGATTTTGTAACTTTCTTGTTTCTCAATGATTTTGAAAGTTGTAAACATGAAAGTTGCTCGAATTTTAACAAGGAACATGATGATGGTTGTTAATTTCATTTATTTTTGGTCTAACATGGTTAAATTTATGATGAACACGAAGAACCCTAGAACTGAAAATCCTAATTGAAATCGTGTATGGTTGATGATTTTTCCATTTGATTGAGGGTTAAGAATCGTGAGAGGTGCAGAAACAAAACGGCCAAGAGTTTTTTCAAAATGAATCAAAGAATCATGAGATTGAGTTTCGTGTTCTTACCTGTTGAAGCTGGAATCGAATTCTGGATTTGAGTGCTTCCAGTTGTGTTTTTATGATTGTTTGAGCATCATCGGCCTAGGTGGAAGGTTTATGAGTGGTCTGCACTTCATGAGCTTGCTTGAATTACTCTACCCAAGTCCACCTGCATCAGTCAAAAATGGAAACTCGAATTTGATGTTAGAGGTGTTACAGATGTTTGTTTAGGATCTGCATCATGTCTATGATGTTCATGGATGGTGTTTGGATGCTTAGAACTCAAGTTACTCAAGCCAAGCCATGAATTCGAAACTTAAGGCAGTTTTGGCAAGCAAAATGACATGAGATGTGATTCTGAATTCTAGCCTTTCCTATGTTGTTTTTAGGTTTCAAACAGGTTTCATATTGACATTAAGACATATTAGACACCAAATTACTCAAGGTTTTTCATTAGTTTTCAAAATTGCAAGTTTTGGCAAATTGAACTATGATTCTTGAATTTTCAAAGATAAGGAGTGAAAGCATGTACTTGCATGGCTTTGGTGTGTTTGAACTTGAAAAGGATACCTCTATTTATAGGCCATGGATTCTGAAATGTTAGGCACAAGTACAAGGCATTTGGTAAATCAAAGTTGCCTTAGAGGGCAAGAAAGACATTTGCCTAAAAAGGAAACTTCCTTTTTTAACCATGTGTTAAAATCTCAAATTTGATTCTATCCTTCAATTATTACCTCTAGCTGATATTTATCAGTTCTATCTTCAATTTGGCAAGGTGGCAAGTGTTCTAGAAGAAGAAATCAAAAAATGACCTATAATTTGAAGTTTTGAACTTTGAAAACCATGGTTATGGAGCCTTATGTTTCAATTTCAAATGTATAGCTAGACTCCATGAATTTGAGAGTTCTTGGACATTTTGGAAAGCTTGTTTCAAGGGCTACAACTTTCATGTTTTGAGTTTTTTCCAAATCAAAGTGGAACTATGTGAAAAAATGACATGAAGTTTGGAAAAAGTACAAAATTATAACACTTAGAAATTTTTGACTTTTGTTGACTTTTCAAATTCTTTGATTTTTTATGATCATGATGGATCATTTGAAGTATTTTGATGTTGGAAAAGGTTTTGTCTTGAAAAAGTTGACCAAAAGTCAAAGTTTGACTTTTCTGTGCAGATGAAATTTCATCAGATGTTTCAGAAATTGACTGATGAAGTCTGTGAGCTTCTATGATGTTTTGAATCCAGAAATTAGGTCAAGATGTTGTATCTAGGATATAATGACCAATCTCTATCCAAAAAAGTCATTCATTGTTCAAAAAATCAGAGAATACTCATCCTCGATCAAAACCCTAATTGGTCGATCCTCGATTGATCAATGAGAAAAGTTGGATATCTGAGGATTGAAGGTTGATGTTTTGATCAAGATAGGTCAAATAAAGTGAGAAAAACTCAAACCCTAATTGGTTGCCTCTTGAATCAGATGAAAATTTGATGAAACCCTAATTTTGACCTGTGAATGCTACACCCGATTAATCCTATTCTGAACTGTTAGTGATGCAATGATGCAAATGTAAGGTGGTATATTAGGTCAAAAATTGGGGTATGATAGTTGCCCCTATTTAAGTTTCTTTAACCTGAGAGATGAAGATGAATATCTTCATTTTGATAGGTGTGAAGAGACTTAAATATCAGAATACACAAATTTTGGACCTAAGATACCAAAAAAGTGCGGATGATGCAAAATGATTGAAAAGGATTCACCCAGAGAAATATCAAAGAAATGACATGATGGGGGAAAAATTTGTGAGGATGACTCGATCTGTTTAAGAAAAAGAGAATCCTATTTGTTGGAACATGCAATATGTCCCGCTGGGGAAAAAGAGATTCACAAAACATGTGAATATCTGTTTTGTTTTGGGAAACAAAGAGATTACCTTC
This sequence comes from Vicia sativa, assembly GCA_021764765.1. Classification (NCBI taxonomy): domain Eukaryota; kingdom Viridiplantae; phylum Streptophyta; class Magnoliopsida; order Fabales; family Fabaceae; genus Vicia; species Vicia sativa. Next base: position 113,504,235 of record CM038795.1, on the reverse strand, counting down.
TGTCAGCCTTGTGACAATGTTTAAGGTGAGTGAAGATGATATTACCAATTATCAGCCTTGTGATAGTTTATGGTAATGAGTTCTGAAGATGTTACCAATTATCAGCGAAGTGATAACTATAACAAGGTAAATCTTTGAAAAATTCTGTTGAGTATTCAGCTTTGTGAATATAAGACAAATGATAGAAACAGATCTTAAATGAGTTTTTTGAAGATATTACCAATTATCAGCAAAGTCATAACTATAACAAGGTAAATCTTTTGAGAAATATTACTGAGTTATTCAGCCTTGTGAATAATAAACAGTAATGGAAATAGATCTCAAATGAGTTTCTATTTTCTTGGATAAAATCTTGCCGAGGATTTCTCTCTTGAGAAAGTGTGGGCTTTTTGATTGGAGGACACAGGTTTTCTTTTAGGCAGAAAAACAACTGCTGGGGAATTTCTCGTACGGTCGGGATTTGACCTTGTTGAGAAAAACAAACTTTCATGACAAGTTTAGGAATGAAAAGAAAATAAATGGCTCAAATGATGAGGCTATTGCTTTTTGCTTTGTTGATTAGAGACGAGATTCTATCCAGGAATGAACGGGAAATAAAAAGTCAATCAAGACATTGTTCCAAATGAGGGATGATCTCAGCTGGGTAATGTGGTAGAGAAAAAAATGTATTTCTCTGCTTAGGGATAATCTACTGGGGATAGGATTGTACTTACATGAGTAAGTGTGATTTAAACCAGTGATACGGAAGCAAACATTTCGAGGAATGCAAAAATGCAAGAATGATGCTATTATGTATGAATGTCATGAATGTTATATGCATGCTAACAATACTTGACAAAACACTGAAGAGGTATTTGGGAAAAGGACCACGTCACAGTTCGAACAAATATTCAATGAAATCTGCTGTAATGGCGTAGACGTTCACTGATGAAGAATTTGAGTTGCATGCTTTAAACTTTTTGAGAAAGGCATTTCATTGGCAACTTGTCGGGAATTCTTTTTTTGGATAAGAATACCGTCTTTTGATAACTTCTGCTGAGGAAAAGAAGACTTTCGTAGCAGTTGTTCTATCCTTCGGAGATTGAAACACTTATGGAGAAAACTTGTTGAAGTTCTTTCTGTGTTCATAGTTTCAAAGGAGAATTTTGCTTTTGTTTCAAAATTTTGAAGTAAAAATTCATTTAAAACCTTTTAGTTTCAAAAAGTGATTTTCACAATAAAAGCGTTATTTTGCAAAACAGAATAAAGTAGGATTTGCAAACAAAAGGCACAAAGCTCAAATTTTATTGATAGAATGGTAATCAGCCGAAAGCGTGATTCCATGAACTATTTACAAAAGTTGGAAATGATAATTTATTGGGAAAAGGCTACATTGAAAGCAATAACTATTATTCCTAACAACTTTGAATTCCCATGTGCTCGTTGCTTGAGAAGAGTTGATTGAAGATCCGTTGATGGAAGATTCTTCAGATGGACAAAATACAGACTGATTGCAGTTACTTTGTCATTTTTTGTATACTTATTTTTGCCTAGATTGCCTTTTCAAGTTTTCAATCTATCGGGATAATTTATTTATTGTCTCTAATTTTGCTGGACCACCCTTTGTTTTCGGTCCAAGACGCTCTTTTTGCCTAAGCGCCTTTTGGGTTTTCGACTTACCGAGCTGTTCTTTTGTTTTTAGACAAAGTATTTCTTGTTGCATCGGCATTCACGGGATGCGGGAGTTCATCACCGTCCATGGTTGTGAGAATCATGCACCGCCAAAAAGCTTCTTTGACGATGTATGGGCCTTCGTAATTAGGAGTCCATTTGCCCTAGAATCTGGTTGAAAAGAGAATCTTTTTAAGCACGAGGTCGCCTTCTCGAATTCACGGTCGGACCTTTTTGTAAAGCTTTCTTCATTCTTCTTTGATCTGTTGTCCATGACACAGGCGGATCAAGCGCTTTTCTTGATTAAGTTGGTGATCGTATCGCTTTGACACCACTCGGCCTCGAGATAACTTAGTTTCCATGAGAACTCTCATTGATGGGATCTCAACTTCTACGGGAGGCTGCTTCCATGCCGTATACTAGAGAAAAGGAGTTGCCCTGTTGAAGTGCGTCTTGATCGATACCCATGCGAGCAAATGGCATTTCGTGCCAATCTTTGTAAGTGATGACCATTTTACGGGCGATCTTTTGATGTTCTTGTTGGCTGCTTCAACCGTTCATCTTTGGCCGGTAAGGAGATGAGTTATGATGCTCGATCTTGAATTCCTCACACAGTTCTTTCATGATTTTGTTGTTCAAGTTCGATCCATTGTCTGTAATGATCTTGCTTGGAATTCCGTATCGGCAAATGAGGTTGTTCTTGATGAACCTCACAACCACTTGTCTTGTGACATTGGCGTAAGACGCTGCTTCGACCCATTTGGTGAAGTAATCAATAGCCACTAGAATGAAGCGATGTCCGTTGGACGCTTTTGGTTCAATCATCCCAATCATGTCGATGCCCCACATGGAGAAAGGCCACGGAGATCTGGCACTTGTGACATCTTTTGACGTGTTCTGACAATCGGTTCCATCGTTATCAATAGTACCACTCTCAAGATTTTTGGACAATGCATGCCCATTTGAATGGGTTCCAAAGGATCCTTCATGTACTTCATGAATAATCGTATACGCTTCTTGTGCATCGGCATGGCGAGAACCATGTCGAAGTTTCTTTTGTATAGCATATCCTCGTTCAGGAAGAAATTCCTGGAAAGCCTCCTCAGAGTTTTCTTATCTTTGTACGATGCCCCGAGTGGGTACTCTCGTGTTTGAAGGAAACGTTTGATGTCGCGGAACCACAGTTTATCGTCGAAGACTGCCTCTGTTGAAAATACATATGCAGGTCTTTCAAGGCGTCTGATACGGATATTAGGCATATCATTCCAATTGTTGACTTTGAACATGGAAGATAGAGTGGCCAAGGCGTCTTCCATTCGATTCTGATCTCGAGGGATATGATGCAGTTCCACTTTGTTGAAGAAAGTCAACAATCGTCTTGCATAATCTCTGTAAGGAATCAAACCAAGATGATGAGTCTCATACTTGTCTTTGATTTGATTGATCACTAGGGATGAATCTCCATATATGTCAAGGATCTTGATCCTTAAGTCGATGGCTTCTTCGATACCCATGATGCATGCTTCATATTCTGCGATGTTGTTGGTGCAATCAAATAGCAACCTGGCGGAAAACGGGATATGAGAACCCTCGGGAGTAATGATGACTGCCCCAATTCCATTGCCAAAAACGTTAACTACTCCATCAAAGACTAAACCACATCTGGATTCTGGATCTGGTCCTTCTCCGGGTAGCGGTTCGTCACAATCTTTCATCTTTAAGTACATAACATCCTCGTCAGGGAAGTTGAACTTGAGAGATTGGTATTCGTTGAGCGGTTGACAAGCCAAGTGATCGGCAAGAATGCTTCCTTTGACCGCTTTTTGAGCACGATACTGAATGTCATATTCAGATAACAACATTTGCCATCGAGCGATTCTTCCCGTCAAGTCCGGCTTTTCAAAGACGTACTTGATCGGATCCATTTTGGAGATTAACCAAGTCGTGTGATTGATCATGTACTGGCGAAGACATTTTGAAGCCCATACCAAAGCACAACATGTTTTCTCGAGCATAGAGTAGCGAGTTTCACAGTCTGTGAACTTTTTACTCAGGTAGTAAATGGCATGCTCCTTCTTACCAGTTTCATCCTGCTTGTCCAAACCGCCCATGGAATCTTCGGCCACGGTAAGGTATATGATTAGCGGTCTTCCTTCTCTGGAGGGATCGGTATTGGAGGTTCGGCGGATATTCCTTGATCTTGTCGAATGCTTTTGGCAATCTTACATCCACAACCTCTTGATTTTTTGCGGAGAAGTTTGAATATCGGCCCATAGGTAGCAGTCATCTGAGAGATGAATCTGAAGATGTAATTCAATCGTCCAAGAAATCCTCTTACTTGCTTTTCTATATGTGGTGTAGGCATTTCTTGAATAGCCTTGACTTTGTCAGGGTCAACTTCAATACCTCTTTGACTGACGATGAAACCTAGGAGTTTTCCAGATCTTACCCCAAAGGTGCATTTGTTAGGATTCAGGCGGAGCTGAAATTTCCTTAGTCGTTGAAACAACTTCAAGAGATATTCTATATGCTCTTTGAAATTCCTGGAAGAAGATAAGTGATGTCACAGAGAATGTTATGACACACTATCTGACACTCTGTTAACAATTTACGGTAAATATAAGCAATGATAAAGAACACAATAAGTTGTTTACCGGTTCGGTGTCTAACTACACCTACATCAGGGGCTACCAAGCCGAGGAGGAAATTCACTATTAGTAAATTAATTAGGGAATAAACCAACCAGTTTATCTCCTTCACTTAAAACCTATGCAACTTCAACCTAAGTCCTACTTAGATCGGTACCTACTCACTCCCCTCAATCACGGTGATATCAACCTATTGAATAATTGAATTGTGAAGACACACTTCAATAAACTATCTTGATCTCGCTTCAAATCTTTCAATCAAGAGACAAACACTCGTGCTTTAAAGCTTTGGTGATAAACTACCTTACAAACAAATCCTAGTCCAATGCACTTATCAATTGATAGTTGCTTGGCTCAAGAGATACTAGAATTACAAATACCAGTGTTACTAATCCTAAATACACAAATAACAAGCTGCTATCTCTTCAATATATTCCAAGGCGCAACACGGTTGTGGGTTGAATTCCTTTTATAGAAGCGATCACGAAACTTGATTTTGGGCTTCCATAAAGATAGCTAGGGTTCATAATTTAATCCTAAAAACATGGTCTTTTCAACAACCAATTTAGGTTTAATTAAGATTAACCTAGCAACCACGTGACATGCTTTCTAATAACGAGAAAAACATAAAATAGCACTCAACAAACTTCACGAAAAATCTCGGAAAATCAGATTACGAGCAGAATGTCATGAATGTCATAACATACATTATGACATTGTTCTGCGAAATTTCAGCCTGACTTTAGCTTCGATTAATTGTCTTTTAACATCCTTAGCGGTAGGATTTATCTTCAATCTCTGAATGTCATGACATTTATCATGACATTGCTAAAACTAGTTTTACCAAAATTAATGCCAACTTAAAACACTAACAAACTCCCCTTTGGCACATTTTGGCTAAAACTACTTAACATCAGTACCTATAGAGAGGACAAACTAGTTCTAAGCTTAAAGAAACTAGAACCTAGAGATAAGATAAATTCTACCCATACAAAAATCCCTCAATTCCCACAATTGCCCACATACAAAATTTAAACAGGACATACAATTTCCCAAAGTCGCCTTTGTCATTGTTGCTCATAGTTTCCCAATGATTCTTCTTTTTAGCCATAAAGGCCAAAGGAAACAATCACCCCAAACTTTTAATCAAAAAGTACCAGTATAAAAGTACCAGCATAAATGTTTAAGGGTTACACATCTGTCAACAAAATGATTACAATTATCCAAAGTGTAAACAAAATACGGAAAAGTTAAAAAAAAACAGGAGACAATTGACAGAATAAAAATCAGGGGCAACAGCTCAAGTGTTTTCTTCTCTAGAAGAAGCACTGTGAAAGGACACATCTTCAGAGCCTTCTTTACCAGCAACTGCTTGGTCAGCATCAGCATCTTCCTCCATATGAGTAGCAGAAGTATCACCATCAAGCCTTTCTTCCTCAACCTCTGTGTCTTTTTCCTTTTCAAGTGTAGAGATCAGTTCTTCAAGGGTCTGCTTCCTTGCTTCAAGTTCCCTACAGGTCTCCTTTGACACAGCAATGACATCTGCCTTCTGAGAATTGACCTTGACATTTGAAGTCTCAGCCGATGTCATGACAATGTCAGGAACATGCTTCCCTTGAAATAGTTTGTAGTGGAAGCCAAGGGCAGAAGCTCTTTTGCATATTGAATCTCTTTCACCAAGTATGTCAGGGTACTGATCCACTAGAATTCCACACAGTAGGGAGGGAAAGGCTATTGGTCCCTTAATAGCATAACTGTCAGCATGTTTTAGGATTTGATCAAAGATGTAGCTTCCATAATCAAACTTTGCTTTTGTTCCAACAACAAAGATGAACCTTCCCAGACCAATGGAGATGGTTGACTTGTGGTTTGTGGGAACCCAGTTGGCTGCACCTATCTTGTGCAGAATAGCAAATTTGACACTTAATTTGCTAGCGGAAAGCTTTCCCTTCAAAGGCCAATATTTTACTTGCTTGGCAGTAATTGTCTGACACACTTGATTGTCAGTTTCTTCAAGCTCAGGTTGAGCCTCATCTGATCTCCCCAAATACTTGTTGATTACACTTGGGGAAAACTTCACTTTTCTTCCTTTGACAAACACAATTTTAAAATCTGCTGATCTTCCATCAGCACAACCACTTGACAGGTTCACAATAAACTCCTTCACCAGACCTTCATAACAGTTTGAGAACTTCACCACATTTCTCATCAACCCAGCTTCCTTGATCAGGTCAATCACATCTTTGCATTCAAGAGCATCTTTGTTCAGTTCCCTTTCAAGTGCAATTCTCTTCAAACTCACATATTTCCACCTATTAGCATTTTCAGGGTGGTGAAAGGAAATGTTGTCAATTGGCACTTCAGGAACTATGGGCATTTTCCCAAGAGACAACCTTCTTTTTGAATGAATGTCAGAGACATTCTCTATAACATCAAAGTCAGAATCATCCTGATCTGAGGGCCCAGGTACTTTCCTTTTCCTTACAATTGAGGTGCTCTTTGCTTTAGGGGTATCACCAACATTCTTTACTTTATCCTTCCCTTCGGAAGTTCCAACCTTGTTGCCTTACGGGTTTTCTCTGCCTTCCTCTACCCTAGGGTCTTGCAACCAACTTGACATTCTTCTCATGAGCGAGCTTGGAACAACACTTTTCTTCCCTTTCTATTCATTACCCTCCTAGCAATGCTGGGATTAACCTTGGCTATGAGGTCATTATCAGAAAACTCCTCATCTAGATTGATGATATGTGAAACCATATTCTGATTGGTGTTCTTCTTAGGAGTATCTTCAAGAATGCTATCAGATATGTTATCAACAGAGACAACAGGAGGTTTATCAGAGGTACTATGATCTGGAGATTTCTCAAGAATCTCATCAGAAATCCCATTCTCACTAGCAGCAGGAGATTCAATTACATTATCATCTTGACATCCTTCAGGAACTGTAGCAGAAGGATTTTCATCATTTTTAACAGGGGAATCAACATCATCACCAGATGTCTTGACATTCTCATTGACATCTGGATCAACTGCTAAGCTAGGACTAGCAGACTTATGATTCAGGGGGACTGAAATCCCAGGTACAAACTTATTCTCATTTAGGATATCAGACACTATCCTAGCTATGGCCTCATGCACTGACCTAGATCCTTCTCTGTTTACTAGTTCTGGGGGAACAGAGGATGATGGTCTGAAGTCTTACGAGAAGGAGATACTTGTGCCCTTCTTGCATTTCTTGTGCGTAACTTCTTGACCTTTTAAGGTCAGTGGCCATTGTCTTGATGGTGTCACCCGTGGAAGCTTCGGCTTGAATGGCTTGATGTTTGCTCTAACTTGACCATGGAGGAGACAAGGATCCATTCTTGAGATGAGAGGATGATGAAGACATATTTTTGATGGTTTTGAGAGAGAGAGAGAGAGAGAGCGGCGAAAATGGCAAAGGGTTTGGGGTTTCTTTTGAATGAAGAAAGAGTGATACTACTTTCAAAGAGAAACTATTATATGTGGGTGTCTCTTCCTATTCTTGGATCTTTTAAAATAAGGCTGAAAATACCTAAATAACCCACTTATAAATAATTGAAGTAAACAATCCCTTTCACCCCTTGTTGTAAACGAGTTAATTGCTACAACTCCTCATATTGACAAGTATCAATTTGTCCTTCAAAATCTTACCTGGTGGCCTCAAAAACATTAGTAGAGATGTCACAGGACAATGTCATGACATCCTGTATAACATTGTACTTAGTCGACATCGCTTCATCGGATCATCTTCTAATCTCATCGGTTGCTTTATATGTTGACTTCAACATTGTGTAGGAATACACAGTCTTGCTTCTTGCTCATCCAAGGAATAAGATTGTTTCTCAAGAGGACATATTCATCAAAGGGACTTTTACACAAGCTTTGATCAACACTTTCTCCACTTGTTTTCTTGAACACTTTCACATGGGAAGGTGTAAGAGTCCTAGTATGGCTGCCATTGTTCAGTCCAAGCTTCTTGACACAGTTCCTTGCATACTTGCTCTGTGAAAGAAGTGTTGAGCCTTTCATCAATGTGTCTGACATTCCTCCAGATACTATGTTATTAACATCGATGGATGCTACCATGATCTTTTCTCCTCGGCGAGAGGTTTCATCAAGACTCCTCTCATGTATCCTTTGTGATGAATACTTGGTTATCCTTTCATGCGGATCCTAGTACTTTGCTTTAGTACTTTAAAGTGGTCGAGATGTCTAGACATTGAGTATGACATTCGATTTCTGTCCAACTTTATACACCTTGATTCTCCCTTTGTCCATGAACAATCTTGGTATCCTTCGACTCCCTCATGGGCTGATCCTTTTCATTCCTCGAGGTGTGGATGACCGATTCTTCTGCCACAACTTTACTTCCTCTTCATCTTTGTCATAGAACACAGAAGACAAAGTGGTGTTCTCAATTCCCATGTAGCGTTGTCCTTTGATCGACTCCTCTCATAATCACTACTTGATCATTATTGATTACAAGACATTCGAGACTTAGTGAAGTTGTTGTGAATCCCATATCACACGGTGACTTATGCAAATGAGATTTGGGTCAAACCTTTACCGTGATACTCCATTTAGGCTTGGAACTCTAGACCGTTTGAGTTTCCAATACCTTTGATTTCTCCTTTGGCTCCATCTCCAAAAGTAACAAAGCGGCGAATGAGGTTTAACATCTTTAAGAAGATTTACATCTCCAGTCATGTGCTTGGAACACCTTGTCAAAGTACCAATCTTTATTGGTAGACACAGAGAAGTGTTGCTACGAGCAACAATCTTCTTCTTCACTATTGAGAGTATGATACCTGTTGGTTTTAGGCTTCATAAGACCCTTGATTAGGATATCCATGTAACTTTGTAGCAAAAGATTTTATGTGACTAAACCTTCCACAATAATGACATCTCCATCTTTGAAACTTTTGTTCATGTTTCTATGATTTTGATGTTGCATCCAATGTTGTGACATCTGTTTTGACATTGGTTTATTAGGTCATTCTTCCTTTTGTTATTGACAAACTTCTTAGTCTCCACATATCTGAGGAGACCTATTCTACTTTTGTGGTATGACATCTTCTTTGCCATAGACTTGCCAGGTTTGTTCCTTTCGGTTATTAACGGATCTCTTTGCGACCCATACAGAGCCATATACATTTCTGTTTTGTGTTGTGACAAGCTGTTTTGACATTGGTTTCCCATGTCTCTTCTTCTTAATGTCATGTGAGTTCTTTTCGACCACATATCCTAGACCATGCTTATTTCTGCGGTTTGTCCAAGGTGAAATTTCTTCCAACTTATCGATACCGGATGTCAACATTTTGGCCATTTAGACATCGATCAAGTTTGGAGTTCAACATTACAATATCACTATTGAGGTGATTTATAGTGGTTGTGTTCTCCTTTTTCTCACCTCGACTTCACATTCTCTTCAACTTCTCAATCAACTTTACGCTCCTCATTTTGCTAACATACTTCACCATTTTTATACCGACTCTGTAGGTTTATTAAGCTCTTCAAATGTCACTTCCTCATCACTAGAATCCATATCGAATTGTACACTCGAGAGGAAGCGTTGACAAGTTTGGCACCTTCTTCCTCAGTTCACTTCGAATCACCATCGGACAAGTGACAGCTATTCCTTTCTTTTGTTTCTTTAGAAGGTGGGTGTGATCTGATTGAGCCGACTTTGTAGGATTTTGTATCCAAATGTGCGGATAGCAAGAGTGCCACCGACTTTTATTTTATCAATTAAGGGAAGGTAAAAGTAGAAAAAGACCTTCGTTAGATTACGAGTTAGGAGAATGGTAATGAAAAGGAAGGTATTAGCACCTTTCCATCCGTAGTTATCTACGGGCTCTTAGTTACTCTAGATCACTTTTTAAAATTGCTTTATGTGTTTGACAAAGATGTTTTGAAAAAAGGCATTTCGCTTTGACTTTGTAATGACTCATGTAGGAGTGTATACAAAGTGTTCGGAAATGTTTTTGTTTTGAAAAAATTTGAACTTTGAAAAAAGTGTGTGGTGTGAAAAGTATTTGATAGAGCAAGCAACTAAAAGACTTACTTACCCTCGGTGGTCGTTTTGTTGTACTTCTACATTCCTTTAGAATAGCTAGCCATACCATTAGTTAGTAGGTAGCTCCATTCGTTGGATGTAAGCGGGACATTCGAAGGACATCGGATGGTCATAGAAAGCAACTTGTAGGAAGTATCCTAGCACATTTGAAGGACTATCATCATTTTCGTAGGCGACAATCGAGGGTCAAGATCATGTATTCGGAGGCGACATCGTGGGTCTTATGATCTTTGTATCGAAGGGACTATGATGATTTGTTTGGAAGGCAGCGGTGCTAGAATACCTCTCGTTCGAGGACATGACCATTTTGAATTCGTAAAGGCAAGAGAATTACCCTAAGGGGTGCGTGTGTGAAAGAAGTGTGTTGATTTGAGAATATGTTATCTTGAAAATTAGTGGGCTATGTTCAATTTTAGTCTTGCCATACGCCTAATTACTAGCAATTTATAGGGTGCGGAAATTAAAATGCGGAATGTAAAGTGCGGAAGGTAAATGTCCTACGCTATTACAAGGCTTTGGGCGAGATACATAATTTAAAATCGGAAAATAAAATCCTAAATTAAACTATTACATCCCATGAGCAATTACATTATTGGAAAATAAAATGAAAATAGTAAAGAAAGCGTCCGAATTGGAAGAACCTATAAAGCGAATGAGAAATCGGAAAATATGATGAAATCGAAATAAGAGAAAATGTTAGGAAAAATGCAAATTTTAAATTGAAAAAATATGACATCTGGAAATAATGTAAATATACTAAAGATAATTTTTGGGATTTTTAGATGCAATTTAATAATTAAAAATGAATTAACAATGATTTAAATGCAAAATTACAAATAAAAATAAATATGCATGCAAAAATATATTTTTTAATTTATTAAATTAAATAAAGATTTTATGAAAATAATGTAAAAGAAAAATAATTTTTGATGAATTTTTAAATGCAGAAATAAAAATGTGAAATTAATTAAAATGACATGCAAATATTAAATAAATAGAAAAAATATGAAAATATGCAAAGTTTGTAAAAGAAAAACAAAACTGGTGCTAGTGAGGATCGAACCCATGACCAGGAGGGGTATCTATGAACAGGGACTGCCTTTACCACTACGCCACATGTGCAAGCGTGTCATGGATCAGAAACGTGGGATGATGAGCAACACGCGTCGCCATCTGGAGAGGTCAATGCACGATCAGCATGGTGGGGTCCTCGTTGGATGAGAGAACGAATCGGGATGCTTCCTCGCCACGCAAACCCGAGGTCTACTCGGGTCAGCGGGAGACCCTAGCTCGGTCGTCTTCTCGTCGATCAAAACTTCAACTGCAAAAATAGCAAAATAAAAGGCAAGGGATACCTACTAAATCGACCATGGCGAACACTATGGTGGTGTTATTTTTGGCTGAAAGCGGCTTGTCCGGTTCGATGAAAACGATTCAAAATGCCCTAACGATGGCAGCGGCATTCGGACGTTAAAAGCTTGCATGTAATGGTTCTAATGTGACATAATCATCATCCGAATTCAAATAAACATAACAAAAACATTAACAATGCATGAAATATGAAATCGAAATTGAGATGATTCCAAGCAGGTGAGTGGATAGCGCGATCGGGCGACTCACGGGCTTAAGTGAGTGATGCTTTGGCTTCTTGGGAATCTCACGAGCACGATTGAATGATCCAACACCTTGAATCTGCTGGTTTTGAAATTCAATTTCTCAATTCTAAAAAAATTGCAAGAGTTTGGGTAATTTTAAGGGTTAGGGTTTAGTCCTCATTCTTTGCATTGCTTGGTATTTATAGAAGGTTTGGAAAGAAAAAGAGTGAAAAAAGATATGATTTGGTGCATTCAATTTTTTCAAATAAAATCAATTTCCTTGAAAATTTGATTTCCTCTTCAATGTGATCATGCAATTTGGCAAGTATCTTGGGCTTTCTTGGACATTAAGGAAGATATAAAATCGCCCTTTTGGAAAAATACTTAATTTTCATATTTTATATAATTTATTTTTGAATTAAATGTTATAAAATTCAAATATAAATCATAAAAATAGAAAACTACCAATGCCAAACATTTATGGGTCAAAAATCATGTCATGAACAAGTTTGGATCAAAAGATTATAGGCCCATTTGGAAAATTTTGCATTTTGACCAAAATGTCCTTTTGTGCAATTGTCCAAAATTGCCCAACTTCTGAATAGTGTATCTTGCTCAATTTTCCACATTTTTGAGTGTTCTTTGACTTTTTGGAAAGCTCTAAGAGTCCTTTAACCAACATTTTTGGTCTCATCTCAATTGGAGTTACCATGCTCAATATATCTTCAAAGCAAAAAGTTGACTTTTGTTGACTTTGAAAATGACACATGTGTTTTGAGCTATACCTCTCAAATGAAGCATTTTTGGACATTCTTGTGAGACATGAAGTTGTAGAAATTGAATTTCCTTTAAAACAAGAGGTGGTGGAAAAATTTACGAGAAAGTATGAGAAAGTTATGATCGGTCAAAGTTACTTGACTTTTCACCTAGAAACCCTAATTTAGAAAGTTTGACTTTTGAGCAAATCTTGAGTTTTCTTGATGAATCATGATCAACCCTTGATCAAATGATGAATGTAACTTCAAAATGAGGATGTTGACCAAAAATTATGAAGTTTGTTGTATGTTGACCACGATTGACTTTTGTCCAATACTGTTGATTTTCAACAATCTGAGCAATTGTTTGAGGAAACTTGACTTGTGAGGCTTGAAACTTGACATGGAGAATCTTTGAAACATATGTGGAGGCATGAAGACCATTAGAGATGTTGGAAGTCCATCTTGACCTGAGAGATACCAAACCCTAGTTTTGGGTTGATTGCCTAGGAGAGAGTTTGTCTGATCAACTCTTGAGGAATCCTTGAGCATAGATGTATGAAATCTCTTGAGTAGATGGAGGGCAAATTTTGGGGTATGACAGCTGCCCCTGTTCAATCTTCTTGTCTTGGAGGGTTAGATTGACACGCTTGTCTTCGTGACACGGAGGTGAAGATGATTGAACACTCAATACACACAATTTGCACAGTGGATGATGCGGGAATGGGCTTCGGATGCCATTTGGATACTTATTTGGGGATGAGTCGTCGCTAGACTCGAGAATGTTGATAGGAGAATTGGCGGAGATGGGCTTAAGATGCCATCTGGAAAGGTCGATCTTTGGGAAGTAGCCGTGTCGTTAGGGCTGTAGTCGTTTGGAAGGATCATGGAGATGGGCTTAAGATGCCATCGGAGGTAGTCGTTAGACTTCGTGCTCATTGTTTGAATGAAGTTCTTGGTTTGCATTGATTTTTAACCATATATGCAACATTAAAGTGAAACACTGTTGATAAGTAGTCGGAGATGGGCTTAAGATGCCATGACAGGCCGAGTCGTCGCTAGACTACGTAGTTCTTTGTTGATAATAAGGATCGAATAAATCTTCGTCTTTGATTACTCGGGGAGATTGTAGTTGGCAAAAATGTGGATAGCTTCCCTGTTGTGCATCGGTGTTGATCCATTGCTGTTATCGGAGGATAACCAGGGGTCTTCGGATAGTTTTCCGTCGGTTGGGGCTTAATCCTGGACCGTCGTCGGAGGACAATCAAGGCGGTCTTTCGGATAGTTTTCCGTCGATTCGGGGCTTAATCCTGGACCTGTTGCGTCGAGAAGTGACATACTGTTTTAGAAAACAAGAGGAACTTTGATAGAATATTGGTTAGTTTATGCAAAGTATGATGCATGACGGTGTATATGAATGATAGATGTTGTGGTATTTCAAAACATATCCATCTTGAAGAAGATCGGATGCTCTGTTTGAGGATTCGACTCTGCTTGGGGAATTGAGTGGGTGGAAGTCCACCTTTTGAAGGAGAAGAAAAATACTGGATTCCTCCGATGCACTATCGACCAAGTCTTGGGCCTAGATATTGTTGAGGAAGGTAGAGATGGAGGCTCGTTGTTGGAGATCTCATATATGGACCTCTTGAGGAGGTTGGGAGGCGATCGTTGGGGATTGTATGTAGATCCTGCTGAAATTTAGGGGCTCTCTTGGGGATTCTAAGTGTAGATCTGTGGAGAGCATTTGATATTCTTAGGGAGACCGGGTTGGAAGAGTTAGGAACCCGTTGTAATCTCTGGCTGGGGAATGAAGATGTAGGTTCCTCCGGTGCGCTATCTGACCAAGTCTCGAGTCTGGATACCGCTGGGTGGGAAAAAAAGAAGGGCCTGAGAGATGTCCTCTGGGGATAAATATCTTGGTCGGGGACGAAATGTTACTTCTTGGAGACTGACGTAATCCGGCTTGGGATCACGGCTCGGGGACCAACATATACTCCGCTGGGGAGGTTTGCGGTGAGTGACACCTTTGTGGGGGATCATGCTCTGTGGGGGAATGTTTTGGTGACTTTCGTCGTCGTCCCAATTCCTGGAGCCTGTAGTAAGTACTTCTTGTATGTTCGCTTTTCGTATGTTTGTGATTAGATTCTTATTGTCAAATGCATATAGTCATTCAAAGCAAACGTTGGGCTTATTGCAAACAACAACAGTGAAAATTGTAAAGAGAAAGAACTTGCATTCATTTGAAATGTGGCGTATGGCCAAGTAGTTTGTACACAAGAAAGGTAAAAAGCTATGCGGAAACAATCTCGTTAAGTTCCAACTATGCTAGTACTCATACATTTCGACTATCTCATCTCCTTCTCATCGATGAAAGTGAGTATGATCTTCGCCATTTGAATCTTGAATCTTGATAGTAGCGGGAGGCGGGTGATCTGGAAGAGACATAGTCGTGCGCTTGAATCTAACTTTTGCCTAGACCGCCTTCGGGTTTTCGGTCTAGGGATACCTTTTTGCCCAAGCCGCCTTTTCGGGTTTTCGACTTGCGGGTGTACATGTTTGTATATATCCTTAACTTTTGCCCGAACCTTTTGGTTCGCCGAGGATCTCCTTATTTTGCCTAGGCGGTCGACCTAGCGGGTCTCTTTATCGTAGTATTTTTGACTATGTCGCGTTCACGGTGTGGGAAGTCTTCACCATCCATGGTGCTAAGTATCATAGCTCCGCCGGAAAATCACTGTTTTACTACAAATGGTCCCTCGTGGGTGGGAGTCCGTTTGCCCACAGGATCACCTTGTGGAAGAATGATGCGCTTGACTACTAGGTCACCAACTTGGTAGACTCGGTGTTTGACCTTCTTGTTAAATGCTCGATCATTCGTTTACGATAAATCTGTCCATGGCGGATGGGCGCGAGTCGTTTCTCATCAATCAAGTTAATACGGTCAGGCGATGCAGACCCAATCGTCTTCACCTAACTCTGCGTCTTGGAGGACTACGGTTGAGGTATCCGAACCTCGATGGGTAAGGCGGCTTCCATACCGTATACAAGAGAAAGGGGTTGCCCTGTTGATGTTAAATCTTTGTGGTGCGATAACCATGAAGAAAATGGTAACATTTCATGCCAATCTTTGTAAGTCCTTTGTCATCTTACGTATAATCTTCTTAATGTTCTTATTGGCGGCTTCACTGCCGCCGTTCATCTTAGGCCGATATGGAAAATTGTGATGCTTGATCTTGAATTGCGTGCGAGTTCGGTGATCATCTTATTGTTGAGATTGGAACCGTTATACGTGATAATCCTTCGGGATTGCCATATCGACGAGATAATATTGTGTGATGAATCGAGCCACAACATTCTTAGTATGAGATGCATCTGGTGCTTCTACCCATTTGGTAAAGTAATCGATTGCCACAAGGATGAAACAATGTCCATTGGAAGTTGTGGGCTTGATTTCTCCAATCATGTCAATGCCCACATTGCAAAAGGCCAGGAGAAGTTAAAACATTGGAGATGCTGAGTGCGTGTACTTTATCGGCATAAATCGGCATTTGTGACAAGATCGGTAGCGGTGACAATCGACTTCCATGGTGGACCAATAGTAACTGTTCTCAAAATCTTCTTAGCCATGGTGTGTCCTTTGGAGTGGGTACCAAATGCGCCGTGTAACTCTTCCATGATACGCATTCTTTGTTTTACGGTCTACATAGCAGATGGCACAAGTCGTGGTTGCGTTTGTATAAGATGTCGTTCTTTGAGAAAGAATTTGGAGCGAATCTTCTCATGAACTTCTTATCGTTGTGAGATGCCCTGCGGATATTCCGAGTCTCAGATACCTCTTCACATCGTAGTACCAAGGTTTCTCTTTTGTATCAAGCTCACAACAATATGCCGGTTCGTCAAACTTCTCAATGATGATCAGGGAGCCTCGTTGTCCCATCTAACCTTGAACATAGCGACATAGTAGCTAGCGTCGATGATTCTCTTCTCGTGGAATGTGATCAAAGTAATTTCTTGAGTAGGGATCGGACTCGAGACATACTCTCGATCGGAATGAGATTCGGATGCTTCGTATCCCTTCCCTTTATCGGTGATCACTAAAGTGAATCTCCATACACTTGTAAGAATTTGATTCTTAAGTCAATAGCGACTTTAATACCCATAATGCACCGTATTCGGCCGTATTAGTGCAACTAAAACAAAATCTGGCGGTGAAAGGCGTATGTCCTTTGTAGGGGATGTAATGATGGCGCCAATGCCATTGCCAAGGCGTTTGAGGCTCCATCAAAGACCATGGTCCATCGGGATCCTTGTTCGAGGTCCGATGGTCACAGTTCTTGTGATCGTGACTAGTAAAACATCTTCATCGGAAATTGAGCGCATGGTGATAGTCATCTACGACTTGATGAGCCAAATGATCGGCTACTACACTCCCTTTGATCGCTTCGAGAAGTGTCTTTGGATGTCATATTCGGTCAAGATCATTTGCCATCTTGCTATTCTTAGGAGAGAGTGGTTTCTCAAAATGTATTTTATCGGATCCATCTTGGAAATCAACAAGGTAGTGTGAGTCAACATATCTTGTCTTAGTCGTGACGTGAGCCAAAGCGTTGCAAGTTTTCTCAAGTGTGAATATCTTGTTTCACGATCGGTAAACTTTGCTAAGGTAGTATATTGCATGCTCTTTTCGACCAGACTCGTCATGTTGCTAACACACACCCCATTGAGTTCTCTAACCTTGTCATCAAGTACATGATAAGAGGTCTTCCTTGGCGGTGGCATCGGGATAGGAGGATTACATGGGTACTCCTTGATTTTGTCAAAGCGATCGGCAATCGTCATTCCATTCCACTATTTGATCCTTCTTTAGTAACTTGAAGATTGGCTCACAAGTAGCGATTAGGTGTGCAATAGATCGGCAATGTAATTCAGCGGCCCAAGAAACCTCGACTTCCTTCTCATGCGGGGGAGGCATCTCTTGAATAACTTTAACCTTGGCGGTCAACCTC
Organism: Vicia sativa; assembly: GCA_021764765.1. Classification (NCBI taxonomy): domain Eukaryota; kingdom Viridiplantae; phylum Streptophyta; class Magnoliopsida; order Fabales; family Fabaceae; genus Vicia; species Vicia sativa. The sequence continues at coordinate 113,486,484 of CM038795.1, read as the reverse complement.
AATACCTTTACCACGACAACAAACCCTAGTAGTTTCGGATCGACTCCAAAGTGCACTTGTTGGGATTGAGTCTCAATCTGTACTTCTTCAATCATCAAGCAGTTTACGCAAATGATCAAGATGTTCTTCTTGATCTGATCGAGCTATCATGTCATCGGCGTAGACCTCTATCTCGTGATGAATCATGTCATGAAACAATGTCACCATAAGCGCGATAAGTGGCGCCTCGTTCTTGATCCGACAGCATAACCTTATAGCGAAAGTGCCCATTGTGTAACAAAAGTAGTCTTCTCCATGTCTTGGGAGCCATTTTGATCGATTATGTAGGAGAAACCATCCATGAAGGAAAAACCTTATCTTTGGCGGTGTTGTCAACGAACATCAATATGAGGAAGTGGGAAATCGTCTTTCGGACTTGCTTTGTTCGGATCTACGTAATCCACACACATTCGTACCTTGCCATCCTTCTTGGGTGCGGGTACCACATTGCAACCTTTGTGGATAAATGTGACTAAGAAACCGCATTGAGCGCTTCATAACTTGACTTTGATCTTTTCGACATCTCGGGCCGTCTGACAGACATACATTTCCTTTGGGAAAACCTTCTTTTCGGCAATCGATTGTACCACGATATCAATGTCAAACCCAGCATGTCTTCGTATGACCAAGCAAAAACCTCAATATAGTCTCACATGAACCAACTTTTCTTTAACTACATTCTCAAGACCGCTCTATCTTGATCTCTTTTACGTCTTCGCTAGTACCCAAATTCACAACCTCGACTTGCTCTTCGGTGTGTGTATAACTCGTTCTTCTTCTTTGTGTGATCAAGATTCTCACAGCACTTCACAATCTTCCTCACTTTCGTCTTGGCTTGGTAGATCGGATTATCGAAGTCATATTTAGCACTAGCATGCATTGATTAACGAGATTCGGGTGATTACGGTGTACCACGTGGGTGTGTGTAAGAAACACATAGCTTTTGAAGGGGTGATAAAGTAAAAGAAAACAATCAATTGAATGCAAAAGTCCAGCAATTTATTGAATGAAAATACATGAGCGACAGATAATAACCTACATAAGCGAGCCATGATGCCCGGGCAGGCACTAAGCTTTCAAAGTTTATTGTTCAAAACATAAAGAAATACGAAAAGCAAAACAAAACAAGAGCAATTACTCGACTAAAGGAGATTGGTATGGCGTCTTGATCTTCCAATTGCGAGCCCATGATGCAGGTTGGGAAGATCCACTTGGCGATGTCGAAGCCGTTGTCGTCGTCTTCTATAGCATGGATTCCACTCGGTGATGCGGAAAGGAAGTTGGCGGCGCGTTCGCGGCGTATCATCTTGACCCTTGATGGTGAAGCCTAAACCGGTCTTGTCAAATTTGAAAGGAAGATCGGGGCTGGCCTAAATAGTACTACCTTCTTCTGACGAGCATCTTTCGTGAGGCCATCCTAGGCGGAACTTTAGCAACTTTAGGAGTGACGGGAGAGTCAGAGGCATGACTACGGGTATTGTTTCAAAAGCTTGACGGGGTCTCGAAGAATTACCTTCCATCTCAAGATATGAGCATTGCGGATGGTGACCATATATTCCTCTTCACCACCTTGTAACAACCTTCCCTTCCTTGGGTACTTGACGATGCGGGGTAAAGGTATGCCTGCCCATGTATCCAAGGCGTCAAGTAGGCAAGAGTAAGCGGGACGAATGTCCATGACAAAAGAAAGAGTCAAAAGTCAGGAACCGACTTTGTGAGTGATGAGCTCTCAAGTCTGTTCTCTTAGAACCATCAAAAGCTCTCACGATTATGTCTTTGGGTCTCGGAACCAACCCTTCGACATCAAGTCGATCAAAAGCGATCTTCGGAAGGATATTGAGGCGAGCCGGTATCAGCAAAACATGAGAGCAGTGCTTGCCCTTGCATTCAGAGATGTGCAAGGCTTTGTTGTGTTTCTTTCGGTGAAGTCAAATCGACATCGAGAGAAGCCTAGGCCGTTGTTGGCAGCCAGGCTAGCAATACAAACTTGAATTGATCGGTGGTAGTGTCTTGCGGTATATGAGCATTCTTGAAACTTCACCAAGGCGTTAGCATGAGCCTCGAAGCACAAAGCGAGCAAGCATGGAGATTTTGGACAGTCTGTCCCATTGTTCCACAACATTGTAGTCACTCTTCTTGATAATCTTGAATTTCCTCCATTTCTTGTTTGGAGGTGTCTCGATAACTTCCTTTGGTACTACGGTTGGCGGGATGAGCCTTGGTTCTTTCTCTAGCTTGGGAGTGGGTTGAATAGGCGGAATTTGAGAGTCGCGGTGTCTTTGGAGGAGAGATATGGGAATACCCTTCGGTTCGGTCACCTTACTTGATCCGGTGATGTTGTCAATGTCGGGAATGGTAGCTTCAATGTAAGATCTTCAATGGTCGGAGGTCTTGCTTGGCGCCATGATAGTAAACATCGACTCCATAATTCCAAGGGATAGCTTTGTCGGAGGAATATGGGCTGGTCTTGGAGAAGTGATAATAGGGTGCCACTCTAGGCAGGGATCGTGGAGAAATCCTTATTGTGTTAACATCGGCATAGTCTTAAGAAATCGTCACCCCATTCGGTCGCCTTAACATCTTCAATAGGAATCTTGCTATCGGGGGACCACCATGTAATCATACTTTCCTTGGCTGCCCAGTGGTATCCCTGGAGAATGCAGGTTTCATTCGCATTGTCAATCTTCAACTTAGATATTTTTCTACTGACTTACGCACGGAGGTTTGAAATAGTATCTCACGGTTATCCATCATTTTGAACACGTCTTCCAACAACTGACCCAGTGGCGGATGAGCACCAGCGTTCTGGGCATCTGGGTTGACGGCTTGAACATAACAAATTTCTTCGGTCATCGAGGAATGATCAAATCATCTATGTTGAAAACATAAGTATCTATGCATATGACATTGGAACTCTTGTCATGGTTAGGCATGCAAGGTGATCACATTGGTCTCAGCGGGAGGTCAAATTCAATCTGTTTAGATTCAATCATATCTTGAATCTTGTTCTTGAGCCCAACAATCATCGCACACCTGCAGGGCTATGGGTGGTAGCACACTTAGCATTTTGATTGTACGGAGAGAAGTGTTGACATGGGAGGATCCCTCGGAGGTTGCTGTTCAACATGTGTTGCAAGGCTTGCGATAAGGCATGTTGATCTTCGTAAATCTTTGGGGCGTGCGGCCGCGTTGTCTCTTAGGTTATCTTGATGTAGGATTGGAGATCGCTGTCCCCATTGAGCGCGGTCGGTCTTGGCTGGGCTTTTCCGACCATACCGATTGGCTTCTGCACTTTAAGGGTTTCTGGAATCTTTCCTCTTTATACCCGGCTTGATCGCTCGCTTTGTCAATATCAGTGGAGTGAGCCGGAGTTTCAATCGGATGATTGAAGAATGGGCTGTGGACAGGGTGGTTGAACTCTTCTGGGATCTCTCCATACTCTTTGAACTTCTCGTCACTAGACATGCTTTGTAGTTGCATGCTCAATTCTGACAGTGTACTCTGCTCAGAGTCTGGATACTGGTCATTCAGGACCATTCCTGGGTGCATCCTCTCTTGAGGTCCCAGGATTGATCTTCCAGGACATAGGACTTCAAATGCAGCTTTGGGCGAACATGCCACATCATTCTTAGCAAAAGAACTTTGAACTTGGGAGGAATCTGAGGACGGACTTAGAATAACTCGTTATTGGACATCTTGGTTTCCATTCGGATCTGGACACTTGTGTCTCTTGTCCATCATCATAGTTCTTCTCAGTGCCTTGTTTCCTCACCCTGGACTTTCACCTTGAGGACTCAGCCATTTGGTGACCTTAGGACCACCTTTGGCGTACGCCATGTTGAGAGACCAACAACCTTCTTCTTCTTGTTGATGAGCTTCTTCAAATCTTCTTGGCCTTGGACCAAGTGGTGAACATCTCTGGGCCAGGCATTACGAGCTTGAAGATCTTTGACAGTCTGTTCAAGAGCCATTTACGCTAAAATAAATAGCGAGCAAATGAGAAAACCAATCTCAATGTACACATGATGCAATGTTATGCTATGCTATGCAATTTTATCGCGAATGCAATGCAATGTTTTCAAGGACCTAAGAGATTTATATTTGTTAAACAAACAATGAGCAAACATTTATTAGTACTCTTCTTTATTATTCTTTTTCTTTTTAAGTACAAGAGATAGTTCAAAACAATAAAAGAAAACATAAACATCCTAAAGCTCTAAGTCTCCATGGGCTTCCTCTTGGCCCGATGTAGCGTTGATGTTTCGCTCCTGTGAAGTATTAAACTCTAACATTTTCTTCTCACTTGCATAGCTTGAGCTTTAAAGGTATCCCTTTCTTCTTTTAGTGAATCGGGATCTCTTCAAGTCTTCAAAATCGGTAGGCATGTCGGGATGGAGCAGGTATAGGAGTCGTCACCTATAACAGGTTCCATAATTCTTGGTAGAAACAGTGAGTGGCATCATGAGGTTTGAGCTCGAGCTCGCACCCATTTGAGGGGTTCCCAGGAATGGAGTTCAGGTGCCCCAAAGTCTTGTGATCTCCTTTACCACCAGCGTGTATAAACCTTAAATCGGTAATGCGGAGATCGTGGTTGTGGTCGAACACAATATCTTGGAGAAGCATATCATGTGGACCATCTCTTGGGCAAAACCAAAGCTGACGTAGAGCTAAGGAAGGGTTGTAAGTAATACCTCCTTATACCAAGTAGTGGTACATTAGGGAATTCTCCAACGCTCAATGAATGTGAAGTCCTTTTGAGAGAAAAGACTCCAGCGGATATCGAATGGGAGAGTGACATTAGCCTTTGAGACCATCTCAACCTTTGTTATTCTTCAAAAGCTGATGGAGGAAGGTAAATACACAGAAAGTAACGGTATGCAACACAGAGAGTTCCTTGTCTTTTGATAGTACGAGTGTGGAGAATGTAGGATGTCTCAAGTAAAGTAGGCTTTGTTGGGGTGAGGAACAACTTGATGGCATTGATATCGATGGGCGGTCCGAGGTTAGGAAATAGAACCAAACCATAAATTAGCAAGGCCACAATGTTTTCAAATGCATGAAACTCATAACTTTGAGGAGTTCTCGGGCTTTCTTGATTAAGAACTTGGAAAGTAAACCCTTAACTCCACTTCAGTTTCCCAATTGGCTTGATATGTCGAGCGCTTAAGATGTAAGGTGATGCAATGTCTTCGTACTTAGGAACCTTTTAGGCCGGTGAATGGCATTTGGTCAAGAATAGGTACCAGTAGCTTAGAGAACTCTTCAAGGTAGAACAAGCGATAATCAGGAAATGTGAAGCAATGGTGTTTGAATCAAGAAGCTGGAATAGGACATGCATCATATCTTCTTCAAAACAGGAGATAACCAAATCATGTAGATAACCATGTCTTTTGATGGGCCAGGCATGGTGGGAATTTACGAAACCAATTCTTTGAGTTGAAGGGATACCATGAAGTTGATTCGGATAGTCTTTCTAGAAGCCATAATCCTACAAAGCGAGCAAAGATAAATCCTAGGTCCTTGAAATAGTTAGAAATGATATGCAATGCGAATGATGTCATGATGTCATGTTTACTTACACAAAACAATTCATAATGAGCCTAGGTTTAAGGCTTGCATGAGGTATATGTGATTACCCTACCAAAAGTTTGAGTTGGTTCATCTGTCCTATAATAATGTAGGGTTCTAGGAATCTCATATCACAGATCTTTCTGTGGCGGCGCTTATTTCAATACTGACCAAGTGGTCGATCGAAAATGTCCCAAAGTCGATCTCAATGGCGTAGCATCAGTATCAACCGACCTCGGTCTACACCAAAGCCGCCATCTCACTACCTTCTAATGGCCAAGATGGGTCAATTAAGGTTCTAAAAGTTTAGTTAGCTTGATGACACCACGAAGCCAAATACTATCTTCAACTTGGGAATGAAGAGTATCGGGACAACCAAAGTGTCAATAACGTAGCCATCATGTTGACCGTTTAGTTATCGTCTAGCGGTCGCGATGATCTAATGCTACTTACCTAAAGGAAAGGATCGGGTGTAGGATCACCTAACATATAATACCAAGACCCTTAAGGATAAAGCATACAAGTCAAACAAAAGCGGTAAAAATGATCTAAAACCCTAAGGCAATTCTCTCTTTAGGGATTGTCCCCGGCCAGTCGCCGATTACGTGATACGGTGAGCCCGACTTTGTAGGATTTTGTATCCAAATGTGCGGATAGCAAGAGTCGCCACCGACTTTTATTTTTATCCAATTAAGGAAGGTAAAAGTAACGAGAAAAGACCTTCGTTAGATTGAGTTCGGAGAATGGTTATGAAAAGGAAGGTATTAGCACCCTTTCCATCCGTAGTTATCTCGGGCTCTTAGTTGCTCTAGATCACTTTTAAAATTGCTTTCTGTGTGTTTGACAAGATGTTTTGAAAAAGGCATTCGCTTTGACTTTGTAATGACTCATGTAGGAGTGTATACAAAGTGTTAAAATGTTTTTGTTTTGAAAAAATTTGAACTTTGAAAAAAGTGTGTGGTGTGAAAAGTATTTGATAGAGCAAGCAACTAAAAGACTTACTTACCCACTTTCGGTGGTGGTTTTGTTTGTACTTCTACATTCCTTTAGAATAGCGCTAATACCATTAGTTAGTAGGTAGCTCCATTCGTTGGATGTAAGCGGGACATTCGAAGGGACATCGGATGGTCATAGAATGCAACTTGTAGGAAGTATCCTAGCACATTTGAAGGACTATCATCATTTTCGTGGCGACAATCGGGGTCAATCATGTATTTGGAGGCGACATCGTGGAATCTTATGATCTTTGTATCGAAGGGACTATGATGATTTGTTTGGAAACAGCGGTGCTAGAACACCTCTCGTTCGAGGACATGACCATTTTGAATTAAGTAACAGCGAGAGAAATTACCCTAAGGTGCGTGTGTGAAAGAAGTGTGTTGATTTTAGAATATGTTATCTTGAAAATTAGTGGGCTATGTTCAATTTTAGTCTTGCCATACACGCTAATTACTAGCAATTTATAGGGTGCGGAAATTAAAATCACGAATGTAAAGTGCGAAAGGTAAATGTCTCTGCTATTACAAGGCTTTGGGGCGAGATACATAATTTAAAATGCGGAAAATAAAATCCTAAATTAAACTATTACATCCATGAGCAATTACATTATTGGAAAATAAAATGAAAATAGTAAAGAAAGCGTAGAATTGGAAGAACACGTGAAGCGAATGAAAATCGGAAAATATGATGAAATCGAAATAAGAAAAATGTTAGGGAAGATGAAAATTTTAAATTGGAAAAAATATGACATGCTGGAAATAATGTAAATATACTAAGATAATTTTTTGGGATTTTTTAGATGCAATTTAATAATTAAAAATGAATTAACAATGATTTAAATGCAAAATTACAAATAAAAATAAATATGCATACAAAAAATATATTTTTTAATTTATTAAATTAAATAAAGATTTTATGAAAATAATGTAAAAGAAAAATAATTTTTGATGAATTTTTAAATGCAGAAATAAAAATGTGAAATTAATTAAAATGACATGCAAATATTAAATAAATAGAAAAAATATGAAAATATGCAAAGTTTGTGAAAACAAAAGCGCTGTAGTGAGGATCGAACCCATGACGGAGAGGTATCTATGAACAGGACTGCGCTTTACCACTCGCCACATGTGCAAGCGTGTCATGGATCGAAGCGTGGGATGATGAGCAACACAGCGTCGCCATCGGAGAGGTCGATACGATCGGCATGGTGGGGTCCTCGTTGGATGAGAGCGAATCGGATGCTTCCTCGCGCCACGCAAGCCACGCGATCTACTCGGTCAAGCGGCCGGAGCCCTAGCTCGGTCGTCTTCTCCGATCGATCAAAACTTCAACTGCAAAATAGCAAAATAAAAGGCAAAGATACCTACCCCAAATCGACCATGGCGAACACGATGGTGGTGTTATTTGAAGCTTGAAAGCACAAAAGCCGGTTCGATGAAACGATTCAAAATGCCTAACAATGGCAAGCGGCATTCCGGACGTTAAAGCTTGCATGTAATGGTTCTAATGTGACATAATCATCATCACAATTCAAATAAACATAACAAAAACATTAACAATGCATGAAATATCGAAATCGAAATGAGATGATTCCAAACCGGTGAGAGGGATAGCGCGATCACGGGCATCTGGGCTTAAGTGGTGATGCTTTGGCTTCTTTGGGAATCTCCACGAGCACGATTGAATGATCCTGACACCTTGAATCTGGTTGGTTTTGAAATTGAATTTCTCCAATTCTTAAAAAAAATTGCAAGAGTTTGGGTAATTTTAAGGGTTATGGTTTCGTCCTCATTGCTGGCTGCATTGCTTGGTATTTATAGAAGAGGTTTGGAAAGAAAAAAGAGTGAAAAAAGATATGATTTGGTGCATTCAATTTTTTTCAAATAAAAATCAATTTCCTTGAAGGAAATTTGATTTCCTTGAAGGAAATTTGATTTCCTCTTCAATGCTTGATCATGCACGAATTTGGCAAGTATCTTGGGCTTTCTTGGACATTAAGGAAGATATAAAATCAGCCCTTTTGGAAAAAATACTTAATTTTCATATTTTATATAATTTATTTTTGAATTAAATGTTATAAAATTCAAATATAAATCATAAAAATAGAAAACTACCAATGCCAAACATTTATGGGTCAAAAATCATGTCATGAACAAGTTTGGATCAAAAGATTATAGGCCCATTTGGAAAATTTTGCATTTTGACCAAAATGTCCTTTTGTACAATTGTCCAAATGCCCAACTTCGAATAGTGTATCTTGCTCAATTTTCCACATTTTTGAGTGTTCTTGGACTTTTGAAAGCTCTAAGAGTCCTCTAACCAACCTTTTGGTCTCATCTCAATTGGAGTTACCATGCTCAATATATCTTCAAAGCAAAAGTTGACTTTTGTTGACTTTGAAAATGACACATAATGTTTTGAGCTATACCTCTCAAATGAAGCATTTTTGGACATTCTTGTGAGACATGAAGTTGTAGAGAATTGAATTTCCTTCAAAACAAGAGGTGGTGGAAAAATTTTTGAGAAAGTATGAGAAAGTTATGATCGATCAAAGTTACATTGACTTTTCACCTAGAAACCTAATTTAGAAAGTTTGACTTTTGAGCAAATCTTGAGTTTTCTTGATGAATCATGATCAACCCTTGATCAAATGATGAATGTAACTTCAAATGAGGATGTTGACCAAAATTATGAAGTTTGATTGTATGTTGACCAGTTGACTTTTGTCAATCTGTGATTTTCAACCATCGAGCAATTGTTTGAGGAAACTTGACTTGTGAGGCTTGAAACTTGACATGGAGAATCTTTGAAACATATGTGGAGGCATGAAGACCATTGGAGATGTTGGAAGTCCATCTTGACCTGAGAGATACCAAACCCTAGTTTTGGGTTGATTGCCTAGGAGAGAGTTTGTCTGATCAACTCTTGAGGAATCCTTGAGCATAGATGTATGAAATCTCTTGAGTAGATGGAGGGAAATTTTGGGGTATGTGATGGGACATTCAGCTCTAATATGTCCAAATCCTTCACATTCATGACATTTTTCTGCCTTGACTTTTTCTTGACTTGGATCTTCTGCTGGAGTCATAAGATCTGCTGATGTCAGATGGAATGTCCTTGACATTTGAACTTGACTTTGGATCAATCCTCTTGATGAGCTTGTTGAACTGTCTTCCAAGCATAGCTATAGCTTCAGATATCTTCTCTTCATCTTCCATCTTGCATCCTTCTTCAGTATTAGATGCAAGTGCTATGCTCTTGTTCTTTTGTCATAGGTTTCACGATTCCCATCTCAAAAGTCATAAGAGATCCTATCGGTTCTTCAACCTTCAAGGTGATGATGTCACGAGCCTCCTCTGTGCGAGTCACTTTCATTGCAAAATTTTTAGGCAAGGATCGAATCTTTCTCACCAACTTTTCTTGACATCTTTTCACCAAGTGCTCCCGAGGCATTGGCAATCTCGGGATATTCATGTGAAACTCATGAATAGTCTCATCTTCCTTCATCTTCAAATTCTCAAATTTGGTAGTGAGCATCTGAAGTCTTGACATCTTCACCTTGGATGTCCCTCATGAGTACCGAGAGTGTCCCAAACATCCTTGGCCAGCTCACATTGATGGACGGTCCGAAGATATTTGTCAATGCCATTGAATAGGGCATTCAAGCTTTAGAGTTCCGGTAGCTCCTCTTCCCTCTTGCTCCATTCCTCCTCAGGTTTCAAGACAGTAGTCCCATCTTTCTCAAGCTTGGTGGGATGTTTCCATCCTTTGTCAGCAGCTCTCCAAGCTTTAATATCTAGTGACCTCAAGAACACATTCATACGTGGTTTCGAGTAATCATAATTGGATCCATCGGTATGGTGGTCTACCTCCAAATCCTCCTTCCTTATCCATTCGCGGAAACTATTATCCCTAGATCTCACCCTGAAGAAATTTCTGTCAATGCCATTGAATAGGGCATTCAAAGCTTTAGAGTTCCCCAGAGCTAGCTCCTCTTCCTCTTTGCTCCATTCCTCTTAGTTTTCAAGCAGGTAGTCCCATCTTTCTCAAGCTTGGTGGGATGTTTCCATCCTTTGTCGTGACTCTCCAAGCTTTAATATCTAGTGACCTCAAGAACACAGTCATACGTGGTTTCCAGTAATCATAATTGGATCCATCCAGTATAGGTGGTCTACCTCCAAATCCTCCTTCCTTATCCATTACGCGAAACTATTATCCTAGATCTCACCGGAAATAACAGTAGGTGCACCTCGATGCCAATTGAAATTCACGGCAGGATAAGTGATGTCCTGAGAGAATGTTATGACACTATCTAACACTCTGTTAACAATTTACGGTAAATATAAATAGCGATAAAACACGATAAGTTGTTTACCGGTTCGGTGTCTAACTACACATAAGGGGCTACCAAGCCGGAGGAAATTCACTATTAGTAGAATTAATTCGAGGAATAAACCAACCAGTTTATCTCCTTCACTTAAAACCCAATGCAACTTCAACCTAAGTCCTACTTAGATCGGTACCTACTCACTCCCCTCAATCCGCAATGATGATATCAACCTATTGAATAATTGAATTGTGAAGACACACAATAAACTATCTTGATCTCGCTTCAAAGCTTTCAATCAAGAGACAAACACTCGTGCTTTAAAGCTTTGAGGTGATAAACTTCTACAAACAAATCCTAGTCAATGCACTTATCAATTGATAGTTGCTTGGCTCAAGAAGATACTAGAATTACAAATACCAAGCGTTACTAATCTAACGATTTTCAAATAACAATTTCTTATCTTCAATATATTCCAAGGCGCAACTCAGGTTGTAAGGTTGAATGCCTTTTATAAACGATCTGAAACTTGGTTTGGGCTTCCATAAAGATAGCTAGGGTTCATAATTTAATCCTAAAACATGGTCTTTTCAACAACCAATTTAGGTTTAATTAAGATTAACCTAGCAGCCACGTGAGCATGCTTTATAATAACAGAAAAACATAAAATAGCGACTCAACAAACTTCACGAAAATCTCGGGAAAAAGCATTACGAGCAGAATGTCTGCGAATGTCATAACATTGTTGACATCAAATATTCTGCAAATTTCCGACCTGACTTTAGCTTCGATTAAATTTGTCTTTTAACATCCTTAGCGGTGGATTTATCTTCAATCTAGAATGTCATGACATTTATCATGACATTGCTAAAACCTAGTTTACCAAAATTAATGCCAACTTAAAACACTAACATTCTTCTTTAGTATGGACTTTGCTATCATGTCATCTCGTAGACCTCGATCTCTTTGTGCATCATGTCATGAAAGAGAGTAGTCATTGCCCTTTGGTAAGTTCTTGCATTCTTTAATCAACGACATTACTTTGTAGCGTGCCCGTGGCATGATGAAGGATGTCTTCTCCATGTCTTGGGGCATTCGATCCGATTGTAACTAGAGAAACCATCCATGAAGGAAAAGGCGTTGAATTTTGCGGTCTTCATCCATAGCATGTCAATATCTTGGTGGCGAAATCATCTTTCGGACTTGCTTTATTAGGATCCGTAGTCAACACATTCGACCTTTCCATCTTTCTTGGAGACAGGTACTATGTTAGCTAGCCATTGGGGATACTCAGAAGTGATGAGGAAACTAGCGTCGAGCTGTTTTTGCACTTCCTTTTTGATTTTGTCGGCCATTTCAGGGTGAACTCTCCTCAGTCTCTGTTTAACTGGCGGACACTCTGGTTTAACGGTGATGCTCACGATCTTTGGTATCTAAACCCGGCATATCCTGGTAGGACCAAGCGAACACATCAACATATTCTTTGAGAAGATTTATCAGTTTGCCCTTGACGTTGCTATCGAGTGAGGCTCCGATATTTACTTCTTTTTTGTCTTCCTCAGAACCCAAGTTGATTGTCTCCAAAGGTTCTTTGTGAGGCTGAATGATTCTTTCCTCGTGCTTAAGTAATCGATAAATCTCATCTGGGATCTCTTCTTCAACTTCTCCCTCGGTGACTTCACTGGGGGATTCAAAGTTGGGAGAGAGTGTCATACCCCAAAATTTGCCCTCCACCTTCTCAAAACATTTCATACATCCATACTCAAGGATTCCTCAAGAGTTGATCAGACAAACTCTCTCCTAGACAATCAACCCAAATTAGGGTTTGGTATTTCTCAGATCAAGATGGACTTCCAACATTTCCAATGGTCATCATGCTTCCTCATATGCCTCAAAGATTCTCCATGTCAAGTTTCAAGCCTCACAAGTCAAGTTTCCTCAGACAATTGCTCAGATGGTTGAAAATCAGGTGTATTGGACAAAAAGTCAACTGTGGTCAACATACAGTCAAACTTCATGATTTTTGGTCAACACCCTCATTTTGAAGTTACATTCATCATTTTTTCAAGGTTTGATCATGATTCATCAAGAAAACTCAAGATTTGCTCAAACGAACTTTCTAAATTAGGGTTTCTAGGTGAAAAGTCAACCAAACTTTGACTGGTCATAACTTCTTCATACTTTCTCAGAAAGTTTTCCACCACCTCTTGTTTTGAAGTAAATTCAATTCTCTACAACTTCATGGCTCACAAGAATGTTCAAAAAATGCTCCATTTGGAAGGTATGGATCAAAACATTACAGATCCTTTTCAAAGTCAACAAAAAGTCAACTTTTTGTTTTGAAGATATATTGAGCATGGAAACTCCAATTTAGATGAGACCAAAAAGTTTGGTTAGAGGACTCTTAGAGATTTCCAAAAAGTCCAAGAACACTAAAAAATGTGGAAAATTGAGCAAGATACATCATTCACAAGTTGGGCAATTTTGAAGAAGTGCACAAAGAGAAATGCTTCTAAAAATCAAAATTTTTGCAAATGGGCTTACCTTTTCTTCATCCAAACTTGTTCCTTATGCAATTAGGAATATCCAAAATGCCATTTTTATTTTATTTTTTATTTAATTTGGAATTTATTCATTTAAATACAAATTAAATTCAAAAATAAAGTATAAAATCAAAATTAAATGCAAATTTGATTTTTCTCTCTTCCTTGAGATCCAAGAAAACCAATAAAGCCAACAAAATTCGAAATTTGATTGGATATGGCAAGAAATTGATTGAAATTGATCAAAAAGATGAAAATTTGATTTGGTACAAAATCAAAATTTTTTTGTATTGATTGATGATTGATTCTTTCTCAAATCGGCTCTAATTCCATCTACTATATATATCTGACACATGCCACCTGAATTAGGGTAGAAAAGCGGTGGAGAAACCTATTGAAGCTCAGCGTGGAGTTCAAGCAACTAGCGACCCAGTTCAAGCTTGTTCGAGATGATTTTGAGGATTCCATTGCATTCCTTGGGTTGTTCAGAGTCGATCCAGACCCTTACATCATCCAAAACCATCAAGAATCAAGAAATCTGAATTCGGTTTGTTCAAATATATTTCAAAATCGATTTCTCATATTCATGCATTTTAACACGATTTGTTGTTGTTTTTGTGATTAGTAGGAAGTTTGCAAACGTTCTGGGCAGTTTAATTGTATTTCTATGGCCGGAAACAGGATATGCCATGATTAGGGTTCTTGATCACGAATTAGGGTTTCTCTAAAACGGAAAAATTGGACCATGAGACTACTACCATCGCGTTCGGAATGATGTTTCGAATCGAACCATGGTCTTAGATTTTATTTATATTTCTTGTACATGATTTTTGATTTAGCCAAGGCCGACGCAGGATTTTCAAAAATTCAAAACGAGGAAGACGAAGCTTGGCGCGTGATTGAGGCAGTCAGGGAGCGACACCTGTTTGTAAGCCACTCGCTCCGATTTCCAAACAGTGATGCGTGCTAGCTCAGATGGCAAAGGCGTGGGTGGGGGGTATGAAAGCAAGGTCTCCAGAAAATTTTCATATTTTCATATGGCAAAGGCGTGATGCGTGCAAAACTTCATATTTTCATATTTTTCTATTTTCTATTTTATTTAATATTTTCATGCATTTTAATTTCTTTTGAATAATTTTTATCATGCATTTAAAAACATCAAAAAATATTTTTCTTTTTGCATTATTCTCAGAAAATGTTTATTTAATTTATAAAATTAAAAAATATTATTTTGCATGCATATTTAATTTTATTTCTAATTTATCATTTAAATCACTTTAATTAGTTTTTAATTATTAAATTATCTCCAAAAAATCCCAAAAACTTATTTTAGCATATTAATGTTATTGCCAGCATGAAATATTTTTCTCATTCAAAAATTTGCATTTTTACTAACATTTTCCTCTTATTCGATTTCCTCGTATTTTCCGATTTCTTATCTTTTCACAGGTTATCCCGTTTCAGGCGATTTCTTTTTACTGTTTTCTTTTTTCCAAAAATGTAATTGCTCATGGGATGTAATAGTTTAATTAGGACTTTTTATCTTTCCGCATCTTTACATTCCCGCATTTTAATTTCCGCACCCTATAAACTGTTAGTAATTAGGCGTGTATGGCAAGATAAAATCAACATAGCCCACTAATTTTTAAGATAACATATATCTGAATTCAACACACTTCTTCACACACGCACCCCTTAGGGTAATTCTCTCTCGTTGCCTTATGAATTCAAATATGGTCAAGTCCCTCGAACGTAGAGGTATCCTAGCACTGTTGCCTTCAAAACAAATCATCATAGTCCCTTCGATACAAAGATCATAGACCCACGATGTCGCCTCCGAATACATGATCTTGACCCTCGATTGTCGCCTACGAAAAATGATGATAGTCCCCGAATGTGCTAGGATATTTCATACCGATTGCCTTCTATGACCATACGATGTCCCTTGAATGTCCGTTTACATCCAACGAATAGGGTTACCTACCAACTAATGGTATGGCTAATATTCTAAAGGAGCAATAAAATTATCACGAAAACAACCAATTACGAGTAGGTAATCGGTCTTTTAGTTGTTTTCTCTATCAAAACTTTTACACCTCACACTTTTGTCAAAGTTCAAACTCCTTTCAAAAACGAAACATTTCGAACACTTTGTATACATTCCTACATGAATCATTACAAAGTCAAGCGAAATGCCTTTTCTGTTTTGTCAAACACACGGAAAGCACAATTTTAAAGTGATCTAGGAACAACTAAGAGCCCGTGATAACTACGGATGGAAAGGGTGCTAATACCTTCCCTTTTCATAACCTTCACCTTACTGAATCTAACGAAGGTCTTTTCCATTCTTTCACCTTCCCTTAATTGGATAAAAAGAAAGTGGTGGCGACTCTTGCTATCCGCATTGCGATACAAAACCTACAAAGTCGGTTCACCGTGTTCGAGAGCATAGAGTCATTGCGTTCAATGGATTTGTCCATCTGTTAATCTGCATATTAGGATTTATGTCTGATTAATTAACTCTTTCTTTATTCATTTTCTTTTTTTTTTGAAAAAGTTAATGTGAAAGTGTATGCAGATTAATTTTTTTATTGGTGATTTTTTTGATTTTATTGTGTTTTTTAGGATTATCATTTCCAAGAAAGGGTAAAAATGAAAATAAACACAAAGTGTGGAATCAAAACAACGCATTTTATTTATGATTCACGATATGAAATAGGGCCCTAAAATACAAACTCATTTGTCTTGGGCAAGACAAAGAGAAATTATTTAAAAGCTAAACCCTATAAAACATCTCTTCGCTCTGGTGGCGAGTTCAAAACAAAAGCAAAGATAAACTACATAGAACTAGGAGTGTTAGTCCGAACTTCAACAGGTTTCCAGTAGTGGCGAACCCCTTGGAAGTCGAGGTACTCTGGTAATTTCTCGCTTGGTTTAACCCTTGAGTAGACCTTGGTCGTTGATCGAGCAGGCTTTGAAGACTCTGGACGATGAACCTTGTCTTTTGTGCTGCTAAAGCAATCTTCTTCTGCTTGATGAACAGATCGGGAAGTATAGGATACAACATATGTGCTTCCTGTTGATCTACATGTTGAATTCAGGGATGTACCTCAATCTTAAGTGAAGAGATTCGTTGTCGTCGACACTTTCCAAATTGTATCCCGAGTCGTACTCTTGATCTTCAGTGATCATGTTGATGTAGTGGTAACCAGGATCTGGTTTAGTGAACTCCATAGGCGTGGTAAAGCAGAGATCTTCATTGGGGATCTCGATTTGTTGATGAGATTGAGAAGGCGTATATTCTTCCTCTTATTGACTAGGGTACTCAAAAGAATCACCCCATCTAAATTTGGATATCTTGATCTGATTTTGAGCTTTACGGCTGATGTATTTCACCATGTAGTCAAATTTGCCACTTGGTTCTCCCAAGATATCCCAAACTTCAGAAGGGACAGGTGGATTTTCATGTCGCTGTAGGGACATGTCTTTGAATTGATCAGTCGGTGCGTACAATTCCTCTTGAGACACATATTCAGGGCTGTTTAAATAAGTGCTCCACTCTTCAGATCCAGAGGGATCATCTTCATCATCCTCAATAGTGACAACGTTAACCTCTTGGGGAACAGGGTTTAAGAAACCCCCACTGTTGAATACTTCTTTAATTGGACGAAGTGCTTCATCCTTTTGCTTGTTTTCGGAGAATACGGGTGCAAACCCGAGTCCAGACTTTGTCTCGTTGTTGACAGGTTTGATTACTTGTCCCCAACCTTTAGCACTGCCATCTTTCACTATCTGCGCTGCTAATTTATACGAAGAGATAGATGATCTACTTTCGCTAGTAGATTCATCTTCTAACGGATGTTCGGGGAAATATGTTCCTTCAACGTCGTTAGCTATGATGAAAAGCGGACAAATGGCTTGAAGCAAAGCTTGTTCACGATGATGGTTACTAGCTTCCCATTTACCGTGAATTTCAGCTTCTGATGGAGAGTAGGAGTTACCGCTCCCGCTTCGTGGATCCATGGTCTTCCTAGTGACAGCTGTAGAAATTTGAGCAGCTGGTACGTCCATGACCTGGAAAGTGATTTGAAAAGTATGCGGACCAATTGTCATCGGAGATCGACTTCCCGATAAGCGACTTAGTGATCCGTCAAAGGCTCTTACCACTATGTCATTAAATTTCATTGTCGTCCCTTTGTAAGCTAAGCGAGCGAGAGTCGTTTTGGCATTACGTTTAGAGATGAACGGTATCCTTGTCGTTGGATGAGGAGAATCCGGTCGGCGAATCATTGAGATATGCGGTCGAGATTGTGATCTTTTCCTTCCTACGGAAGTTCTTCATCAAACTTAGATTATTACAAGTCTGTTATGTTGGCGACAATGCCTCAAAGTACGTAGTCACATCATGATCTACATAGGCTTGTTAGTACCTTCATTAAAGCTTCTCGGTGAGCTTGAGTTCAACAATAGAGACAGTATTGAAATCTTGGAGAAGTGCATCGGTGATCCACGACTACTGCACTCGCTTTTCTTGATCAATTCGTTATTTCATCAAAATACGTGTTGGCGTTGGTTCTCGGGAGGACCAACATTCATGCTTAGGTTAACGGCGAGGAAGGTGCGAGTTCTTGGAAGATATG
This sequence comes from Vicia sativa, assembly GCA_021764765.1. NCBI lineage: Eukaryota > Viridiplantae > Streptophyta > Magnoliopsida > Fabales > Fabaceae > Vicia > Vicia sativa. The sequence continues at coordinate 113,468,368 of CM038795.1, read as the reverse complement.
TTAGCTGGATTTTGTCTCATGGAGCAACCCAGTTGGTCTCGGTGGTAACGGAGTATGTACTCGTCCACTTCGCGTTACTCGTCCTATCTCAGTTATGTTGACATTAGCTGGAAGGGTTGGCATGGGTTTCTCCTTCCCATCCTCTATTACAGATTGCATTATATTGATATGGAATTGCTTTACTAGAAGCGTTGTAAACGAGGACCGTAAGCAAATCACCAAAGAGACACGGAATGTTTGAACCATCATATTCAATCTCCACACGCTTGGGTACATTGAAACAGGGGATGATAATGTTTACTTCGGGATTTTTCGAGTTGATATCTGAGACTAAAAGCTCATGCGGAAAATGCCCTACTGTATTTACGTCATGGTCATCTCTATTTCTGTATATCTGCAGGTCACCAATGTCTAACAATCGTTGAATGTCTGCTCTTATGGTGGAACATCCTTGAGGATTCTTAGAAGCGAATCTTCCAATCCGCGTAATCGTGTTTAGTGAAGGAACTCATTGCGCTATATGTTTCATGGAGGTGTACTAAGTTTCCTCTGATCAGATTCACGTCTGTGATGAGATATCGGTCTGTATTTCTTAGTATCAAACTTACTGCGTGTCCACTGTGACTGGGAAGTGGATTTGCTTGCACATTTGGATTCGTATTTCTAAAGGAAAGAAAATTAGATTTCACTAATCTCTGCACATCCGCTTTTAATGCTATCAATGCTCAAGATCGTGGCTGGTGCCCTTGGTGAAAAGGCAAGAGGCGTCCGCTTTGTACCATGGCAATTTTTGGGGACGGTGACCTCGTGCATATCGACTCCTTTCTATCAATGCGGGTATAGTTACGTACGTCATTGGAATTGGGTCAATGCGTGACCCGGGCGCGGTTTGATTGTTAAGCTGCGGAGTCGGTGAAAACATTGAGTTGTTGAGTATCTTTGGGCTGCGGACATCACATGTTGGTTTGTGTTAACAGCGGGTGTTATGGCGCTACCTTTCATTGGCGACATTCTTTCGCGGTTTCCTCGGATACCATTCCTATGCCATGTTCCTTTTCCTTGGAAAAGGCCCAACTTTCTTTGTTCCATTGGAAGATCCGGCTTCCTTGGTTAGGCGTCCGGTTCGAACTCCTTCTTCTAACCGCATTCCCATGCTTACCATCTCGGTGAAATCTCCGGGAGCGCTAGTGATCATTCGTTCGTAGTAGAATGGACCAAGAGTGTTTAAGAATACCTTAGTCATCTCTTTCTCTTCTAATGGTGGGTTGACTTGGGCAACAATTTCCTCCATCGTTGGCGTACTCTTGAATGTCTCTCTTCCTTTTGAGACATGGAGCAGGTTGATCGATCGGGAGCCATATCAAGTTGAACTTATATTCTTGTCACGAAAACCGCTTGAAGTCATTGAATGTTTGGATACTTATTTGTCTAATCCCTTACACCGCCGATCGGCACCGGTGAGACTATCTTGGAAGTAATGGATTAACAAGCCGGTGATCATCGTTGTATGTAGACATTTTCTGGCATACATCGTAAGATGGCTTTGTGGACAGGAGTTTCCTTTGTACTTTTCAAAGTCAGGGACTTTGAATTTTGCAGGTATCCTTACGCGGGGAACTAAGCATAGATCCTGAGCATTTTTCCCAGACAGTTCTTTTCACGGATCATTTTATCTCAAGCACATTTGAGGAGTTGTTCTGAGATTCTCCATCGAACCACAGTATTCGTGTTATTGCGGAATATGGTGAACTTCTTGTCTGTGGTAGTGTACTCTGAGTGAGTTCGTCATGATTGGTTGAGAAACCGTCATTGTTACTTGAGGAAGGGTTACTCCACGTTGCGGAGTAAGTGTTGAGTTTTGCTGTAAAGTAGGTACTTCAAGCATGGTTGTTTGCAATTGAGAAGCCGGTTGGCGAAATCCGATGCCAAAGTTGAAAGGCATGCCCCATGGATAGCCTTACGGCATCTTGAAGAGTGGACTACCCGGCTGCTTGATTGGCTGGAGTAGTAGTGTCTTCTGAAATCGCTACTTGATTTTGTTTGCTCGAGTCGCTTCTTGCGACTTTCTTGGCTGCTTAATGAGTTGACCAAAGAGTGAGTATCCACCTCTTCTTGTAGTGTTGTTCTTTGTGCTACTGGCTCGACATTTTCTTGCTCAAATCCTTCCATTACTTTCCTTCTTTTTGAGCGTGTATCGTGTGTTCGAGGTAAAGGTGTGGACGCGGTAGAAACTCTAAGGCAGCGACGACAGCGATCTTTTCCTATCTGTTGAAGCTGTTGAAAGATCGGACTCTAGACAATAGAACTTAAATGCAAAGCATGATGCATGATTATGATTGTAAAGAAAGATTTCCAAAGAATTTACGCAAAAGAAATTTCTTGCAAATATTTGGATGGAAAACACATATTTATTGATTAATGAAAGAAGATTACAACAATATTGTTTCTTGGAGCATTGCTCACACAAATGATAAAATAAATGATAAAATTACAAACTAAATTAATTAAACGTCTTCGTGGGATGAAGATCCGAAGGCTTGATGTAACTTCAACTTGAGTTTCCTTTCCATAGTGATTTTAGTTCGACTTTCTCATTTTAGCTTGCTAATGACTTTCTTCCACTCGTCGGGGAGTAGGATTTTGGTTGTCATTTCCTCAAGCTTTCTTTTCCTTTTCTTTGGCGTATCTTTGATGCGTTATATATAACGAATCTTCTCATCTTTCTCCATGAGCCATTCATCTTGGAGTAAAAGCGTTTTTTCGTGATCTTTGACTTGCTTCTTAAAGCTTTTCATTCTCAAGATTTGTCTTAAGGAATTTGTTTTTCCAAAGCTTCTTTCTCAAGCCTC